>CM036536.1:10013936-10613936 GCA_020745685.1 Tautogolabrus adspersus | reverse complement strand
ATCCCATTCAGGCTTTAAAAAACACAACAAAATAAAATAACCCTCTGGGTTAAACTCATGACTTCTTTAACTATGTGACTTCAACAACAGCTAAACCTGTATAACTATGGGGGATAATTTGGTCTAATTTTTGTTCCAAGAAAAAGTCATACATCCTGTCTCTCCATCTTCACAAAAACGTAGACAATCCTGGTTTTTATAACACTGTCTTTGACCACCAGCGATCATTTCCTCTGACGTTTCTGTTTGAAGCTAAGTTAGGTAAATATAATCACATGAGCTGAACACAGAGTGTTCCCTTCACAAAATATTTTGGAAAAGTTATAACTAGAGCAGTTATAATGCGCCGATTACTTTTGGTTGCGTGGCACAGATTATAAACAGACAAGCTTCTGAATCAGAGTTTGTGAATTTTGTGTGTTACAGAAACATTTTAGAACAACTTGTTTGAGGAAATATGAGAACTGTATCCTATTGGAGGGTCTAGAAAGCAAAAGACTAATCAATATGTTGGTTATAAAGAAGGTAATAAAGAGTCATGCAGTAGAGATTCAAAGGTTGTCAAGTAACTCCCACCTAGCAGATCATTCATGCTCACATTCTGCACTCTGATCTACGTATATAATCCTGTTTATTCTCATCTAGCTCATATGGCTCTATGTACAAGCAGAAGGGTTGATTTGATAATAATGGATGAAGTTATCTGTAATGACAGAACAGTCTTATTTTAAAATGAATGTAAAAAAGTTTCTTCTGGAAACCATGATTCATTCAAGTGATTGAAGGGGCTGATTTGAAGCACAATGCTAATAAATCAGAGATGGAGGTTCATTAAACACCCTGTAATGTATGTGGTCAGTCACAGTTCATTCTCAAATCAAGGCGGTCCATTTAAACACAACTTCCGTCTCACTGATCTCCGCTACATCAATGCTGCACACACTCTGCTGCTGGCAAAGCTTTGCCTCCACCACCCCAGCCGCCTCCTTTCTGCCGCCATTCTTTGGTCCACCCTTGTAGAGGTTTATCACTGTGCTCCCAGCAAAGCTGTGGTATGATGCTCAGCTAAGAGCTAACACAGGGAGCATCCTTCGAGCAGAGCCTTCAACGCCAAGCAAAACTGTCTTTCCATTTTTGCAATGAAATGGTTACATTTATGACGAGTGTTCCTGGCTGAAAATAAATCAACGTTAAAAGTTGGGATAACTTTGATAAAGAACTGGTATCATGACGGTTGAAGGGTTGCTTGTTTGTAAAATATGTTAGAACGTTTGTGGACTCCCTCTTATGAGAAACTTTGCTGCATTATATAATCAAAGATGTTATTTTAATGGAGAATAAAAAACAGAAAAAGTTCATAATTCCCTCATTTTGGCTAAAAAAAACAGTAAAGTTTGGCCTATGCAGGCCGGTCAAGTTTTTGTCACTCTAGACAAAGAGAGACATTTCTTTACTCATATTTGATTTGTGTATCGGAGGATTAGCATTTAGAAATAGGACCAACCTAACCAAGACTTCTGTCACAAAGCTGTAATCATGTATTGTGTTCTGAAATATCATCATTTACATTTTCACAATTAGAACTGGACAGCCCCAACCATGAAAAACACCTCTCTTCACCAACAGCATAAAAAAGCATTTAGGTCACAGAGTTTTTTCCTTATCTAAGCTAAGGTTGAAATTAAAAACATTTTGTATGTACATTTTGAAGTAGCCGACTTAAGCAGAGAAGAATTTCAGGCTTTAAAAAAAACTTAACTTGTAACATGGGAGTGTTCTGATTTTTTATACTCGTGGAGAGCAATTCTTCATTTGTTTGTTTGAGTTACAATGGGCAGCCAGAGTGATTGTTCTGACGTTGTTGACTGACATTGATCATATCACCAGACGAACTCAAACTCTTCCAGACATAAACAAAAACACTCAGAGCCTTGTGGTAATTTCCAACCACAGCAAGGGCCCCAAACAAACCAATGTGTTTTTAAACCTTGCTGCTAATCACCTCCTCTG
This sequence comes from Tautogolabrus adspersus, assembly GCA_020745685.1. Taxonomy (NCBI): domain Eukaryota; kingdom Metazoa; phylum Chordata; class Actinopteri; order Labriformes; family Labridae; genus Tautogolabrus; species Tautogolabrus adspersus. Next base: position 10,611,926 of record CM036536.1, on the reverse strand, counting down.
ACACTTACCCTGCAGCAGCCATTTAAAACATAATATTAGGCATTCAAAAGAACTTTATCCAGATAGCCAATCTTGTTGATGATATTCTCATTTGCTTTTGTGGCCTATAAAGAGGCATCCATTTCCACTTCAGTCTCTTTTAAAACCAGTTAAAGCTCCTGTGAGGAAAAGAAAACACCTCTCAGGAGCTCTAATGACGACATATTTCGCTTCACTTGTTACTCATCTTGAGACTTAACAGCTCATATCAAAGTGTCAAAGTGTCAGGAGTCAGGAGTCCTTGATTAGATCAAATCAATTATTCAAGAATTAAACTATAAACGATTACATTTAATAACTTACATTTGCACAATGATGTGGTAAGGATGTGGAAGGTGACTCATGAGCAGCTGTGTGTCTTTCACATGAATGAAGACGTTTCTGGGAACTACATGACAGGTTCTCTTTGTGGTAAATGCCAAAAACGTCAAACTATGTTCCTGTTTTAAAGTGTCAAGATGTTTCCCGGTGTCCACAAGCCGCTCATCACCGTTCTTGTCTCGTTTTTTTTGCTGACTTTTCATAGTTTGTCATCAAGCTTTGTGTCTCAAATCACCTTTGGAAAAGCCTCGAGTGGCCACTCAGGGAAGTGCAGTTTTTGACATTTCTGCATTATTATTCTAACTTTTTTATCACTGCTTTGATGTTTTCTCTACAATGTGTCTGTTTTTATACATTTTAATATCTTTTAAATCTTCTTTCAGCTTTTCTTGTAAAAAGGTCAAGTTTATTTACACAGCATAATTTCAAGAGCCGACGTCACCAGGTGCTTAACAGTAAGAGATTAAAAAATACAGACAATTTCATTATAGCAAGTATAGATACATCGAAGGAAGGCAAGTCTAAACGAAAAGGTCTTCAACAGGTTTTTGAAAAATGTCCACAGCGTTCACGGCTTTTAGATCCAGTGGAAGAAAGTTTCAAAGTCTAGTAGCTACAATCTTAAAGGCATGATGTCCTTTAGTTTTCAGTCTGTTGCCAGGAACAACCAGCAAACCGTGATCAGAGGACCTCAGGGTGCTGCTGGTGTCGTACAGCTTCAGCAGCTCTTACAAACAGGTGCATTTGTCGATCTAATCAGGACCCATGTTGCACTGCCAAATGTCTTTTTACCAGTTTGTTCCATACATTAACCTGAATACAGACATACAGGAGACAGGAGACAGCAGAGGCAACTCTTCAAGGTTACCTGGAGAAAGTGTGTCAGTGTAATTTGTTTTCCGTCTTACGTTTATAATCAGTTTCGGCTTACATTCCAAACAGATCACAACCAGACAGGAGGGAGCTGTGGCAGACAAACCAAAACAATCAGACGTTGCTTTTCCGGCAAACACTACGCAATCTGAATGGAAGGACAAATCAACGGGTTATTTCCAAAGACTTCATAAGACTTATTTATGTGTTGTGGCAGAGCATGATGTAGGGAGTGTGATGAGTGTGCAGATTTCATCCAGGGCCAAATACAGTCTGTTTTGTCTTTAGAGGCAAACATTTGACTTCAGTCTCTGTTCTGTCTTTGTATGTCTCGGGGTTTTTCTTTGTATGGGTCAGAGTAATATACAACAAGATAAAAAACTGAACAGGTTTAAAATTTTAGGTAAGCAAACCATCTAATTTAAAGCTAGAGAGCTAACCAACAAGTGATTGGAAGTCATTTTTTGATGATGTCAATGCACCAATTTGTTTTAAGAAGAGTATATTTTCTTAATCCATTTCCACACTATATAACATTAATGCTCTGACAATCCCAGGTAATATTATTTGAAATTAATCAACAAGACTGAGTCTGTAGCCATGCTGATGAAAGGGTGTACTTAGCTTGAGGTAAATGATGAAGTCAAACTGCTAACATGCTAACAATTACCACGTAAAGCAGGTGTACACTGAATTCCACTATCCAAAGGCTACTTCCATAGATACTGTTTATTATGTCAGAAACAGATCAAGTATGTCCCAATTAGCAATATGTCCGGAGCCCAGAATACCTTTTATTCCTAAAGCAACAGTTTGCAACAATACTGCTTGCAAAGCTTTTTCATTGTGAGAGAAGCTGTAGTACGTACTTGGTAAAAGAAAAATGATGATGGGGCTTTTACATTTAACAGTTCAGTGAGACAACTCATGTTTGTATTTGTTTGAAATTTTGAGTGCAGCAGCAGAACATATAGTTTGTGTTTGGCGTCAAGGCTCTGACCTCATCACTCCTCGCAGTTTAATTTTACATGCAGAAAGTTGAGGATTGATAGGATCACATCTTAAACCCCCCAAGTCTGAGCCTACAGGTGGTTGCTGGGGTGGTGGTGGGGCTGAGCAAGAGTGCAGTACTGGTGCAGGTCAGAACTGGCAATGAAAGAGCAGAGGGAGAATAGACCGCTAATTTGAAGGAGGTGTTGTCAGGTGATTGTGGATAATGATGACCCATGTCATATGTGAAATCAGTGCAGCTCGAGTTGTCTGCCTGAACTAGCTTGTATGCCTTACCTCATTAATGAAAAGACAGATGTACATGACTTATATGACTACTCTCAGCCATGAAACTAGCATGGCTAAATAACACAGTTGGACCTTCTACTCCCACCCATCCAGACTGGTTTCTGAAGTGTTGATTTCATAACAAACTAGATAAATGAACATTTTATAAAGAGACTTGAATCCATTGGATGAGGAGCTGATTTATCTTGTGAACAAATCTCACACACTTTTCATTACATCTTTGAATAAATGAAAAAGTAGATTTTGTATATTATAAATTAGATTTTAGAGTGCATCCAACACACCCAGGCACTTCAGCTCTTAAACTTTTGGAGGCTTCCTCTGCTAAGTAGTTGATTAGTAGTGAATTTACTGTGCATCATGAATTTTCCCTCTAACACAAACATCAAGCTGGTGATTCTCCAATGAAGTGTCTCTTTCTACAACGTGACATCCACATGCTTTGACGTACACGATGTGACATCAGGACGTCTGCGCTGGTTCAGATCAACACCTTGTTGACTCTAAAGGGAGACGGGTATCAGCTTGCAACCCCCCTCCCTTTCCGAGGCTTCATGGAAATCAGTGTAACTTCAGAGGGGTCACAGAGCAGGCAGCAGAGAGCCGCACGCCAAGCTGCTCTCACAAGTATTCTGGAAGGGGAAAAATACCATGAGGGAGCAAACAACATCCCCAAAGAACATGCAAAAAGAGCTGCTTTTGTCTGAGTCTGCTCCTCCCACATTTGTAATTTAGGGTTCCACAAAATCTACTTGTTTCTTTGTATTGCTTATGATCTGTCTCTCTTTGTCCCAGGCGTCTGTGGCGCTCTTTGTTTGTGAATCTTCCTCAGTACAAAGGAGGCTCCACATTGAGCCCAAAATGCATGATGTGATGAATTTTACCAAATAAATAAATCTTCAGTATCTTGAGGTGGCATCTCATCCAGGCAACAGTTTAAAAAATAAATAAAACAAAAAATGTTGATTTCAGAGCCTAAAATCCCTGAAATCAAAACCTGCCCAGAAGCAAAAACTGTTAGTTTTTCAACCATCGGTGACTTAGCCAGACAGTTTCCTTTAGACCCTGTCTGCAATGCTTTTGACAGTGAACTGCTCAGTTGCAATCATAAGGACAATCATTGAGGAAATTGTATTTTATTTCTGGTGTAAAGTTATCAGACGGCAGCAAAGGCCAAGAATTATAGCACGTGTGTCTTCAGGTGTCACTTACAGACCTGCAGACACATACTCAAACTCATTTAGAAAAATAATGAGTGATATTTGGTGTGTGTAAAGCATTAATACACAGTGATAGGGATTTAAAATTAATGAGGACGTATGTGACACAATAAAGATAATCTAGAAACATAATGTGTCATTTAATTTGTCTCTTTTTCTGCCTGGGAAAAAGGGCTGAGAAATCCAGTTAGCATCCAGAAGTTAATGGGTTTATTGGATGCTGCATTAATGATAACTTGTCATGTAAACTGAAGTCGACTGTAAATTAAAACTCCATTAGTTGGCACGTTTCAGTTGCATGAATGAATCTATTGTAGCTTCAGCGTCTAGATTGAGGTTGCTTGTTCAAACACACAGTGCATTTGCCAGACGGTGTGAATATATTCCCCCTGTGTTAAATGCGTCGAAGCCATCTGCAAGTTATTTCCCCTCCCAAACGACGTGCACGTGGCCTGGGTGTTTGGTCAGGAGAGTTGGCTGTGTGCCAGTTCTGCAGGGAGAAACTTTCTCCTTCATAATGTGACAAACGTGAAAGCAGCGTTCAGGAATGTATTTTTCTTGGAAAGAGCGCGAGATTAGCACATAGTGTAGCTCTCTCAAGAGCTGCCGAGCACAAAAACAATGGTGGGGGTAAGCTGGTGAGACGAGTACGTTTTGACTTGGATTTATTTCCCAATCTTCTTGCTTTTCAGGGCCAGAAGAACACCATGTCCTTCGAAGGCACAACAGGTCTGATTTAAATACTCCTAAAGTAGAAAAGGGAGGTGTAGCGGAGTTTGGTGTCAGATATCCTGGATCATGCTGAAATGTATAGAAGGAGACGACTTCTTGAGAGAAACTCAGGCCTCCAACTGCAGAGAGCTGAAAGTATTTCTAATCCCAAAGTGATGTATCAAATCATCTGATACCAAACAGCAGCTTAAACACTCAACAACTAATTCAATCAGATTTACACGTTGGTGTAATATGGATCTTGTCTAGGAAGACAGCGCTTTCTTTTTACACTGCATGGACTGGCAGTGTCTTCTCAACCATGTGGATTAAGATAAATAACTCAGATTAACCCAGTTATTATCTTTCTGTGCTTTAGCTGCTGTTGTGTATTATTGTGAATGTTTGTGTTTTAAAACTAGGTCTCAGACATTCTTTAGTGTACCTGCATCAGCTTGTTAAAGTTTACCTTCCTCTTCACACACAGCTGTAAGCCTCAGCAATTTATATCTGAGTGAATATTCATTCTTACAATAACATTACGAACCCATGCAGCAAGCAAGGTTTCTGTGTACATTTGTCCTGCATTTGGAATAAAGTGTGCACAAGCAATTGGGCACACGTGTGTGCAAACCCCTTAAACATCTCCTCCTCCTCTGCTGTAATGAAGCCGCTGTGGGCTGAGCTTTCAGCAGAGAATGTGGAAAGACTGGCATGAGCTGGAGACAATGAGCCAAAGCTTTGCATAAACTTAAATAGAAGCTAATAACTGGTGGAAAATTAAAAATAGCTCAGAAAACTAAACTGAGAATACACTGAAGATAAGGTTGAATAGTCTCATACTACAGAATGCAAAACAATCCCTCCGTAAAAGTGGAAGTAAATCGTCTCTCCGCTTTTTTGTAATTGCTGTTTGGCAGATGTTTCTCGTGTCTTGCTTGCTGATATGGAAATGACAGAAACAATGGGGGAGCTAGTTTTACAGGTAGACTCTTTATTTTACTGATGTATGATTACAATGAAATGCTAAAACAAGAGTAAGAGAAAGAAGGAACCTCATTTGAAAGTCTGTTGATAAGATTGTACAAAGTCCTTCAAATAGCAGCCAATCACAGATAAGCAGTCATACACAGGCCTTTTGGCACTGATGGCTTGAGTGTTGGTTTATCATTTTGAAGTTTGACTTACTAGTCATGGTGTTCAAATAGTCATTCAAACTGTTTGTTTTGCTTTACTCATTAGTTCTGTTCATTCTGGTTGTTAAGAGATGTTCACTTCCAGCTGAATTGATACGGCTAAAATACAAGAAACTTGTTTTCTGCCAATAACACATTTTAAGAGCTTTCTGATGACATGAAGTTTCAGCAGTGCGACTGAGGTGAGTATTGTAAAAAGTTACAGACCTTTTGGTTCCAGATTCTCTCTTTTATCGTCCCTCCAACAGTGTTTCCTTGTTGATCTGCTGTGAATCCAAACACAAAGAAGAGATTTGGTAGAAGCATTGCTTAACTGATCTACTTGTTTTACAAACCACAAAAGGCCACAGCCCTTTAGTTAAACGTTTAAACACATTGTATTACAGCGTGAGGACAGTCACACATCAGTAACATTGGACGCATAGGAGGAAACTATCATCTCTTAAGCCCTTTTCACATATGTACACCAACACTTTTTCTATCTTTCTGAGTTGCTCTTTTACATATATGTCCCTCACAGCGGGAGATTTTCCCTGGCGGAGGGGTATCAAGGGGGAAGATCAAATAAAAACAACATTTCCAGGGAGCCGGAAGTCTAGTGGTTAGTGCGCGTGCCCCATGTACGGAGGCTATAGTCCTTCAAGCGAGCAGCTCGTGTTTAAATCCGACCTGTGGCTCCTTTACCACATGTCATTCCCCACTTTCTCTCTCTCTGGTTTCCAACTCTATCCACTGTCCTATCTCTACAATAAAGGCACAATAAGCCAAAAATAATCTTTAAAAAAAGATGCAGAAAAAAGCAACAGAGTCTCACGCTCTCATAACAGTTGTTGCCCGTATATCAATGTTACGTGATATTGGACACATTCACATTATAAATGAAAGAGTGAAAACAACATAAAGGGGAGCAGAAAAGAAAAAGCTGCCTCAGTTGCGCATCCCTTACATCATCAATCCCGCCAACTCGCTTTAGGAAATTTCCTGAATATTTCCTGCAGCTTCCAAACATTGGCCCACCCTGACTTCTTGCTGAAAATATACAAGGAGGCCGGTGGGACATAGCCCGAATAAGCTAGAGGGGAAAAAATTAATGAGTTTTGTGGATGTGTATATAATATTCTTTAGCAAAGATGATCACTGGATGCCAGGAAAGCCTGTTATGATAAAACACAATGGTATGATAAAAAGCGCTCCTGCTTGATCTTCCCCTGAAAGCTTCATGTGCTTCTCATGCATGTTTATGAAGAAACAACACAGTAAAAGTTATCAGCTATCAGTTTTTATCAGTATGAGTGTAAACATTTACTGCTTCATATAGGCAAACATTAAGATGTTAATATTCCTGTTTTTTTACGAGGGTTAGTCTGCTCTGTGGAACTGTTTATTGTGTGTGTGTCATACAGGAATGTGGTTACTTATTGTTAGTACTTTTCTACAATTTTCCTACCTGTGCAGTAGTGGGAGGTACATGAGTGCATATACTCAAAAAAAAGGTTTAATAGCGTGTCATTTGGCGAGAGGCGGAGTACACCCTGGACTGTTCGCCAGTCAATCACAGGGCTGACATATAGAGACAGACAACCAGCCACACTCACATTCAGACCTACAGTCAGATTTAGAGTCATCAATTGACCTAACGAGCATGTCTTTGGACTGTGGAACCCAAGCATGCACGGGGAGTACATGCAAACTCCACACATAGAGGCCCTGTCTGAAGCGGATTCCAACCACGAACCTCCTCGCTTAAGGCAACAGCACTAACCACTGCACCACTGTGCAGCCACATGCAATATATACCACTTTACAGTGATTGATTGTTAAACGTTACATTTATTAGGAGTACGAGTTTATAACTGCATTTAACCATTTATACTTAATACTACTATGTCAATGAATTAATAATATCATAAAAACAGGCTTACTAATCAAGGCTTAAAAATAATGATGTAAACTTTATTGTTTAACTTTGTATTTTTTTACTTCAAGAATTATTTTTCTTGTGTTTAAGCCTGTCCTAATTATGAATATGGATGGAGTATGTTCCTCTCTTGTAGACAGATAAGAAGCCAGCTACTCTATCTGTTCACTTTAACTTCTTTAGAAGTCTGTTTTCTTCCTCTTCTTCTGGTTGTTCATATTTACTAGAACTTCTGTCTGATACCAGTTTTGCAGTGCCACTCTCTCTCTCTCTCTCTCTCTCTCTCTCTCTCTCTCTCTCTCTGACCTTTGACCTTTCTGCATCTGGTTTCCGTTGGTGCTGATTTACTGTAGGAAATGCAGCTTACAAAACTCCTGCACACACTGCTGAACACTCTGCATAAGAGTGTCAGAGAGATGCCTCTAATGTAAATGTTATTGTGAGTGAAATTTGATGCTGCCGGTCGAGAACTTCTTGTTGGTTGGGTATGTTTGGAGTGATGTGATCCTCTGAGGGAGTGTAAGTCCCCACAGGGAGAGACGAGGGGCTGTGGTTGGTTGAGACATTATAGAAGTCGATGTTAAGCAGCCCTGCCTGCAGTCAACACTAGAGGATGAAGAGGAGGAAAGAAATCACATTTTAATCACTTTGTGGGTGGAAAAAACATATTTCCTTGTGTTTATAGTTTACAGGCTCAAATGTTTGAGCTTTCTTGTCATGTGTTAAAAGATCAGAAAAGTAAAAGGATTTTTAAACATAGTCAAAGAGATAAGTGAACAGTAACTTCCTTTCATTCATCCTAGATTACTAAGCTAGTCTTCCTCTAAAAGATGTTCTTTATATTACTAAAGTGAGATTTAATAATCAGCCTAAGACAAACTGAGCGCTTCCTATAACAACAATCTTGTCCCTTGCTCACAGACTATGAATTAAAGCTTATCCTGTTAGAGGCGCCCCATGTGTGGAAAAGGCGGCATTTATGTTGATAAGATCTTCGTCTGGCTAGCTTGAACATTTGTTTAGTACTGAAGTAAAAGAAAGATGCATCTTTTTCAGGAAGCACAATGATGAACTAATGCATCTTTGTGGCCATAAATAAAGGAAACATGAGGAGGCTGAAACCAGTTAGTACTGCTGAGTGACTACCACATCTCACAATGTTTTTCATAACATTCAATATCAGATAAAGGGCGACTCCATTTTTTGCTTGTGCTCCATCCCTGCCACTTTCAACCTTTTTTTCTTCGTCTGTTTTCTTCTGAAACTTAAGGAAAGAATAGTGGTGGAGCCATGGATGAATTCAAGTGTGTCTTTAAAGTATTTCTTTTTAAGGTTATGGTATGTAATGTGTTATTTTTTGGTGTTTGGGTTATTGTTTATGATATCATTTATTGTGGGATTATATTGGGTAGGGGGATAGCGGGTCACATGGGTACGGGCGGGGATTTAACGCATCTGTTCACCTTTCGTTGTCAGTGGAAGAGAGAGGGTGAGCTGGGTCGATATGTATTACTTTGACCGCTATTGTTTTTGGTTCACTGTTATTACTTTGATTATGAGTTAATGCACATTATCATCAGTTGTTTATCTTTTTTCATTACTAAAAAGTCAAACTTAGTTTTCGTGTTGCAATGATTTTTTGGTAAGCGCATCAGACAAGTTACTACCTCAGCCTCTCAGCGGCTTTATTGTAACGGAAAGTAGCTCCAAATAGGCAACGCAAAGAAAATGTAAACAAAGGCTCCTCTGATCTGCTTGTTGTAAATTGCTTTGTCAGGATTTGACTCTGTGGCCCAAGTCAAAGGCATTAGGTACCACCTCCTTGTTCTAACTTGTTCTAAAGTATTCAATACTTGCTAGATAGGGGGACTATTGTCCCAGCATGAACATAAGATCTCCTTTGGATGACTATTATATCATCATGTAGACTCTAGAGTATAAGAACCCTCGAGGGACAATATATGGTGAATAGTTAACAGTCCAGTCCTATATGTTATATAACATATGTGACATAGAGAACACAGAAACTATCCTGTGGGTTTTCACTGATGGCCACTTCTCACATCTCATCCTTTCGTGGTTGTCCCTCGGGAGGAAATGCTATCCCGGGCTCTGACGTCAGGCTTCATGGGTAAGGAAACAAAGACTTATCAAGGGAAGAGCCTCCATGTAAACAAAGCTGTTATGACTATCAATGAGATTTAGATGAAGAGAAAAACATGGGCCAAGGTCAAGTTTGGAGATTTGAGAAAACAAGAACATGCACAAAAAGTGAAAAACAATAATCGTAATAAAGAGGCCCATTACTCCTCATTTTAAAAGCATCAATACGTTCACATTTAAATGTTTGAAATGTGAAATACCTCAAATAATTTCTTGCCTTTCATGATGTAAATTTGAAGCAGTACTTCATGTGATCAATCAAGCAAGGACACTTGCGTTTACTTTGTGCATCAAAAGACAGCTAACCCGTCATGAGCTCTCATACTAGAAGAAGCAGAACGTTAGAGTGAATGACTGCCCTTTCATGTTCTTAACAATATGACCAACATTTCAATGAGAAACTGCAGGGTGATTCAGATAATGTATGTTCTTTGGTGTACATCAAAACACTGACAAGTTTTACACTTTGTAAACTACAGTACTTACATAACTGACAGGATGCTGTCTGAAATTTAACTGTACACTTAATAAAACCTGAATCAACTATTGCAACAGACCTACTTTAAATGGTGAATTATTTAGCATTATTGGCAACATTTGACAATGATTTCCAGCTGAGAAAACATTGGTCTGTTTGTTAACTGTGCCACCAACATACATGGATGTGTTGTAAAATGGATACAGCATTAGAGGTGCAGTCGTGTTCATTCCAATGAAAGCTGCTCAGTGGTGCATGAAGCTTCCTGGTTACTTGGCCCATAGAGCATGCACACTGAGTCCCGTGGCTCTGACCTGCATTCATTATATCTCTAAAATATCTCTGTATTTGGCTTTAATTTCATTTTTACAACTTTTATGACCTCATGACTTTAAAAAGGGTTACTTAATTGTTATATTACAACCAAATATTGGGAAGTTGGTTTTCCCTCAAAAAATGTATCTGCTCATTTATAGACGTCTCTTTGCCAATGTAAGCTTATGGGGAAAAGTCTTTTTGGGCCCAATGGCATCATGCGACACTGCAATACTAGGCTCAGCCACGACGTCAAACGTCAAAAGACACTTCCTGGGGGCTTGGCAACATATGCATAATCCCTCTGTGCTAAGAAACCAAGAGGGCGGGCAGGATGAGCTCAGTTGGTAGAGCAGACGACCCATGTACAGAGGCTACAGTCCCCCTTGCACTGGTCGCATGTTCGTCTCCAGATCCTGACGCTTTTTGGTGCATGTCATCCCCCACTCTCTCAATACAATCTTTAAAAGGAAAATAGCCAAGATGGCAACCAATTTGCTGAAAAGACCCTAATGTTTTTTATACTCTTAAATGTTTTGGGGGATTTGTTTGATGACCGAGAAATGCTTCTGCTCATCTGACCTACTGTGTTCAAAGTCTTTTCTTTCGTTCTTTACAGGAGTCATGACTCCACCACATGATACTGATGCACAGTTATCTTTAAATGCATTTTAAAAAAATGCTCATTTTAGAAAGCTCTCGGAGCTTGTGATGTTTTGGTTACAAACATTTACATTTAGTTCACCACATTTTGACAGGCTACTGTAAATGTTTTCACACATTAAAAATCGGATTAGAAAAAAAACACCTCAACACCATATCATATTTAAAAACAATGTGTAAACAAGTGTAATCATTTTTTGGCTTATGTAGAGTGTGATCTCTTGTCTCTGGTTTGAAACCCAAATGATAATACTGTCCCTCCCCTGTGTCTCCTTACTGTGTCCTTTCCCACAGAAATCGTATTTACAGTAGCAGTGACCTACATTTCAGAAAAGCAGGTTGATAACTGTAACGGTGTCCTGTTATATGTATTAGAAAATCTAAACTATGCTAATGTAACAGCATTATATTTGAAAAGGACAACATTTCTCTCTCCTGATTTACTTGAGGTGTCAACAAATTGAGACGAAAGCAAAAAATGAAGGCAGTAAAAACCAGCCTGTCGTTTGGTGGGCACTCAACCCTTCATTCGTCATGGTATGCTAAAAAGAAAAGAAGAAAACATGCACAAAACAAATACGTTTTTACCAAAGGGAATCAATCAGTCATTAAATATTCATTCTCAATATTGTATTTTGGTGAAATTCCTTTTTAGTCACACACTTGTGAAGCACTTTTTTGCCCCAAATTTGCTGTTTATGACAAATTGAATCCGATCTTTTATTTCTAGGAGAAGTGACATTTCCATAAGTCTTCCCTTTTTTCTCACTTTGGCTTCCAAGTAAAAAGTTTAGCGCTTGAGAGTAGGCTACAACGTGTGCTACAAAACAAATAAATACATATATGTATTAAAAAAAACACCTTCAGAGTCAAATGATCTACAGTTTTTACATTGGCTTCTGCTTCCATCAGTCACATTTCTAAAAATCAAGATACAACGTGTAAGACTCTGCGTTGTCCTATGTGCTAGTCATCTGATGTTAGCTGACCCGATTCATTTTTTTTTCTTCATTTTACATACTTAATTAATCCCTTGGGAAATTGTGGTTTACACTCTGTTATTGAGAGACATGCTTCTCACACACATAGGCCCGAGTCACACACATGCACAAACAGGACCTGTGGACATGCATTTAGTGGAGAGATGTCAGAGTGGGGTTGCTACAAGAGCGCACCACAGTGGTTGGGGCTTGCTCAAGGGCACCTCAGCCGTACTCTGGCACCTCTCAAGGTACCAGAACAACTTCCGTACTTTGGTCCAGACTTGAACCGGTGACCCTCCGGTTCCCAACCCAAGTCCCTACAGACTGAGCTACTGCCGCCCCAATAATAAGCTAAGGTAAGCTACACAGTCTGACCGTGTATATAACAAAACAAGACTGTCAAAAGTTTTGTCCAGCTGCAGTCTTGGTGATCGAGAAGAAGTAGAAAGGACCTTTTTTATGTTACTATACTTTCATTCAGACATACAAATCATGTAAATTGATCATGTAGTACCTGTCAACACATGAAGTTATTTGAATCATTGGCAATATTTATTTTTTGAATTCAGCAGTACTTCACTGGTAACACATACAGTATACTGTATATTTCTACAGGGTGTTTATTTTGTGACCTTGGTGTTGGTGTGTGTATCTCCAGGACACCAGAGCACAAAGGTGTGTTGCACTTCACCCATTCCCTCATATGTGGAACAATTCATGGTTGCCTCCCTGACTCATGACACGGTGATGCGCACGTGCAGCTTTCCACTGGCTTGCAAGAGCCCCCGCGGGAATTTTAGTTCAGCCAAGTTTACTGGGTCACCTTGAAGGTTGGTAGGGAAGCTGTGGTATGCTCAGTACAGACACGTAGCCAGGTTCACAGTGCTGACACAAGTGTTTTATTCCAGCTTTGTTCACACTTAGGCTGAAAGTCTCCCTGTCTTCTGTGTCTTCCTGCCATGTGACTTAGGTCTGTTTGAACAGGAAATATCTGCATAGACACATGTTGTAATAGAGGTGTGAATCCAGTCAGTTTAGGCCAGAAGCTGGGAGAATGATTTCTGAAATAAATATGCTTTAAAGTAAACTTCAGGACACTGGATTATGATGTATGTTAAAGAAGACACTGGGTTTAACTTTCAATCTGTGTGGCATCAATGTTTTGAGCCTTGGTTTAGTTATTTTGGTTAAGGAGGCCTTAACATATTTGGGGCTCATCTCTTAAAAAATGTATTTTTCCACACTGTCGTTGTTTTGTAGGCTTCGTTTAAAGCGCAGTGTGATTATTTGCTTCCTGTGTTTTTGTTTTTATACGTTCTACCCTATGATCCAAGTACCTCGATTGTGAATCCACCTGCTGCCCAGCATGACCCAGGTGAACTACTCTGTCTTAAGGAGTTAGAGGTCCAGATGGGCCGTTGAGAATAACTTAATAATGAAATTAAACAGAGAGAGCTTGAGTCTGAATACTGTTAAAAGGTTATAGAGAGATAGCAGAGTTTCAGGGAGATTGACATTAAACAGCCTTCCTCATCCACCTTGTCTCAGTCTGAGTGAGGGGATGTTGAGTCCTGCTGTCCTGATATTTCATTTTGTTTGAAAGTGTTGCCACATTGTTTAATCATTTTGACTAAGGAGGCCTTAACACTATTTATAATCATATCTACAAAATGTTCAATGACATTGTCTAGGCTGCATCATTTAAAAGTTGGACTCCAGTTTTTATAACACCCATAAAATATGTTTTATTGTCACTGATTTCTAACTTCTTTAATGTTAGCGTAATGTAACTGGATGCTGTAAAGGACAAAGAATCTGTTTTTGTGTATGAACAGTGTGTCAGGTGCTTTTGAACGATAAAGTTGAGCGGTGTGAAATGAACACAGTGGAGGAGGAGGAGGAGGAACAGAAAAAGGAGAAAAAGAAAGTGAAGGTAAAGGATTTAAAAGGCCCTTGTATCAGTGCCGGGCCCAGGAGTCAAGCATTTCTCGTGTGTTTTATCATTTCCAACCACAGACTCTATTTTTAGCCGGTTTGAAAAAACAGCGAGCGAGTTGTGACCCGACTCTCATCACCAGTTTCAACATGTGAGTTCAGGAGGATTAAAGCCGTGTTAGCTGCACATTTTGTTCTGTTCTGTAACCACTTCTTCTCCTATTGATGAGAGGAAGTAAACACACGCTTTACATACTTTACCACATCCGCTCAAATGAAGGTGTCATGAGGTAGATAACACAAGCTGCATCTAGACAGATATTTTATTTACTGCTGTACTTAATTTATTTTCAGGGTTAATGTAGCACTAATATAGAACTAAAACAGATTAATATTCAAGAAATAGAAAAATGGCAGTGAAAGCTAAAGAAAGATGGAGGAAAGAGAAGGTATGAGGAGCTGTGTCTCATTTCGGGGGTAGCATCCATCAAAGCCTGCTCAGACCGCTCAGGCGGATCTGAAATGAAAGTCTGAAATCAGACAGCAGAATTCCCTGTTTGTGGCCGTAGCTCTCCCCACCATGACCCTTTCTTTACCCTGTTGCCTAGCAACCTAAACATTTGTACCGGAACTAGCTAGCCTTACTAACATCATGTAGCCTGCTTTAAAAGATAATTTGAAGTTTCAAACCCCCCTATTGATTGTTTTAACATTAGTTTATTAACATTGGTGTTAAAAAAGAAAGAGTTAATATTGGACTAACACAAAAAGTGTCCACTAACTGCCTTCTTTGCACTTGCTTTGCAGTCGACCTCAATTTTAGAGCACTTCTTAGCAGCACTTACTGCTCGTATGGAGATGTAACAGAATCAAAGTCTCATGATACAATAATACTGTGTATTATTATCATAATAAAACAAGTTCACAGTACAATAAATATTGCAATATTTGGGGGGGAAAAAAGACAAAAGAAAGTTGAAGACTTTTGGTGG
This sequence comes from Tautogolabrus adspersus, assembly GCA_020745685.1. Lineage (NCBI taxonomy): Eukaryota > Metazoa > Chordata > Actinopteri > Labriformes > Labridae > Tautogolabrus > Tautogolabrus adspersus. The sequence continues at coordinate 10,596,820 of CM036536.1, read as the reverse complement.
GGGAAAGCTTGTAACCTCTGAACCTCAACAAGTTTAGCCTTAGCTTCTTCTAAAAACAAATATTAGTAAGTATCTTTGCTGTTGTTGGTTTGTTTACCATAAAGAACTTTAGTCCAGATGTGAAACCAAACATGAGGCTCTGCTCAGAGACCCGTTCATCAAAACAACAACACATGGAGAGACCCAATGACACGGCTATCATGCTGCTCATACCAACTCCAATGATTTAGTGCCTGCTTGCTACAGAAAACACAAGCACAAAAATGGATCCCAGATGAATTTCTACACAGCAGAAACGTCCTCAGGGTCTTTAACATAGAACATAACTTATGTCTGCTTACAGGTAGCAGAAATGTTGGATGGAAAATTGGATGGAAATGGAAAGATGGGTGGGTTTTATGCTTCATTATAAAAGAAAGTAAAAGTACAACATGAGAAGATTGACAGTGGTTAGCTTGATCTTTTTCTTTACATTCATCAACTTTCACAAAGTTTTGCCTGAAAATGATAATAACACAACAAAAACAAAAAGGAGGGTCTTATCACCAATCCTCAAGACATCGCAATAACTGTGAGAGCAGAACTATAGGAGGAAATGATGGAAACATCATGTTCGGGCTTTTCTTGGGACTGTAATCATTTGTAGTAATAGTAGTATTTCTAAATGTCAAGGGATGAAAAGTGAAACTAAAAGTATTTACTTTTAGCAGTGCTGCTTATAGATAAGATAAAGTCATGGTCAGCATGTTGATGCCGTTCTGCAGAGGGTGGTGTGTTTGGAGATAAACAGATCGGTATCACCCAAAGCATAATGAACTGAAAAATAACTATGGACAGGCAATGTGGCAGAAATACGAGCTCCAGGCCTAATAAAACGATCTATGAATCATCTCAATTTAAATCTCTATCATTGTGTTTAAAAGTGCAACCAGTCTGGACATATTTACACAAGTAATCCACTTTGATCCGACTGACACACGTTTGCTATTGTTATGTTGTCCTTACTGATGTGAGTGTAAACACAACCTGGAGGTGTTTGGTATCAGCTCAGTGCAGCACGCAGACCTTTCTATGTGGGTAGGCTTTATTTTCATTTTCAGTGCAAGCTGTCCCAGGATGTGTCAGTACGTCTGCAACATTTATTTTTTTCTAATCTAAAGATAAAAGACAATAAATGAGTGAAGAAAACTTTGCACCTCTCTTAAGAGTCAGCCTATCAGACCATTATACATTAACCCAGGATGATAGATCAGTCAGGTGGAAAATCCCTGCTGAGGCTGTCTGATATTAAAACCTCTCCGCCCTCATATTCCTTTGCTGTTGTTAAACTATCAGCTGTAAAAGGGCTCAACACTCCAGCGGTGTAAACACCAGCTTTGATCCTGATCTCTCATGTATGAACAGAATGTGGTAGCTAAACAGAATAATGGTTTAGATGCAACACAGGAAGTGCATGAAGAGTGTGGCTATAGTGATCCCAACTGCAAAATCACATAAACAAATGGAAAGCTAGCTGAATTTGTAGAGTTTTTTATGGTCTTTGATGACCCCCTGAATCTGTATTCCTCTGCTGTCATCATAAGGTTTGTCCCGGACGGTAAGTTGAGATATTTTCCATATTGGAAAAGTTAACTTTGGATCATCTAGAATCAGGCAAAGAGGTGGAGCAGAGACAGGTCTTAAGCCTTCTGGCAAACAGTAACAACACACCCACCTGTCAGTCAAATCAGCCAATACATCTTAGCCTTACTATAATCAAAACTAATGAGTTATATAAAAAAAATCACCCCCAATACTGTTTTTATGTGGAAAGAAATGAGCTATTCAGACAAAATTTATTTTTTTGTTTTTTTGTTCCAGGTTGTAAACACATTTTTTCTGCTGGTGATGGGGATTTAAACATGGGTGTTAAAGGGACCTGTGGGGCTCCACAGCCAGCCTTAAGTGGACCCCCGATGAACTGCAGTTATTTACACTTCTGTATTTTCTTCATTGTTTAACACTGGATGTTGTCGCTTAGTTTCTTGTGACCCCTTCTGCAGCGGTACATAGCTTTGCTTCCTTGTCAGGCCGCATCTCCAAACAGGGGCTGACTGTTATCTGCTCGATGTAGAACACTTATTATCGATTAATTATTCATACAGGCAGTAAAAAAACAACAAGTATTGCTTTAACTTCAGTTAAAAAGAAATCACTGATGACCATAAGGCCTTTCTATCAAGAAACAAACCATGTTCTCTTGGGTGAAAGTCCTGTGTTTGACCCTTCCAACAACCCTAATTCCCCTCATGTAGTGTTTTCACATTCTTTAATTTGAATCAGAGTTTCAAACTTGACACTAGTCTGACGTTTACAAAAATAATGCTAGAAGATTAAGTATATGTCACAGATTAAAGCAAAGGGTCACTGACTAAGCTGCTGCATTTGATCCATTCGGATTAAAAATGGGCCTAATTATGAACATGTTAGCATACTGTAGTTAGCACTTAGCTCATCCCTCGCTGTGCCGCTCTACTGTACATACAGCCTGTCAGAGTGGCTAACATGGATATGCGCTTGCACGCATGGCTTTTACTTCCAGTTGCATAAACACATTACTTGTGTTACCCCTGCTGATTCTTTTTTTTCTATCTCTCTATCCACATTAAGTCTCAGTGCAAAGAGAGCAACAACAACCGGCTGTGATGTCATGACTGGGGGAGTGTGATGTTTTTGTCCAGAACTTCTCCCTGGAGAGGTAATCGAGCCCTGAGCTTCATGCAAGAGAGAGAGAGGGTTGTTTTTGAGGAATCAGTGCAGCAACTTCAGACTGGGAAACAGTGCATGCCAAAGATGAAAAAGAAATCCTGTCTGTCAGTGTTTGAAAAATAAGTAAGGCTTTGAACGTGTTAGTAACAGCTGCAATCTATAAAAACAAGTTTATACAGAGACAAACTGAGACATATAAAGAGGGAAAGACTAGCTGTTTTCACATTATGGAATTTAACAAATTAAAATTTCAGAGGCAGGCTGTCCTGAAATTTCTAGGAATTTTCAAAGTTTCTCCTTCCCGAAAGTGGGCGAGGCAGAGCCGAATGCTATAATGAAAAATGTTGCCTTTACGTGAATGCTATGTGTGTTATTGGAAGAGGTTTTTCTTCTGGCACGTGCTGAGGTGCTGATTTCCTCGACAAACCAACCCTCAGACTTTTAGAGTGTGGATGTGACTTTGTAGAATTACAGCCTTTATGCTAACAAAGAAGGAGGTTAAACAGAGGACAGCCTCCCTACGCCCTCTTCACCACAGCCCCTACGGGCCTGCAGCACCACCTTCTTCCCCCTTTCCGACCCTCCACCACCATTCGCCTCCCACGGGCTAACAGCAAACTGCTACTTCAGAGGAAGTCCTGCTGGTCCCTTGTCGAAGGCCAACAAAACAGCCCTCATCCACACCTCCATGTGTCTCTACATCTATTCCTCCATCAGCCTACTCTCTCCTCCTGTTTGTTTTTCATAGAAAGGAGAGCTGAAACCTGAAAGGTTTGTTTTTCTACTTCTCTCTGACATGTGCATTATTTTAAAGCCCAGGTGTTGGCGAACAGAGAATCACCTTTCGGAAAAACACTGGGCGAATGGCTAGGTCATGGGGAGGAGCCATGGGAGGGGAGGGAGGCTTACACGGCAGCGTCTGCATGTCTCTGTCATGTTTGGATGTTTTTCTTCTTTCAAACCGGTCTGACGGTCTGTCAGCTGCCAGTCAAACAATCGAAAACACATTCTTCTTGTCTGACTTAATTTCTTCTCAGAGTCACAGCACTTTGTTTGCCTCACTCTTCTCATGAGGGGGAACTTTTTAAAAACTAGACAGAAACAATTTTTCCTGTAGACTTGTCCTACTGAGTCAACATTTTACTTCCCAGCTGTTCCCAGTGTTGCTTAGCAAAGGAAATCATTTTTCCTCTAACTTATACTGGAGCTCTTTTTGTCCTAAAATGACAGAAATTTAGACAAGAAGTTTAAAAAAAATTAATTCTTACCTTACATACAACTGCTGCTGTTACCGACCTAACATTTTAAAAGTAAAAATAAAGAGCACAGCTAATATCAACGTTATTATAATTTCTTAAAGCCAAAGGTGATGTATTCAAACGTTTTGTCTGACAAACAGTGGAGAAACAAAAGATTACACTGTTTTTTCAGTATACATGAAATACAAAATATCTAAGAAACTCACCCCAACACACACTTTGTAAACAAAGGGGAGGAGCACTTTAATGTTTAGAACCTGTAACACACTAGGTCCTTAGTCCAGCCAAAGGCATGATGGGAAATGAGACATGAAACTCCGTAGCTACAATGTAGCTATAGTATTTTTGTCTTTGCAGGTCACTCTGTCAGATCAGACACTAACGATCGTAAACTCTAGTCAGGACTTTGCCCAGCGTGATGATTATTGGTCATTTCATGGGTGCCAGGGACGGTCTTTACCGCTGCACATTGGGATGGGTATCGATACTGGTATCTATACCGATACTGCTTATCGATTCTGATACTGATACCAATACTGCTTATCGATACTTTTCTCATCATTTGGTGTAAAAACTAAACGAATGACATAAAGTATGTCTAAATGTGAAAGAGATAAACATATAACTAGTGATTTCACCACAATAAGTTATGTTTATGGAAACATTTGTTATTTAAATGGACTTTTTTTTAAGTTGAAACACTTTGAAAATACAGAATATATACCATTTTAATACACTCCCCAGACAGTTTAAGTAACCTCAGTACTTTCTAACAGTAGCATGTAAACTCTTACGGTTAAACTTCACCCTTTTAATTAGGCCATTAATGTGTAATAAATAGTCTATAATGTTTTCTGTGCGGCATCTAGCAGTACGTTGGAGCGTTTCAATCACAAGATAATTACCTGATTTGTAGATTCATCCGGCACATACTTGCCTCTGTATCGTTGGGAATTTTTTTTAAAGCTTTCTTTTCACACGTCATGTTGTTGTTGGGGGGGGGGGTTTGACACACACACAGACATTCTTCTAATGCTGCTTTATCGACATTGAAACAGAGGCACGTGCCTCAAATGTACAGGAAAAACCAGCTGCAGCTTGTTAATCCAAACTATTTTATTAGACTCAACAACAGAAAAAAGAAGCAGGCTTTATAAAGACACTAGTCCACTGTTTGCTTATGGAAAGCCCTGCATTAAGAGGGACTGTTCATGTAAACACTGATAAGAGCACCGTTTGTCCATGAGCTTACAGGTACTGTACTGTCGATACTGGCAAATCACATTGGCACGTTACCGAAAAATTTGTACTCACTGTAGCCATTTTGTATCCAAGTGGGTAAGCTATTTCACTAATTAGCTCTGTGAAGGCAACAGACTCAACAGTTTATATAAAGCATGTCGTCAACAAAATACCTGTCTACCTGTCTTTTTAGTCTTGGCTTACAGACTGTGGAGTTGGCAGTAATTTAAAATCAAGCCTTGTCAGTTTGGATTGAGTGGCTCCTCCTTGCAGAGCTTACGTGAGCTCTCGCTAAATTGATGCCAATAAACCTCAATCTTTTGTTGTCTGCAGTATTACCTAAAGTAATGAATGCTTTTAAATGTCAGTAATTGTAATGGCTTCATTGAATCTGAAAAGTAACTAAATACAATACAAGTTACCACAAATAGCAGCGTTACATTCCTTACAATGCTTACCACACTGAGCAGAGTATGAACTATTACCACCAAAACTGAGATACAAGGCCCCACCTTTTAATAAGATCAGACTGAAGGACTCTTTTGTACATACTGTATGTCAATCATAAAGGTAAATATGAACCCCAGATCAAAAGTACATTGAAGGCCTCTAAATATTTTTTTGGTGTCTGAATGGTGGGACAAATGTTTGTATCTTTGAATCTTGTCTTTGATTTTTATGAAGCAAATGGAGCTGCTGTGACTTTGTCTGACAATAAAGTTCAATCAATCAATCAATAAATCCTAGGTATCGGTATTTGGAGGGAAAGATGGTATCAGAACATCTTTTATATTTATGTAGATTATATGATTATCACTTTCAATATTCAATCCAACACCTGACACTGGACTTTTGTGTGTTGTGAAGTACAAACTTGTGAAAGCCCAACCATACGTCTTTATTGATAGATCAGGAAGGGTTTTTCCATCATCTCAGTGACTAACACTTGTATGATACAACCTTAAAGCAACATGTGTCTGGAGGAGTTTCCCTGATACTCCTAGCCAGATATGTGCTGTTACTGTGATGTTGCATCACATGGACTGAGTGTGGTCTGTTACACAAAGTGATAGCAAAAATATGTCAAAATGAAAAAAGGAAAACAAAGTTCTTGTAAAGTCAGAAGTTATAAAAGGCATTTAATTTGAGTTCACTAGTTTTATTCTGTGTTTGTTTTTGTGTTTTCAGTCAACTTAAAATGTATTTAATGCATTGAAACAAACTGGATGGAGGACGGTTAAAATAACTTTTAAAGCATTAACAATATGTCTGCGTGAGTCTGAATCAAGCCTCTGCCTCTGAAAAGAAGAAGACACGCAGCAGGGGAAACATTTTGGGAAACAAAAGTGGGAAAACAGATTCAACCCTTGATGTTCCCCTTTGACATCCATCCACCAGAACCTCATGGGAAACCTCAGAACAACAACAACTCCTCCTCCTCCTCCTCCTCCTCCTCCTCCTCCTCCTCCTCCTCTTTGCTCAAGCAGCCAAACACCCAGCTGGAGAGTCATAAGGTCCCCCAGCTGACTTAATCCCCCGTCCAGGTCACATAAACACAAAACACTGGAAGTACTACCAATGGAAGTTGACAGCGATGTTTTAAGGATTGTTTTTAAGTTTAATTTACTCAGTTTTGGGAACAACAACAAAAATCAGCGAGAAGGAGCCACAGAAATAACAACAGTAAAATGATGCTTAATTCTTCTTTTTCCCTCTTTTTTATTGAATAACATTCATCATAGTGAGTTAAATGTATAACTGGCTGGATCTTTTTCACTAGTGACATTTTTTTGGTTAATAAAGTATTGCATTAAGTGTGATATAACGCTGTCTAAAAACAAAGACATTTCCCTGACTCGTTGGTTTGCAAACTTTTTCAGCAGGGCTATCTTTTAAAGGTGAACATATTTTCAAGTCCCCTCTACCCCTCATCAAACACCGGGACACACAAACATACATCCATGTACACTGAATCCTCATATCTTTAGAATTGATTTGAAACATGATCTAGAAAAAGTACAGACTTGAAACTTTGTCTAGTTTTCTTGTCTTACTAGTTTTGGAGTTTGGTGTATATTAAAGGTCAGCCTAGTATTTAAAGCTCCTGTGAGAAACATTTTTATTTTGTGTACATTTTGGCGCCCCCCTGTGGACAAAGCAATGCCCCGTATCTTTGTTGATTTCATCTTCTATGTGTGTAAGTTGTTTATACCTAAAAGTCTCACCCTGTTGTCTTTGAACAGTCAGCTGTATCTCTCATGGAGAATCTTTGCCTTAGACATTTAAACAAATGCTGTTTTTGCAACGTGCTTTTAATCATCTCGTCTGACACCTACCCTGCAGCGGCTGTTCTAGACATTTAAAAATAACTATAAAGACAGATCAGCCTTTGGTGCTGATGATCTGATTTGCTTCTGTGCTTCATAAAGAGGCTTCATTATCAATTTCAGCCTTCCTCATAACCAGATAAATAGTCCTCGCATGAGCTTTGAACTAACAGATGTCTGTTTGTTAGTCTCATAGACTGCTTCAATTCTGTGATTTCAAATGCTCTTATTCAGTCTCCATATGCTTCTGATTAGGTCACATCTCCCTGCGTTTTCCATACATTCCTATATCTTTCTTCCCCACTCTTTCCAACAACTCCTCAAACTCAATAACTATAATTATTCCTCTTTTTGCACTTCTTTTCAATCCCCCTTTCTTTTAGTCTCTCCATCTGAATTCTTCACTTTTTTCCTTTTCACTGCTTTCTGCATTATCGTCTTCTCCTGCCTTCAGTATCTCTCTGTCATCTCAACATATTCATTCTGTCTTGTGTCAAGGCATTGCGTGACCAGAGACCTATTACGTAATCCCTCACAGTTGTTTTGCAAAGGCCTGTGCATTGTTGGAGTTGCTGTATGTTTGACTGAAAAGAAAATGAGCATTGTGCAGTCCAAGTTTAATGCAGGACACATGCAATAGTACATAATGTTATAAAACGTCACTATATTCAGTATAAACTACATGAGTAAACTAGTTTGTAGTGAATATATATCAGCAAATCAGCGTATTTCACTTGTTTTTCACAGAAGTCAATAGTGACACAAGTCTGAAGTGATTTCCGCGGCGAGGCTGAATAAAAACAGTGCACACAACTCTGCACTGCTAACAATATGGACAATTTAATGAAAGGACTGCCATTGAAGTTTGGGTATGCGATTTCAAAGAATAAGATTCCTAAGAAACAGGGCCTAGGGATCAAGAGGTTAATGGGATGGAAAATAAAAAACAACGAAGAAAGGAAAAGGTGAAAAAAGTTGAAGAACCACCGGTTAGTTTGTTTTATACACCTTGATGCTTATTGTATGCATCTGTCAGTTAGAGAATACATCTCCTAATTAAAGTAAGACTGGATATTAGTGAGACTGGTGATACCATCTGTGAGACTGACGCACAATGTGGACTAACTGTACCTGAACCAGGTGAAACACAGGAATGTCTTGGCACAGGAGGTCTATTGTGGTTCATATCTGATTTGAAATCAGCAACCAGAACGAAAACAGACTGTTGGACAGATAGAGGTATAAAGACAAACAGAAACTTGGTGACCTGCAGTGAGGACACAAAGCGCCAAAGTGTTGAGCTCTGACAGGTGGATCAGTTGAGAGAACATCCGATGAACACAACTGTTGAGGTTAGCTGATGCTCGATTAAAGGGACAGACTTCTCCATAACAATGTTTTGCTGCTTGGACTATAGCCTCTGTACATGGGGCGCAAGCTAACCACTAGGCCATCTGTGCCCCAACTTGTTAACTTTTTCATCTTTGTGTTTTGTGTTAGCTGGTTGTCTGTTGACTCTATTTGTAAACAAAGCATTAGCTAGGTTTGCACAATGTTGGCACAAGATTTGAAACCGCAGGGGGGCTGAAGGCAATGCAATCTGGAGTGCACACGAGTGTCTCATTCTTTAGATGTTCCTACATATTCCTACTAATGTGCAGCTCTAATGTGTAATAAGTCCAGTGCAAATGTATATGCATAGTACATGTATACTGTGTATGCATTCACAGGCAAAAAGACAAAAAAACAATTCATACACAATCCCATGCACAGGCGAACACAGAAATGAACAAGGCAGACAGAGGAACAACTGCTCTGCTGAATCCCACACACACGAACACACCAGCGCACAAACTCACAGGCTTCCTCTGTATGCAGCACCAGCTGTATTGAGGCACAAACATTTAAGTGTAGTAACATATGGAGGATGTGCGTGCCTAACTCTTAGCCCAGTGTGTGTGTGTGTGTGTGTGTGTGTGTGTGTGTGGGCAGCCTTTCTGCATGTGTTTGCTTGTTTGGACTGGTCTGTTTCTGTGCTCATGTATAAGCTGTCAATGTGCACAAAAACTTCAAAACAGTCTGCTTGTCAGAGTGTATTGAATCCCAGGGCTGTATGTGCAGTTTAAGTGTGCAAAGTTAGAGAGAAAAAGTGGCAGTTTGGCTTTGCAGAGACAAGAGTTAATGCATGTGTTGTCAAAGTGGGAATGATTCGGGATGACGAAAACAATAAAAGAAGTACAAATACATGAATCAATAAATGTATAGCTGCACTTGTACAGTATAAAAGGCAAAGTAGCAAAAACTTTTTCACAGCTAAGTCCAAAACCAGCATGTGTTCCCAGAGTGCGTGTGTGTTGAGTGTGCAGAGATTAGTAAACCTTCCCTGCAGGAATTCTTCTTAAAGCCCTGCAACAACAAATCAAAGTTGCTTTCTAATGACACTGGCCTGCAGCAGTCGAATTTGACCTCTGCTCTGCAGATTGTTGCAATCCTGTCTAAGGTGATCTTCTCTTGTTATCATTAGAATCAGTCATAAAGAGTATAAAGTGACTAAAACGTTTTCTTTTGATGAATTTCTGGATTTCACCTCGCTGTGGGTCGAATTAGATCATGTTAATGTCGATCAAAGAGACTTGATGTAATGTCTTTGAAAAAAACTGCAGGAAGTTATATGCAGTTTACATAATTTAAAAATGCAGCTGTTTCCCTTCATGCACATGTTCATTTCACACTCTTTTACCATCATGTGCTGTCATTCATATTATTTGCACATGTGCAAAATGTGCATGTTGTTTCATAATACTGTCAATGCACATTTTTGCATGTTCTTATCTCAAATTAGTACTGAGTCTTCTTTTTGTATTGTTTTGTTGTTTTTTTGTTTTCATTATATTTTGCTCCCAAAGGCTCTCATTGGACAATCTTTATCTAAATAAAAGTGCATGTCTTTAAACAAGACTCACAAGTTCAGAATAAACAGCTGCAAACTGTGAAAGCGTTGCACAAATTCACTTTCAGCAGCAGGCTCAACAACAAAGAGGAAGTGAAACTAAAAACTTTGTTTGCGTGTGTGAGGACACAGACAGCTGGGAACATCAGGCCCCTCCCACTGCTCAACCATCAAATGGCTGTGCTGTTGTCAAGCACATTTAATAACATAGCAAGGTGCTGCTCAGCCAATCAGGACAGAGCTAGAATCCCCCCTGACTTGCCACAGGCTCTTATCGGTTGTGACATCACGTTGCTCTTTAAACGCAGACCGCAGGCCAAGTTTAAATGGCCTGATGAGACTGAACACGCCTAGAAAAACAAAAACGTTTCAGTGTTTTTGTCAGTTTGATTGACAGTTGGCCTATATAAGCCTTTAAAGGCTCCTGGAAAGGTTTATGACAATGACACCTTGTTGCAGATTTAGCCACAATGTTTTCTGCATAATACTGAAACCAGCCTTGCACATGTGTTTGCAGACAGTAACACTTTATTTCCATTACAACTTTGAATGCTTCCTGCAGACCTCAGAAACTGCAGCACAACACATTTCATATATAAAAATTCATCCTCACACATGAAGGTAAAGAATAAAATAAATCATGAAATATAGGAGCATCTATAAACAGATAAATTGATATATAAGATCATATTTTTGCATATATATGCACATGCATAGACCAAGCAGCAAACTTCCGGTGTAGAAAAAAGAAGCTAATGCAGAAGTGCAAAGTCCAACAGTTAGTTGAGTATCTGCTTGAGGCTGGCTGCAGAAGGGAGCAGTGTAGCCGTTTGTCAGGAGGATTAAAACCCGCCTCAGCTCCAGCTCTCAGCCTGTTGTTAGGTTGACTGAAAGTTTGGGTGTGACAGCATTTCCAGCATGGCAACCACCATCTATGGGACTGTAAAGCCAACTGCAATGATGTCACTTAGCCTCTGTCCTTTAAAATGTCCACTCTATAGCATAGACACACATTCATGTACACTTACTGACAGAAGCATGCACAAACAATTATAAAAGTAAAAACTTGTACCGGTAACAATAGTTGTTATTGGGTATATAAATACATTTAAAATATAAAATACTCTCATTATTAATTATAGGGACCCACAGCTGGAGAAGGCCGATAAAACTCTACTAAGATTATTTGGATAAAAAGATTCCTTTGGGACACCTGCTCCACAGATGTATAGTTTACTCTGTTCAGGATGACCACAAACTAACCCTGTGTATACCCCTGTTTGTTCTACTAATCATGAAGTTACATTATCTCTGAGTCTGTAATAAAGCTGTCAAGATGTTTTTTTCCCAGTTGGTTGTGAATATATTCAAGAGTTACACAATACAATATATTGTGTTTATTGAACTTGGTGAGTAAAGTTTGAGCAATCAAACTTTAACTTCTATTTAATCTCTTCAAGAGTCAGACATTTAGTGGTCATTCGCAATAAAATAAAAACAATAGAACAATCAAATTAAAAAAGCACAAGACCAAAATGTTTCCCCCCTTCTTTTCTGATGAAACATGTTAGCAGGATAAGCAAGAACTTATGTGAAGTTACAATAAGCAAACATAACAACTGAGTGAACGCTTTGTTTTTATTCTACTTCAAATGAAGATGAATCTAGAGTTTACCACACACTCTTTATCTTTGTCACAGAATATCTGAGGCAGTTTACTTGGTTGAGAACATGAATGTGTTTTGGTAAACATGCAGAGATTTCAACACGTAGACATATCTGAGTTTTTCAGACAGTAGAGCAGGACGGAGATTTGAGTTACAAGTAGACTCTGCTAATCTCTAAGCCACTGTGCAGAATGAATAAGAAACATCCATATGGTTGGATATTGTAAACAAACAAGGAATGTTCCCAAAGATTGGCAGCCTCTGTCTCACACCAGTGGAACCGTATTTCCTTCACACTGTGTTTGTGAGCAGTTCAATCCAGGGGAGGGGGGACAAAGTTTGTAAATGGCCTTGCAGAGGGGAAACTCCAGGACATCCAGCCTTTGGGTAAAAGGTTACAGGGCGACTGGTCAGCAGGACTGACTCTGCAGCCTCTGTTTGTCTGAGGGGCTTCTGTTCCAGAGCACTAAATATATCCACTCTGGAAAGAGCGCTGATAGCTGGAACAAACAGGACACTTTATTAGCCTCGAGGGGGAAAGTCTGTTATACGAGTACATATTTGTTTTTTCCTGGCTCCACGAAAGTTCCACAATATCTCAATTTATAGTTAAATTAAACATGATTTCCTGTGTAATAACAAAGCGAATGCCTTTAATTGTAATTATTCAAACAAAGTAAGTTTTGAGCATGAGCATATCAAAGTCACATGTGTTACTGCAGGATTGTAAAAGCTGGATCCTCTTAGCATCCCTGTTTGAAACCTGGAGTCCTCTAAATAACCTTAATAAATCAATTCTGCTTACAAACAAACCAGCATTTTAATCCAGACTAGAGAAATCTACCGTGCATTAATTTGTATTTTTTGTGTTGATCTTTCATTGTCATGTGACCTTAAGAAGTGCTTATGTTTGATTACAAAGTTCTCTCAGCCCACCTGCTGGGGGTTTCTTTTATGCAGGTGGAGATAAAATCAGTCGCACACGCAAGCACACCGCAGGCAGACACACCATCCCAAACACACGAACCTGCTGTGATGCACGTCGTCAATGGTGCGAGGAGAGTGTTTATTGTATTTCCTGTGTTTTGTTTGGCTCTGAACATGTGAACCATCAGATTTAAAGTGTAGCTGAACACACCCAACCCCTCAGCTGCCTTTTAACTGTATATATTTACTTCTGCACTGTTCATGAAAACATGCTGACCTCCATTTTGTTGTTTTTCTCTGTCACTTAACATTTTACTAGTTGCAGAGGAAAATGTCTGTAAGGGTTCTGTTTCTGACATTTGTATGTGTGCTTATTTAAGGCAAGATTTTTTATAAACAATGATATCCTTGGTATAAGGTTTGTTCTATCACTAATATTGGTATCAGCCTAAAAAAGAAAAAAAACACAACACCAAAATGTATGAGTGCCCCCAACAATCAACATGAAAAAGTCAAATTTGACGATTACAATGCACAAAATCACAGTACCAGCAGAGAGGGAAATTTTAATCTTGACTTGCACATTTTTTCCAACAACATATTTTTACATCAGAGGGGTTCTTGGTATCTGCAAATACCAGAGTTTAGGTATCAGATTAGTTAGATCTATTAGTTATGACACTAATGCCCTACCTCTGGAAAAACAAAGAGATAAGCAGTGCTGCTAACACTCTGCATTATTGGGTTATTATGTGTTGAATGGACAACAGATATACACATACTATAAAGCATGCAACTATAGAGAATTGGAATCTTGCCAATTAAAATTGATTTGTCATTGTTAAAGAATCTCTACATGAGCCTCAGCACTGCAGACTGAGGTTAAAGCAGTGCAGGTGCCCATTCATACCAGAGACTGGTACCACAAAAATCATTCCCGCTACAATCTTGATGACAAAGTGACATCTTGTGGGTCATGTGACAGCTAATACAACTGCTTCCTTTAAATTATGAGTTATCTCCACCATCACCAAAGTTATCTCATTATCCTTTACATTAAAAGCAGGTCTAGACAGCATTGTTTGTCATATTATTTGAGTTACCAAATATTTCTGATGACGTATGTACTTTGTAACAGCAGTGAGGAAAACCTCATTTTAAGAGTGCGAGAGAAAGAGACAGAGATAAAGATGGGAAGAGAGTTGGGAAAAAAGGCATGCAGTGAAAACAAAGAGTAACCTGCTTAAACTAAAAAATACTTGAACATGAAGACTCATTTTTCATAAAGAGGGGTCTTGGCTTGCTTAAATACTTCAACTGTCTGTGTGTTGATTTACAGTGTGACAACATCTGTGCTAATCTAATTCTTCTCAGTTTCCATTTTAATGTCCAGAAAATGACTCAAAGTGAAAGTGTCCTTGAATGAGTGGGAACTTGGCGCAGCAAAATACCCCTAACAACAGGAAAGGGCCTTGTAAACTTGGACCGTTCTGGCTGAGCTTTATGTTTGCTCCCAGTGAAACACATTCTCACGCTGCAATTAGGAGACACCATTGTACTCAATGTAGAAACCAAACGTCTTAAAGTCTGTCCCTGACACAACAACGACCAGACGACACTGAAGATGTGTCATAAAGATACAGAAATATAACGCTGTATTTATGTGACAATGTTTAACTGTGAGTGAGTGTTTATCCAAACAGAGGTTCAAACAGAGAGAGAGAGAGAGAGAGAGAGGTAGACTTTGCATGGGACGCCTCCGAGACGCTAGTTAGCTAGTTAAATTAACAACAAATGAATGGTGGGTTGACTTGGAGCAGTGATGAGGTCAAATATCTCATCCACATTAAGGCAGATGAGCGTACTTCTCAAATATTTGACACAACTCAGAACATTTACAGAAGTAAGTGTGACACTGATAACTGGGGACTTTGAGGTTGTAGATAACAGCTGTTAAAAAACAAATCATCTTGTGAGGGTTTATATATTTTTCAATGAAATACATATCTTGTGAGTTTATTTTGATTAATAATGAAAAATGAACCAATTCCCGAGTATTCTTGAGGTTTTCATGCAGCTGAAGGTTTCCAGTTAACATGGTCGCTCTTTAAACCGTAACACTCTGAAAGCAATATGTAAAAGTTATGAGACCAGCCTCTCAAAAGTGGAGGTACCTATAGCTGGATTGATGCTGATTGTCAGTTGTAATTGAAATTGGCCAATGGCGTATTACCGCTACTAATACTACTGCTGCTGCTTATAGGCTACTACTGCTACTGGACTGTGATGAGTCAACAACCACTTATTGGTTGTGGTCGCTGTGTTCATTGCATTCTCATTGCAAACCAACCTCTCCAGGGTTCTATTGGAAGCAAACCAAGACCACCTCTTCTAGGTCATCTCTAGGCTCACTTCTTTTGTTCTGCATCAGACTGCTGTGTTCATTCGTGTCCAAATGAACCGGGCCAAGAGGGAAATGCCCGGCTGTTTCAGAAGAACTTCTTCAAACGATCCTGGAGTGAAAACACTGAGTGTCTGTAGCCTATCACATTTCAAAAGTACTCAGTGTAACATTGCTTTACGGCCGGATAACACAGAGTGAATAGACACAATGAAAAGCCCTCATAAGTATGGTACGTGTGTGCGTGTGAGTGTATACACATATGGGAGGAAGAAGTCAGAGGAAGGGGGGGGGGGGGGTTTGATGTAGCTCTCAGCACTGGCTCATGCCGGTTTGCGCTGCTTCTCGCTGGCCTGGCCCTGCTGCGAGGTTATTGGAGAGGTGGATGGAATTGGGGTGGGGAGGCATGTTTCGGGGGGGGGGGGTTCATTTAGTGCCTTGACTGCCCTTTGCAGCACTGACAGCCTTAGCTGGGGAATCCGCTCACATGCCTGGCAGATATCTGCAAGTAGAGAATGCATACAGCAGACGTCCGTGATACTTCGGTTTGTCACATGAACACAGACAGTTGTCATGTGCAGAAAAGCACATGCACTCTTTTTTATTGTCAACTGTATTGTAAGTGGTTCATTTTTTTTTAAGGATTTCCTCTTTTTGTCCGGACTTGAACTTTATTAACACATTAAAAAGAAGCAGAAGTGAAAGTAAAATGACATTGACTTCTGATGAGTCAAAAGAAACAGCAAAACTTAAATATTGCTTTATTGTTAAAAGATAAGCAACAAATTAAGCTTTGATAGTTTCTTTATTTTGCACTTTTTTAAGGAACCTTCACATACTCAATTAGAGTTATTATTTTTACATATACTGTACTCTATGAAGTACAGTATGGCTGATGTATATATAATAGATAATAAATGGAACAGAACACAATCCAGTTAAAGCTCCTTTGAGGAATTTCTCCGCCCCTTATCTCTTAGCTGATCTTATCCTGCACACGTGTAAGCATGTTTTCTGTCAATCAAATTCCTCCTTCTTTCTTTTAACATTCAAATGTACCACTCATGAATGATTGCCTTGAAACTCCACAGAAATGATCAATCTACTTGCTAATGGCCTTGTTTGCTTTTGGAAGGCATACAGAGACATAAGTCTGTTTCACTACCACTAAAAATATTCTCAAAGTAGTTTTTAAATAAATCAATATGATTATACCAAGAAGCTTCTCTAGAAAGTTCATCATAAATATTCTCTGTTTTATCATAAACACTTGTTGCTGTGAGGTGCACAGACACCTGCAGCAGTGAAGTAATGTTGTGTTTGGTCACTTCTAGAGGAAAGATGCACAGCTGAGATTCATGAGAGCAGGCCAGAGTTTGGAGTGTTTTTGTTCTTGCTGTTCTTTTAGCCTGACGGAAGAAGTTTATTTAACCTCTGGTGTGTTCCCTTCTTTTCCTCATTTGTCTGTCCTGCTCAGAAGAAGCATCTCTGAACCCACCACATAACAGCACTGAGAGGCCTAAATAAGTTTGTTATCAATCAATGTAAAGCACTTATCCATGGCTAATGTTAACCTGTTTCTTTTAATTGTGCTAGGTTCAAGTTATAGCATTTGTTTTGGACTGCCTCTTCCCTCCTTAGTGTTTGTCTTTGTCTTGGCAGGACAACAGATTAACCTTCCAACTTAGAGCCAGTTTCTGACTTCTTGGGGTTTTTGTTTACCAGCTCTGGTTCACTTGTAAATAAACAGCAGATACAAGCCAAAAACAAATGTTGCATGACAAAAAAACTATGCTTCTGTCTGAAAAAAGAAGATATAAGGTCAGTGGTTCAAATGTAGAAGATGCTTCAAGAATTACAGTTAACTGTTAAAATGACCTCTAGCAGGGAAAAACATGTTTCTCATACTGTTTGAAGAAAGTGAAGACACTGTATTTATATTGTGCTGCCTCTTGATGTTTAACTTTAATATTTTGAAAGGCCCCAGAAAAGGGATTATCAAAGATTCCATTCACGCATTAAAAAAAAGATGTATCAATATAGACATTCGCCCTAAAGGTAATAGCCTTAAGATCTTTCACTCTCCTGAGGAATCAATCAATTGCAGCTGCAGTTATGCAATGGAAAAAGTAAGTGGTACCACCTCGCCTCTGTCCAGGTGGAACTGATTTTAGCCGAGGCAGATGGAGAAATGTTGGCCAAGTCAGCTCTACTTGGCTTCTATGATATGTTTCTTTTAATAAACAAGGTGGGGATGCTTTGGAGTGGAGAGCAAAGACTCATTCAATGTTTTGGCTTTTATTTTTAACACTATTATCTACACAGTTTTCCATAGCATTGCCCTGCTCCTAATCTACATGTGCACTACTTCATAGCCTTTAAAACTACTAACACAAGTTTTATGCTGCTGGCTACTGAGCTTCACACTATAGTTGTTGGTCAAGGGCACCTTGAGTGCTGTTTCTAAGGAATGCGAAATTGATTTGACTTCAGTTTCCACCTCTTCTGTAAGCCAGATGGTCACTTTAAATTGACAATTTTGAGAAACTTGCTTTCAAGGTCAGCCCCTAAAACTTTTCCTTATTCTATTAAAATAATTTGAGCCACATTACAAATTAATCTTCAACATATACAAAAAACCACAAAAATGCAGAGACCTCAGAACTCTTGAAGAACTCTTTCTAAATGTACTTGGGGTAGATTTCATGTGAATGAGTGGAGAAGCCACTTCAAGTCTGATATGTAGGCCTACTTTATTTGTATAATCTCAGGAAAACGAAGCAGCACTATTCTTTCAACTTACAGATACTCAGGGGAGGGCACGAGTCGGAGGGGTGAAGGATAGGACAGAGCAAAAAATGTTCATCCTCTTCAGGGAGGAGAATGGGGGACAGAGAGCTTGGGGCTTATGGGATATGTGGTTATGATCTTGCTTAACAAAAGAGTAAGACCCAGCAATACTGCTTGGGTGAGTTTAAGATGGCCAATGACGTTTTAGTTGTTTATAATGTGTTGAAAAAGGAACCACAGAGAATTAAAGATGTGATTTGGAAGCACTAATGTTTGAATACTAGAAAGCATCTTTTTGTTTTCTGAATGGAAGGTATGTAGTGGAATGTGAGATAAGCGTGTAGAAAGAAAGTCCTGCTGTGTTTTCAAAGAGAGTTCTGGGCTGCTCCAGCAGTATACAGCTGCCTTTGGTCACGCATTATAAAACCTGTGAGTCAGCACATAGCAGCTACTATCTCCCCCTACAGAGGATGTATGATTGCTCTGCGCGTAAGAAGGCTCCTGGCAGAATTATAGGGTGAGGTGAAAGATCAGAACTCTGGCCTCCAGCGCTGCCTCCTCCCCATCTTCAGACAGCCAATGAAGGCGTTCGATCTATTGGGCTGGGACCCACAAACAGGATCAACTGGAGGCCTGTTGTCACGTTTGAGGCCCAAAGAGGTGAAAATATTCATTACCCCCAAACAGCAGAAAAAGATGATAATATGTTGTGTTTGACGAATTTGTTTCTCTTTCCTTTTGACATGATCAATCATCTCACAACTCCCAAATGTATCTTCTACTTTATCTCCACCTAAACCAGCTACAGCAGCAACATGCAACTAGTGTGTTTCTTCCTGTTTGTTTATATGTTTTCTTCATGTGCCATGTTATCATATATGTATACCTGTGTACCAACTGTGCAAAGCTGTGACGAGAACAAATTTCCCCCTGGGGGACAATAAAGTATTATATTGTATTGGTATGCATTGGTGCAAAAGTCCAATACAGTCAACAATATTCATTTGTCATCACAGGGGCTGCATAAGGAATACTTTTATTACATTTTTGCTCATATAGCCCGTACTTTTAGTTAGCACTGGGGTATGTCGTTTCTGGGAAAGAAAGAAAACATTAAGAAACTGCAGAATTTGAAAAAAATGCAGCCCTCATTTTGCAGCTTTGCAGTCCTCTGTGAGTCAGTTCTAGGGACACAAACACCCATCTGCATGTGTAAGAAACAGACAACAGGAACACACTCTCCCTCTGTGATTGGCCAGTCTCTAAACATGATCGAGATTTTAGGAAACCTGGAAACTGAAAAAAAGACGAGCTGAGGAAGTCTTGTATTTACAAAATTACAAAATGCTGAAATGTAACTTCATAGAATTTCTGACACAAACAAGGACAGTTCAAGACTTGGTCCTCTCTGAAATTGCGAATACAACGCTGATATCATCAATACAGCTAATAACCTTGTTTACAGATTGTCTCTAACCTGACATCTAAAATGGAAACTGAGGCTGTAAATTAGCTGTGCAGTTCAGTGATTCTATGTTTGTTCTGATGAGCGAACATTACTGGGAATGTTTTGTATATTAATAGAATCTGTCTGATCTCCTGTGAAGACAGCAGCCAGCATTAGCATAGCATAGACAGTAAGTTTAGGACATGGCTGCAGGCTGAGTCCATTAATAGTTCCTGTTCCCATGAGTTGTGTGACGATATCAGGCTGAGAGACTGAGACAGCACTGCCTTTGACCTCGCTGCCCCTTATTTATCAGGATTTTATAACCGCTCTCGCCCATTAAAACCTGAAACCAAATGGCAGAACAACCACGAGGCCCAAGCAACCCTCACAGATGTATAACATTTTTCATGTGTTTTACAAACAGTCATATCTATTTTCCTTACATGATTACTTCCAATTAAATCACTTTTTTCATTCATTCAATTCTGGGTTCCTCCTAAATCACAGAACAAGCAGGTTTGTGTACCATTTTCCTTAAGGGCGCCAACATACCAGTCTTTAAACACATTATTTTCACTCCATCATCATCAAGCTAACCTTATTCTCCTCATCATCACCACCTAAAAATTAAGCTGAGACAGCATCTTCCTTTGCATCAGCAAAATCAATTCTGATGGCACTCACTCTCTTGTGCTGCTTAATGTTACAACTTCTGCTGGTATTGCATTATGATGTTTGTTCTTTGACCTTTACCATATTTATATTTTGAAATGACAAGGTTTTTACTGTTCTTTATATTTATAAACTAATGCCAATTTGAACTTTGGCCATCATTTTTTTGTCATTTCCCTTTTGTTGTTGTTGTATTTATAACGTAATGGTAATGAACACTGTGGATAGAGGGGCCCCTGTGAAATTTTGCCTATAGGGCCCAAACAGAAACAGAACCACTGTACATACTGCTAGTTAGTTCCTCCTTGTGTTTAACTACTGTGGAAACTTTTAGTTTTGCCCCCTGTGGACAAAGGGGTACATTTTAACACTTTTTTGATTTGGTTCTGTACATGCGTAAGTGTTTTCTAATGAAAATATCTTCCCGTCTTTTAACAGTCAGAAGTATCACTCACTGGGAATCTTTGCTTTGGAAAATGCAGCATCCACCTACCCGGTGGCAGATTTTAAGCACATTAAAAATATCTAAATCGAGATTATCAATCTTCCTCCTGATGGTCTGGATTAAATTTGTAGGTCATATAGGGGCATCAGAAAAAAATCCAGTCTGTTTCAAAACCACTAACACTCTCCTAACAGGAGCTTTAATTTTAGTAAAAATAGAACTACACATCCCGAGAAGTTATTTTACAATATAGGGCATATAGATCATATTATTCAGTGGGAATGAAAGAGGATACACTTTCTTAATATGTCACGTATCTAGTTCATCTTTACAGTATCCACATATAGATCTAAAACTAATAGCTGAAAATAGTTCCCTGATCATCACTCCCACAGTAGTTTCGAAACACACTGTCCCAACAGAAGTATGTGTAAAATGTAAAGCATGTCTCCCGGATAAATTAATACAAACAATCTGTTGTTACCGGGACCCTCCTCATTCCTTATGTAATGTTCGAGGGGGAGACACTCCGTCACCACCGCTGCAGATCCTCTTACACTTCTGGGGAATGTGTACCAAATTGTTAATGGTGACAACAAGCGCATGACGGAGCGCTAAAAGTAAAAAGGTTCAGGCAGTCTGAGTCAGAGGAAAGATGAGGAGAAGGAGGAAAGAGGGGAGGGGAGTGAGGGGGTATGGAACTCAGAGAGTCAGCTTATGCTGGTTCAGACCGGTTCCTGTCCTGGTCCCTATATCTTGCTTCTCCTTTTCTTTTTCTCATCTGATTGACACTTCTGTTTCTCTTCCTCTTTTATTTGTACTTTCTTTTCTTCTTCCCTCACGTCTTTCTCTTCTTTTCTTTTTTAATAATATTTCCTTTAAACAGATGTTTGGCTAAAATCTCTTTCCAGTTATTGCACTGCTTTAAACAAAATAATTCATCATCTTGATTTGGCTTGAATGTGGATTTGAAAGTTTTTAAAAAGTTCATGTTTTATCATCAAAAACGCTGCTCGTCTATGGTAGTGTGTCTTGGCAGATGGAGAGATGGGAAAAGCATTGGCGAGAAATAGGAAGGAAGACAAAGAGATCATAAAAAGTCTTCCTCTTGTTCTTATTTTGAATAGGTCAGCTTTGTGTAGAGGTTTAACAGAGAGTAAACTGTGTTGAGACTAAACACATCAAAACCTGGGTCTCATCTTTACTGCCAGCTGTTGAAACTCTTAAACAGAGATGCACACGATTTTGTTTTCAGCAAAACTGCAGCCTTGCTTTCCCTGAGCTGCAAGCTTTGTTCACCCTAAGGAGGCTGGAGATGTGAGCACTGTGAGTTTCCCCCTTCAGGCTGCTGGCCAGACAGATTTGTGAGTGTCAGCAGCCAGATGTGACGCAGAATCAACAGTTCAGCCAGCAAAGATGAAAGGCTGATGCAAACAAAGTTGAGCCAAAGACGTGCTTTTGTATGTCCTGTTTTCAGAACAGTGTGTTGAAGTATCAAAGTAAAGTGCATTTTAAGATTAAAGCATTATCTATTTCCTCAAAGTCTTTCCAGCAGTTTCCTCTATTGGTTTACGAGTTGTTGATGGAAGATGTAGTTCTGAAACAATTAAAGGGGACTAGAAAAGACAGACAGTACTGTCATGTGGTTTGCAGTGCAAATGATGCAAAATGTCAATAAACAAAACTGTCCAATAAAAACGCAACCTGTCATTCACCATAACTCCTCTACTATCATTTGTCAAAAGTCAGTGTAATCAGGAAATGAACCAGAAGTAAAACTTCCGCTGGCCAACAAACTATAAGGTAACCTAAAGCAGGTTTACCACGCTCATGACCTCCATATTAATAAGGGTTATTTGTAATATCATGTCTCAGAGCACAAACACGCAGCTCAGCTATCAGAGAGTAATGCAATAGATTGACTTACCAATAAAGGCTTGTTTATGGTCGATGTGAGGAAACAACAAGCTTCACTGAGTTTGTTGACCAATAAAGAACAGCATCTGATAATGTCATCATTCTCCATTCCTGTAATACAGGTCATGTTGATTCTCTCTGTATCTATCTTTGAAGAAAAAATCAGTGTGAAATAAGCTCCTTGTGTTACACTTTCCATCATTCAGCACTTTGAAGGTCAAATAATGAAAATTGATCTTCTGACAAAATACCTAACCCTAAGCTTTTGAACCAGTTATTGGCCTGGCAGTGGGATACTCCTCTTTGGATCCCCTCAAAACCAACCACTGATAATATGATATTTAACCTCTAGATATATATATCACAGTGCTCCTACAGAAGGAGGCATGGTTGGGAGGTTAAGTGTTATACATGTATTGAGTGTAGCACCAATAATGAAGAGACATTAAAGTATGTTAACTACGTGCAAAATGGATTCATACGCGCTGATTGAACAGAGATATGGTGCAATAAATGCAACTTTTCAAAGTCTGTCGGGGAAGTCCTGGTTGGACTTGAATTGTAAACAACCTTTAACAGCAATAATGTTAAAAAGAAAAGTATGATTAAATAACCACACAATCTTCTTCTGGTCCGAGAAAATGTCTCTAGATTTCAGACAAAAATCAATCAGAGAATAAATGGCTTGTAAATAAAGTCATATATATGTAAGTATACTCTAAAGTCATGCAATTATAAAATATTTGTCAAATATAAATAATAAAAACCTTTCAGTACCCTTCTATTCTGTAACTGGATGATGCGTTTGTCCTGTTTAAACCCTGCAGTTACATGTTTACCAGACAAGCATTAAAATCCTTCCTCGCCACTGCCAATTTGAATTTAGATGATATGTCTAAACAAAGCATGAGAACAAATATTTTTGTCTCATGAGGCCAACACCAGGTAAAGACAGTAATGACGCCCTGGGTGCTTTAAGGTGAGTAAGGCGTCTGAGTCAAAGACCACAACCACCCAGAAACAGTCAAGTAACATCCTCAAGCACTTCCTGTCTAAACACAAAAACACCATTCAAAGAGTCATCACACCTGGCTTATTTAACTCTCCACCCTTACTACAGACTGGGAGGGAGGGACTGTTTCTCTGACTATGTTTGTTATACCTGAATCACTATTTAGGGAAGTATGAAAACACAATAAGTTAAAATAGAAGGACAAAGAGCAAACACGTGGAGTCACAATCCTCAATCATAAAGAGATCCCAGCAGATCCCTGTAAATAAACAGACTTAACTGATCACAGATGCAGGAACACTTTGTGTCTGGGCTCCGAATCTGAAAACAAAGAACTGAAACTTAGATGATTAATAAAAACATTGAGGATGTGAGACTGGTCAGACAACACTCTCTGTGCCTGCCTGAGAACAAACTGCTTATATATACTGAGTGTAGGGAGAGGTGAAGTACAAAAAACTTCACCCCCAATATACTTAAAGGAAGAATGTGCGACTTTTGATCCAGTAGATTTCGCCCTTGAGCACCAGCACTAAACCAAAACAAACTGCTGTTTGGCGACACCTCTGTTATTCTGAAGACTCCGCCTCTCCTCCAGCGGGACACCTCCAACCCCTCTCCACTCGCGTTCGCACGAAGGAGTTATGAATAAGAACGCACCATAATTAAGCACCATCAAGCGCAAGCGGTGGACAAAATTGTTCTTTACTGGAGCTGCAATTGCCCATGGCCTGCATTGTTGTGTTAGCGGGCTAATGTTAGCACACTTTGGTTCAGTCATAGCTTCATATTGCACATAAATTGACACAGAATGACCGTGATCTAAAGACATTTAATAAGCATCTAGGCTATGTTGTTCTTTTCTTTAGTCCTTGACTAAAACAGCTTTATACGCAAGGCCGTCCAGTCCATGTAAACACGGGCGACAACAGTACAGCTGGTGGGATTCACGCTTCTCACTCCTTGTAGACAGTCATGACTCAGAGAGACATTTACAGAGGATAAACTTGATTTGAAAGCTACTGAATTACAGTAAAATAAATCAATATATTTTTTGTTTACTTTCCACCCCTGTTGAAACCATAATAATTGTTGCAATCGAGCTTTCAAGCAGTAATGACAACTTCCACAGATACTTTTTGAGTCTTTGCGTATATGACTTGGGGTTGGGGGAGGGTCATTGGGCATTAAACTGATGTTTTTACTCAAAGAAATATACCAAAAAGCATACGGAGGTATGTGTCTGTGTTTTGCCCAAGGACACCTCCTCTTTAAGGAAAAACACCAACGACCTTTCGATTGCACGGCTCCCTGCCAGCACGAAAACGACATCTGAGGCAGATTCAATTACTGTCACACATATGTTGTAAAATGGATCATCCTGAGTGACAGGCAGAGCTATGTAAACAATCTAGAGCAGTACACATCGAGTTAAAGTCACTCAAAACACCCAGAATTGATCACTGTCCATGCCAAAGCAGAGAGATTACTGACACGACAACAAAAATAAACTCTGTAATGTTTGTATAAGAGTCCAACAGAACAATATTTCCATCATCGATTACAAACTGAAAACAAATGTTCCCCTTCAGTCACGCAGCAGCAAACAGCTGTAAATCATGCAGCAAGGCAAACACACACTCATGCTTAGACCTAGAGTGTCCCCTCTGTACTTCTTAGAAATGTCAGAAACTTCCCAAAAATGTCAAAGAATCCATGAAACTGAAACCATGCCCAGTTTAGAAGAAATGTTCCCATTCACCTGAAATAACCACAGCTCCCTAATAGCTGATAGGTATAATGTTGGGAAATGCCAGTCAGTGCTCAAGATGAACTTGTTCTTTATTTTGTTCAGGTTCTTTCGTCATAATAAAAGCTGTTCTATGAAAAGAACAGATAATGATGCAGCTCGGACTTATCCCAAAACTGTCTTAAGCCATATTAACCTTATAGGCTCGCACCAAAGTCATTTATCAATACATGTCTTCTACATACATTCAACTAACTAGACAACCCACTCTTTGCCATCTTGTGATCGCCTTCATCTCGGCTGCTGTCTGTACATGGCACAGTGAACATGATCAGAGGCTGTTTGTACAGAACATCATGTCCTGTAGCAGTCAAACCCAAACGTCACATTATCACCTCTACAGAGGTACACGAGGAGAGATCAGGAGGAAATCAAATCTGTGTTGAATAGACGGACAAAACATGATTTTTTTCCATTTACTCTCAGAAATGAAGAATAGACAATTTGCCAATCTGTAGTCAGGAAAACACCTCTTTAATAACTACGAATGTGCAGCAAATCCAAATGTTCTTATCCATGAAAAATACTGGCCTTGTCTTTTTGCCTGCCTTACTCATGCATATCAGATGCAAACAGGACTGTGTTAGTTGTTATTGAAGCCATGATTCCAGACTAAACAGACACATCTTCAGTCTTTTCTTTTTTTATGATTTCACTTTTTGGCAAAACGAAGGCAGTTTGATCTGAGGTTGTATCCCATCATGATTTTAACTGATAGAATAACTGATTAATTGGAGATATAAGTATTGTATAGTAAAGTGTTTTAACTACTAAAAAAAAACAGATTAACAAGCCTTTCAGATGGGGAACATCTTAAACGCACAACATCTAAAAAGAAGTTCTCATTTGGCACACAAGCCTGCTTAAACATTTAAAAAACTAAAGTGAAGATTGGTTGTGTAGATTCTGACACAAATTGTGCAGAGATGATTTAGTTTGATTTTTTAATGCATTCTGGCATCTATGATATTAATACTGATTTGTGTGATGGGACTGGGATAGATGGATAATACTTCGAATTCAGCTCAAGTCCCATGATTCAAGTATTTTGTAAAGCTGGGTCTGTTTTTGCCTTCTTTAACAAAAGTATTTTTTTACATCAGTGACTTAAAAAATACCTTTTTGTGACTTCCTTTATTCCCGCACAAACTTAGTATACCTAAACGTCATGTGGACTTAACATAATGTGTAAAGGTACTGGAAATCCCTATTGTTGACCTCAGCATGTGCTTTACTTAAGGGGTGAGAAATATTGTATTGATTTTTTTTCTTTAAACGTTTTTTTTTCTTTATTAAAATGTCATCTTTATTGTCTGAAATTTGCACCAACAGCATTTGGAAAGCACCCCCAATGTGTTTTTCCGTTGTCAATTTTCTTGACCTCTCACATGCTCCGGTCTGTTCCATCCAGATCACTGCAGAGATTTAACTTGCAGGATACTGGCAGTGTTATAAACATAGAGACAGAGAGGACTTAAGTGTATGTGAGTAACATAGTCTACTCTAGATGAATTAGGGTGGAGGTGGTGGTGGTAAAGAGGGTGTGTGTTGCCTCTAAAACAGACTGCTGTGTCACACGGCTACATAGTCAGCATAGCTCCCTGTTTAGACAGCTCCCCCGCTTCCTCCTCTTCCTTCTCCACCTGCAGCTCCCTGCATAACAGATATCAGCTGCTGAGTCAGAGCTGGATGTGACTAAACTACCCAAACACACAGCCCCAAAGGCCGAGGAAGAGTAAGCCTCTCCACTGCAGCGCTTCCATGACAATTTGGCTTGCATCAACATTTGGTGGGAAATGTTCCTGGATAGAATTTTATACTTGGAGTTACTTAGCATTTTGTGATGGCACATCGGCTGATATCAATAGCTGTCCTCATGTTTTATTCCTGCACTTCCAAGACAAATGCAGCGATGCCAAGGACAAGCTGTGACCCTTCCAATGACTGAGCACATTCACACTGGGCATCAGGGTTTATAGAACATGAGCTTATTTCAGGAGACACACAACACCTTTATTCTTAGTATGGGTACAAGTTTGTAAGTCTGGGTGGCCTCCGTCACTGAATAACACATATTAGGATTTTACATGTTCAGCACATTGTAGTTGTTGTTTTGTTTTTTTCAGCAGCATTCAGAAGCACTGAGAAATATTGAACATGTTTAACATGGTTTCTTGAACCTGTATGATAATTATTTTGTTATATTTTATTATAACTTTCCTTTTCGCTTTTTAAAGGGGAGTTTGTTGAGAGGTGCTTGTTCAATGGTTAGATTTTTTTTGTGTTTGTGTCCCGGCATTAAGAGCAGCTCTAGACCTGGAAATTGTTCCTTGACAAAGAGGTCTTCGAGCACGAGATAAACCCATTATTGTTGACAAAGTTGATATCAGAAGTTTTGCCCATTCTCCATTCTGATAGGTCAGTGATGAAGAAATGACATTGATAGTGCGGTGGTGTTCAAGAAGTCAAACTTTATTCAACTGAGAGCGCTGTGAACGGTGCAACAAAACTGTACTGCTTTTGTATTGAAAATAGGAGCTACCAGCCCAAAAAACACAGCTAGTGGACACAGGCCTTTAATGGTGGGTCTCTGTAAATAATATGATAAATTATTATAAATAAAATCACAGACTAGTCCTGCTCTAAATGAAGTATCATGACATAACTACTACAATCATCTTTAGTTTCTTACCTAACTTTAATCCTGTGATCAAAAACAAAAGTATAAAAGACTCTTTGTTGTGTACGGCCTCATAACAATTTATCTATTTATATTTTGATGTCATTTTACATAGACTGCTGTATTACTACATTCTGACAGCCTAAACATTCATATTTTCTTTAATTAAGGTACCTCATTTTTCATGTATGTGCTCGGGTTTCTGGTGAGATTTATATAGCCAGGAGACTTCTGATGAGTCGACTTTTAGCTAAAACAGGAAGAAAATCAATATATTCAGTAAGTCACAAGCAGGACCCACTAAGCCTGACTACAGCCCTGATGTGATTACACAAGTTATTTAAAGTGTGTCTTACACATAATCATAAACACATCACACCTGTGTCTGGTGTCAGGACTGTTTCATTACGATGTCTGCTCTTACAGGGACAATCTGTTTGGGTTTGTGGCTATCCAGTTTGAGCAGGGAAACATCCTCCATCCAAAAATAACACCCTATTATCTGTGTTTGCTGTTCAACCATCAACGGTGACACTCACTTTTAATGACACCCAGTCATAACCTCAAGGCATCAGCAGGTTGTATGTTTGATGTTGGTAAGCAGCTCTGACATGAACTCATGTATCACACTCTTAAAAGGTTGTTTGTGAACATAAAGTATGCCATGTGTTCCAACCAGATTCAGATCTCCCTAACTACCCTTCACTAAACTGTTCAAAATGTCCCATTCTTCCCATGTCAGTCTCCAAGAATCTAAACTATAGCTGACACGGCAAAATCTATGCATGGCCACAAGGTCATAAAGATAGCAGTGTCTGGTTGTGGGCTGTTATTATGCCTGATTAGTCAAAGGCTGCAGGCCTGATAAAGCCCCCTGTCTGACAGACGGCTGACCTGAAAGAACCTAAAAACATGTTTTCTTTCATTTTCATTTAGCTTTCAGGGAGTTTTGCTGCAGAAACTATGCCTCTATCATCTCCACCGACAAGAAAAAGAAGTGAGAAGTTCATATTATTGGAAGACTATTAACTATTAATAAAATGAAAGTCCTCAGACAATTAGATCTAAATGAATCTAATGAACGCCAGTTTAGATTGATGGTGACAACAATCAAGAGGGGATTGAATAAAACCTTACCAAGTGAAGATCTGATAGAAGTGAGTTGTTGGCTGTCAGATCCTTTGGGGCTCTCTGGATCTGAATCACAATATGAGGCAGCTTTCAAGAACAACGGAAGTGGAGTTGGGACCAGTCCAAAACACTGCAGTGACAGAAGACAGCACCCCGGAACAAAGGAAAAGAAAATTAGACGGGTTAAAGTGAATTACAGGAACACCTTAAGTTCACAGTGTACTGACAGCATGACACATATGCAGAGGTATGGAAGACTATTAAATAATAAGGGGGAAAAGGTGGATAAACCAAATAAGCATCAGTGCACTTCACATTCGTTTGACTTTTGGATTTAGAAGACAAGCAGTTTGAAGTTTACTGTTGAATGAAAATATTTGACCATTTCAGTGATGTCAAATACATTCACATTGCAAACTAAATGATGCACTTTATTTGTTCTTTGTTGTTTATGGGTTGGTTTTTTTGGTAATACCAAGAAACCAAGTTCATATGCTCCACAACCATTTCAAACCAGTAAAATCACATTTTATTTTATATTATATTCATATTATTAATCACACTACTGAGATGTCATTGTAAAACATTTTAATAAAAGAGTTATGTTCAATCCGGTGTCACTATATTATGATCTGACTTATGTGTAATAATGCACTTAGCTGATAAAAACCAGTTGGCATTACTGGTTTCCCATAAACATTAAGAAGTAAGTGTAATGCTGCTCTAGATTGCAGATCTAAACCTCTGTCATCAAACCGTCATTAAACACACACACACACACACACACACACACACCATATTAAGAGCTACTGAGTGAGAACAGAGATTGTGTATTGGGGCTGTTTTGAATATAAAGGCTCTCTCTGTGGCCACGGGTTGACCTCTGCTGTCATGTAACGCCTGAGCATCCACAGCTTCAAACACAAGAGCAGAGCGCCATCCAGTGGACATGAGTGAAAACAGTGGAGACATTACATTACATAACCAAACTATGTTACTGCTTGTGAATGTTTATAAGGTCTAAAATTGTTCCTGTATAAAAAGAGCACAAAGAGAATTTGTTATGCTATTATACAGCAACTAAAATACAGCAGACTACAAGTTATTCATCAACAGAGTTATTAAGACAGAGAAATTAGAAAATAGTCCTTTTGTTGCAGCCAAAATCAAGCACATTCTGTCAAAGCGTAGCAGTTTCCAAAACATAAAGAGCAACGGTTACACCAGTTTAACAAGCAAAGAAAAAAAGTTTTTTTAAAGACAAAGGTGGTCAGTCTTTCTAAAGTTTTATCTCATGTCAAAACATCTGCTTGTTTATAGACATAGGCTACCTGTCACCAAAAGAAAAAAATCATTAGTGATTTGGAAAACCAGGGCCACAGGCAGAAGTTATACACAATGGAAGAGTCCTAAGAAATGAAGGTGTCCTTAGAAATTGAGCCTCTGTGGGTATTTCATTTCTTATTGAGACTAAAATACAATAACACTCTGGTTCCTCCCAGCCAGCAAAGTCATAATTCTGCAGTAATTCTCCGGTGTTAATTTACCTCTGGAAAACCCTAAACTTTAAAGTATTAAAAAGCTAGAATTTGTTGCCTGGCTGCTGTTTGTAAACTGTTGTAGGCCTAGGCCAGTGGTTGCCAAAGTAGGGGTCGGGACCCACTGGGGGGTCATGGGACACTGAAAGGGGGGAGCCTTCCATAACCAAATAAACATGTTAAATTATTTAAAATAGCATTTACCCATCATAGTGGAAATACATACAAAAAGTAGCTGACTTTAAAATACAACTATAGTCATAGAGTAAGATTTATGCTGAGATGAAAGTGATATGTAAATTTTTTTTTTAAATGTAAGTTTGTACACAAGTGCAACAGTGCAGGTGTCTGTTGCTTCTTACGAATAGAAACACACAGACATCACCTGAGTGTGTGTGGGGGGGTCCCCCTTCAACACAATTATTTTGGGGGTCCCGAGCTGAAATGTTTGGGAACCCTTAGCCTAGGCTAGACTACTCATCAGATATTCAATGTATTTTGATCATTT
Source organism: Tautogolabrus adspersus (assembly GCA_020745685.1). Taxonomy (NCBI): domain Eukaryota; kingdom Metazoa; phylum Chordata; class Actinopteri; order Labriformes; family Labridae; genus Tautogolabrus; species Tautogolabrus adspersus. Next base: position 10,565,346 of record CM036536.1, on the reverse strand, counting down.
TAAAAACAAGTAAAGTTGCAATTCATTACAACTGTTGACAAAAGCATCACAGATGTGCTTGTGAAAAGATAATCTTGTGTAACTATACATAGACCTACACTGTTCATTGCCCCCAAAACCATTCACAGTGGTAGTGTCCAAGCAATGTTTAGAAAGCTAGCGCTGTGGAAAGCTAGTAGGCGACATTACTTAAGTTTCATTATGTAGGCTTACATCCCTACCTCTGCAGAACTCACTGTTTAGGTTTCAGTTTCTTTTCTTCAGAAAATGCCTCGCCTCTTTTTCTTACCTGTTCGCTGCAGTTTCCTGTATTTTATTATATTTGTCGCCACGACTAACTACAGACAGCAGCTACCATGCAGAAAGAAAAAGCAGCAATAAGCAGGTAATAGGTACTCTTCAGCGTTACGTCACACAGGTAGATTTGGCACCTTCTGAAAAAATGAAAGTTAAGATGGACTCGTAAACGACGAACATTTGGTAGTTTTCGAGCTGCTTTGGACTGTTACGGTCATCCCAGCCTTTTGAACTTTCCTGCTGCTTGCTGGTAGATTCAGTCATAATAAGAAGCCATAGCCTATAAGCATTATGTCACTTAACGTCAATTTACTTTTTATTTGTGAATTTGTATTTATTTATAAAGAACTGATGGTACAACAGCCTCTTAAAACCTAAACTGCTAATGATAAACATGTCGACAGTTTCGTCTTTGTTTATCGATCCAGGTCAGTGTATCTTTTGGTCATTAGATTTTCCTTTCAGAAACGGTTTTTGAGAAAAATTAAGTTTAATTCTGCTCAAATTGCATAGAGATGCTCTGATATTAAAGTTACACTTAATCTTTTATTTAAAAAAATCTGTGACAGGAGACATGAAACTTTAATGGATTCTTGTTCCTCATGTCCCTGGCTGTTATCTTGAGAATTTTCAACAGATTTTACTGTATAGTTTTTGAGATAATTCAAGGTAAATTCTGCTGAAATTGCATTGAGACGCTGTGATATTTTAGTCATTTTGATTATTTTATTTTGAAAAATCTGTGACAGGTGACAAAAAACTTTCAATGGATTCTTGTTTTTGAGAAAATTAAAGGTAAATTCCACTGACATTTTGATTAACCTCAAGATGTAATACAAAATACAACCTGATAAATGATACATCACAACAGAAACAGCAAAAAACAAGCAAACATAGCAAATTATTTTCAAAACTGCCACCATGGGGAGCACATTTTTTTTCAAAATAAAATAATAAAAATGACTAAAATATCACAACGTCTCATTGCAATCATTATTTATTGTTATATGAAATAGAAAATGAAAATCGAATGATTTTTTAAATTTCGCTCATCCCTTTTTTACCATGAAAAAGAAAAACGACTTGTATTTCAATTTTAATTTTTATATTTAAAAACTAAAATCAAATAACCACTCGTTTTTTGTTTTTTAATACCCATTTATGAAAGGAAAATCTAATGACCAAAAGATACACTGACTATCATTCATCAGTTATGAAAAGATGGAAATAGTTTTTGGTGTATTTGAACTTTTTCATTGATACGTTTTTTTCATCCATTAATCAGTTATAAAAAAAAAATACTGTTAAGTACTTGCCCATTCACCCAGAAAGCAAACCCAGAGGTCAACTGTTAAATACTTTTGTGCTAGATTTTTTTATTTTATTGTTGTGTTTTGCTTACTGTCAATTGAATAATTTAGGCATTCTTTTATGTTTTGTCAGATGAATCTTGCCATTTAAAAAAATAATTGTATTGATAGCGCTACCAAATGATTTTCTGTTAATACTTGAATCTTTCCTTATTCTGTCCACCTGATCTTTGTGATTGCTTTCTTCAGCGGCTTCAATTTTGGATTACCTGCCAGAGCTGTCGCAGCTCCCTCCTTCAGTGTAGCACAGGATGTTAAAGAGCTTCCTGACTGTGCTGCAAAAGCTGTTTCAGAAGAGAAAGTGGAGTACAAACCTTTTGCTTCATTCTCAGGTAAGATTCTAAACAGTCCTAATCTGAGTTAACAGTCAAAGACAGCACTGCTACAGATTACAGAAAGGCTGGTGGCATTGTCTTACTTTTATAGTTGCCAATTTATTTTTATTTTTCCGCTGTAGTTACTCTCTTTGCTTTAATTTATTTTACACTATGCGTCATGCCTGTGTTTTTCTAGGGGAGGCGTCATACTTGGGAGAGTCAAAGGTTTTGCACGTTCGAAATAAAAGGAGATTTCTGTTCATTCAGAAAAATATAATAAAACGTGTAAAAATAATGGTTGAGGATAATGATCTTAAACTACAAGCCCCATTTGAAATGTCAAAAACATAGAGAAGGCCATAGATTTTCTACATAATATAGATTTATTTTCAGTCCTTTGATCATTCCTGTTTTGTGACAGACGCTAGAAAGACTCCTGGACCATCGATGGACACCCAAGATGCTCTCGGCTCTTTTTTAACCGCCACTTCAAAAGAGACATTGAAAAACAGACCTTTGTTTTCATTTTCAGGTACATTTCTAAACAGTCCCATACCAAGATGCCAGTCAAAGACTAACATTGGCAAAAAAAAAAAAGGTTGGAGGTACTGTCTTATTTTTATAGTTTTGCCATCCAAACCACTCACAGCTGTAGTTTCCATTCTTTATAGTTCCATTTCTTGCATGTCGTAGACAAACAGCCTGTGTGTCAGTCCCTGTAATGCCTGTTTTGCGTCAGTCTCTCAAAAAACGTTCATTTTACCCTTTGGAATCGTCGCGACGTGACACCCCTGAACTTAAGTCATTGTCATCTAATCCCTAAAGCTAGAAAAATACATTTAATTGCAAATGCAATGGACTATTCATTAGTCCCCTTTTTTTTTCTTTAAGAATTTCAACTCTGAGTAGAGTAAAAAAACAGCAGAAGTACGTATTCTATTAGACTTTAACAACTCTTGATCTCTCTCCAGTTCAACAGAAGTTGGAGACTCAATGGAGAGACATGAAGTGGACTGAAGAGTAAGTAAAAACTGGGACTTTACTTAAAGTTGAGCTTGAAAGTATTTATGTATTTGGCAATTAATAACTGCTCGCTTTAAGCTAAAATAAACCGTATTTTAACAACTGTCAAGACCATACCCTCGTACTTTTTAATTATAAATACACTCCTCAACAAAGTGTGAACAGAAAGTATCTAAAATTACAATCCAGGCAGAAGACAAGTCTGATGAAGAGCATCAGCTCCTACACACCGAGGTGTGAGGAGGGGACTCAGGCCCGGGTGCTCCTCCTGGGACCTCTCGGTTCAGGAAAGTCCAGCTTTGTCAGTTCGGTTCAGTCTGCGTTTAATGGAAGAGTAACAAACCGGGCCATGGTGGGCTCCTCCTCCACCAGCTTCACCAAGAAGGTAAGAGAAGTGCTGATGTTTTACTGGGGCAAACTGCTTAAACAGTATCATATTATTCTCTTCTAAAAATAGTAAGATACCTTAATAATCTTCAACAGACATTCAGATTCAATGTACATGAACGCTTCACTAAACTGTCTCAAGACAGTCTTTGCGCAAACTTCCCATCAGCACATCAATCCCATGAACTTCCTTATGTTTGTCAGCTGCAGTCGTTCAACATCCGTGGTCAGAAGGGAGAGGATCCTACAGGACTGGTCCTGTGTGATGCTATGGGCCTAGGAGATGGAGAGATGACGGGCCTGACGCTCCATGATGTCCTGTCCATCATCAAAGGTCATGTACCCGAGGGACACAAGGTGAGCTGGATAGGCCCGCAGCAAGGCTTTGCAGATTACAGTGAGTCAGTAATTTGTTCCAGTCTGAAATGTCTCATCGGAAACTTAGCCAAAATACCCCCTACGCCGGGCACTGACATATTGTGCATCGTCTGTGCAGTAGGCATCAGAACAGCCATGGTATTGATATCCTCTTCCCTCTGGTTATCAAAACACATTTAACTTACTAATGAAGCATGGAAAGTTCTGTATCTCTTATCTTAACTAATAAAAACTAAACTTCTTAGAAAAGTGAACACAACACAGCCAAATATAACAAACTATGACATTTTTGAGAAAGATTAAATGACATGTATTTTGACTTTTTAGTTTGACTCCCATCTGGATGAAACAATATACTCGACTGACGATACGATACAATACAATACGTATCATGATACTGCGTTCATGATCAGATGTTATCATGATTTTCTACAAGTTTTTGTTAAAAAAAAGAAGAGATTGAAGTCAATTCATGAAGAGATAAGATTCTTTTTCATTTAAATCTGTGACAGTAAAAGTGCAAATCATCCTTTCTCTTATTTTGACTCCTCTCTTCTTCAGCTACTGATGTCAAATAACAGAACCTGAAACAGATAGCTCCCTCTGCTGGATAAACAAAGTATTGCAAAATATTATTTGTTTAACTAGTTTATATTGTCTTTTATTATTAGCTATTTTTAATTGTATGGCGAGATATCTTTACGTTCCTATCTGTTAACATGGAGGAGGCAGTGATTATGGTCTATAATTCTATACTGCAGGCAGACAGTAGGGGGAGCCCCAAATGTTTTGGCATGACTTTTGGGGAGCTGTCATGTCTTTATGTACGGTCTAAGCTGTTGACCTGTCCTCTACTGGACCATGAGGTTGACTCTTTACATTCACTGCAGGACTTGTAAGAACACTGATGATGCTATGATTCGTTTACTCTAATGCCAGTAAAAAACTTAGCTTTAGTCAATTATAAATACCATCAGAAAAAAATCCAGTCAACCTTAGCTGTACATTATCTTTACATGAGCTAATGCTGGCACACTTAGACACAACACGATGACGTTACCTCTTCATTTTCCTCCCCCAGTTCAGCCCAGACCAGCCGGTGAGGTCTGAGACTGTGGGCTATGTGAAGAGGCCCAGCATCAGAGATAAGATCCACTGTGTTGTTTTTGTGGTGGACGCCTCTAAAGTCCTGACCTACCCCAAAGGCCTCAGCACCACCTTCCAGCAGCTCCGAGAGCACATCAGTGACCTGGGTAAGGAAGGGGCCACAGGCAGAGGAACACAAAGAGTTTTCACTTAAACAGATTAATGTGACATGAACATTACAGCCACTCTATCCTCTTGTTATTGCAATATCGGAAGCAAAATTAAAGCAAGTAAGTAATCTTTTATCTTTTTTTATGAATGAAGTTGAAGTAGAGCTGCCAATATGTTCTTTTTTTCTTCAAATTGCCTTGAAAGCCATCGTGACAGCATCATGTTCTGTCTGTCAGGTGTTCACCAGGCGGCTCTACTCACCCACGTAGACCATATTTGTACAGAAACTGCCAAAGATGTCACGAAGGTTTACGAAAGCAGAGTCATCAAGGACATGGTAGGTAAAAAAAGTCCATATAAGATACAATAATGTGTAAGGAGAAAAATGTAAAATCTTAAATCGTGGATGAAGACAGGAAAAAAAACACAGGCTTTTATTATCTTTTTAAATACTCAAGATGAACACAACCTAATATTTTAATCGTTTTGAAGATGGATTCAACTTTTGATGTGCTATACTAGAGTGTGACATTACTTTTGAATCCTATTCAGGACCTTCTCTATGTTGTCCACAATGAGAAAGAAATGCAAACACGGAGACTATTTTCCCATTTCATTTTTGATCTGTGATTCGAACCTTTAAAAAAAAGATGGTATTAGTACTTTTGAGATTCTACTGATGTGTTTTTAAATGGACATTAAATGCTAACTATGCAAACTGTGACTTGACTCAAAAGTATAAAACACAAGTTTGAAGAACTATTCTTGTTTTCTCTTCATTGTCTTTAATAAGAAAATATCTACCAGCATTACAGCGAACACAATGCATTAGAAAAAAGAGTTAGAAGACAACAGACAAAAGAAAAACGCAGCAGCCCGACCAACATCTGTTCATCAGTCCAGTCGTTACCCTCCAGGAAGTTATGATAAATATTCCATACATATCAAAACTTGTGAAGCTTGTTTTAAAAAAAACGTATCTTTTTGAGAGCAAGACTGAAAGGTGGTGGTAAAAAAGTACTATTATCTGAATGCTCCCAGCTTTTATTTTCAGTAATTATCCAGAATCCTTTTCTGTTGTCATAGTGCCATTTTATTAAGCATGCAATTGAAGGAGTTCATTGTGTTAAAACCGCAGTTTGTATCTTTGTGTGTGTGTTTGTAGATAGCTAAAGCTGGAGCTCTGTTGGGTATGTCCACCTCCTACATCGTCCCAGTGAAGAACTACTCATCAGAGTTGGATGTGAATGTTAACACTGACGTGCTTCTGCTCAGTGCTGTTGACCACATCCTGCAGTATGCTGATCTGTATTTCCGGGACAATACACCACAATACACCCAGCCAAAGATAGAGCTATAACCATGTTTCAGTTTCATCAACTAATGAGCCCGTGAAGTCACTTTAATTTAAAGGGCCTTTATGTTGGATTGAAACATTTATGACATCACAGACTCTTGATGTTGATGTCTAACTTACATTTCTTTTTTCTTTTACCTTGTTTGTAATGTCTAATGTTTTGGGAAAACTTGCAGCATTAACCAATTCACTCATATTTGGAACTTTCTCTCCTGAAGAGACAGGATTAAAGTAATGAGGGGTCCAGAACTGTCCTATATTCTAAATAAATGGTCAGTTTAACTTTGTACATTAAGAGCACAGTTACTGACAACAAATTCCTTGTGTGTGTAAGCATACATGGCCAATAAAGCTGATTCTGATTCTGAGCCTTTCTTGAAATGCCATGCTTAAAGCAAAAATAGTCATATTTTCAACATACTAACACTTACTTAAAAAAACATTTTGCTTGACAGTAGCATAATAGTCCAAGCTTGCCCATGAACAGCAAAGTTTAACAATCTTATTTTTGGAGTGTATGATGTTATTGACATCACTTGCTCCTTACAGCTGTGTCAGGGTCTTTATGCAGGTAGCTCTCCTGGTGAATCTCCTCTTATCATAATGAATATTGCAATAAAATGAACCCTGTTCTCTTCATTTCAATGACTACTTTGCTTTATGAAAAGGCTTTTTATGTTTTGTATTCATTGTTTTTTATTTTGAAGTGATGGTTTACAGGTCATTAAATACAGACTTTAAAACTGAACTGGTTTGTGAAAGTATTTTTACTCTGGTTACAAATGTCCAAAAACCATTTGGGAGGTGTTTATTATTTTTTAAGGCAAGATGTTCGTTACAAGCACTTAAAAAACGACAACAAGTGACACATGTCAGACAAGAGTTATGTTTTTTAACAGTTCAGAGTTTGATTAAGAAAGGGTTGCAAAGTAACAAAGTATAAGAACTTTGCTACAGTAAGTTTTTAGAAAATCTGTACTTCACTAGAGTATTTTTCATTTGTACTACTTCTACAATTAATTCACTACATTTTATCTTTACAAAATGATACTGTTTCTTCACTACATTACAATTGCACACCTCCTTGTTACAATAAAGAACCTGAATGTAACCGTCAGTCTCTAATCATCAGTTTTGATTATCTGGGTCATGCATGTTCACGTAAGATCAAACAAGAGAAGGTGGGTGCTCATTAAAACACATCCAGCTGTGTCTTCAGATTGTGACACCCTGGCTGCTGCTTCATCTCTCTCAGCCGACAACACAAGAGCAGAATGTGACGCTGCCGCACCGCAAACCTCTAATGGACAGAAATCTGGCTGTCTCATGTTTTTGGACTTTTACTTGTATTTTTTGTTACTATACTTAAGTACATTTTAACAGATACTTCTGATTCTTCAGTACATTTATAATTGGCTACTTTATGACTTTGACTTTAGTCATTTTCTTTAAGGTGTATTTTACTTTAGGCTAAGTAACTTTGAAGTGAGGTATCTTTACTTTTACTCAAGTAGCCTATAGTTTAAGTCCCAACACGGGTTAAACACATCATGAAACACTAGTTCAAACAAACCTGACAGAAAAAAGATTGAGTTTTAGTACAAGGATATGATGTGTCATCAAATCATTAACATTATTAGTCCTCCACATTTAATCATCTAGTTGCTAGTGTAAATAAAACACTGATCAGTCTATTACAACACTTAGCTAATACTGTTACACATACTTTTACCATTAGTACTGGCATTGTAACTATATATGAGTACATTAATAATTAATTGTATTCTTCGTTGCTCCGTCTCTTTCTTTCTGCATCTCCCTTTATCCCACTTTTCAAGAACAGCACAGTTTCTGTAGATGGCTGTTCTGCCTTAATGTTGGGTCTTTGTAAATAATACAACAAAGAGAAAGGTCTAGACAGATCTGCTCTTTTAGTAAAGTCGATTGATAGATTGATTTCCCACATAGCCTACTTGACGTTTCTTTTTAAGGAATACACTGACTATGGAAGCAAAAGGGCACTTTCAGTTTCATTTTTACCAGAATGCACATTGTCTGCCTTGTTACTGTCTGTCTACCAGTCATAGCTTCACTGAGACGGTCCAGTCAGGCAGCCACCTCCCTAGCTGTTTACACGGCAAGAAGGTAAGAATACAAACACTAAGAGGTTTAATTTAATATTACATGTTTAGTCAAAGTTAGCTAGTAATAAGAGGGTTAGTATGGAGCCAGAACAGTGACAGCTAAATGTTGGCATCGAAATTAACATTTGGCATTGAAAACACACCTGAACTAACAAAAAGAAAGATTGGCATTGAAACACTTGTATTGTAAACAAATGTATTGGCAATGAAACAGGTATTGGTTCTGAAAAAAGTTTCAACGAAGAATAAAGAAAATGCATTAAAAAATATTTTATTTTATTTTTTATAGCTTTTGCATTCTTTTGTGTTTTTCAGTGACAATCTTCAGATGATTTCTCCATGTCTTTCTTTTTTCAATGACAGTTTTTTTTTTTTAGGATAGGTAATAGGTTAGTAATATTGACAGTCTATGGTTAGGACCTCCGACGACCGAAGCACACCGGAGGCAAATGTCCCAAGTTTAGCCTGGAGATCATTCAATCTAGTGGTAGAAATGTAAGTAAACATTTGGAATAATTCTAATCTTAGCCCTTTATCGGGCAAGTGACTATTTTTGGTAATTTCCGCACACATTACTGTGGTTCTACATTAAATGCAAAACGTTACAACAGAAATCAAGTTTTGTTATGTGCCCCAATAACACTCTAAGGTTGAATTTTTTAATTTAAAAGTATTTCAATGAGTGCCCTATAAAGGGTTAAGGAGTGTTGTTGGAATATTGTTTCAAACAGGTTTGAAACACCCTGATGAGGAATGCTGAGACAAGGTGGGGTTGTTTCTATTGAACTTTGACTTTCGCAAGCATATTTTGCATATTTTATCAAATGAAGATCGAAGTATGAAATAAATAACAGGAATGTGAGGCATCTGAAGTAAATGTGAAGTAGGCTACGGTTAAATCTGAAACGTTTTATTGAAGATTATTGATTCATTTGACTCCAGTTAAGAGTTTCATGAACTGAAACTGAAATGAAAAAGTTGTTTTAGTGAACTGTGATTTTACGTTTTCACAGTATCAATATATTATTATTAGTATTATTATTTCTTGAGCTGGATATATTCAAATCAAGTCAAACTCTATTTATAGCTATAGCTGATTTCATCGACAGTGTAACACAATATAATCTTCAGCACTATCATAACCTACAAACAGATAAGATTGAACATTACAGATTCAGAGCTCATACACATACATACAAATATGCAAATGCAGAAGTGTTAATACAATGTTTTTTTTTTGTTTATAATTTGCTTAGGACTAATTTTACAAACCTACTGTTTATATTTTATAAAGAATCTGTTTCTTTTTCTATTTAGACCCCAAAGTACCACTGAAGATTTATTCAGCATCACTTACAAAACTCAGCAAACCAGCTGACCACCATGAACCCCAGACTTACCAGGACCCAGCAGAGAAGAATCTGCGCCCAGCTGGGAAGAGTCGATCTGCAGCTGCTGTACAAGGCCAGCATCCACGGTTTCACTGGTGCAGCATTCCACCAACGATGTGACACCCGCAGTCCCACAGTCTCTGTGGGCTTCAATGCCTCTGGTTATGTTTTTGGAGGCTACACTAAACAACCATTCAGTCAGTCAGGACAGTACGCGCATGATGATCAGGCCTTCCTTTTCACATTCAGTGGAGAAAAGCTCCTCAAATATCCAGTCACAGTCCCTGCTAATGCAGTGAAAATGATTAATAATTGTGGGCCATATTTTGGAGAAGCATTGGTTCTGGTAAATGGAAGCAAACCCGTGGTCCATAGCAATCCAGGGAATTATTACAACTTCACTGCTGCAGAAATGCATGGCAATGACCTCAACATGACTGAGTGTGAAGTTTACCAAGTCGTGGGTGAGTTCATAAAAGTGAATATCTTATTGTTTTTTGTTATTTGTCAGAATATTCTTGAGGAGTTATTGTATCTTGTTTCAGGCAAATGGCTGAAAATACCAAAAGCTGATAATGATGTGATCAAACAGAAGCTTGCATTTTCCTAGTCCTGTCTCATAAGCAGCCTCATTTGATTGTATATCTAAAAATCTAGAGTGGAAGGTAGTTATAGACCACCAATGAAGGTTAACTTACTGTGGGAAAAATAATAACTTGCAGGATAACCAGGTTTTTATAGGTCAGCAGCAAAATCGCTGTCTGCAACAACAACTAAATAATAAATCGTCTTCACCCCTGTTAGTCGGCTTCAGAATTACTAGTCTGTGACCCAAAATGCTGGACAAATGTTGTGTCTAAGCTGTAATGCAGCCACCTGCCACTAGCAAGGGCTGAAGATTCCCCACTCTACTGAGGGATGGCATTCATAGGAGCAGCATGGTTTGTCAGTATTTTGATGTGGAAAATTGAAATAAAGTTGTACATAAACTGTGTCAGGTTAAACTGGCATATCATCAACCGGAAAAATGCGTACCCACATTCAGCTTATGCATGTTGAGGTTAACTTCAAGGAGAACCGAAAGGCTGGTGTTGCCACCACTTGAAAACACAATTTGACCTCATTTATACATCACAATGTGCCAAACATCTGAGCAGCATTTTAAATTACTAGTAAGTTCAACAGTCGACTAGTCTGAATTTAAATGTCCATTTAACGGACAGGGAAATTAGTCACTAGGAACATCCTTACACTACAGCCTTTGCAGCTTCAATATAGTGATGCAGAAGCAATGATCCAAAACTCATTTAAAGCCCAACAAGCCTAAGGACACAAAGATAGGCGCATTTGCAACACAACATGGGTGCTGGGCACGAGAACTAGAAATGATGACACTTGCACTGTGCACCACTTTTCTTAGCAAGATAGGTGTCAGTAAAACATTGTGAAGAAGGGCTGAAGGAGGTTAATGCTTATTACCAAACATGATGAACTCAATGGACATTAAACTAAAGCTCCTGTGTGGAAGAGGAAACTTCTGGGTTGTATGGATTTTGGCGCCCCCTGTGGGCAAGGTGCTACATCTTATCTCTTTGATGATTTTGTCCTGTACATGTACAAGTGAAGATTTATTTTTAATTTTTTTAAAAAGAAAATGTCATCCTTATTTATTTGAAGTGTTTAACTTGCATCCCAAATGTAACCTTCAGCGTGGAAAAGTATTTTTTTTTAAAGGCTGTTTTGGCAGCATGCTGTTCATCACCTCATCAGTGATTTCAGGCTTTAAAATGAAGTATATGGGGATTCTTTCTGATCGTCGTGTGCTTTTTTTTAGGTTAAATTGATTTATCTGTGTTATTTTCAGTGTGTTTCATAATCAGATTAAAACTCGTCACAGGAGCTTTAAACAACAAAGTAACACTTGAGTGTCCTGCTCTATCAACATGCTCACTATGAATTAATCCTTACATATGTTGTAAGTGTATTATAGAAACTCCTCACCATGAAAAAAACATTATAGGTTGTACGAGATCATTATTTAAAAAAAGGTGTTTTGTGTTTTTTTTTAAACAGAAACGACTGAAGAACTGGAGAACCCATGGAGAACTGTAATCTGGGAAACTGAGTAAGCTGGATATCTTAAGATGTAATGTGCTTTAATATATCAAGTAAGAAAAAGGATAATCTTAAGAAAAAGTCGTGGTAATTATTAGGATGAAATGATGAAAGTGTTTTAGACAGCATACCGAGGAAGTGCTTGGCAGGGCATACAGACAGTTCCATACTCAGTCCCATCTTTTATTGATGTATGTACAAAATGTTTCTCAATCAGCCTGTTCTTGTTTCTATAGGAAGAGAACAGAGCTGATGGATAAATTAAGGACCTACAGACCATTAGTCAGCTCTGTGTCCAAGGCTCGGGTCCTGTTAGTTGGGCCAGTAGGAGCTGGAAAGTCCAGCTTCTTCAATTCTCTCAACTCTGTGTTCAGAGGCCACGTCACCAGTCAGGCCATGGCTGGATGCTCCACCACCAGCCTCACTACACAGGTTACAGTCCGACTATTAATCAGTTCCATTAGTGGAGACTGATTTCAAAATGAAAACTCTGCCCTGGCTCCTTTTTGTGATTTATTCCTTTTCTGCTTTGTTCAACAGTTTCGCACCTACGCTTTGAAAGATGGACGAGAAGGAAAACCTCTGCCAATCATCTTGTGTGATACCATGGGGTTAGAGGAAAGCACAGGGGCGGGGCTAGGCTTGGATGACATCATCAGCATACTTAAGGGCCATCTGCCAGATCGCTATCAGGTACAGCATTTTGTCACATTTAACAGGATATTGAAAGTATGAGTCATTGAGTTGACTACAGTTTAAACAAACTTTTTCTGTTTTTTTTTGTCTTTTTACTGAACATCTCAGTTCAACCCCTCTGCCCCTTTGCATTTGGATGCCCACGGATATCGTGAGATTCCAGAGCTTAAGGATAAGGTCTACTGTGTTGTCTATGTCCTTGATGCCTGCAAGGTCTCCATCATGCCCTCAAAACTGGAGGAGAAGCTGGACGCTATCCGCAGAAAGATCAACTTGATTGGTCAGTAAAATGTAGACCCATTTGCTTAGAGGAGCTGTCTGCAAGCCACGCAGCTACTGGTACCAACAGATGACTCTGCCATGGAAACTTTACCTGAAGGAGTGTCAGTTTTTAATTTTCTAACGGCCCTGAAACACCAAGGAGATCGTCAGCCGTCGGTCCTAGTTGGACCGTCGGTGAGCGGTCGTCGCCTTAGTTTTTGCGGTGTGTCCCGCTCCATTGCTATCCGACTGCCTTTTTTCAGCCGATTTGACATGTTGAATTGGCGTCTGCAACTTTTTGACCAAGACGTGAGGCGACGCCACAGGCGGCCTTCGTCACCACTTTGACCTCTGCTTGGTGTGTCAGGGCCTTAACAAGCACAGGAGCTCAGGATGGCCAGGCGGTCAGGGTTGTTTGGGGGAGGGGGGACTCATCAGGGGGTGATGGCAGAGTTACGTTAAATTACAGAAAACAGATCTACAGTGATCAACTCAGAAAACTGAGCAGAGGTTTGGTGCTGTATTTGCAGTATGTTTGCTGTAATACACTTTTTTTCATATGCAGCAGTTATCTTTTATTTACTTTCTTTTTCTTGTGTGTTTTTTTACATTTTATTTTAAATATTCATGTTTTTTTATTGCAGCTTTGTTTGGACTTGTTGGCCTTGAGTGTTTTTGACCTGACACTAAAGAATCACCAGTGAAATGTTCTTTCTTTGTTGTGTCCAGGAGTCCCTCAGCTGATCCTGCTCACTAAAGTCGATGAAGCCTGTCCTCTGGTGTCAGAGGATGTGAGGAACGTTTATAAGAGTAAATACATTAAGCAAATGGTAAGGGCTAAGGTTTTATGCTTAAGAAAAAGTATCAAAATGTCCTGTGAAGTTTTTTTTCTCCATATTCAAGGCTGAAAGTTGATCAGATAAATCAGATAAATCCAACCTTCACGTATCATGTGTATTGTAAAGCTTAAATACATCAGTAAGATTGCAGGTAATCAAAGTCATATCATGTACATTTATTGGTCATGCGACTTTTGTTTAAAAGTTGTTTAGTTAGGTAGGAAGCCATAATCAACAATTTAATAACCTAACTTTTACTCATTGATAAGACAAATAAAAAATTGTAAACTTTGAAAAGTTAGCACAATTCTTTTTTTTAGCTTTAACAAGTGTTTTGTTATCCAGATGGAGGAGGCCAGCACTCGGCTCGGCCTGCCGTTGTCCTGTGTTGTTCCGGTGAAGAACTACAACGAGGAGTTGGAGGTGAACCCAAACTGCGACATCCTGCTGCTCAGTGCTGTTAATCAGATGCTTCGCTTCACTGATAACTACTTTGATGACATCAGTGACCGATTCAGCAACATTAAAACCAAAGAGTAAGAAGTGTTTGTTCAGCAGATACACAAACATGGGTGTCACTGAGGACACTTATTGATCTATAAATGCAGCAGCCATCATCATCATCATCTATCAGCACTCACCTGCATGATGCTACTTAACTGTTAGTTTTTCAAAGCAGCTCTTAGAATTTATAATAGTCACACGGTGGCGGACATATTTGATAAACCGTTGATCATATTCACACGGTGGCTGTTTTCTTCTGATGTCCTGCTCAGCGTGTGAAGCTTAAATGCTGCTTTAATGTATGTCTTTATTCTGGGCTGCTCTTGTCTCAGATTTGATCTTACACTATTCATTACTTTAACTTCCAACTTCATGGATAACTGAAATAGATAAGTTCATTCCAGTACAGTTGTATTTTATTAAGCTTAGTTATAAAGTTTGCATTTTGGTGTTCTGATGTATTTTGTGTTTACATTCCATTTGATAAGTTTTGTATTAACCAAACGTGATTGAGCTTCATCAAAGCCTACTTTTTACTTCTATTAAGATTTACGGAAAAAACATTTCTTTCCCCAGATTTTGAAAAAAACAAAAAGTGTTGCACTCAGTATTGAAATTATTTGAATGCCCTAATAGTTCCAAACCTCTAAACCTCTTTTAATCGCTACCAATATCGATATAGGAAGAGAAAAAATCTGATACCGATATATCAGCCGATATCTTTCTTAGATCTATCTTCGTTCTGTCGCGATAGATAGATGCAGACTTTTGCGTTGATCCCTCACTTGTGGAAAAGATCTATAAAGAAGAAAAGATGCTCACTCAACTGCAAAGTAACATCTCATGTACGTGAATCACAGCTTGACCCTCTGGAGAGTGATGATACTTGTTGGAATCCTTATAGCGCACCCTGCTGGTGAAAGAGAACTGCTAGTGTAATGGATAATAAATCTAGTAATATTGGCGCATATCTGCGATAAAATGAGCCGGTAACGATAGTCACTGGAGCTAATATGGGCTGATATTTCCCGTTGGCAGATTTATCTGTCGGGCTCTAATGCAAACAAACAATTTAAATGAAGGCTGTCTAGTCTAGTTTTCAGGCATTGTGATACAAAGTTATTTTCTTTTTGGTGTGTTTTTAAATCATTCTTTAGTAAAGGGACCATTACATGTATTTTACTAAAATTAGCATTTAGTTCATTTGCATCTGCAGTCACTTGGCGGGTCGCTAACGTCACATATTTACAACATTTCACTGAAAAAATGACAGAACAGTGCAGTACATTACAAATACACGTGCAACAGTATGACATGTGGGAAAGGATCATAGCGTACATTAAAGTCTTGGCTGCGTCAAATTTGTCTAAAATTAGCCAAACTGTTTTCAGGAAAACAATTAGTCAGTCTCTCACTACTGGTAGAAAGAGTTGTCTGTTTTTGTTTTGCATGTTGTGTTCCTTCTGCTTGTGCTTCCAGTTGTAAACTGACAATAAAAGCTCTTACAGTCCAGACAGGACATTGTGGAAAATTGAGAGACCTAGAATCTTTTCTTGTGTGATCAAGACTCAATACGATTATATTTGTTGTATTCTTCTATTAAAAAAAAACACAAAATACATCAAATAAACAGAAAAAATGAGATTTATTAATGCAGGTCAGACAGTTTTTGTACAGCTAACAGTGTCGAGGAGCGGCCCCTCCATAAGTAACAGGACTGTTGTTTGACAGATTACAACACATCACACCTCTACTCTGACTCCCGGCCTGTTTTATATCTTTGAAATTAACCGTGGATTAGAGCGGATTATAAATTTGCATCTGTCCCCTTAGCAACAATAATCACCATTTGAAAAATAATTATACTCTGTGATCAGAATAACATTCAAACACACACACATCTTGAAATAGTGTTTCAAATACCAATGTTGCTTTAGTGCACATAAAAGACCGGGGAGCTCTCTCTCCAACTTTGCCACGGTTTACATGACTTTAAAGACATTGTAACTGTCAGACATGTGACCAACAAACATGATGCGCAACATTAAAGAAGGAATGTCCTGGAAATGCAAAGCACACCTGGAATTCAATTGTATTCAGCCAGTCTGTGTCCTCTCTCTCCCTATCCATGATAGTGATGCATTTCTTCAAGTGGAGCTCGGAGGTCGTTGTCAGGGGCTCATTTGAGGAAATGTGTGATTCAGGTGGAGATGAGATGACGTAGTTGTCGGAAAAGTTGGGTGAGGTCACTGGGGGACGGAGCAGGGGGAAGACATGTATGGCACAGCTGACTCCATCGCACGTTTTGAACAGCCACATGGTTTTCCTCTCATCAGCAAAGGGCTTCAGTCATGAACAGAAAAGGCAGCCACGTGAACAAGTAACTGTGTCGAACCTTACCACTGGATTACAGTGCAGAACACACATACACACCTTCAAAAACACACACACATTCACGCACAGACAATTACAAAAGGACTTGGTCGAAGTCCAAAAGCTGATTTGAGTGACAATCAGAGTGAAGAAAAAAAAAAAGCAGGACATTTGGCACGTACACTGCAGCTCTGTCGGCTAACAGAATAATAAAATGTGTTCACGTTAAAGCCATGTATCATTTAAGACCATTTCTTTTGTTCAGCTTTGGACTTGATATTGTTTTTAACTTTCAATAAACCACTGGTTTGAAGCTATAGTTTAAAACAGCTTCTATAGAAGTGTTAGCAATAAGCAACAGAGCAAGCTTGGTTCAACATGGACGCAGGGAAGATTATAGTATCCCATACTCAATGTGTGAGGAATGTAAAAAAGCGGACACAATAAAGAGCAGACAAGTTGGATGGCACAGCTGTGCAAATGGCTTTAGGAGAATTTGGCAATGTTTGTTGGGTAACACAACTTAATCTTAATGATTAAAGTTTAGCTAGTTTACTGAATAATGACTTCCACTGGGTGTTGTCTGTGCAGAGTTACCTAAAAGAGAGACACTATTTCTCCATGATTACTGTGATAGATAATCACGCTCTGTGAAAGCCATTTTTTAAAGTCTGGAATGGATTAAACACGGGAAAATTAGCTTCTTCTTAGTGACAAAAAAAGCTCTGATTTCTCACCAGATGAGATGTGTGGTTCTACTTTAAAAACAGAGCCCGTTTAAAAACAGTTTCACCACAAAAAAATACAACCAAGGTCAATCTACAGGTTGTGTACAGTTTCAAAAGAATATTGAAGACTTTGACACTTTTATGCTTATTCCAAATAAAATCACTCCACTTATAAAAGGGCCAGAACAAAGACGGAGTAGGAAGGGAGCCCATGTCTGTTCTGATCACAGCTAAGCGCACTGTGCACAAATACATGGCTGCATTTTCTTAAAACCTGGAGGTTAAAGAAAAGCCTAAATGACACACTCTCATGATGACTTGAGTTAAAGAAATCTCTATCTGGATGTATATTTGCAGTATTTAGTTTAACCCTTGGCTGAAGGAGGAGGAGGAACGCTGAGCACAAAGACATCTCTGCAGGTTGTCACTTTTGCTCGGCAGCGATTGGACTCGACCACATCGACCACACACTGTGCTTACATCAACATCTGGAGAGATGACATTCAAATTTCCAAACAGTAATAAAAAAAATTAACAAAGGACTCTTCCTTGTGTGTTTCTCTTCTCTTAAAGAACTGTACAAGATTATTACAAAAATCAATAATTAGTTATACATATTTATATGACAATGTTGTTGATGTTATATTACTATAAACAAAACAACTTCTTGTGTTGTTCTTGTTGATGAATCTGAATGCAGTATTCCCTTTTTCAGGGTGCTGTGGTTATTTCAAATTGTATTTCTCTTTGCAGCTGCAGCCATGACACTTTCATTCAACATGTATTAACTATTGTGTGACCAGATGTAGGTTAAACCCTGACAACAATCTCACTCATATGCAAGACTACAACTCTGCAGTAGTAAGGTCTGGCCACTAGGTGGAGCTAAATTATTGACCTATAAGAGGGATGACAGCGTATGTATATGTTTGAGTATCAATTCAGTGTTCTTTAAATTTAGGCATCAAACCCTAAAAAGAAGTTTCCGCAATAAATGCTGAACTTAAAACAAACTTTAAATCTGATTCCCAATTCAGTCACCTGTCTCATCACCTTTGAAGCAGACACTGAAATGTAAACATGAAGTGACAGACAGGCGGCTTGTCCAGTCCTCCGCCTGTCCCTTTGCTCATTTTTTTCAGATTTCTGCAGTCCAAGAAGCAGATCTGGAAAGGCAGAGCAACAAGCTCAGAGCAATAAGCTCTGCCTTTCCACCTGCTAGAAAAAAGGAATACTGCATCCTCTCATTGCTTCTTCTCCTTCCCGCTCGTGTGAGGACAGAGATGGAGGGAAGCGTCGCCTAGGCAGGGCCCTCCTTTGGAGAGGACGGGGTCTGAGACGTGGAGCATGAGGAGGAGGAAGAGGAGGAGGAGGTGGAGGCAGAGCTCTTAAGGGAGCCCAGAGTCTTGCTAAGCCAAGAGTTCTTGGCTGCCTGGATCTCGTTCATCAGGAGTCCCCGTTGGTGCTCGAGCTCCTGCAGAGAGATGAGAGGAGCAGAGGTGTCAACAACGGGAGCAGAGAGGAGTCAGAAGGAGGAACACCAAGACGGAGAACACTATGGATATATTACATTTTGTTTGTATTATTTTATCACACTGACCTTCTATGTGGATTTTAGCAATTGTCATCCAAACTTTAAAAATGTTTCTTTACTGTAAGATTGTATGTTTTGTAGTTTTTTAGGTGAAATCTTTTGACCATTTCTTCGCTAAATATCAATGAAATGTAAAAATACCAATGTACCCCCCATCATCACTACATAGTGCTCCTGACCTGGATGCGGTACTTGGCCTCCACCAGTTGCAGTTTGGTCTGTGCCAGCTCCAACTCCAGCTGCCTCAGCTGCTCCTTCAGTCCGTCCTTCTCCTCGTCCATCGGCTCCGTGGATGTCTTGTCCCTGCCAGGGGACAATGTCTGGACGGACCCCAGGGTGCTGAACAGGTCCCTGCAGTGGTCGCAGCCATTTACTTTACTCTGCATGGGCACACAAACACACACAGGTTGGTGAGCATGCTGTTCAGACATGTGATCACTTTTAAAAACTTTTATTCTGGTGCATGTGCACTTAAAGTTTTTAGCAAATTATCTAGAGGCAAATAGGAGTTGTGCTAAAACGAGAGGACACTTCCGGTGAGGCAGTTCATTCAAAGAGGACTATTCCCTGATGACAATGTAGAATTAAAACATGCATGGATACTTTGTGCATTAGACTAAGAGCGTGTGATCTTTGTTTGATTTTATATTCTGCCTTGTAGGACCTTAGAAGCAGACACATTAATAACTGTTTAATACAGTATTTATTCCATGTACTCCTTTTTTAAGAGACAGTTTATGTTTCAGAGTTCATCCATTTCATTATACTAAGTGCTCAGCTCCACCCAGCCATCTACAGCCAGACAATCTTTGTTTAGTGCAAAGGAGGGATGCTGCCATGCTACAGCAATCTGTCATTTTCAAACTACGTTTATCCCAGAGTTCTTGTCTTCCTACCTTTAATCTCTTTAGGGTCCACATTATATTATTCTGCTCTTTCTTAGCATTATACATGAGTGATTTTGAAATAATTGCTGTAGTGTTTTGTTATGATAGGCGGGTCTTTTTGTTAACCAGCCATCAGATTGAAATAAGTAGAAATGTTAGACGTACGGTATTTCTTACGAGAACCCTTTCAATGAGCACTCCCTTTGTAATCTGCCACTACAGCTTCTCTCTACACATTACTTCAAGGATCATTTTCCTGTTCTTAATCCAGGCATGAGGTGTCACAGTGCCACACCCATAAAGAGCAACATCATGTTTGATTAGGGATAAATGATCTGATCATTTGTGCAACCCCCGGGTCTCGAGGAGTGTGATTATGTACAAATCTCAGCTTGTCCTAACTGAGCAGAAAGACACAATAATCCGTCCAATTCTGATGCAACCCCTCTTGAGATTGCAGCTTCAGTCAGAAGTTTTAAGCTTTCCTGACTTAACTTCAGCAGCTTCCTACAGTAGCTGTGCTTTAATCTCACCCTGACAATGTCCAGCTCTTCTTTTGTTGCCGCCTGCTGTTTTTCCAGCCTGGTGCTCAGCTGGGAGCAGATCTGCAGAGGGGAGAAAAAGTCAGGTTATATAAGGGACGATACGTACAGGGAAGAGTTTCAACTTGTTTTTCAGGGAAACTTAAATAAACATTACGATGTTTTTGACATATGTGTTTGTTCATTGCTTGGTCTTTAATACCATTTTCACCCTGTAAAAACAGTCTTTTTGGTTGAAGTGCTTTAGCATTGATGAAATGTATCTGTTCTAAAAACGATACATGACGGGGTCAGTTACCCTTATGTGTAGTAGTAAGTAGTAACTTATGTGTCACTACTATTTAGAGAAGAACATATACTGGTACTGCTTGATATATGACCAGCATTCAAAGATTACTTGCAGCAGTTTTGTGCTGACTGTTAAAGAGCTATTGGCTGTTGAGGTTATTCCCCCCTCATTTTTATGAAGGTTACGAAAAACGTCAAACCTGTTTGTATTCAGCTATGATGGCTGTGGTTTTCTTGATCTCCAGCTCGGCTTTTTCCAGCTCCCTCCTGAACACCTCTTTCAGCTGGAGGAGTCAAAAAAAAGCAGACAAAAACATTGATTTGAACATTAATGAGGAGGAGGATGAGCTTACGCTGTTACAGAACGGTTACACATTCGTAAATCTCAGAGTGATAAAATGTCTTTGCGAACACATTCACATGTTTCATTCACATTCACAGGCAGATGTTACCTGAGCGGTCTCCTCCTCCTGTCGCCTTTTTTCCTCCTCCGTCTCCACAAGACGCTGCTTGGTGCTAAGCAGCTCTTTGTTCAAAACATCGGCCTTGTCTTCAGCCTAAGTCCATGAAGACAGACAAACAAGCAACACAGAGACCCTTCATGAACACCGAATCTGCAACTGTAACAGCACAGTTTTCACACAAAACCGAAGTACACAATCACACTGAGATGTTGTCTGAGGGGAAGCAACAACAGGGTTACCAATCAAAAGTAGAATTTAATGCTGACCTAGCAAACTGGAACATCAACATTTTTAAAGCCTTTACTATTTACTCTCATTTGAGGTGTGGAGAAGTGCTCAGTGAGATCAATATGAGCACCTCAACGAGAGCGCTTTAATCAGTTCAATGTCTGAAACATCTACCATGAATGTTTTCTATTGAAAAGTGTAGGCATATCATTCTTATTTTGCTTTATTATGAAATAATCATTGTTACCGGATGCGAACAAATACCAAATTAGCACACAAACTAGCGAAACACGAGTAAATACATCAAATCCATGAATCTCCTCATTTGTAACTTGACCTAATTAAGCTGACTATGCAGTAGTTCAGGGTCTCAGGGAGGGGCTGTGTTACCTGGTCAAGGTCGTTACGGAGGGCGATCTTGCTGGTGACCAGCTCATGGGCCAAGTCATCGTTCTCCTGTTCCAGCCGCATACTGGCCTCCTGAAGTCGACGGTTCTCCCTCTGGACAAACACACACAGAGTTTGGTTATTAAAAAGAGCCTGTTTTGTTTTTCAAATCAGCAACAGGATCACGTTTTGTTCCATTAAGAGCACAAGCGTCTACTCTAACAATGGAAACATTAGAAAAGTGATTTCTGGGTTTCACCTTACGACAGAATGTGATGTGTGAATACTGAAACCGTTTACATCTTCAGAGAGAGAAGTCTGATAACAGAAGAGAGGAAACAACTCACACTAAACATAATCTAGTTTATTCATTGATTCTTTTCCTGGAAACTTTTCATAATTCATACCACTACTTGCCTTACACTATTATTTTTCAAAAGAAAAAAAGGAAACTTTGATTGGACAGCGTCTATAAGACAGAACACAGAATAGTGTTTGATCCAACCATTGACAGTTACTGCTATTTAACCATTAGGGTTGTAATGGTGTGAACACTGAACAGTAAAAGTCTCAAATAAATTAGGTTTCCATAGCAACATGGTATTACACACTTTTAAATACTATCAACAGTTACAGCGCCTCAAAGAAATAGATTTTTTAATGAATAAAAGCTTTTTTATATAACTTAATACATTTTATGTCCTTATAACAACAATTTCAAAATTATTTTAAATTACAGTCATATGGTAGATTTGAATAAAATGAATATGTAACCGTCTTTGATAACAGTGATTTTTCACTCTTATAGGAAACCATTCAGCTATCAAGAATGAAAAACTGACCAAAGACTACAGGGATGCTGATATTTTTTCCCCATTTGGACAAGCAGTCCTCAGTGAACTGGTCCTATGTCCCCATTGTAGACCCTTAGTGGAGTCTCATGATTACTGGTCTGCCTGTAAATAGTCTCACATGACTGCCATGCCTGAATGCGACTAAACTGTTGTCACAGCTTCAAGTGGTCACCTGACCCTGATATCCTGTCACTTTCACAATGAGAGACCTCTTCTATCCCTAATGAACTTCACGCACAAACACAGACACGTCTGTATACACACAAAGAATAACTGAACCTTAAGAGTAAGGCTGACTTTTCTTTATGATGCAAAGACAAAAAAACATGTGCACCTCAGTCTTAACACCCAGAGGAACACACTCAGTCACATGCCGGAGAGACAGCTTGTGCCGCTCCTCAGATTAAACTCATCTCTTGCTGTTAGCAGAGAAGTGACTTGGGGTTGAATTTGGGCAAACAGGAAAGAACTCCATGATCTTAGTGCGTGTGAATGGGAGATTCTTTTCAACCTTTAGCTGAGCTTATCTTTTTATATCTTGTCAAAAAAGTCAACCGCTCAAATCAATAAGAGAAAATATATAAACATACGTACATCTTCAGCGTAAGGTAAGAATTTTAAAAGCCATAAGCGTAAGAGCCCGTACAAAGTATCTCATATTAAGGAGTTTAGTTGGAGCAGAGGCAGCTTACCGTGCCACAGTCAGTAAAGCGTCTTCACATAGAGCCTCCAGCAGCACGGACTCAACTCTGACACATGATCCTGACAGGAGTTTCCCTCCCCTGTCCGACACTTCCCAGCTTCACTCTCTCTCCCCTAACTTCGTCCTCTTTTTTTTGTAGTAAAGTAAACAGTAAAAACCGCCAAATAAAGTAGAACTGGGTTAACAAAGGTTTTATATCTACAAAGAAGACGAGCACAAACAAACTCCTGCCCCAAACATTACAAAACAATCACTACATACCTAAACCTGGAGCTTAAACCGTATACAAATGTTGAATCCTTCAATTAAGGTCAGCATGAAGTAACTACAATCCCCCTACAAAAACACCCTATTTAACCCCCTGTGCTAATTTACCAGCTGTAAGTGTCCTGCTCTGTCTTGTTCTTGTGTATGAGAGTCTTTTCACTGTAAAGATATTGGCTCTAGTCCAACATCTTATCAACAATAATAGTCTTCCTTCCTCCTCTCCAGAGCCAACAGCCTCTCTGCATACAACAACATGTCCCTTCTTTTCCGAGATGACAGTTTTTGTTGTTAGCTTTGGTTGTGTTTCTTCACATTTTACCTGAATGTTAGATACTACTACTTATTTTGGATTCAATAGAGTGTTCTATTTTATCCTCTCACATGACAAACTGTTCTTGTAATAGTTCTTTAAGTTTTCTCATATTGGAGAATAGGTGAAGTGTTGCGAAGCTGAATGGGTTCGTTGTTTTGGATGAGTATTTGATATATAGGCTGCATAATAAACATTTGGAGAATGTTCACTAACCAAGAAACTCAGCTGATTTCATTCAGTAAGGCCAAAAAAGTATTTATTTTGTCTTACAAAGCCAGCCCTGTTTACATCAGAAATGTAGTTAAAAAGTCGTCTGTAACAAAGAATCCACTTGAAATGTGACGTCAATTTAAAAAACAAACAATTGAGAACATCGTGAAGGTGAGGGTGAAGATGTGGGAGATGTTTCCAACAAGTTATTGCAAGAAAACATGAACAATCATGTGACAGGGAACTTTCCTGCCTTTCAAACTGGTACAGGCAGACGTTTCTTTGTAAAATAGTGATTCTTTTTCATCTCTTCATAACATGATGAAGCCTTATGAAGAGATTAAAAACACTGTTTTCAAGCTACAGGCTAAAAAAGAAAATCATTTATATTCATTAATAGCATGAGCGGTTCAGTTTGTTCAACTTTGGGAGCTGTATTAAGTGTATAATTGAATGGCAACGTCGGTTTTGACTGTCCAGAAAACACAAAAATAAAGTAGTAGGCTGTTGCTTTACAACTTGTTTACTCTAAAACGGCTTGCTAACGTACAGACACAAAATCAGAGTAGTACTCAGGAAAGATGCCAGGTCTCTATATGCAACACAAGTCGCAGTTTTAAGTTCCTTATGAAATTAAACTGTAATCAAGGCAGCTCTTGTGTTGGTTTAAAACTTCCTAACCAGGCTGTTCAATGAGTTGATTTAGTAAAAACAAGAATGGCAGATTAAAAACAAACCTTGTCCTGTTTTTATTCTCTGACAACACAGAGGCAGCCTAGCCCAAAAATAAATGTGAAAGATGTGTAAGTCATTAATGATGAAAGTGTGCGATGTGAGAAAAGTCATTTTCACACCTCAAAAGTGTCACAGAAATCGACAAAGGTACAGATGACAAAACAGTGTTGTATTCACGGGAGATTTCTAATTTTAGAAACCTGGTTCATTCTAACAGATATTTTTACAAAAAAAAAGGCGGTGGTGTGTCGAATGATGCCTTCTACACTACAAAAGAACGACTCTTGATCACAATCTTAAAAAGTCTTCAAAGGGCCTCAAAGACTGAACACGCTCGGAGAAGTTCATTTTCAACCCATATACTGTATAAAACCAGGTTCAGCTAACATGGAAACACTGCATTTGAGTTTGTACGTAATGTGAAAAATGGGCTGGGTACAGTTAGCCTCACCACCTGGGGAATGTTAGACATGTCAGATATCTTATTCCTCGATGAGTGTGTGTCTCATATTAAAGAGAGAACGTCCTACCTGGTATCGGTCAATGGGGTCCTCTTGTTGCAGCTGGCTCTCCCTCAGTGTCTGATATTCCTTCTCAAACTTCTTCAGCTTCTTGGTTGGAACCTAAAAGAAAAAAAAGAAATGTTGACATTGTTAATGTAACTTAGAGGTGCCCGAGGCTGCCTGATAACATCCCAACAGAGCCCATAGCGAGGCTATGAGACACAGGGGGGAGAGTGAGATCATGTATTTGAAATGAACAGCTACATTCTGTAAATGCTTTAAATACTGAGATCAGATATGTGAAAGAAGAAATTACACTGAGCAGTTTTCTACTGAGATGTCTCCAATCTGGCTCTGATTATCTAACATTGTTTTTTCTCAGCATTAACGTCACCACCTCAACAGGTAGAGAATAAAAAGTCCTTTTCAAAGAAACAGGGACCAGGTTTAAAGAACAACATCCATTTATCTCTCATACATTAATACTACAGTATATATTTGATAGGGTATGTCGAAAAATATGTCAAGATGCTGCATCATCTTGTTACATGTGGACTTTTTAATCTGTAAAAAAAACTTAAACAGTGAAATAAACAGCAAAGATCAGAAGTTTGAAAATGTAGACAAGACATAAACAAACACTCTTTTAACAAAAGTCAAAACTGACAGCTATCATTCTGAACACTGCTGCTGATGAATGTGGTTTTGTGGTTTGCAATGCACAGTTTCTGTTTTCTATTGCATAATCTGCCCTTTATGTTTATAACCATTACGTGTCTCCTTATGTGGTTCTTAATGTACGATTTGCACACATACGACGTAAACACACCCACTGAGATAACTAACTACGCACTTGAAAGTAGATTTGACAGTGAATCAGCCACATGTAGAGAAAAATATTCTAAGTCAACAATTTGTGTTAATGACGGAAGCTTCATGACCAACCGTCATTCATTTCCTCCTGAGGTGAACAGAAACTGGCATCCCATGAAGCTGTCTGAATTCTGCCATTTGTGAATGACAGCTAACTAGACTAATACTTTGCCTGACTGGGTTGCTAGTTTAATATTTAATAATACAGATGAATACAGATTTGTAGCTCAGCATGTTCAGAACAAATTTGTATAAATGTTTCATTCTCAGCAACTTCAGCTGCCTGATTAAAAATGTACTAAAGAACATTGCTAATGGAGAGAAAAGAAGAAAAAGAAGCTGCGCACACTGATTAACACGTCTTTTAGAATACACAGCGTGTCACTGTTGGCGCCCCCTGTGGACAAAGTGGTATCTCTTATGTCTAGCTGATGTATTGGTAAAAAGCAAGAAAAATAACTACGGTATATAGAAATTAAAAATCGAGTCACTGATGTTTTTTTTTGGTTTTATTGGTCACACACGGACTGATAACAAGTTCAGCCCGTTTCATAACCAGTTAAAAAAACTCCTCACAGGAGCTGTAAGGTTTGTTTTGAACATTCATTCTTCAGAGTTGGACTAGAAGCCTGCTACATTCACAACAATACTCAGAGGGTAGACACTTCTGTAGACTAAAATGCTTTAATTATAAACAGTCGTGTAATTTATGTTTCAAAAATCTGTGTTTGAAACTTGCTTTTTTTCTTCAGTTTATTCTTAATGAATGCTGCCTCAGTGATCTACAACTAGTCTTGATAACTTGTTCAAACAACCTAACTGGATGAATCAGATTCTGTTTTGAACCTGGGATCTTCACTTATGGTCCGGATGGACGCAGAAAGGCCACAGAGATACCATCGTGTTCCCTGAAGCCCCTCTAAGATATTGTTCATCTCAGGACGACATTAAAATAAATTATGAAGCACAAACTCAAAATGTGACTTCCTTGTGCGTCTGAATGATTATAGCACAATAAATATCTGCCAAAACACAGGAAATTCACTTAGTGTGGCAACAATTACACGTTTTTGACTGTAACTTCATTCACTTTCAAATATGCTGAGAGCTAAAAGTCATGTGACTTCTGATACACTTTAAATACTGCAAAAGAGTTTACATTTTTTAAAAGCTATGAAGAGGAAACGTTCAAAAACATCAGCAAACACGAGTGAAATATGAGGCAACACTGATGACTAACTGATAATGAAGTGAAATCTGTGTGTGTGTGTGTGTGTGTGTGTGTGTGTGTGTGTGTGTGTGTGTGTGTGAGCTCTTCAGGTGGGTGGTAATGTAATCTCTCCTGTGTGGTAACAGCGTTGCCATAGCGCCCACCGTCAGGGCTGGGGATTTCAGGTCAGTCTCAGTCACATGACCTATCCTCTGAGACGGGCATGTGTGTGTTGTATTAAATCATCTTGCTGATGGTTTTGTCTGCTTTTGAAGGTCACACAGATGCATCAGTATTCATTTCAGTCTGTTTCATCACCAGCTTTACTTTTACTTTTTATTAGGATCCCCATTAGCACCAGCATACGCATCGGCTATTCTTCCTGCTAAAAAATCCTTACAGAGAGGAGCTTTAATAACCACAACATGAAGGACGCTGAACTGTCTCCCTCTTCAGAGAACTCTTTACCTGTCATTCTCATTGACCTGTGGCTTAACCCTTCATCTCCACGAGCTGAAGGGACGTAAAGCTGTAATTTATCTGACACACAATCCCCGAGCTGATAACCACACTCAGACTCATTCTGTTGTTATCTGTGTGGGAAGAAAGAGCAGCCTGGTCTCTGTTAATAATAGTGTTATTGTAACAAAACAATGCAGACAAATTGAACGTGGTGTTCCCTTACAGGCAGTAAAAGATCTCTTTTAACACATTCACTATTTTATTTTTGCTCTTCCTTCTACTGGACGTATTTTCTCTTTCTCTGCCTGAAATCTTTCTGCGCCTAATATCCTTGCTCTTAAAAAAAAAACTGTCTGAAGTAGTTAAACTAAATGAATATAAAGACTTAGTCGTCACACTAAACCCTGATTGGCTGAGAGAAGCAGATTTTAGGGATCAGGGTCAGCTGGGAAACGGCAGCTGGTTAAGATTCAGTGTTTGGCTCAAGGACGCTTAAGCATGTTGGGCTTTGAACCTGGTTCTTCACCAACATGCTGTTCTCACAAAACAAACAAGTTTAGTTAGAAATATTTGGCTCTCTCCAGTTATTGTTAAACTGCATTACACAATAAGGTTATGTGTTTTTGTATCAGATTTTAAAAACATTATTCTGTATTTTTCATCACAGGCAGAGAAGAATCTAATTGTTCTGTGTGAGCTAATATTCAAAAAGAAATCATGGACACACTAAGTGACTGATTATATAACCCCCTGCTCTCCAACACCCCTAAAATACACAAAGACTGCGGCGGGACTGTGTCAGGAAATGCAACGCCAAACTGGGCTGTGCCTACCTGTAAGAGGCTTGGCCTTTATTCAAACATACAGAACCAAAACAGCTACCTTCACAAAAGATCACAGACTCTGACAACTTTCTATAAGAAAAAAATATCTTAATATGCTGCCCACTTAAGTTTGAGACCCATATGATGCAACAAATATATAAGCGTGTTGCAAACTCTCTGATAATCACTTACTTTCTGAGATGATTCATTCTTCAGGGAGACTGCTGCCCTTGACGATGACATTTTGTTTTTCGATAATACGGCCATCCAGAGTGACCAACAGTCAGAAGAACTATTTATTACAGTAAGTGACAATCTTCAGGTCAACAACATAAAAAGTTACCAACCCTTTTACAGGAAAGTTCACACAGTGCCCAACAAAGCTGCTCTTTAAAAAAAATCTAGTATTTCAAGCTGTGCCAATGATATGAAACAGTATACACTTCCTGTCTGCCAAGTGGGTCTCGTCTCTTTTTCCACTTAAAAAGCATTCAAATGATTGTAACAATGAGAGAAAATTAATGCAAGACAATTAAACACACTATTGCAATTCAATATTTAAATCATCCTCTTTGATTTTATAGATAAAGAGTGTTTGGACTGCTGACAGTCAAGGGGGTCAGACATTTGTGCTGCCAGATCTTGTGAGAGTGTTTTAAAAAAAAGAATTCTCAATAGACACATGACAATAATTAATTTCCTCATGATTTGTTCTCTGAAAAATGTCATTCTAAATAACGAGAGGTCAGAAGATATGTTGCGTTTGAAAAATGTTTTTGTATTTTTGGTGACTGGGGCAATTCAATAACTCTTAACTGTAACAGATGCAGGACCTCCTACCCGCCTGCTAAAGCGGAGGGGCATAAGCACTGGCGAAACCCATGTGGCACGGATATAATTAGAAAATAATTTTTAGTTAAAGGTTGTCTAAAACCGAATCATGCATCTTACTACATACTCAAACACGATAATGCACTGCCAACAAACCTGACTTCAGCATCATACTAATTACCACCTCTCCACCTTACATGAAATCTTCAATTTCAGATTTCCTGCAGTTGAATAAGCTAGCACCAGGCTAGCACACTGTTCATACGTCCATTACTTATACAGACCAGATATAACATGTATTACAGTACAATTAATTTTATTTCACTTGTTGGTGGGCTGGCGCTGCATAGTCTGCAGAGCTGCAATGCATTGTGGGGCCATTGAGTATGACAAGTGAGCTCGTCTATCATGCTGGCCAAACTAGTAAACAAGCTGCTTCAAACCTATTGCCCCAAGAAGGATCAATAAAGTTGTTCAAATTGAATTGAATTAAACATCC
Organism: Tautogolabrus adspersus; assembly: GCA_020745685.1. Taxonomy (NCBI): domain Eukaryota; kingdom Metazoa; phylum Chordata; class Actinopteri; order Labriformes; family Labridae; genus Tautogolabrus; species Tautogolabrus adspersus. The sequence goes on along the minus strand of CM036536.1, from coordinate 10,535,235 downwards.
AGGCATTTCTCACAACTATGAATTCAGAGCTCACTACATCCTCAATGTGATGTCATACTTAGTATGAATTGTATGAAAGTATGCAGTTACTGACACAGCCAAAGTTTTCTTGTTGAACAATCTCTGGTCAATGATGTACAATGATGCTATAAATAAATTCAGATTGGAATATCATCACTACATCAAACATTCCCAGTGACTTCCCCCATATGGAAAACTTCTTAAACTCCATTGAGTGATGAAAAAAGTCCTTTTTCAAACTTGAAACCTGCTTTTACAACGAGTGGACATCAGTATGTCTCAGCATCCTGCTCAAGGTCACTTCAAACAGCACATGGTTTCTTAGAAACAAACAACGCTTATACACCAGCAGTTTAAAGGCTACAACCAGATGATGCATCCTCCTACTCGTCTCTTTTTAACTTCAAGTGTGAATATTAGAGAACAGTTTCAGACAGGGGGGTTACTGTGATTCATTTAAGGAGATTAAAGTTTCTTAATGTCGCTGGAAATGGTACCAGGACCACTTTTAGATCCCTGACCTGAATCCCTGCAATAGAAAATGGAATTAGTCCCAAATGTCCAAGATGAGATCACACACTGAATTGTCATACTGGGTAATATGCTATCAGTGTGTGTGTGTGTGTGTGTGTGTGTGTGTGTGTGTGTGTGTGTGTGTGTGTGTGTGTGTGTGTGTGTGTGTGTGTGTGTGTGTATGTGTGTGTGTGTGTGTGTGTGTGTGCGCGCGTGTCAAAGGGGGAGCTGCTCTTACATAAAGTTGCAGTCGGAGAGTTTGAATATTAAAATAAGGGCAAACCAAGTGGACATCACAGGGAAAACAAGGTCAATGAATTAAATTAACCATGTGTGGGAAACACACAACTACACACACACACTCACAAGGTCCTCGTTGATTCCAAATTTATAGCACTAATTGAAACAAACTGACCACCGCAAATGTTTTCTGTGTCTGACGAACTCTGAAACTTCAAACATGAGAAACTCTTTCAGACAGAATACAGTACACACCTACACATTCACACGAGTGTATGTCAACCACCTCATGGAAAGAGACATGTAGTTACTGCATCTATATTTTATAATCAGGTTTCTGACACATTCAAAGAAAATGCCTGAGTGAAAAGAGAGAATAGATTACGAACCATCCACATCAGATGACATAAAGTACACAAAAGACGCAGGTGAATTTCACTCATCTAATATGCAAGAGAAACGCTCAGTGTAACAGGATAAATAGTAAGTAATAACCTCCATCAAATTTCAGAAGGACTATACCAAATATGCCTACAGGAAAACAAAGTGATGAAAGAAGAAACAAAAGAAAGAAAAAGAAAGTAAAGTAGTCAAAGGCAAAAAGGAACAAACTGACACGAGAACAGACCTACCACCGGTCTGAGAGATCTGAGGGGTCTAGAGTGAGCGACCAAGCGAGTCAGGGTGTCCTCTTCACCCGGTCGGTCCACTACGTGAGCGTCGTACGCCACCATGATGGACACCTCCTGCATCATCCTGACTCCTCGTGCCCCCCCAACAGCAAGGAGGAAGAGATGATGAAGAAGATGAAGAAGGAACAAGAGAAGAGTGCAGCTGACAGGTTTTGTTTCTCTCTGAGTGTGGAGGAGGTGACTGGCTGCTTTGAAGAGTCCCTCAGGAGCTTAGCCCCGCCCACTGAGAGGAGGAGGGGCAGTAGGGGAGGAGGAGGGGAAAGAGGAGGGGAGAGGGGAGGCAGTACAACACACCTGTTTGTTTCTCCTTCTCTCTCCCTCTCTGTAACGCAAGAAGTGTGCGACAAAGGAGGATGAGTTTGCGTTTTCTTCCTCTCCACCGAGTAAGTTCCTCCTCCTTTCTCTCTGTCATATCGCCTCTCTCATTTGTGCCTCTCTCTCCCTCCCCCTCTTTTCTCTAGGTTGCTTTTTTCTGTTTCCTGCTGCGGTAAAAATAAAGATAAAAGCTTGTATACACATCTACACTTTGTGCTTGTATTTGTGTGTGTGTGTGTGTGTGTGTGTGTGTGTGTGTGTGTGTGTGTGTGTGCTTGAGGTTAAGAGAGATAGGCAGGAAGTTGTCAGAACAGCCACAGTGACTTTTCGTCATAGTTGCACGTTGTTTCAACAGTAAAATGTAAGAAGTGAAAGGCTGTCCTGGATGATGCCTGGTACTACAAGAAACTCACAAGGGACCCCTCAGCTTAAACTACCTGACAACCTCGCTATTGTCATGGCAACAGACCCCTCCCTTTTCCTCTTGATTTTGGAAAACATACAAACATCTACGTGTTCCCTGTGTTGTCTCTGTCTTTCGATGTTTCTCTTTCTGTCTCTATCATGAAGGTGAATTGTAGAATTCTCACTCACGAAACAGAGACAGAAGTTTTTGGTGAGGCAGAGAAGAAGAATGATCGCAAAATATTCAAACTGTGACCCATAAAGTGTCTGCCTCCAGTTTTGACTCTCCAAAATCTGATTTTAAAAGTTGTCTGAGCCTTGCAGCAATTACGCAGTAAATGCAGATTTTCATCTGCAGCGGGACTGTGTGTCAGGGGAACATTTTGCAAATTACAGGAGATATCATAATGACAACAATATAGCAATGTTTACATAATCTACGTCAGAGCTTTACATGAAAATGTCTCTGCCCTGAATGAGCAGCTGCTCTCGAAAGAAAAGTAGTGGTAGCAGAGAGAAACTCAAAATAACATGTTTGATGGAGAATTGTCTGAATGCAAAGACTGAGCTAGTAATAAAAATAACAAGTGAGTTACAATGAATAATTGAATAAACTTAATATAAATAATGTAAGTCACGTATTAATAAAACAACATGTTCATAAATAATATAGAAATAACTGCTGACTAAAGATGTTTTTCCTGCTCAACAAAAAGGAAGAAGGAACGTAACAAAATCAAATCTTTTGTGTTCACTAAACTTAAACTTCACATTCAACCAACTTTAAAAAAGCCAGGAGTTGTGGTCTTTAAGTGTCATAATTACATTTAGCTGCATTCATCCCACACTGAGTTGTAGTTCAGTCAATATATATAAGAAAACTGCTTTTAACCTAAATGCTTTTCAGCATCAGATTGATGTTGGGTCAGTTTTACAGAAACTAACTTTGAGCGCTTCAAGATCCTCTCATCACTAAAGTGTATGTCATGCAAGAAAGACGATAAAAAACACAACAATGGTCAGTTATCATTTTGACATTTAAGGTGGCTTGATTGATTCACGACGTCGACTTATGCACTGAGGAACATGAAAGAAAACACTCCACCTTAAAATATCTGGTAGCCGTCAAATAGCTGCCATAGGCCGTATGATAGCGGCACAGTACATCTTCTCTTGAGACATGTTTTCATGACAACAAGCCGGGCTACCTGCTGGGCAGTGGGACCAAATTAATAGGAAAGCGGAAAACATGGTTCATATTTTGTGGCGAGTGAGGATGTAGTCAGCATTCAAATATGATTGATTGATTGTTTCTTTATCCTATTTTTCCAAGTAAGATTTCTTTCTAACTGTAGAAAGGTTTAATCTATCAATCAATCAATCAATCAACCCGCAGATCAATTTTAGCATCTATGTGAAGTCTGACTTGGATCCAAGCCATAGTCTTGTTGTTTGATTTTTTATTCCACCCCCTGGTGTCTTCTCACTACATTGCATGTTTCTACTTGAACGATGTAATACTCTGCTGATCAGGCTTCAACTCTTTATCTTTTGCATACTAAATACATGTATTTGTTTTAGCACATAATAATAGTAATGTCAAAGTAATATTTACAGACTTTTAAAGATCATTGTAAAATCATACAGAGGCTGAGACTGTGCCACAGTTGTGTGCAGTCCTTTTGCATTTATTTGTGTGAGCACAGGGAGAGAAAAAGAGAGAAGAAACTGCTCTGATTTAATACACCACAGGTCTCAGTGGGATGCTTATTTGCATGGGAAGGTGGCAGTTTTGCGCTGAATTTTAAAATATGACCTAATGTACCTTAGATGCAAGAGAGACAGGCGCACCCAGGATGCTGTCTTCTTGCAGTGCATTTTGCATATATTTCACCTTTTGCGCATGCTTTGTGGATTCCACGCTTTCTTTCTCTCTCACTTGCACAGGTCTAGAGCACTCAAAAGCAGCGCAATCCTTTTGTGGATCTGGCCCTACATGTAAATCTTTCATGCCAATAAACTACTCTGTGTGTTACGCCTTTTACACTCATGTCTCATTTCTCTCTTTTTAAGCTTTCCTGTTGGAAGAATTTGCTAAAAAACGGATTAATCAGTCAAACCTTGAGCAGCGAATGAATATACAACATTTCTCTCCTGAAAAGTCATCACTCCAGCTGCGGTCCAGCGGGTGTTTAAGAAGGCAGAGAAATTCAAATTCTTCCCATAATCCCCAGAAAGGCTAAGCCACACTACTGCCCGTTGTGTTCATCAAGCCAAGGTGCCAGTGAATTCTTTCGATGTTTTAAGCAGCTTATGGAGTTCTGCTGATCCGATTTAGACGTTGGCGGAGAGAAATATGTAAAAAGGGGGGTTAACAGAAAGTAAAGTGGCTCAAACAGGCTGGTTTTCACTTTCTCTCTGATGACATTGCAGGTCTTCTGAAGCTCCTCCAAGGCCAGTGCTGTATACTGATGACCTTAATCAAAGCTGAACGGACAGAAAGTGTATCAGAAAGTTTCAGAATCAGCTTCATCAGTTAACCTCACAATACATTCATGATTGTCCGAAAGTGAGCTTTGGATCACTATTAACAGCCTTAAGACACCACATGGCCTGGAAAGTCTCCCAGTCCAGAAAAGTCACTCTATGGAAACAGTGTGTGTGTATGTAGCTTGGAGGAGCTTTAAGTTATGTGGTGGATGTGGGGATACAATTCGTAAAACAATTATAAAGCTCAACATATATTCAGTGTTAAAGGCATTTCCCAACCGAAAATACCAAGAGCGGACAGGATTTAGCTTCTGAAACATGAACATTTGCTGCTTTTCTCTTCTTTATATCACTGAAAGTTTGATAGCTTTGGATATTTGGACTGAAATACAAACAAACTAAACTACGGTTGTTCCAACACTGATAGTACCAGTATCTGCCTCTGATGCCTGCCTCTGCCTGAAGTGCTACAGTATATGGGCAATGTTTCAGGTAAGTTACCACATGGCAATAAACAGTAAAAGTGGGCTGCTGCTAGCAAAGTGTGTGAAATGTTAAGTTAAAGAGAACAATTGTAAGAAATAAGTTATATTCCATTGATAAAATGTGTTTTTTTACTAATATCTCATAAGTACTAAATATTGTCCAAACCTCGAGTCTAAGGGTCATTGACAAAAAGTGATAAGTAAAAAAAGAGCAGTACTTTTTTTACTCTGAAGTCTTGTTTTTATCTCTCACCCTCTGACGGACTTGCTCCATATTTCTTTTATCCACTGGGAATATTCTATTTTAAACATGAAAAGAGAGTTCGGTGTGAAATCCTGACAGTAGAAAAACGATTCTTTTGGACAGAAGACAAGGAGCTCAGACAAACGTCTCTGTGTGAGTGTTAACTGGTTATTAGACTGTGTTTTGCATTTGAGCTAAATATTTAAGTTTAAGTTCCGCTGCAGTCAATTCTTCCAAAAAGTCTGAAATATCTTTGTATTTGTAAGCAAGAGTCCAAGAATGTCCAGAAGAAGCCACTTTCCATCATGTTTGACAACATGTGCGTAATCATTTTTATGAGCTGAACAGGAAATGATACAAGTTAAAGACCCAATCAGACTCACCGAATACAACACTGACAGTTAGTGTGTGTTTTTTTTTTGCCACAACTCAACAGTGTGGGCTTGTCTGAGAGAAAAGATGGGTAAACCAATAATTGAGCCAGCACAAGGAAAAACTGAGCAACAGCAAAGGAGTGAAAGATCAGTGAGGTCGGAGGATCAAGAGATGAGCAGAGATACACATTGTTTCTGTCCTTCCTGATGCTATCACACAAACTACCTCCTGCCTGACTACAGTATCATAATGTTTTTGTTTTTTTTAACAATAAGTTATTTTTTGGGGCTTTTTTCCTTTATTGGATAGGACAGCTGAAGAGAGACAGGAAATGTTGAGAGGAGAGAGTGGGGACGACATGCAGCTAAGGGCTGAGGTCTTTTTCAAACCCACAGCCGCCGCAACGAGGACTATAGCCTTCATACATGGGGCCCACGTCACAACCGCCAGGCTATCAGCGCTCCCAACTAACATCAACATTTATTGTTTGATGCTGCACATGTTTTTTTGGTGGGGGCAAATAAATATCAGTATGATTTCTGTGAATTCAGAGTTTGAAATTTAAGTGAATGATAACATACAGCCTCACAGTTATCAGATTAAAGTCCAGTTGAACACTGTGGGGATATTTTGGAGCAATATGAATCTACTTTATAAATATTCTACAACTATCTAAACACACAAGAAGAGGATAACTTGACGGTGTTTAAACTCTCAGTCCAGTTATAGAGTTGTGAAGAGTCTGTGAAAAGCAGCACTGAACCTGTTCAGTAGCTGAGTATGAATTTATGTGTTTATACCTGCAAGGTGAGCATGTACATGTTGAGTGTGTTTGTGCATTCTCCTCAGCTCAAGGCCTGACACCGTAGAGTGTAACTGGTAGAATTGTGCAGGAGTGCCAAAAGCGACCAAACCACCAGAGATAAGTAGTGTTTCACAGTGCAGGATATCCTGTGTGCAGAGGAACACACAAACACACTCAACACAGGAGGGAATGTAGGCACTTAGAGCCATGTGCCCTGCCAACATGTCCTTGAACACAACACCACATTACAAACTGGTTACTCACCTAAAGTTTTGTTTGGATAGAAAAGTCTGAAAATGTCTGAAATGCGAAATATTAACTGTATGCAAATACAGAAAAAAACAGATAACGAGTTTTCTGCAAGAAAAAGACAGAAGGGTGGAGGAAGGATGATTATCTGTTCCATCTTTCTCTCAACTCTTTCCTTCCTCTATCACAACAAACTCCTCCGACACACATACACTGCTGACACATACACCGCACACACACCGCACACACACACTGCTGACACACACACACACACACACTGGTACAACCTCGCACACATTTTCATATGCACTGCTCGCTGCTTTCCGACTCTGGTGACCTCAGCAAATTCCCTAAATGCCAGCAGCCTCATTAAGGTCAATAGGAGGATGATAACGTGTGTGTGTGTGTGTGTGTGTGTGTGTGTGTGTGTGTGTGTGTTGTGTGTGTGTGTGTGTGTGTGTGTGTGTGTGTGTGTGTGTGTGTGTGTGTTTTTGTATATGCATAAAAGGGAATTTGAGTATTCACACAACCTTACAACGTTTGAAAAAAGGTACTCTTCATGAAAGCCATCTCTTATCAGCTAATCTAGACAAAGAAACATACATGAAAGACTCAACAGAGAAATGAAACTGCACCAATACATAACCCAGCACGTTGCAGATGGTAACAGCAGAGATGGAAACAATATGTCAAACAAGCACTGACTCATTTTTTAGCCCTTTCAAGGCAGTTGAAAAAACAAGTTGCAAACTCATTAACATGTCACCACTCTTAAAGTTGATATGCTTAACTTGTTAGCAAACAGTTGGTCTGAACTGAGATCTTTACCAACTCCAGAGAGAAACATTGTGCTCTGTAGCTGCTAAATGATCCACTCGCTTGAAGGGAATTTTCCTGAATATTTCCCGCTGCGTTCTCACATAAGTGCACCCCGACGTTAGGAGGATAATTGACAAGGGGCTGGCCGGCCTTTATTTTATTACTGAAGCATTTTTACTGAGAAAAGCTGCATGCTGTGCAGCACAGAAATTGCCTGAGATGTCAGGCTTTCTTTGCAATAAACATATGACACAGACAGCAGGGACATTACCCAAAGACAATACAGTAAACAAAAAGTGACAGAAAATCCAAGGAAAATTATGTCACAGTCTAACCTAAATACTTTTCACTCGACAGCATATCTCTGTAACATGGGATGCAAGTAATAGACATGTAAGCTGAACTCTGAGCACCAATTAGAGGCCATACAAGTGAATAGTAATCATAAATGACAAAAACAAACTCAGTGTGTTAAACCATTACATTCTGTGCAATAAGGTCATGAATTCATTCAATCCCAACAGGGGCTAACCTGTCACTCTGCAGACCTCTCCACTTTTGACCTCTATGGTTAAAGGTGCTTGTGTCTCAGTGGGAATTAAAAAGATAGGAATTCCTTAATGTGTTGCTTGGAGCAAAACACATTCTCACAGTTCTCCAGGAACTGTTTGTGCATTTGTCTGATTTTACAATTAAACTGAATCATTTAGAAACAGGTCAAATAAGAGGTAATGGACTAAGGGGTTTACCAAATCCTTGTGTATGTTTGTAGCAGTCTTTACCTTGATGTTGCAGGCCTGATCCATAAGCCTGCGGGCGTTTTCTGCTGCTCTGTAGCGTTTTGGGAGCTGGACTCTGAAGAACTTAAGAGCCCCTTCGAAGTCCGCCTGTAAGAGGTCCTCTTTAGACGTCTGGAGCGAGACATGAGGAGGTGGGAGGATAGGGAGGTGGTGGTGGTGGAGACAGATAGACAAGAAACGGTCATAAAGATTCAGACTCAAAGAGTAACCTCCAACAACTTTGGGCAGACCAAGCCAATCTTGTGCTGCTATGAACTTACTTACTGACAATAAGACTGTTTACAGAAATCGGATTCAGGCTACAGCTTCTTAAATAAGTGTATGTAAGAGTTTAATGGTTTGTGTTATTTTGAGTCCGAAGCCGTGTCTGCAGCTGTTTGTAGAGAGTATGTGGTCAGCAGCAGATATCATGGTATCATTTGTTCCCTCGATAAAAACAGCAGTCACCTTTCACATGCATAATCAGACGCTGAAGCTCACATTCCTGATTGTATTTGATCACATCCCATTCTTTTATTTGCTCTTATCTTTGCTAAAGCTTTTCCTGCCTGTTCATTCTCATTTGCAAGACAAGATATATCCAGCAGATTAATATGTACTGTAACTGTCTTGTAAGATAGTTGGAGCACACAGGTTAAAGGAGATGGCACAAACACCCTGAGCTTCACTGTTGTAGAATTTGTACTGAGCAACTTTAACGTTGTTGAACTACAGGTGAGGAGAAGGATGCTTTTGAGAGAATAAATGAACCCCCCACAAACACACAAACCTATGACACCATCTTGTGGAATTAAAATGAATTGTCACAAGGATCTATCCAGCAGATGTTACTAAAGCTAATCAACATGTTCCATGTTAGACCATGTTTGAGCTGATACACTCTTAATTATAATAAGTCCATATGAAAAAAAGATGATGCAATCTAACATATAGGCAGCATGAAAGAGAAGTAGTGGGGATGAGTATCTCTTTCAGACGTCTGCTTTATAGAATCTTTAGTGAGTTTTCCTCATGATTCAATCGAGGAAGGATCCCGGGCTTAAATCACAGAGTTTTCCTGCTTTTTACTTTCTGTCCTAATCTGTAGCTCTTGTCATTATTAACACAAGTCAAACTAAAAACCTCTCCTCTTTAACTCTAAACCTGATGATCCCTGCATGCTCATTTTATTTCATCCAGCATCTGTTTCATATTCCCCCCTCTCTCACCGCCAGCAGCTTAGGGACGAAGAGCCTGTGACCCATCCCGAGGAGACCCATGACTTTGCAGAAAGAGTCTGCTGACGCCTCACTGCCGTGGGCCCTCTCCTCCACTGTCCCATCTCCATCCTCAACTGCCCTGCGCACTGATGGAAGGGGCAGGTGCGGAGTCAAGGCAGGTACAGGGGGAGGAGAGGGAGGAGGGGAGGATGGAGGAGTTGGTGGAGGGGTGGGGCAGGGTGAGGGAGAGGGGCGGTCCCGCTCCGGGGCCAGGGTGGCAGATGACTCCAGTGTGTCGTCCTAACGTACTAGTTGGTTTCTTGGGAGTTGGAGGAGAAAGGGGTGGTAGGTGTTTAACTCAGGCGAGTAAAGATTTCTTTCGGCTGATTCTGTATCTACAATTTGCCAAATTTTCTTGGAAAAAAAGCAGAAAGCACCACACCAAGCAGAGTCACAGGAGTCGGATTTTTCAAGTCGCTAGATAGGAAAGAAGCGATGACATCCAAAAGGTATACAGTAACTCAGCACAGACAGACTAAGCATCCAAGGCATGTAATGCTGAGGTTGCTCCAGTTCATCTAAGCACCACAGAATCTGGACAAGTGGACAAGACGTCCCTAAGCTTGTACCACTGTCAGAGCCTAGAAATTCCAACAATGTTCATCAAAATAAAAGTCAGAAAATGACGTATTGACGCTGCGTGAGGCATAACGTCGAGTCTTCCAGCTACCTGCCAGACGCACTTTGAAATCCAGTCACACTGCCCACTCTCATCTTTCCATGCCAAATTCCTCCACCAATCCCAATCCAGTACACTGTCGCCTAGCAACAAAGCTTCTTAACACGTGGGCCACGGTACTCCTCCTTTTTTAATATTTTCCTTCACAGTTAGACTTCAAAGACGGAGGCAGAAACCCCTTTGGTCCGCAAAATTGAGTGGCCTTAATGCTCGAGGCTCTGTGCGCAAGACGTCACATCAAAGCAGTTGATGTGTTTTGTATTCCTTTTTCCAAACAGGAGGCGGAGTCTGATATGAAGCTGACAGGGCTTTTTAGCTTTCTTTGAAATGGAAAATTGCCTGAAATAACAGTAGGATTCCTTTCATCTGAAGAGCCTTGGTCTAAGCCTGAGCAGCAGCAGAAGAGATGAGGTCTGTTAGCATGGGCCCTTTTCAACCCTCAGGAGATGATGATGCATTCCTGTTGGTTTATGGCTGAGTGGATGCCGAACCCATTGACTCAGATTTAAGCCAGTCAGTGATGCATAAAAAACAGGGTGAGTATCGAAGCATGTAGTAAAGCAGAAAAAAAGTGTATCACGATATCCTCTCTTTGCTCATCCTCATCACTGATGTAACCCTCTGATTTGAAGTCTAACCAGATCCAACAAAGAGCAGTAAAAGCACAGTCAGGTCAACAGCTCCAGCATGGACTAAAGTATCTCTCCCTCCGGCAGATTTCCATTAGCAGCAGCCAGACATCTAGTCTGTAGCGGTCAGTAGATCCTATAGATGGGAAGCCAACTCCCTCAGATGGAAAGTCACTTCTGCCTCTCAACAACAAAGCTTAAATGGATGTGTGTTTGCATGAGTGTGTGTATTGTTGTTCCTTCAGGAGTGATGCTCCTGGCCAGCAGCCGGGGTGAGGCAGAGTAAAGGTACCGCAGAGTGTTTCTCTTCAACTGTCTCCCTCGTTTCTCACTCTCTGTGTCTTCCTTGCCTCTGTTCTCCTCTGTTTTCTCTTTGTGATGCTAACAGCTAACAGCTAGCGGCTTGCAGGGGCGGCTCCATTGTAGAGGTCTGGGTGGTGGTGGTGGAAAGAGGTAGCGTGTTGGAGAGCCAACAGAGAAGAGGAAAAGGCGGAGGTAGGAGTGGAAGGCAGAGAAAACATGGAACCGAGGGAGAGAAGCAGATGTAAGCTTGCATCCATGGGAGGTAGAGATTGAAGAAGAAGAAAAAAAGAAAACACAGAGCTTTTCTCCTCCAAGTCCAGATTGCTAACGCTATAGCATATGCTCCTGTTGTGATATGGATGGGGGCTGCTAAACAGGAGAGGGAGGGAGATGCACACAGATGGAGGGAGGGGTGATGAGAGCGGAGGAGAGAGAGCAGAATGGGTGTAGGAGGGAGGAGGGGCCTTGGGGGACAATGCCGTCATGCCCCGCCAATGAGAGGCGGTCTGTGGAAGCCCCTTCTTCCCTCCTCTCACCTCATTTGTTCTCCGTTCCTGACCATTGCATGCACCACATCTTTCTCTCCCTGACATACGGAATAAATTATTGCTTTAATACAGAGCAGGAGGGTTTTTTGAAACTAAAGATTCATGACTTATTTAGAGAGAAGGCCTGAGTGAAGCTGCATTACTATATAAGGGAAACATTATCATATATATCCATTATGTATTATTACTAATATCAGTCAATATGCAAATTTGGATTGGCTTTACCACGCAAAAAACACGTTTAAAATTGATTAAAAAAAAAGGGTTTAATCAGGTCTTCCACTTGCTTGGTTTCATTTTGAAGTGCAGTTGTTTTGGGTATTTGTCAATAAGTGAGGAGATGCCGGTCAGCTTGACGTCTTTATTGAGAAACTGGTCATCACAGAAGCTAGCTTATAAGACCCTGCAGACCCTGCACTTGTGCTAAATAATTGTATTAATATTAAGAAAGTCAAATCTAAACACTAACATCTGTATAAGTGAAATGTCTCATTGTTTGGCAGCATTTCACGGACACACACGTGTTCCTCCGCCTGCAGCGCATGATCTACTGTTCAGGTTTAATGCACAGTGTCAACTTGAGTTCTGCTTAATACCCTGATCGTTATATTGTGAATTAATAGTGCCTCCTAGTTTGAGTTCATTTAAAGAAACACATGCCAATCCCTTGGAAGTCAAACTTCAACCATCAAACCTGGAAACTGTCTTGCATTTTTAATGCCACAAAAAGAGATGCTCATAGCTGGAAATCAATTTGAGCTAAACCATAACCTTAAATAATAACCTTAATAAATTGTTATTTCCTTTCAGCACCAAGAAATGGAAAACATGACTTGACAAATAAGTCAGTTCCTTATCACTGAGTGTTCATCAATGTGCAGCATGACGTCAACAATGAATGTCTGTCCACATTACACAACCGGACACCAACATGTGATATGACATGTCACTGCAGATAATACCAGATGCTTCCTGACATGAGAGGATCTGATTACACAATAACCCCACACTCTGATTCTGCCCTCAGTACAATTGTTGGTTTTAATGATGTTTAAAAAGTTTATGTATTTTCTTAAAATTCATTTGAATATACTTAAAATACAGATTTACCTGTAAGTTGCATTTCATGAAGTTTATTTGGTTAAAATATTAAAGATCCCATATTATGCCCTTTTTGGGGTTCATATATCTAATTTATGTGCCTACTAAAGTACGTTCACAATCGCTAATGTTTGAAAAAAGTGTCTGTTTTCATGTACTGCCGATCGATGCAGCCCGTCTCATCTGCCTGTGTATGCAATGCTCTGAATCCCCCCCGGGCAGGGTCCCCACGTGTGCCAAGTCTGACCTGGTTGGTTGGCCGATCTGCTCTGTTGTAATTGGTCAGTCGTTCGGACAATTCTCGGAAATGTTACGCCCCTTTTACCATATTGGGAATGTAGCTAATGTGCAACATGAGTTTGTGCTTGCTACAACGAGCCAATGGGCTTGGATCAGTGACATCATCGCAGTGTGATATCACACTGCACTTTTCAACGAGGGGGGCTAGAACCGAGCGTTACATGCAGCTACTGCTACTGCTAACAGGAGGAGGTTGGAGAAGCCGCGTTTCCGCGGACTTTGAATTTTTGCACATAGATGTGCCTAAACATGCACAAGACACCTGGAAAACACACTAAAGAGCATATAAAACCAGAAAAAGCATAATATGGGACCTTTAATGTTTCTTCTTTCTTTTAAGAATACAAAATAATGAGCCTTATGTCAAGTGAAATGAATAAAATGATCATACTTGATGTCAAACAAACAAAAACTATGTAACATTACATAGTGTGTGTAAAGTCTATGACTTATGTACTGTGCATGTTTGTGTGCCTTCATGTTTGATTAATTAAAAATACATTTTCTAAATAAGAATTGCTTTTTTTGTGGACACTTTTCAGGCAAATTGATTGAAGCTATGTTTGAAACCATATATTATTCTTTGAATTATTTGGGTGTATGTTTATAATTTATATTTACCTCAGCTGTGAGCGGTTGGGCTAAATCATTACAATTCCTATCCTGCCCAAAACATGTAAAACAATAAAATATATATTGCAAAAACATAAATCAGAAACAAACGTAAATGGACACAAGTGCAGGCACATTATACTAAACATGATATGCCTTCACACATAAAATCTGATTTGTCATCAAGGACAATTCAGATGCAGTTTCTGATTTGATCACTAGAGGGCAAGAAATGCCAACACATTAACTGTCACACCTCTACTCCTCATGTCAGATTTCTCACTCACTACAACTCTTCTGTTCATTCATGCTACCAAAACAACTCTTCATTATTCTCAGTTCACAACTTTAAGAAACAGCTTATACAATCTGACGGTAATGACCATCTCTTCTATCATCATGTCAAAGTTTACATATTACCTTTCTACTGAGTCAAATTGTAAATTAAGACTGAACCAATTTGGGTTGGTTTAAAATAAAACATTTTGACTTGAGGAATGATTTTAAAATTGAGAAAATAAAAACTGTTAGCTTCAGAGAAATTCATAAATGAGGTTTGTGCTAACCTTGAGCAGAGCCAGGGCTACATTGAAGATGATGTTGAGACCCTGGAAAAGAGAGAGGAGAATTCTGTGTGAATACAAACATGAACAGAGGTAAAACTATCATCTTCTAAAAGTCTTTGCAAATTCAAAACATTAAAAGCTTTAGGTACAGCTTGACATGCTGGCAGCTTACGATATATAATATAGTTAAACCTTCTAAGAAGACACATCAGAAATATTCTAAAATCAAGTGCCAAACAATGCCAAAGAAAGGTAAACTATCAGATATGAATCTTCACAGTGTCAGTTTATGCTCAGCTGCAGAAGTACTCCCTGATCTCACTCAAACATCATGAAAAGAAAGAACTCTTATCTTGTATTGTTGTTGTTTACAAATATATCTACAGGAAATGAAATGAAAGCCATCCCTTGATATTTTTCCAGGTAAGGTGATATCTGTGCTGAAAACTGTTTTTATTGTAAACCATTACAATAACTTATAAATATTTATTAATTAAAAATCATCTTTAAAAGTATTTTGACATTAAAATTGTCTTTGTTCCCAAAAGGGGAAGAAATGTCCCCTTGAAGGGCAATAAAGAGAATCAGAAGCTGAGTCTGTACAGTCTACCTCTCTCACATCGATTGATTATTTCTAATGTGCAGCAATTATTTTTATTATACAAAATTATAATCAAAGTCAAACTTTAAGAAAGGGAAGTTTAAGTTTATCATTACTATTTTTTAAAGGTTTCTTTTTGGGTCTTTAATGCCTTTAATTAGAGACAGGACAGTGGATAGAGTCAGAACTCGGGGGGAGACAGACAGAGTGGGGAACGACATACAACAAAGGAGCCACAGGCCGGACCCTAACACGGACCGCCAGCCCTGAGGACCACAGTCTCACGCACCAACCACAAGGTCACCGGCGCCCAAAATGTGTCATTACTAAAATGAATCTAAATGAAAAGGTCACTGCAGAACAAATGAAACTGATTAAAGTGTTCTTTACGTATTTTGTAATATTCAGATGTATATTGCTTCTATATAAATCCCTGATTATAGCATGGAGCAGATTTTTGTCTTAGGAAGTTTTGTGTGTATTCACTTATTTATGCACATAAATGCTGGGACATGATGTTTCCCGTCATGTTTTACAGATAAAAAGCTTCTGATTTTGACATAGAAAGAGAGACAAATGTAAAGCTGATGTCGGCTCTGCTTGGGAACACCCATCTACTTGGTCTCAGTGACAACCAGTTCACATGGCAACACAGAGCTAAAAATATCTATATGAAAAAAGAGAGAGAAAAGAGAGGGGGAGCTCTGCCTTCACAAACCTTTCCCTGTAAGCCTCAAGATGGTGCCACTGTGCTGAGGTGCAGGATGAAAGGTGTGTATGAGAGAAAGAAAGATCATCTCAGAGTCTATGTATCTGAGCGAGAGATATTCATGCAAGAGAGGAAGAGATAAACATAGAGAAAGGAGAGAAGGAGGATGACTAAGAAGGTGACAGCTGGGCCTGAAGAGGTGTGGTTTAAAATAACACGAGTGCAAAAATTCTCAGCTCAAATCAAGCAGATTGAGAATAATGACTCTATAAAGTGAAGACAAAACATCTAGAGCTCCCCCTACTGACTGGCTGCAGTACAGGTCATAAGGCCTGTCTTCTCCATGTTAACAGATGGGACATAGGTCAAACTTTAAAGGGGACATATTATGAAAAATCCACTTTGACAGTGTTTTTGAACGTTTATTTGGGTAACCTGAGTGACTATTGACCAACAGAAATTGAAATAAACCCATCCAGTCCTTTGTTTGTGGTCTGCATAAGTCTTACAACAAAGAGAAAAATGTTCTCAACTTGTGACATCACAAGTTGGATTGTGGTAAAAAAAATACCCTCCCCTCCCCTGGTATCTCCACCCATGGACTCCACCCCCAGCCTAGAGCAAAACTTTTGCACGGGTCAGCCATTTTTACTCTCGCTACAGAGGAGTGATGTCTACCGGGAAAACTCAGGGGGGGCTCATGACATTTAAAGAGACACACACAACAAAACGGAGCATTTTGAGAGAGCTGGTTTATACAGGGTCACAAACCTCCTCTGGTGCTTGATTCATGTTATATTTTGACCAAAGCACAGCACAGATGTTTCATTTAGACCACAGGGGACTGTTTGAAAAGGTGGAAAAGGGGGATAATATGTCCTCTTTAACACAAATATGCATATATATATATATATATATATATAATATTCTCAAACATGGTTTCTGCCATCGTAGTTAGATCTTATCATGCCCAGTTTTGTCCAAGTGTTGACTTGTCACAGAAGTTTACATTTTATTTCTTATTTGATGCCATAAGAGGAATACCTGTATAATGCAACTATTGACAGCTCTGCTGATAAATGTGACTTTTGTGGCCCAGTGTGCCAGATTAGCAGAGTAGAGGAGAAACAAACACTAACACAGGAGTAATTCAATTTTCTTTAAGTGTCCGCTACAAATCAAGACAAGAATCTGTTCTGCTGTGGACTGTACCAACCTGAGAGATATTCACAGATATAAATGTGTGTTTGGGTTAGTACATCAATACACCAGCTCCACCAGCTGATCTCTACTATGCAGACTCTGTTTCCGAAATGACGTCATCAGTGTAATATGTCAGTGCCAGTCACAGGGTGGCTTTTGTCTTTACTTTTGTATAACTGATATACGCTGAGTTGCATCGTCCATCTTTACTGTATATACAGTCAATGACTCAGGAAAAGACCTAGATTAAGATTTGCCACCTTTAACTTAAAAAAATCTGCTAACTGAAAGGCTATCAATAACCAAGTGACTCACACATGACCTTGAGACTCTATGTGAATCAGTTTAATTTAAGGATAAAGAAAAGTCCAATAGCTTAAAATCGCCAATGGTTAAAACAAGCAGAGAGGAAAAGAGAACAAGAATTATCAAAGGAAACTGTTAAGTAGACTTCTATAAGGAGAAACAGCAGCGTACTTAGGAAGTGTTATGAAAAGTCATTATTATAGACGGATGAACTCACAGAGTGTTACCAAAGGCAGAAAGGGAACAAAGGAAACAACAGGAAGAAAGGGAGATGAACAGCGTTAAAAATACAAATAAATAGGCTGGCGACTGCTAACAATAACAGACTTCTGTATAAACAGAGAAAACAGAAAAACATGAGAGACTACTGAGTTTATTCTGTAGACGCAAGTTTGTCCTTAAACATTGAATAAGACAGAGATGATAAAAGGAAGTAAAAATGTTAAAGAACTATAAGAGAGAATCGTAAAGACAGAAAGAGTAAACAAGGAAAGAGAAACATGAGAGAAAAGGAAACAATAAATGTGTTGGAGAAGATGATTGAGACAGCAAAGAAGAGGACGGCCAACAGGGAGCTGTACAGGAGATGAGGTTTCTGGTTATACAAGCAGATTCTTATCATGCAGCTCATTGGAGAAGAAAGAAACCTGCAAAACTTTTAATTGTTCTGCCTGGGGCCAATAGGAGGACAGAAAGAGGGAGGGTGATAGAGGAATGGAGGGGAAAGATGAAAAAAGACAAATAGGACATTTGACTTTTGATGTTTTGTCAGAACAACATAAGTTTAAAAAATAAATTAAACAACACTCAATATATATTTCCTCTCTCCCTAGGTTTCGACCTATATTTGGTATATTATATGTTACTATTTTATTTATTTTGAAAAATAGTCAATTTGTCTGATTTCTGCTCTTCTCGACTTAGAATGTCTCTGACTAATTCTAAGTTGTTACTTAGGGTAATGCCTTTCTTCATAGGTCCATGTTGGATGTGGTGTCCTTCAAGGCTTTGTTCTTGGCCCTCTTTTCCTTTGGGTTGGTGTGCTCCAAACACAATGTTTATTGACCATAAAAACACAGCTTTATGTTCGAGCTCTAGATAAAAGCCTCAGCCAGACATTCCCAGTGCACTCTAATTACCCGTATGGCTTCATCAGGTGTGTCTGGCAACTTTAACTGCCACCTGATCAGACTCTCAAGGTCGTAATGATCAGCTAAAAGCTTCATTCCTCATTTCATGCCAGTTTTAAAATCATTCAACCGCAGATCAGATGAAATCATCAAGAAAACAATTCAGGTGGTGGTCCTAATAACATAAAATCAGTGATTGTATAACACCTTAAAAGCCAAAACAGAACTTATTGATAACATTGGGAAGATCTTGATAAAAAGTTACTGTACAGTTCAACCTATTCCCCTCGTTTTCCTTGTTCTATTTTCCCTTTTCCTTTCATGTACCCTTCCTCCAACCTTTGATGTTTCCATCCTGTCTCCTGACTTCCCAGTGATGTGTACAATTCATTTTCTACCTTACCTTGACTCATTTTCTACCTCAAATATACTCCTTTTATCTTTCTAGAGGAACTCTCCCTTTCATTGTACCTGGGAGAGTGTAGAACACATCACCCTCCCTTTACTCCAAGTATGAATTAGTGCAGCGAGTCAGGTTTTACCTCACAGAGCAGAAGGTCAGTGATATGGAAAACCATGCAAAGGGGGAACTTGGCAGTGAAGAGGGTGAGGAACCACTGGGAGGCGTACATGTGTGCCTCCAGGTTCAGTTCCTGAAAGTGGGACCACAGGTCTGGAAGCTGTTCCTGCAGGAGCAGAGAGAAGAGAAGGAGAGGAGGAGAAACATTTCAGATAAATCAGCACTTACAAGTCTTTAAAAGATTTTGTTCCACTTGTCGTTTCAATTTCGAATTACTCTGTTTGAAGTCATACTTTATTAAATCATGCAGTTCCATTGAGATGATAATCTCTTTGAAGAGAATCCAAAGAAGAAAAAAGAAGAACAAAATTCAGTACAACATCCCAGTTGTCAAACAGTCGGATACATATACAGTACGAAACATCAAACACTTTCCAGTAAGTACAAAACTGGGAAATTTGATATCTTCTTACTCAAAGCATGTACATTTACAAAGTGGTTATGAGAAGATGAGTGATTCTACCTTTTGAAGATAAATCTGTTTCGTATACTGACAATCTTCCTTCACCCTATTTTTTCCTTTAGATGATCTGCTTTTACAATCATTTTTTGTCCAATAACATCGAGCACATGAAAAAAGACCTCTGCAGCTTTCAGGCAGAAAAGTCTGCATGTGTGTCGTAGCATCCACGTGTGTAGATGGACTCAAGGATTCAGTTAGGCTGATAGTGATCCACTCTGGCAGCTCAACACTTAACACTTAACATGCCACATGACACCTAACTTTATCAGATAGTGATCTACCCCCTGTACGCTAATAATTACCAGTCAATGCTAACATCGTTAAAGTTAGCGTATTTGGTCGATGCTAACTGGGTTGATCTTGATGCTGACAGACGACAGCCTGCAGGACGACAGGGCCCAATTAAACTCTAATCAATGAGTGGATTCAGGCAGTTACAACGAAGTGGAGTGGGGCTTAACCAGCCCCTTGTTCATCAGTGTCCACAGACAGAAAGTATGCTGCCACGCTAATAGAGACAATAATATACAATAATATCTTCTATAACTTAAGCAGATACAGAAATAATCTCTATCTTATTGTGTTATATTTTGTGTCATCAGATGATGTGATCACTGTTACTGTTAACACTGTGTCTAATATAAAGAACAAGTAAAGTCATAAACAATAAAATAGATTAAAAAGTTCAATGAACAATTGCAGTGACACACGTACATAAAATGTTGAAGGTAGAAGGCTGTAAAGGTAAACACTTGGAGGAAGACATTAGTTATGACTCCCATTCTGCATCAAAGCAAACAACATCCAATCAGAGAGCTTTCACTTCTATTCTGTGCGATGCTGAAGTAGCTGAAGAGTTTATAATTCTGGGTCAAAGTTGGATTAACTCTCTGCAACTATGTTTCAATGTTACACCTCTGCTTCTTCAAATAGCAACATCTGCAGAGGATTGTAGTACTTGTACCCTGCTGCAATGTCAAGTGGGAGAAACATTACTTTCTCCAGTTCCATATTTGTTTTTATCACAGTAGTAGAGGACACTGTTTAAAAAAAAGAAAAGAAATCTGCATATCTAAACAGTACCGAGAAAAGCTTTCCCTAGAACAGCCCCTCTTCCACATTGTCGCTTTATTTCACCTGCGTCTACATCTATCCGGTCAGGGTCATCTTCTCAGCATTATGTTCTCCCCAGTTATGTAGTAAATACATTCATTGTCATTTCAAGTTTTGTAAATGATCGCATCACTAACCTGCATCAGCCTCTCCAGCTGGTAGAACTTGCAGTGAAGATCCTCAAAGTTGTTCTTGTAGAGAGCTCGAAGGCCGTACTCATACATGATTTTCACCAACACACAGAAGGCCTGTTCCTCAGGCATCTAAAACCACATGAAAAAAAACCCCATAAATCAGAACTAAGCAGTATATTCTTAGATTACAGTCAGGTTATCTGACTGAACAGAAAATGACAAATACCATTTGATGATTTGTACTGTAGCTGAATAAAACTAAGTGAGTAGATAATTGGCTGAAGCTAATTCAATAGATTCATGAGCTAGAAAGACGTATGGGAAAAAGCTAATGCATTGCTACAGAGACAAAATGTGATTTCATTGTAGAAATAAGAATTGTGGTTGCTGGCTTTTGCAGCTCAGCCTCTCCGTGTACGATGCAATTCGCCTATCTTATGCTGTATATACAAACGTTTTTTTGAATGTCAAATTGTCTGGTAATACTATTTGAATTGTGGTTGTTTCTTTGCAGTTGTTTGACTTTTAAAAAGCTAATGCAGTCTATACAAACACCATCTTAAACTCCAGTAAACTGACTCTGATAATCGATTATCTGCTGCCACAAATGAAACCAGAAACCCTTGTTTGGAACGCTGTATGAAATTTGTGGTCAAAGAGCCTCCAAGACAAGAAACAGATTCATTTTGAATGTCTATCTGCCTTTTTAGCCACGTCAGTCACTGTGATGCTATAGGAATAGGACCCTTTATTTATTTGCAAAGTTTTGCTTAACCCCCAGCTGTTGGCTCCTCAGAGATGGAGAAGAAGGCAAGTTTGACATTTTGATTTAAGATAACTGGCTCTTAATAAAGAGCCAAGGACAACGGCAGGAAGTAAAGGTGTAGATAACATGTAATGCCATACTTCGAGTGTGTTTGAATTTGCAAGTGTGAGTAAAGAAAACGTTGTTATGTAAGTTCTTCATTGACTCTGTGTGTTTCAGTACGTGTGTAGTTTGGATAAATGAAGATAACTGACATAAAAGAAGCTTTAAACTGTGTTTGTTCGGATTTATTTCTCCTTGCTCTCTCTGGCTTACACAAGCGCACGCTCTCATAGACACTGAGGTGATATTTAATCAGACTGACACTGTGTGTTTGGGGCTGAATGGGCTCCTGCAGGTAAACCCGGACTCCTATTAATATTCCTGACATCTCCTTCATGACCTCTCCTTTTCTTCCTCTTCTATAACCTGTCGACCTCCCCCTGTATAACTCTCTATTTCTTTTACTGCAGTTCCCTTTATCTTCCTCGCCCTCCCTCCTCTCTCCTCCTCACCTTAAAAGCAACCTCCTGGATAACTTCCTCCTCCCTTCTCTCTATTAAACTCCTGTCTCCTCTCCTCCTTACCTCATCCTGATGTATCTTCTCTAAACTCATCCAGTTCCCATCCGTGACTCTCCCGCCATTTCTCCTCAGCCCCTCTCCTCCACACCTCTCTCCCTTCTCTATCCTTCCTCTTCATCCTTTGCTGCCCTTGTGTTTTGGACTTCAACCAAACTTCCACTGCTCTCTCTTTCCCCTCCATGTATTTTAAATCTTTCTTAAATAACATTTCAGCTATGTTCATATGCGGATAATTTCATACACACTTTGAACAGAAGAGGAAAAAGTTAATGACAGGTTGAAATGGAAAAAAATGTGGAGGGTTCAGAGGGTATATACAGCAAGAGTTGTGTATTTATCAGTGACCTTGAAACCAAACTGTGATTGAGTGTCTTGCCCACCTCTTTCCCGCTCCTCGTTTTTCGGCTCTGATTCTGTCTCATGCTTTCAGCTCCCTCTATTCATCTGCAGCATTCTGCTATAAACTGTTTTCACTACAGCAGTCAGCAACTTTCTCTTTAGCCACAGCTTTTCTTCCTCTCACAATGTCTCTCTAGCAGCCTCATTTAGTCTTGCATTGTCTAGGTTGAGCTTTTATTACACCTAGCACATGCGAACAGTCTTTGTTTCTGTAGAAATAGAGTGACAGTGCAGCAAACCAAACAAAGCCAACATATTGTTTTTGCCAAAGTGTTAACTTGAAAAACAAGTATACTTTAGACAGCCCTCGCCCACAGTCTTTAGTTAAACCAATGAAAGAGAAGAGCAATGAAGTAATTTCTTCTGTAAATGTAAAGGATGTTAATATTTAGGTTTTAGTTTAAAGCTTTACTTGAAAGCTTTACACTGAATGAATGAATGAAAAAGTTTGAATTAATATATGACATATGATGATTGTTCACATTGTGTCATCTACTGTGTGCACTGATTATACTCAACATGAAAGGCCCTAGTTTGTGTTGTGTTGTTTTGTTCCACCCAGGTTGGTTTGCATGTATGTTTGTGGTGTATCTATGTGTGTATGACCATGAGGCCGCAGGCTCAGTGGATGGATAGAAAAGAAGTTAACTCACGTGCAGCAGGAGAACCGCAGCGAGGAATGACTGACCCTGACAATAACCGATTTCCTCATCGTAGACGGAGTAAGCCTGTCAGAGGGAAGCAGAAGTAAACACAGGAAAATAATCAGCAAGAAATCCGAGTTCAGAAATGAATGCCTCGATCTTAACACCTCAGAATTTCTCTGTCCTTCAGGAAAATACAGTAAAATAGGGATATAACACCAGATTAACATCATACAAAAACATGGGGGCCAAAGAATTTCACTGGTGAACAATTGATTTGAATAATTTGTGGAGCAGACCGTGTAGTAATCTCTTGGTTTCACGGTGCAGCGAAGTTCTTTAAAATAATGCAAGACTCAATAAGTCTGAACAAAAACGGGGAGGTGGAGGGACTCTATACAGGTTCATAGAGCCAAAGGAAGCTGGTAATGATTCTCAGCAGATTCCTTACAAGCAGCATACCTTTTCAATTCATTATATGTATATACGTGTGTATATATGTATGAAACGGTATGTGTTTGGAGTGGCATGTGTACATGTGCGCAGTGTGCATGCGCCTGTGATTGTAGGAGTGTGTGTGTGTGTGTGTGTGTGTGTGTACAGACACTTATGCATATGCTTGGGTAATTTGCAGCAGGGATAAGCTAATGTTTTGCACATCTGTAATGTTTTTATATTGCTTCATGTATTGTCTGTGCAGCAATTTCCCAGCATCCGAGACAAATATCTCCCTAGGGAGACGAATAAAGAAACCTTGAACCATTAGGTATTTTACCTTATTATAAAGATTTTAATCACAGCTCCTTTGAATTCAGATATCAAGGCAGCTACAAGCCAGGTGCAGGGAGCCTTTTTCTGATACCCAGATTAAAGCCAAGTGGATTTCTGTATTAACTTAAAATACAGTCAAATCATAACACAATACTTATCCCCACTGTAGACGTAATTTATGCGTGTGTGTGTGTGTGTGTGTGTGTGTGGGGGTGTCTTATGTAATAACCCTCAGCGTTTCAGTCAACAGTGTGTGGAACACAGAGTAACCTTCAGATGACCGTTCAGGAGCAGCTCTGTTTAAAGAACGGGTGGTAGTTGACACATCCCACCAATCATGCTAATGAGCAAACAGGAAGGCTTTTCCACAGTGTAAACAAGGATCCACAGAGAGGCAGACATGTCTAAAACAATTTGTCCTACACTTAAGAATTCTTGACGTGGGGGGAAAAGGAAGCGACAATACACAACTTCAACTCTTACCTGACAATATACATGCAAGTACAGAAGAAACATACATGAGCAGCACTTTGGTTATTAAAGAAGACATCCCCTAATCATCCCTGCAATAAGGATGGAGTGTTTCACACCTGGTGGATTGTGATGGTCTGTGGAGGTTCATTGAACACACTCTTCCACTTTGATTTCCTTTATTAAATATCTGCCACAAAGATATCATGGACGATTCTTCTCTTTTTGACGGACACAGCGGCCAAACCTCTGTAATGCAGATGAAAGAGTCTCTCCCTCTCCTCGAAACATTAGTGTGGACATTCAGAGCTCCTCTGCTAATTTGGGGGTTTGATGTGGGGGTAATAGAGAAGTCTTGTGGAGCTGTCTGAAGCGTTATCTGCAAGCTGACATGTTTGATGGAGTGTGGCATTCACATGCCCCCGACTCATCTGGGAGAAGTGCATGCTGACAGATGGATGGGGGATGTCCTGGTGGGAGAAGTCTAAATTTGTTAGACTGAGATTATAAAAGGCTCAGATGAAAAGATAGGTCCCATCCAATGTCTAAATTCTCGTAAGTAATAGGCTGTTTTTATTCTTTTATATGTGTATAGGTTAGAAAAACTTTTGAGGCAGTTCAGATGTATTAACTCAAGTGAAAAAACATACGCACATATAGGTCAGAGGTTTGGTTTAGCACCACAATCAATGATCACCTGTTCTGTGAATGAGTCGCTGAGTTTATAAAACAATATGGGAAGTTAGTGAGAGGAATATTTTGTTGATGGGTAAAAGAAAATTATAGCAACATTATCCCTGTAAATTATTGGAAAGTTCTTTGATTTAGTGTTTCATTTTTCCTTTCCAACATTGTAAAATAGCCAACACTCTTATTTTTGAATGCCTAACTTATTCTTATATTTCTTTGACTTGCGACTGCCGCTCCTCACTTACTCGTAGCGTTATTATTGTTTAAGTGCAGCTATGCCATTTTGTCTTGTGTGCAGAGTGAATTTAGCTTCCTGGTATATATACGTCAGTGTTTCCCACGTTTTAAAGTTCTCTTGGATATTCCATTATCACATCAGGTGATCCTCGTATGAAGAGGCTTAATGATGATGACAGGCGTCGTAACAGCAGAATGCAGCTGTAGAACATAATTGAAAAGAACCCACGAGAAGTTTCATTTTTGACATGAACGTTGCAACTCAATCAGTGCATTTACTTTAGGAAAGTACGTAAGCGGACCTCTCTCTCTCTCTCTCTCTCTCTGTGTCTGATGCTGATGTGATTCTACTCTTGGTTTTACTGCATCTTCAGTGGCGATCCCAATCTATACAGTAGGAGCACTAGGCAAAAAAATTCACAGTGGGCCCCTCCAACCAACGTTCATCACCTTTATGTTACAGTAAACGACACTGTAAAAGTGGCATGGGCAGAGACCATGTTTATTTCAGTTACTCCCAGACAGATTACTCCCCTTCGTTTTGCTTCAGTGACTTTCATTAACAAACTAAGGGGGCCTCCTCAGGGAGGCTTCCTACTGTCATTGCAAACTTTGCACATTGAGAGCATCTGCAGTGGATTCAAGTTTTTCAGCCCCTGGGCGCCCCCTACTGGCATGTGGCCCCAAGCAGTTGCCTGCCTTGCCTGTTGATAAGCAGCGCCTCTGTGCATCTTGATAACAAGCCTCCCGAGGCTCACCTGTTGTGATTACAGAGTCACAAGGGAAACTTTAAAACGGGAGTTTTGTTGTGTTGCACGGAGCGTCCGAAGGCCGCTCACATTACATTAGGTCAAAAAGGTAAAAATCATTTGCCAATCTGTACCCATGGTTTGCAAATCAGTGCGCACAAGTCTCCAATATGTGGGGAAGGTTTCTAAAACTGTGTGCACGGATATGCATTGGAAATCCGTGCCCAGATATTATTGCTGGCGGACCAGTCTTGGCCTGGGGGTCGCCAGTCGCTGACCCATAGAATAGGGCATGTGTCCATGTGTTGCTGCTCAACCTCAATTTCAGAGCGCTTCTCACCAGCGCTTACTGTTACTAGGGTTACCAAAGTTTTCTTGCGGCACTTCCTTGATAGTGACTGTGTTTTAAATGGCCTGTTTTAAATTGCTCTGTAAGCTTAATATTTTCTTTTGTTCAAGGGTTTTTTTTACAAAGGAAAGGTGAAAACTATTGTAAGGAATTGTGTCCTGGCATTAACAGCTGCTCTAAATCTGGAAGGAATCAAATGCAGCAAAGATCCGCAGCTTTGGAACAGGTCACACTGTGGTTCATGCATAACACTTTCCCTACTGTGCGAGCAGAGAATCCAGGTCAGAGGATTATTTTTATCAACTACAGAATGATGTGACATGTTATCAAAATAATAAAGTGTGACTCTTAAGACTTTGCAGCTCAGTTTCTATGGTAATACAATTTTCTGAGAAACAAAAGTTAGTTTCTTGCTGTAATGGAAAAAAGGTCAGTGTCAGCTTCAGATAAGGAACATATTTAAGTGGTGAAACATGTCATTCGTTTAATAAAAAACCCTGTCGTGACTGATTTTATAGAGATACACAATTCTCATCACCAGGATTTGAACTAATATCATCAATAATTTGTGCAGGAAAGCACTTAGTGATCATTGGGATATTCAACATGAACCTGTTTGATGTGGCACTATGTTTCCAGTAGATATTCTTTTATCCATTTATCTGAGAGTCACAGGTTTTGAGCACTAACTGGGAGAATAATGCTCACTGTCACTGTGCCCTTGAGTAAAGCAGTTAACCCCTGACTGTTTCCTGCAGACCTTCTGAGTGACCACAGGTAGATGTGTGAGGTCGCAGAGGTTAGCTCGATGTGTGACAGAGTGAAACATTAAGAGAATAAATCAGTTTATCGCTGAAAGAGAGCTTAGAGCATGGGTGACCTTCCCCAGAGAAAAAAAAGGTTAGAAAATAAAAGACTCCAGGTCTACTGCTGCGTGAAAATGAATACAAACTTTGTCCTGGATCCTCTGTGCCTGTAACCCACTCATGCCTCAAGATCCGGCCAACCTTATCAGCAGCAAATCTACATGGATTTGCATACAAATGAAGGCGGGCTCGACACTGACCTAGTTGGGCCTGGGCTGGATGCTAACCCTTACTGACAGGTTCTCCCACAGCGCTGACCGGCTGTAAATCGGCTGTGCCGGTGAACTACAAAGAAGCAACAGTTCTACTCCAGAGATTCTTGTCTTTTTTATACACTAAATACTCCTTCTCTGATTTTGCTCTTTGAATTTTTTATCTGTGTGGTTAAAAGGTTGTGTCTGGGGGGCACCGGTAGCGTAGTGGTTCGTGCTTGTGCCCCATGTACGGAGGCTACAGTCCTCCAAGCGGGTGGCCTGGGTTCGACTCAGACCTGTGGCTCATTTCCCTGCTCTCACTCTCTCCCTGATTTCTGACTCTATCTCAACAATAAAGAGCCCAAAAATACATCTTTAAAAAATCAAACTAAAAGGTTATGTCTAAAATTTGGTGAATGTGTATTTTTTGTGACTTTGGGTTGTCCAGATGAGTCCTGATTGTTGAATTCACAGGTTGATTAGTATCGGCCAAATGTCTTTTGCTCCTGAATACACGTCATTGTTAAAAGAAAGGTTTTAAAAGTTAACTTGTTCTGTCGGTAAAGCTAAGTGAGATATTCTGTTATTGGAGAGTAAAAAGGAATCTCTCCTGTTGATGCATTTTTGGATAAATCACAGCATGTAAAAGCTTGTTAAACTGTCAGTGTGAGTATGCAATGTTTTGATTCTTTAGTTTTGTTTAAAATAATTCACACTTTATTTTCTGTGTGTGATAAAGCTGTGAGATAAACCGTAGCGTGAGCAAAGAGGACTGGGCATAAGACACTGAAGTGGTTGGTTTCACAGCTGCAGTGAAGCTGAGAGCAGGACAATGACAGAGATTAAGACCGGCTTTCATTCTTTACAGTAGTGCTGACCTTGGCTTTCGTTTGAATAAAATGTACCGTGTGTCTTCACAGATAATTACCTCAGGGTGTGAGTCCACTGGGACCCTCTCTTCATAGAACGTACTTTCCTCTTTTATTTCAATACAAAGTAGCCACTGCTGCAGGTTTTTATGTGACCAGGATTATGGTTGACCCACTAAAGGTCAGCGAGAAAGACTGCACAATAGGAGTGGAAGTTTTTATTGATGGCAAAAACAAAGTGTTTTATATACAAAGGCTGTATTTGATGTTACATTGTTGTACCATGGGGGTTTCTCTTGTTCACAATTACATTAGGTCAAGATGAAACAAAGACTGTATGTGTAGTCTATTTTTCTAAAACATTTCTTTATAGTGGTGTACTGACAGTAGACAGGAGTGTGTTTTAACTGATACTGATAAGTAGCATTATTTTTCAACATAGTCTCTAAACATACTATGGGAGGTAGAGCCTTCAGTTATCAGGCCCCTCTCCTTAGGAACCATCTACCAATCAGGGTAAGGGAGGCAGACACCCTCTCTACTTCTACGAGTATAGGCTTTAAACTTTCCTTTTTGATAAAGCTTATAGTTAGGGATGGCTCAGGTTTGGACCAGCTCCTAGTTATGCTGCTAGAGGCTTAAACCTGATTCATGCTCCTGCGGTCGGCTCGGTCGGCACGGTGCGGACGGCGAACTTCGAGTCATTTCATACTGAATGCAGTCAGAGCGGCCAGAACGGACCTCTTCAGTAGTCTCTCTCATCTCTTCGAACCCCTCCATTTTTAAAGCGGCGAAAAATTTGAACGGCATAAAGTACTTTCGGGCTCTGTAGCCAATCATTGCAACGCGGTCAGCGCAAAGACGTCCGCATTGTTACAAAATCTTGGAGGTGCGCGGGTGGGCGCTCAGACCCTCCACGGACCCTCCTCGCGCTGTCGTGCCGGCCGCGATGGGCAATATCGCCGCGCTGACCGTGCCGTCTGCAAGAAGCATGAATCAGGTTTTAGACTGCCTGCGAACCTGGCACATTGAGCTCCTGTCTCTCCCTCTCTATCCCTCTATGCATTCACATCATAATACTGCATGTCACTATATCTAATTCTTCATGAACTATTGAAGTTACTAACCATATATCATCACCACACATATTTGTACCATTGTTACTGACATTGTAGCTATAAATCAATCCTATTCATTGTTGTTGTTGTTGCTCTGTTTGTCTCTTTCCTGTACCACTGTAACTTTGCTCAATGTTGCTTAGTGCTCTGCTCATGTGTTGGGACTTTGTAAATAATAGAACAACGAGTGAAGTCTTTACCTGCTCTTCTGTTAAGTGTCTTTGTTATGAATTGGCACCTTATAAATAAAGATTGATTCAAATCAATTTTGATTTTGTTCATAATAAACAGTGGAAAGTACCTCTATAATTATTATTTTAGATGTATTTGTTAGCTTTGGCCTTCTAAAAACCAATCATAGGACAGTAGATAGAGTCGGAGAGAGAGTGGGGAAGGACATGCTGGAAAGGAGCTCCAGGTCGGATTTGAAGTCTGGCTGCTCGCATGGAGGACGACAGCCTCCTTACATGGGGTGCGACCTAACCACGAGGCCTTCAGCACCCTATTCTATAATTTACTCTGTAATGTGCTACATTTGATGTGCAATCTTGTTGAGATATTGCCCTTAGCATTGTTTTCAAACATAAATGTGGCTACCATCACTACCAACAGCCTAAAAATAATAATTAGCAATTCAAAGAAAATGATGGGTTTTTTTGTACAGGGAGAAATTTGGACAAAGTTTTGATGAAGTTTTTTAGTCCTTAGTAGCCATAAAAAGGTCATCCTACAAGCTACTATGAGCTAAAGAATTTCAAAATCTATTATTCAGACACCTTTTATGTTCATTATTTGAGAGAAATCTGCCACCTACTGAACAGCCACCATGTTTTTATTTCAGAAAATTGGAAGAGCAGATCAATGACTGTCCACTGAGAGGTGGGTATGTCCGGGCTGTCTTGTGCAGGACGGGTTTGTAATGATTGCTCAGTGAAGGCGTGCACTGTCCATTATATATCACAGAGCCAAGTTAAAATGCCAAGAAAATTCCCACTGAGCCATGCGAGACCAAGAAATGCTAATGCTTCAAAGGAAAAGGCACACATTTGACATGGTCGAGAACACATTTCTGTATTAGCTTCTCATCTCAAACACTTTTATTTACAGCAGGGAGGTTTTTAAAAACATTCAAAGACTTGATAAGATTGCGTGTGTTGAGATTTCTATACCTTGATATCAAAAAGAAAGTGGGATAAAATGTAATCCTGTACAATCCAGAGCTGATTTGATCCATTTTAAAATATCTGTAACTACATGTTAAATCTTTCAAAGCCTTAATGTTTTATCCCAGGCTTACCTTGCAGATCTTGTACAGTGAATCTTGTCCGTCTCCGTCTGAGTCCTTGAAGTAGTCATGTGCAGGGAAGGTGCGGTGAATGTCCCGAGTGATCACACCTTCCTGAGCCGAGTCCTGCAACACACACACGTAAGACATTTCAAGACAAGTGGCTTTGTATTAGTGAGCACATTACAAACGAGGAGTTGACTATACAGCCAAAACAGGAAGCTGTACTACAGTATGCATCAGCACAGGTATACACAGTCTGAGGAAAAATGCATTATAAGTCAAATACACATACTGAAATAAAGTATTAAAACTAATAAGTGTAATAATGAATTCAGAAAAAGAGTAATAAAATAGGACAAGGGAAGGGAAGCAACATAACCAAAGTCAGATTGAGACACAGAGTGTTACATGTTGATGGTTAAGGGAAGTAGACATTTAAATAAAGCCTATGTACATTCATGTTTGCATATATATTGCTTACTGTCTTTAACTGTCTGCGCTGTGGTACAGTACACACTGTTTCTTATTTCTTGAACAATCTGCGCTTCATACATATCTTATTCTTCATGAACATGCACTCGGTACACAGCTGTATTTCTTGTACTTGTTGCTTTATATCTTATTTACATGCCTTATTTAATTCATATTTCTGTGTATATTTATACTGCTATATTGTGGGTAAGAGCAACTGTAACGACCAAATTTCCCCCTGAGGATTAAAAAACGTATTTCTGATTCTGATATTCTAAAGACATTCACTAGATGACAGGAACAGCAGAGACTTTGTTGACTCAAAACGCAACACTTCTTACATCTCACTGATGTTTTATAGCTTTTCTCTATTGGTAAGTGTTGGAACACAGCAGAGAAATATGAAATGTATTGTGTTCGAATGAGCACCCAGCCTGTGCACAAAGCAGAGACACACTGCTATGTCATTGTGTCATTGCCTTTCCCATTCCTCCTGCTAAAGAACTCCCAAGGCCTCAGATGTAGTTCTGTGCTGTCTAATCTAGAGTGTTCACACATAAACATGACCACTTGTTTTCCTGCGGGCGTCTCACTTGCAAAAACACATAGTGTATGTACGCAATCTTCTATTTTACCCTCAATTTCTCTCTCACACACAAACAGCGGTTCAGTAATAGACGTGCACACGCACGCACGCACGCACGCACACACACACACACACACACACACAAACACCATCATGCTCGCAGTGCAAACATGGGCGGAGAGAGAAGACTGGCAGCACAGCAGTTCTCCAACAGTTCTCTGTAAGCTGCAGATAAACCAACACTGAGCCTGATGGGCCTGCATGTGTTTGTGTATATCAGAGTGGAAATGGGAGAGAGTTAGAGGGACACATTTTATTTTTCTCTCCGCTCTCAAACCCTTGTCTTCTGACAGGAGACATAAAAGGAGGGAATTTACATCAGGAGGGTCATACAGAGGGGAGACAGTTGTGGAAAACGAGGAATATTGTGGTTTGTCTATAAATGGAAAAATCGTGGTAAGGCGATCCCTTATTACCAACTCCATCCTAAGAGAGTAACACCAATCAGTGCTGAAAAAAGGAATTTCAAAGCTCAGGAGATTTGCTTATACAACAACGGTAGACCATTTATTGTCCATAGCTTATAGATTTTAGTAGCTTGGTTGCTTAGATTGCACTGAAGAAAATATGTTTTTTTCGTGGCATCCTTGTGGCTAAGAGGTATGACCATCTTAATGTAAAATAACATGGTTCAACACCGGCCAGTGACCTGGCTCTCTTGTGTTTCCTGTCTACTATCACTGACAGAAAACTAACAAACATGAACATTGAAGATAAGACACACATCTTTTCCTCTGATAAGTGCTTTATCAAATGAAGGACATCTCTAGTAATAATAGCCTTAAAGACACATTTAGGAATTGAAGATTTTTTAGTAAATATTTTAATATGACTTTAAATCAGTGATGCATCGACTGTAAAAATCCGGGCCCATACTGACACCAATGTTTGAAATAACAGTTTAGCTGATTGCTGATTCCGATACTGAAGTTTGTTTCATGGCTTTGACATCTTCTCTCATGTTTGACAATGAAGACAAGTCAGAGTCAATTGGGAATGTATCACTAATAAACAAATACAATCCCCGGTACACCATGTTGCTGAGTGTCTGCGGTATATTTGTTTTGTATAAGTGCAAACAGTTGTGTTTTCAGAGCATGCTCGTAAACAAACACACACACACACACATGAAAGGGTTAGTCTAGAGCTGCTGGTAAAACGGCGTGTAATGCTGTAATGGGATTTGTGGTGTGGAGGTGGTGTGTCGTTCTGTGTATTATGTGTTGGAAATTGAACCCAACAGTTTTTACATTGTGTTCCTTCTGCTGCACAAAAACGATGCCACTCTTCATGAATGAATTAAGCGCTGCGTGAGATGATCTTTCTCATGTGTCTGTGGTTTTCTAAACCTGACAGTAAAACTAATTGGAAAATTTACATAAGATATATTATTGGCATTCCAAATGTTGTTGAATCATTAAAACATGTGAAAAGCAGAACGTAGCACATATCTGTGTGTGCTGTAAATGATCATAAGTTATTTTCCCATGGCAGCCGATTTGAACTTTAACTGTTTTACATTTTAAAGATAAAAATACTTATTCAATCAACAAGTCCATTAGAAGAAATTCTATAAATGTTTCACTACGTAGTTAGGTGAAGAGATTTCTTTGTGTCGTGCGTTTAATAACTGCTGATCTGTGGATCTTGAACTCTTCCCTTGATAAAAATGTGCAGCTTTAACTTTCACATTTTGTTAACCAAAAGATTGATTTTCCCTTTCAAGGAAATGACTGGCAGTTGCAGCCGTAATTGCATTATACCAACACAATACAAGAGTAGTGATGGACACCCCGCACTCTTTCATTCAGTCTATTTTATCTTCTAAAAGAACCATGATAGTCAAAGTGAAACCCAGTGTGAGGTCTCTTCTTCGTTTACAAGAGAACAGAATGTACAGAACAAGCACACAAAGAGCAGTTTAATTAAGTACTCCGCATGTTAAAACATTGCTTTAAAAATAATTATGGACCGATGATAAGTGTATTACTTTTTTTTATAGTCCATCAATCAAAAACCCATTAAAGACACTGTAATTACCATGGAAACATCAGCAAAGACCTGGAAGAATCTGTTTGACACTGAAAGTTGTAAACACTCTGATTTAATAAACCATGCATGTCTCTACTAATTAACAGCCTCATTACTCAAAAAAACAGTCCAAAAAAAGGAAGGAGAGGATGTCCTCTACTCTGCTTAATCTCCCTCCTTACTTCTTCAGTTTACTTTTGAATGATTCTTTTCTCTCTCTGGATTATTTCTCACACTTTATTTCTCTTCCTGCTTATGTTTTCCTCTTACTGCTTCCATATCCCCCCCCTTTCTCTTCTTCACCTCCTGCTGCAACATGCTTCCTATTTCATTCTCTAAGTTGTTATGTTGTTATTAGATATCCTCAATCATCTTTTTTCTTTCCCCTTTCCTCTCCTTCCATCTTCTCCTGACACCTCTATGTGTACCCTCCTAAATATTTAGCCCTATTCAGTAAGGCTGGGAATCTTTGGGTGTCTCACGATTCGATTTCGATTCTTGGGGTAACGATTCGATTCAGAATCGATTTTCGATTCAAAACGATTCTGTATTCATTGATCCATGGATTCAAAGTCTATTTATGAATCAGTGCATACTTCAGGATTTACTCCAGTCATCTGTGAGACTGGCTGCATTTCTTGTTGCTCTAGTTGGCATTCTTCTGATTTAAAGAGCAGGGAGTGACTGATTAGACCCCCCCCCCCCAAAAAAAAATAAAAATATATATATATATATATATATATATATATATATATATATATATATATTTTTTTTTTTTTTTTTTTTTGAAAAATAAAATCAATTTTTTGGAAATTATGAATCGATTTTGAATCTTAGTAGAGAAGAATCGATTTTTTTTACCACCTCTACTATTCAGACTGGTTAAGGCCAGTTAAAGGTGCAATATTCACACCTTTGTGAAGTCTCCCCTCCACTATAAATGGCATGGAGAGGTAATGGAGGATGGAGGACTAAGTGAGCCTACCTCTGTATCGCTATCAGAGGTTGTAACAGAGGCGTAACAGGGCGAGACAGGATCGGCAGAGCTAGTGCAAGAACAGCGCTGTGTGTGTGCATGTCTGAGTGTGTGTATGTGGAGCTCCTGCTGTACATGATGTGCTTCCTGATTGTATCCTCCTGTGCATATTTCGTGTATGATTAAGATTGACCCTATGCCTTACAGAAAAAACGTTCTCCTACCCGACTGTTTATAAAACACAAATACATCTGCAGTCTGTATATACTAAGTAAATCACCTTCCCACATCAAATAAACAATTGCTAATCAGTCTCACATTGTATTGGGATATTATCGTGTCTTTTACATGTATGACAATGTTTCCTCTTAAACACACATTCCTCTGTTTATCTTTATGTATGCTTTATGACTTTCCACATCCTTTCTTCTTCTCGTGTAACGCACATCAGGCACTTATTACATTTTAAACAACACACAGACACACTGCAGTACCCCAACTACAGTCTGGGACATCAATATTACATCATCGTGGAATCAATATGACGGTACAAAGACGTAATGAGGGCGCTGTTGCAGAATCGCAATCTGTAAACAGCTTTTGCCTCATCACTGCTCATTTTCAATACAAACAGAAAAGTTGTCTCACTCTCACAGGTAAGCTTACACGTTTCGCCTTTTTTGACAGAAACTCCTAATGTAATTTTTTTACACCGATGTGCTCTATCTGCTATGAAATAAAGAACATTTCAGTTTATCTGTAACACAAAAACGTTATTAAGAGTCCTGCTAAACTGAGAGAAAACATACTGTGTGAAAATATTTTACAGTAAAAGGTCATGTACCGTAGTTTTTCAAAAAGGATTTTGACACTTAAAGAAATAGCTGTATTTATTTAGCAAAAGAATACACAAGGAAAAAGTAAATAGGTTATATATACTTATCTATTTTAAG
This sequence comes from Tautogolabrus adspersus, assembly GCA_020745685.1. Lineage (NCBI taxonomy): Eukaryota > Metazoa > Chordata > Actinopteri > Labriformes > Labridae > Tautogolabrus > Tautogolabrus adspersus. The sequence continues at coordinate 10,499,435 of CM036536.1, read as the reverse complement.
TTACCTATTAGTTATTATATCACATTTAGATTTTTTTAAACACTCTTGTTTTCCCCATCTCCAAAGTCACTCTCAAACAAATGGACTTGTGAAATGGTAAATGGACTTGAGCTTGTATAGCTCTACTGTACTCTTCTGATCACTCAAAGCGATTTTTAGAAGTGAGAAACGATGAAGCTGGTTAATGTACCGCGTGTCACATTCACACCATGATCACACACTGATGGCTGCTATGTATTAACTGATGAATTTGGGGTTTCGCCAAGGACACATGTGACAGCAGGAGCTGGGGAATGAACCCCTAACCTTCCAGTGGAGTGATGACTGACTCTACCACTGAGCCACAGCCACTCCAAAGCAAGGCAAGTCAAGACTCTTATTGCGTTGTTAATTGCTCTGCATTGTGTTAATTCAAGTGCATATCAAAATGACAAATTAAAGCTTTTCAACGAAGAACAAAGCCACAGTTACTCCGGTCTCCCCCCTCGCTGTCTATCAAAACTATTGTGTTGTATTTTGGACTTTTGCTTGAGTTCTGCAGATGTGAGCTGATTAGTACACACTTTCTGCTGCCTTATTGCTGGAACAAGAGTTATAAATGTGGGCATGTGTGTGATTGCACATGCGAATTTTAAAGCTGTCAGCTCTTTGATCTCTGCGGGGAGTCTGAGGAACTGCAGCCTCATCAGCAGCATCGGCTTTCTGTCACAGTGTCCCAGCTCATCACCCTCCATCCCTGCTGTACAGTACAGCGTTAGTACAAACATAAAATAAATGGAATATACTCAGTCTCAATCGCATAACCATAGTGCTACCATTACAGGTAAAGCCATTCAGTAGGCTCCAACAGTGCAATTCCAACACTAATATTTTGAATATACTCATTTGGCTAAGATCCAGATTTCAACCATTTTTGACATGCTTTTACCAGAAATCCAACTAGATCCACACTGCCATCCCCTCTGAAGCTGGTGACAGAGCAGGAGTTTTTGACAGTGTTTTTGTGACAAACAGAACCCTCCACATCATCCTCACTTTCATCTTCATGTTACAGGATCTCCTGCCTGAATCTTTTACGACTGCTGCCACAGGTGAGCAAAGTAACAATCGAGGGGCATCCAGGCGGCTGTCAGCGATACATTTGTTCCATTTCCAGACGGTGATACAAGAAGGAAAGAGGATCTGTGGCTGCGATAACACAAGGGTGAGAGAAGCAGTATCATATCTGAAGAAAAAACACCGCTATTCTTGACTGCAGTTAACCCTCTTAATCTTCATTTCTATCTTTTAGTTTATAAAAAAGTGGAGGCTTTTTTTTTTTTGTTGCAGTGTGATGATTTACATAACCAGGAACAGGAAAGATTGTAAGATCCTTCCTGATTGGAAAAACCAGGACATGAAATATTCAGCAAGCAGCTTCACGGGAGAGAGCAGTAAAGCCTATCGAGCCTGTAGTGATTTAAAGCCTCTGTAAAGCAGAACTTCAGACACATTTTTATGAGGGCATGCTTCATCACCATGAATGCATAGAAATGTACACTGATGTATGCACGAGAGGGAAATTGTAAGTTCATCAAAGTATATATTTAAACACAGAAATTCTACCTTAAAACAAATACAAAAAGACTTGTTAAAACTTAGTAGTAAAAAAAGATTGGAATGCAAGATGCATACACTTTGTTTCACCTGCACACAAATCAGCAGGGATGTTACGCAGCAGCACAGACTCCCTCAGCATTTTGCAGATGACATAATAAAATGGAGCGATTAAAAAATCATTAGCACAGGCAGGGGAATTACATCTATGCTGTCCTCCATCAGCCTGGATCCAACGTGTGTGTGTGTATGTTTGCAGGTTTGTCCATTCCTCAGTATAGACAAGGTGGCTCTTAAAGAGATACATTCAAGGTGGAAAACAAGACAGACAGAAAGACGGAAATAAGGAGAGAAGGAGGGAGAGACAAACAGATCAAGATAGATAACAAAGAGAAAGAGGTAGAGAGAGAGAGAGAGAGAGAGAGAGAGGAAAAGCAGACGAAGAGAGGGATGAGGAGAGGGGAATGAGGTATGTACATTGAGGGGAATGTGAGGCTTCCTCTAATTGCAGCCTGGGGGGTTGTTGGGCAGACAGTCCATTACTCAGATCTCGCCGACAGGTAACCTACTTAACACACGCAGCTAAAAATAAAAACTGCTGATGTGTTTGAACCCCTGTGCTCCACCTCCACATCCCTCTACATCCAGCAGCAGTTCGTGTAACCCTGCTGGCCTGACTGGTGAAAGCTGCCTCAGGTTCAGAGAGTCAGAAAGAGTGTCCTCCTGAAAGAAGACACACTGCAGCCACACAGGAGCAAACACTCCTGTGTCAGAAAGGTCAACAGTGGTTTATTTATGAATCGCTTTATATATTTATAAAAAGGTTCTCAGCTGTGCTTTTCATGTAGTTCATGATGAGGGCAGACAAATGTGTATGAATTTAAATAAAATATCAAATAATCAAAGAACTTTCAAATAAGTTTTAAACCTGTTTTATTGTCATTTACCTTTGATCAATTTTGTTCAATTGATTTGCACGACTTTCTAATCAAATTTCTTGAAAATATTGAATCGTGGTTCCCTTCACTTTGGTCATAAGCAGGCGATATGAGGGACTTGCTATTAGATCTCCTAAACATCTTTAGTTGTAAGTGATCTAGCTGTGAGTTTTTATGTAGTGGTTTAAAGTTTGCACATTAAGCAACAATAAACATTGGGACAATGTCATCATGAGTCAACTGACTGACATGTAACTGTTGATTATTCCGATTATTCAGAGAATCAGCTTTACAGGCCAGGCATGTGCGTGCACGTGTAAGGGATTTGCCTCGTGTTAGCTTTGCTCTCCAAAAAGAGCATTAGAAAATAAAATGTTAAACTAATATTACATAAGACAAGAGTGCAATGATAAGGAGAGCAAAGGAAGTTGGATAAGATAAGATAATCCTTTATTCATCTCACGAACGGAGAAATGTACAGTGTGACAGCAGCAAAGCAGGATAGAAAAATATACAAAAAAATAAAATAAAAAATATACATCGAATTAAGTTAAAAAGAAAGCCAGTATGATAATGGTAAAGGTGATAATAGCTAATGTTATTATTTAACAGACTGGTTATTTACACGAGGTAGATAGTCTTTACAGGACGTATGAGGGGAGCTTTACATGTACTGAATCAGAAAAATCACAATCTTCTTTACAGGTACAGGTGTTGTGTAAAAGGGTCATAGCAGATGAATAGTTATGACACTCTGTGATAGAATATTAAGATAAAATGCTCTGCGGTTAGAGCATGCTCCTCTTGTTCAAAGGCTACAGTCCTCGGGTAGTTTTCTACAACTCTCTCCTACCAGTCTGTCCTATCTCTGATCTCTCTACTGTCCAATCAATAATGGCCAAACATTATATATATAAAAAAAATCGTAATGATAGCCTTTTCATGTGACATCGGTGGCATAGTTGTTAAACCTTCTTTGGAAAGGTTAAACTGATGCTGAATAAACGTGTTGCTTTCTTATTCATCAGTATAACATCTGACGCTGATGACAGACATATTTACTTTTTAGGGTTTTTTGCTTGTATTTTGGACTTTTGCTTGAGTTCTGCAGATGTGAGCTGATTAGTGCACACTTTCTGCTGCCTTATTGCTGGAACAAGAGTTATAAATGTGGGCATGTGTGTGATAGCACATGCGAATGTTAAAGCTGTCAGCTCTTTGATCTCTGCGGGGAGTCTGAGGAACTGCTTTCACTTAACAATTTCTGTACATAAGAAATTGTTAAGTGAAAGTGGAGTAAGGTTAAGTGCTCACACTGGTGTATGATTTACAGCACAAAACGAGCATGTCAACATGTAGCTTCAGAAGCATGAGTCACTGTGTCTATCAACAGCACTGAATCCTGTCAAAATGTCCTTGAGCAAAATAATGAACCACCTACCTGCTCTCACATTCCCCTTTCTCTCTGGACTAAAGTGGTAGTTAAAGCTTGAAATGTGAAAAAAATGAAATGTAGATTCTAAGAAGCAGTGCCTCCTTTATACCATTCAAGAGAGAGCAGTGAGCTCTCAAGTTGTCCTTCTCCTCTGACACTGTTATGTAACTCCCGGGTGTGAAATGGGGGCCCATGGGTGCTGGCTGGTGAGCCCCTCGATAGAGAGGCAGCCACGCTTTGCTAAACTGATGAGGCTGGAGCAAAATATACCGGGTGGGTTCAGACAGCTGAACACTCCAGAGCCCCCTAACTCCTGAAGAGAAAGAGCAGCCAATCGGAGAGGATGCTGCTAGCGTCAAACCGCTGAAGGTTACCGTGAAGATGGATGCTGGGTGCAAAGTCAAACTGTGTGTGAAGGATAATTACAGAGATAGCATTGCTAGTCCAAATACATAAATGGTGTACTTTGCAACTGCCACAAGTTGGGAAATGGAGATCCCCGGATAAAAAAGCATAAAGTAGCTGGAAAACATTTAGTCTGATTCAAACATAAGGGGGATCTGGATTTGATGGTGTGATTGTTAACAGACATAATTTGTTCAACCATAAAAAGAATGCACTGGCTGGTATACTCACAGATACCTGATAACAATCTGAGGGTGATATCAGTATTGGTATTAGTATGGGAACCACTCTCAATAAAGAGAACTGCACAGCAGAACGCACCTTGTTGAATTTTCTCGGGTTAATGAAGAAATTAACGGTTTAATAAAGAATATTTTAAAGATAATGCTACCTTCTAGAATAGCATATAATGTCACACAAACGCTATCTTAAGTCCACTATATTTTGACCAACAACAAAGAAAATACTACGAAATCCGTTCAGTTTGACTCCAGCTGAATACACGGAGGTGCACCCTGCTGGTGAAAGTGAGAGAAAGACACAGGAGGGGTCACAGCAAAATAAAACAAAAACAGGTTACTGACTGCACGTGCAGTACAGAGAGAGTTTTTTTTGGTGGGTGGAAACAACGTTATTTTTGTCTCATTCAGAGCCAATTATTCACATTTTCTCTCCTGGATCATACTACTGTCAGAGTAACATCAGGCTTTGAATCCTTCGACACATTGTGTCACTAAAACTCTCCATGTCATTGAAGGGAGGTCAAATTCTCTTGGGTGGGCTACAGCTCCCTAACACAGGTTTCACAGTGGGTTTGACATTGAAAACCAGTGATGAGAGAAATCATTGTTGTACTGTCTATGTGTTTCTTATCTCCAAGCAATGTCAATCCTATTTATTGATCATTTTCTCAATCAAAAGGCTTTTTTTCTTCTCACACTGGCAGAGTAGTGGATCAATTGGATAAATTCAATGCGCTTGCGACTCCGAACCCTCTGACTGCTACGAAACAAAGCAATTGCAAAGCCAGCTGAGCCTGGTTACAGCAGGAGTCGGTGGTGGTGCATCATGGGTCATTTCAGAGAACAGAGGCTGTGATGAACCCGCAAGATGGTGTGCAAGAGTGCGTCTGTTACAGGGATGATCCCTGCAGCTCCTGCATGCTAGAGTCCACATCAAGTCAAAGAATCAAGACTGCTCTGAGAACATTTATGCTTCAACTTGAGTTTTTAACATGACATAAAACACTTGAGCAGAACATTGTCTGCAGAGTATAACTGTGAGTGATAAGCCACATAATAAAAAAAAGAACAGTTAGCATAAAAAGAGAAAAAGGACAGATGGGGCAGATGGGGGGGTGGGGGTGGAGAGAACAAATATGAAGGGATGGAGAAATGACCTCAACGGGCCGACGCTAACAGGAGGGAGGAGGACACAATGGTAGAGCATGAGGAGAGGAGAGTGACTGACAGCAGGAATAAGCTAGCCTCCTCATCTTTGGATAAATGGCTTCTCCCTTTAAGGGAGGCCAGTATTGGAAGTGATAAACAGTCTGCATTTGGTGCAAAAAAAAACTCAATGAAAGGTGTTTCTTTTTTTAAATAGCTCCCCCCCTTACAGTAGAAACAAACATAGTACTTGTAAAGACCTTCCAATGACAACAGGAAGCATTTTATACTAATGCTAAATGCTAAACGTATGCATTTGCATTCTCATTGGAAACAAACCACATCCCTCACTAAATAAAACAGACATTTTTTCTCTTTGCATGTCTGTTCTTTGGTTTTCTTAACAACTGTTCGTCTGGTAACTTTAAACTCGTTTGTAGTGCTAAAGACCAAAGGAAGACCGCTGTCAATAGCAATGCCAGGAAATATTTAATAATTGTGTGTGTTAATTGGAGGTAGGGGAAAAAATCGATTTATATAAATATCGAGATTCTTATCTTCTGAGATTTTAAATAGATTAATTACTTTTTTTTTGTGGCTCACTCACTGTTAAGTGCTAACGCTAGCTCTTTAACTCAGTAGAATGCCAAATGGAGCAGCAAGAAATTCAGCCAGTCTCACAGATGACTGGAGTAGATCCTGAAGTACTAATTCAAAAATAGACTTGAATCATGAATCCAGAATCGCTTTGAATGGAAAATTGATTCTGAATCGAATTGTGACCCCAAGAATCGAAATCGAATCAAATCGTGAGCCACCCAAAGATTCTCAGCCCTAGGGTTACTACTGCTTAATGTTTAAAGTGTGAAGTATATCTAGAGGGGACTTCTATCAGCTGTTACACTGCTGACTACAGCTTTAAATCTGTTGCTTGCTAAAGTCTATGTTAAAACACATTTAAAAAGAAGAAGATGTAACACTGTGGAGTTCTGTAAGTTTGGCATTTAAGCTCGCTTGAAATATTTCAAGTATCAGAGATGAAACATTGGGAATGGACACTCAATTTTCAAAAATTTATTTATGCTGTAAAATATATTTTTTGCCTGTTGTGTGTATGTGACTTCCGGTGTTCCTTAAGCAAGCTTCAAGCGGACACTCGAGGAACTGCAGGATTTTGCACTTCCGCAATGGCGTCATTTCTCAAGACCGGAGGTTGCTGCTTGCTAGCAGCCCACTCTGACATCTCTCCATTAATGCATTTCCACAGGTCCTGATTGTGCATGTGTGTAATTTGGGCCTATGTGCGTGAGAAGCATGTGTACATGACGTACATGGTTTTATATAAATGAATAACCATTTATTTCTCTGATAATTTCTTGAAAAAAATCAAGTGTTATAATTACAAGTTTCAGCAAGCAAGAATCATGAACCAAACTACGACACTGCTTCAGCAATCCCCTGAACAAGGCACTCAAGCACCATCAGCAACATCAGCTTAGTTGCAGAAAGACTTGACTAGTCTGTTAAACTTCCTGTGGTGATCAGTTGGATTTATTACTATTAAGATGGATGCCGTTAAGAGAAGAAAATGTGTGTTCAGCAAACACTTGAAATGGTGAACATGAAATGATTTCTGCTGTGGCACCTTCAGGCTTCCTGAAAAAATTAATGGTTTTAAGAAAAACCCTGAAGCTGGATATAAAGTAGAGGATCAAAACAATAGGTATGGTATGTAATTCTAAACTGCAATTTGAACTGTGCTCTCTGTTTTGTAATATCTATTTAAAAAAAAAGGATAAACGTTTAAGTTCCAGCTGTGCATTAAGGTTACAGCTAAATTTGCAGCTCTGAGGCTCTAGAAGCACAATTTGGCTTCAACAGTCTTCAAAAATATCTCTCTAGATTACGGAGATATAAAGATTTAAAAGACCAATGCCTCCATCCTTTAGTGTTTTCCATAAGATGCCAAAAAGGTGCTCATTTTTAGGTATATTAGGTGTTTAAAGAAGACTGTATCATATCACACCTTGCTACCCCCAAACCCTCCTCATTTCAGAGGGATAGAACGTGATAATCTGCTGGTGTGATATTCAGAGGACAGCAGTCTGGTAATTAAAAACCAGCTCCCCCCCTGAGGCCTTTGTCCTTGTTTGCTGGCGAGGAAGTTTCTAGAGGCTTCCCTGGAGAGTTGAGGGTGGTAGTGGTGGAGGGGGGCAACAGCTGGCCCGCCTGGCAAATTGCAAATTCATCTGACTCTGTCGCTGCCGTGGCATTTTAATAATCCAACTGGTTCTGAATTGTTTTAAACAGACTTACAGAAGTACAGGCACAGTGATAAGATAGAAAGTGAATAAGCTAAATTTCTCAGTCTGCTTTCCATAATGCACAAACAAGGAAGTAGTTTTGAGACATACTGGAAAAACCCAGAGCTGAGTAGTAACAAACAGACATTGGGTTATGACATCTACAGTATCAGTCATTGGGATTTGATGTCAAACAGCAATGGATTTTAAAGTCAACCAACAGCATGTTGGGATCTGCATCAACCCAACATTGGGATTTGATGTCAAACAGACATGGGGGTTTTGACATTAAACATACGCTGGATTTGACATCTTCTTGACGTTGGGATCTGACTTGAATCACATGTTGAGTTTTGATATCAAACAGATGTTTGGTTTTGACGTCAACCCAATGTTGGGATCTGATGTCAGCTAGATATTGGGATTTGACCTTAAACCAATGACTGAAATGCATAAAAACTAACAGGGGGAAAGTGAATGTATTGTTCCAGTCTCTGGTGCCGACTGAATTGGAGCTGAATACCGATACACAACATCCTACAGTTTTGTGGAAAAAAGTGCATCCCCTCCGATATCTGACATTTTTTCTGTGTTGAGGCTTTTAGTGGAGGATATAGTTTGAGACTTTTTTTGGGGACACAAGACCCCTAGAGACAAAGAGGTGGGTCAGTCTATGAAAGAACACTTACTGTACGTAAAGACAAGTAGAATGTTTGTGTTTCTCTGTGCACTTGTTGTGTAAAAAAACCCTGTTCAAAAAAGGCATGCAGAAATAACACCCACACAAAACAGATCAGGTTTTGCACTTCCTTCTCTGCCTGCATTCTTTCCCCTAAATATTCAAAATTGAAGAGCACATGAAAAAATAATGAAGATGATGCTATTTTGGAGCCGACATAAACATCCAATTTAATTGTGCCCTATTAATAAGCATCAAATATACTCTCTGGAACCTTGTTGCTTCTTTAGACTCAGCCCAGGGTTTCCATAGCGACACAGTGGCTCTTACGTCCTAATGTTCGGTTGGTGGGAAGAGCCAGCGAGACAATGGAGACACTCGACTGTAATCTGGGATCAACTACTGGATGGTTGGCTGCTTCAAATCCATCATCACATATGTAGATTTACAGGTAGAGAAAAGTTAACCAGAAATCAAGAATAAAACATTTTAGGGATAAATGCATAGTGACTGGATATTCTTTTTGTATTGTGTACATCAAACGCTTAACACTACATTTCTATCCAAATATTGTAATTGCACAGTGATCTTGTCCAATGGGCTAAAATGTCCTTACATTTTTACAACACTGGAGGAGTTTCAGTTTAAGTTTAAGTTATAAACAGATAACAGCTCTCTTGTAAGGACACGCAAGGAGAAAAGTGCAATAAAAGGCTTTCCTGATAGGTAAATGTGTGTATTGAGGCTGGCTCTCAATGCAAACCATTATCCTGTTTACTTAATTTTCACATTAACTAAGTAGTGCACGGAAAAATTCAACAACTAAAATGTGCTCTTTGCTCAAACTCATCTAGCTAGGTCAAGAAAACTTCAATCCTCTCCTAACATTGACTTTCCCTTTTGTGGTGCGGAGGCTTTGGTACATATTGTTTAAGTGTCATCAGAATCATTCCCTTCTTATTACCATTTGTACAGACTGTTGGTGACCGCCCATTATTTTGATCTATATACAAACATTATGGCATTCTTGTTTTTTATGATCAACACTTTTTTTTTTTACATTTGTTTAAGTTGACGAACTGTTTTATCATGTGTGGTGTGAAAAAGTGTTGTGAACGCGTGGGCAACATGTACATGAGGACAATTCATTTCAGATGAAACTAACAAAACTCCTCTTGTTATAAAATAGACTTTGTTCAATAATGAATGCCATTTTATAAAATATTTTGCTTATGAGTAGAATTGTTTTAGATCTGTATAATAAAGGCCACTTTTAGGGAAAAACGAAGAAAATATATGTCTGAGTTTTGTATTTATGACAATTCTTCAATACTTGAAATCAATTATTATGGTTTACTGACCCACATTATGTTTCAGCTGAGCTTGTGAAGATGTCGGGTTTTTGAGGCATTAAAAAACATCCCAAGGGTAAAAATACTGACGAGGCATCAGCAGAAATGTTCAAGTATATTACCACAGCTGGTTTAATGACTGACTACTAAATTTAGGATTTAACAGACAGACCAATCAACAGAAAGTCTCAAATGACAGCCTGATATTCTCACTCAATTCCTCCACTCGTAACCTCCAGCATGGAACAGTAGCAAGGCTAAATGTCACGGAGGAAGAACTAGCTGTATCAAGGATGGCTTGAGGCTAGCTGCTGTACCATCACTATTAAATAAGTGCCTAACATAGCAAGGCCTAGTGTGCCTCTATGGGTAACACTGCTTCAGGATAGATGGGGAGACAGAAAGGAATGAGACAAAGAAAGGAGATAGTAGAAGGGAGGAAATACATGCTAAGGAGCCAAGGGGGGAAATCTGACTGTCTTGTGAAATTTAATTCTGCTTAAATAGCCTGAGCGAGAACTAGAGAAGCTGGCCTCTATACCTGTTGGCATAGCCTCAGTACCTGACGTCTGCAGGGAGGTTAACATACAAAAAAAAACACAGGGCTGCCCTCAAATGTCCTTTAAAGAGCTTGTCTCTGTCCTCTATGTATAAATAGGATAAGACAAATGATACAAATTATTCTAAATCAAATCAGAAAGGATAAAAAGAAAGGAAACAAAACATCTTTAGATGTTCTTTTTGTACAGCGAACAGGGCAGTAGATTAAAGCCGTTCCAAAGCCAATATTTAAATGAGCTCCATTCTGTCACAATAAGTCTTTGTGAATAGGAGAAAAGACGAAGTTTAAAGTGCCGGCTGTGACGGGATCAGATGTGAAAAAGGTTGACCAGAAAAGTGAAAAGAGCAGGCTCTAACACAGTCTGACTAACTACAAAGATAAGGGGGGGGGGAGGATTCTTTTTCACACTTAGAAGGAAAAAGGTTTCCTTTTCTCTATACAAAAGTCAAATGATGTCAGTCATCTCTGCTAAAAAATCTGCAAGAAATGTTGGAGAGTATTAGTTATTTATATGGGAATTACCCGATATTCTAAAATAACACTGAGTTATTCCTCCCACCCAATGAAAGGCGTCTGATCCAACCTTCACAACAGGGCCCTAAGGGCACACTCGCACTAGACAATCTGTACCGTGGCCAAGCATGCTTTACCCCTTGAGTCCAGTTCGTTTGACCAGGGTGAGTGCTCCGATTCGTGCTCAAGCACGGTACACTTCCTTGGTCCTGGCACGCTTGGGAGAGGTGTGCTTCGGCACGGTATAATTAATGCACGAGCACAAGCATGCAGGTACACAGCCTTCCATTATCAAGAAATGCCAGAGTATTATGGCTGTATCTGACTAAAATGCCTCAAAAAAAGCCGCAAAGTCAGTAAAGTAGCTGTCGTGTTCTCCTTGTTCTCCAATGTGCAGACGCAGACTCCACCACGCGTCCCTTTTATTTTGTTTGTCTTTAATTTACGAGTACGCCTTTCTTGTAAACTCAGCACGCTTCATGATCATGTAAAGCCATGCATGTGTTGTATTACGACGTTATGTACAAGAGGTAACCGTGCTCAGGCCCGTTTAGTCCTGGAGCAGTGTGAGTGCAGGCCAGTTTGATGCTGATCAGAACTCTAAAGTCCATGTCTATGTTGTGCTTTACCTCTGTGCATTGCCTGTCAGCACCTGAGTCCGATCAGACTTACATGTAAAGCTGTTGGTTTGCACTTACAATGTTGTTTCCTTCTTTCTAGATCCTTGCTTGTGTTGTACTTACTCTCTGACGTACAAACTTTTGGAAAAAATATGCTAAGTGAAATGCAGAAATACTTTAAATTGAGTTTCATTTCCTGTCAACTTGGTGGATAAAAAAAAACATTTAATGCATACTCCACTTTTTATCTTTGTTTTAATTCAACAATATCAAATCAAATAAAGACAGTGGATAAGATAAAAGCTCTTTTTAGTGATTATAAAAAATTGAAATTTTTCAAATCCATTACATATGTATTCAGATAAATATGATTTTGGACAAAGTGATGGTCATTATGATCTAGTTCTTGTTTATTTACTACCGTTAAATTATTCTGTGCTTTTGACTATGAGCCATGGAGAGCTAATAGGTGGAGGAGAACTAGCTGCTCAGTTCAGCTTCTGATGTGGATGCTGTCTGTCTATATTTCTTTTTCCAGATGTGTCTAATATTTCACACCTGCTTTTTAGACATACAAGTTGTTTAGCCCAAAAGATCCCTACACAGTTAGCCATAATGTCCATACCAGGGGTCTACTTTTATTTGTAACTTTTAGTCTGAATTATTCAACGACAGTTATGACCAAGAGATTTAATGGAACAAGAGGCATCCTACAGTATGAGGGCAGATATAGAGTCCAGCACTTGGACTTTAAACTTTACACATATATGCACACATAACAAAGCAGCTTTGTAGCTTATCTGGGGCCAACAACTGATTTAATAAACAAAAAATGGATACCTCTTGTTCTTGTAAAGACATTATTGTACAGCAGAGCTATGTTAAACTCTGGAACTTAGCTTGCAGTATTGTGATTATGATCGGATCAAAGTTGTGCTGATATTCAGTTTGACGGGAGTTCTCATTTACCCAACTCTCTACAAAGGAGGTGTTGTAATTAACGTAAGAGATAACCTAAAACTAAAAGTCATAATAGCAAAAATGATGGTAAATATGCATATTTGTAAGATTCCAGAGTTCTCCTGAAGGGTCAAGTGACAAACAAGACAAATACACCTCATTAGTTAAAAATAGCCAATGACCTGATCCCCATGGACATTTTTCCTGACCATGCAGATATGAAGATTATCATCCAAATCAGCAACACAGTCAACATTGTACCTTAAGAAGGCATATAAGCAAGCCTGACCTAAATTGGTTTTCATAGTTGCCACAAGCCAGAGAGTGCTCTGGTGCTCAAGGGGGATTGGGATTTCACAAAGTGGTGTTATTACACAGGGTCAGCATTACTCAAGACTAACAGTGAAAGCAATGATGCAACAGAGACTTAAAACAATAAAAATAAATAAAAACTTGCAGAATCAGAGTTTTTAAAACTGAAAGTGGGATGCTGGGTGCAACTTGAAACCAATAAAAAAGTCTTTATTTGGGAGAGGAGCAGAGCACTTGGACAAATTGAAGCGAAAGCTACCAGTCAAGTGGCCACTGATGGATAGGAGACCTATGTCAATCATCAGGTCCAAAGGTGAAATGCATTTGCTGAAACCTGAAAAGTAGCTGAAGAAAAAATCCTGTACTTCCACATTTAAAGCCTTTTTCCAATTTTCAACCCAGGGCAGGTAAGTGTTCCCTTTATTGCTCTGGGGCTCTTTGGCAGAGTCCACTTCTATGATGATTGAACCTGAAATCGTTTTGTTCCTGGATGGACAGTGTAATGACTTTGCAACTATGGCAACAAGGGAGATAGTTACATTTGTAAATTATTAGATTTGGTGTTGTGATTAAAATGTCAAGTCTCTACTGAACACTCTGCTGAAAGGCAGTGTACAGTCATCTCATGATGCTGCAGGATGCTTCAGGATTTCTGCAGCATCCTTGTTATTAACCAATTCCATTCCATTATTAACCAACAAACGTCTTATGCCTTATAAGACAATTACACTGAACAGAATATAGATTCTGCTAAAAAAAATTAAACGTCTTTTTATATTGATTCTCCAAAGAAGTTATTACTCACAACTCCAGTTCCTCTCTCCCCCTAGGCCAAGAGTCTGGGTGTCAACCCTCGTCAGCGCTTTATCCTTTGAAGCACACATCAATAATGTAACTCAGTCTGCATAATTCTTACGCAATATGAAATGTATTAATTGTATTAATATTAATTGGGGGGGAGGGGGGTTGCATGTCATTGAGGCATGAGGGGCAAAAACATAATGGTATGTAAAGATGTTGTAGTTACTATCTTGAAGCTAACCTCCAGTATAAGTTATTATCATTGTGTATTACCAGACATTAACCAAGTACCACTTTGTCTAAATTCAGCATCATAACAGCACTACAGTGATTGTGACCTAAGTCGTCTTGTTAATAAATAAATAGATCTTTAGACTGCACATTAAATACAGTAAAAGTGCATCATTGGCTACGCCTAGATCAACACCTGTCAGCTATCGAGCAACTATGCAGGCATCGTTGGAAAACACTGCCTGAGGCCATGCAAGATGTATGAGCGTGTGTTGGTGTGTATGGGTCTAAGTGTGTCCCTCCTTAAGTCATCAAAGGCTTTTTGTGGGTGCAGTGAGGATCCACCATTAGCACAAAGAGGCAGGAACTGGCTTCCATTACAATTATTACTTTCCCACCTCCAAAAAGGGTCAGCTGGTCCTTAATCAGCATGGAAAGAGGAAAGTGGAAAGTGGCAGAATAGAAAGTGGAAGGGGGAAGTGAGGCGAGTGCTGCCATTTGTGGTAATAAAAGGGAATTCCTGAAATAGTGTCGGCCATGAATATTTAGCAGGCCTAAAGCAGGAAGCTGCTCTGGCTGCTCTGGCTAGGAGGAACAGATACAGATATAGATTTTTTTATATACAAACATAGTTATCAAAACAAAGACAATTCTGTTAAAGCATCCAAAAGCTGCCTGCTCATGGTTGTTGGCATGGGATTAAAATGCACTCTTCACAAACACTGCAAAAAAGATGCAATTCTGAGTAGCACCAAAGCATTCAGTTTATGAAGTGATCAGCATTTCTTTTTAAAGCACTGTGCTGACAAAGCTACTACAAGTTAATGGTGCTTTTAATAACATTTTCAGAATTATTTTCTTATGCTTACATTGAACATTGAAACAAAGAACTTTGATATACAAAGGTGCAAAAATCTATTGTTTTTTTACATTTGTATTACAATGTTTTGTGTATGAAAAGGAATAGCACACTCTAAAATGATGAATACATTAATAGATTAATTCTACTGCAATATATCCCATGAGTACTTGATAAATGATTGGTTAACTGTAATGTTTTTCATCCTCACCCCCACTTCTTTTACTCCACTCTCATCTTCATACCTTCATTCCCATCCGCTCTTTACTTTCTTCTAACATCATTCCTCCTCCTTTTCTTTAGCAACTTATTTTTGTCATTTAAGCAGTCCCCATATCCACTTCACCTACAGTATATGGCCATGAGGTTTCTCTCTAACTAGTTTATATTCTTGATGTGCTGTTCTAACTTTCAACCTCCTTCCAATACCTCTTTCATCTTTGTGTTTTTTTATTTTAAACTCAGTAAAGGCATCGGGGTTCTGTTTTTTTTCTAAGACCACCTGCAGCAGTCTAAGAGGGTGTGTGAATTTCAAGCCAATTTAAGACGAGGAATAAGGGATCAGGCTCTATAATGAGGATGCTCTTCTCACAGAGGGAGGACACGATAGTGTGCACTGACTAAAGGAAAGGCTAACAGAATGGCTACCATGCAAATGTCACCTGTCGGTACAGAGGATAATGGGTCAACCAAGGCACAAAATCTCTGCTCAGTTTCCATAATGCAATTTATTCAGTCTAATTCTCTGCAGAACATGTATTTTTAAAGTTTGCTTAAACGTTGATCTGCACATTGGATGGAAGACAAAACGAAAACCATCTTATCTAGACCAGTAATTACATTATTCATTCACACATATCATCATTATATCATCAATTCAGTTATTCTACATTCATGACAAGGGGTGGGCCAAAATATCAATATGGCAATATATCGTCATATTGACTTAGACAAAATGTGAATCAAAAATTAAATATAGTGCTTTAAACAGACTTTCTCTGCAATTTGACTCATTGCGTCACTACTTCCTGACTCCTCATGGTGACAGAGCAATAAAAGAAGAAGTCAGCAGGATCATTTTGGACAGCAGTAAAAAGAAGGTAAGAGATGAAACTGACGCCAATGTGCAGTGTATAAATACATGAATCCTGAACTTGACCTTTTTAGGGGCATTTTGCAATCTTCAGTTAATCACACATCATCATGTATCATAATGATACATGGATGTAATCATAAAAAGCTTTTGTCATTGTACAATTCAATGTACAACTGAATTAGAGAATGTACAATGATTGTATCTATATCCAAGCCACATATTGTGTATTGTATCGTATACCGTAACCACCCCTATGCATGACTTTTCAGAGGTAATAATTGTCCAGCGAACCATCTCCAGCTCAAGATTCATCCATTTATAACATAAGAATGGTTGCATAGGCAGGCGTTACCTCATTGCACTGATTCCTTCAAGTCTGGGGATGCATTCTGGCAGTCAAGAATCACAAGCCTACATCCCCACCCTCTTCATTATTCCTTTAAATAAGTGTCAGTCGTAGGAGTTCTGGAGAGTTCTATTGGTTATGGATGAGAGCTGGCTAACTGATGGTTATGTCTACACAATCACACTAATTCCACAAAAGCAACTACACAGTTGTTAATGTCTACTCTTTTTCTCCTTTATTGGGTTGGCAGCAACAACAAAACCATAGCCTTTGACAATATTTTAAAATAAAAAAATATATGCTGTTTAGTTTTACACACTCTGCCTCCTACTCAAAAACATCAGAAGCCTAAAATATCTAACGCAAAAAGGTTTTCCAAACCTTTGTCTGAATGTGTCAGATGTCTGACGTTCAAATAGAAACAGATACACACACTTTGAATACAGTATACCCATATACAGTATATTCTGTCAGGTTTAAACATAACTTAATAAATAAATACATATTATCCTGTAATCTATTTTTTTTTCTTTACAAAAAGTCAAGATAAATGCACTTGAAAGTAGAGCAACTTGTTTCATCAGTTTTGTTTTTCTACCACTTCAGGTTGATCTGTGTAATACAGTCACATATAAACAATCTATTTTTTAAATATTCATTTTGTGGCATTTTCTGAGTTTCGAAACCTTAAGACTAGACAAGCATTTTACATAACTGGCAACAAAGCAACCCAACCAAAAAATGATTATTTGTTCAAAGTCTGACCACATAATGAAATCTCCACTTGAATGGAACATACCAACTTTATCCATATTGAAACAACTGAGCTATTCACTCTCAGGCTGTAACAGAATGTTGCTTTATCTTGTCTTATATGTTGTTGTTGTTGTTGTGTTTTCCACATTTTGAAGTTAATAAAGCACTATTTCAGATTAATTTCTTCTACTATCCCACTGCACTATGCTCGATACAAGCACAATAAACACAAGCTATCAAAATAATGAAAAAATCCTTTTTAAGTACATTATTTGACACGACCTTGCTGTGATTCCCTTCCAGTTTTTCAGTGTATATGCAAGGTCATATGGCTACAAAAAAGAAATGTACAGGACTTAGAAATCTGCAGTCTCCTCTTATTTTACAGATATGGTGTAGACTAAGACAGTATGAGATCTACCCATTTGAAGGCAGAATCTGAGTGACTGTGAAGAATGAATGACTCGGCTCATTTTGAAATACTGAAGTAGTGATCATACAGACATGGAAATCTAAATACAATGACAATGTACCTTCAGATGTGTACACAGTCACAATGTATCATGTCATGTATGTTCATGTAGCTTGAAAATCTTTTTAAAAAAATGCAGCACGTCCATGTTATTATAATTACGGTACTTCTCGAAATCTCTTTTTTAGGTTCCTATAAAAAAACATCTTTAGGCACGTTCACAGAACAATCTGTCATACATAAAAGCTGCGTAAAGCAATTTTTCAAATACCAACACTAAATAAAAAAACCTTCTGATTATGTTAAAGGGTTATGAACGCTGATGATCCCACTTAGAATCAACAACCTTTTAGCAGCTTAACACCTCGGTATTTATTTCATTGATTTGGTTACCTTTGAGTCTGACCCAGAGAAACCAAAGCAATGCCAGCACACACAGTATAAACCATGGGCAGCCACTTTGAGGACATGATCATTTCAAGAGGACTAAAGGCTACCTGCCTAACGGGAGACTGCAGAACCAAAGACAGAAGTGGCTGTTGGTGATTTTTGTTTACCAGTCCTTGGAATTAAAACGATATTGTACACATACATTCATGTTGATGGCATGAAAGAACCTGGAATATAATGGTCTTTTACCTCAGTTTCTGCTGGATGTCTGGATGTGTAAGTATGCAATTGGCTTGCCCACATACACCTTATGCACAAAAAGCTAAAGGCTTATTATATAAAAGGATTTCTGCCCCTTGTTGTCACAGATCACTTCATGCAGCTTTAAAATGAGGAATGACCTACACAGAAAACGGTTTGGGAATGCAGATACAATTTCAAGGGGCTGAGTTTGCTGTCACTTGGTTTCTAGCAAGGACAAATATACTCTACAAGTACACACTTAAACATGAGCAAACAGCGAAATCAGTATAAGTCATTGGCTACAGCACAATGCTGTGTTCATGTGAAATGAACTTTCATCGGACACTAATCCAATGATCGAGGGGATGTACAAGGTAAACTGACTGGAATTAATACACTACGATTCAGCAGCAAATAGTGAGAATCACAACCATAGGCATCGGTCGGTTGCTTAAACTACACACATCATTGGCAGTTTGTATATCAAAAGCTCCAGTCTGGGAAACAGTCAGAAGATTTTAACCAAGCTGGAATGTATGCAGTCAATAAAAACCTATGACAACTAAGCAGGAATTATTAAGTACCCATCTCAGTTAAGAAACCTAAAACAAGGACTCCACCTCTGTGAACACTGCTGGATTCATTCACAAAAGTATTGAGAAGTCCAGAAGACACAGGCCTGTGGTTTAAGGGCAGCAACTCATCTTGTTCTTCAGTAACACAATTGGCACAGCTGAAATATATTTGAAGAAATTAAAAGTATCAAGGATTGTCAAGGATTAAATAAGCTACTAATAGACTTGAACCTTTACTAAAGCTTAGCATGTTATTTCAGATCAGTTCAAATCTAACCTCACAGTTAGCACCAGAAAGATCAGACTACATCAATCCAAGCTCTTGTCCACCTATACTTCTATGGAAATAAATCCATTCTTATCTTTAACAATAACTTTGTCCATGAGGCAAAGTACCAAAAACCAAGCTACATCCTCATGTCTTCACTGCCAGAACCAGAACTTTTCTTTCATCTTTGTGACATGGCCAAGTTTGTGAGTGGGATAAAAGCAAGGGAAGGAGGTGCATAAAAAAGATGTCTTCAAGTCAGCTCAATTGGAGACTTCTATAGGTGAAATGTTTTAACATACTTGGTTGGCATTATAACATTATAACGAAATTCATAATGTGAAAATGGCATTTTGCTATTTTCTGTTTGTAATCTATCTAGGATAAATGTCCCTCAATATACACAGGTGGATGGGATTTAATATTTATTTTGTGGTTGTAGATGGCCGTCATGAGCAATCATGCATCAAACGCCAAGCAGAATACAAAAAAAAAAAAAGTCATACCAGGAATGCCATAGCAATACTGGAATTCCTGGTACCCATGGGCCAATTCAAAAACGCAAGGGGGATAAAACCTCTGTGTCCTGGGTAGTAATCTGCCAAGAGCTTCAATTTACTGCCCTTAATATAGAGGCCTTGATGTAAACTAAACACACCCTTGGTCTGAATTCTGCAAAAAAAAGTGCTTTTAGTTGGGGTTTACCGGTCGTTGTTGACCAATCATAAGTAGCTGATATTTCCATTGGTAAACAGTGATAGCAGCGTTTCTTCTCAGTTGACTTCTGTTTGGGAGATGTTAAGGTTTTAACACTGTTTTGATTGGTTCTACAGTCATTATTCAGATCTGTGTTGAAGTTGTGCCAGATTGGGGTTAAACGGATAGAGATTGCCCCGCACTGTGACATTATGTACCATGTTTTGTAGAAGGTTTATGTAAACAACTTTACTCCCTTTTCTAACAACTGTCAGTTTGGCTTTAGGCCAATCTCTTTCAAAATAAAGGAAAAAAAAAAGCATTTTTTACATGTCTCTCAGCATGTGTTCGCCTGTCCAAGGTAAGGTATAGATTCAACACAACATAGTTTAGCATAAATAAAGCTCACTTTCCTCGAGAAAACAGTCAGGGCCATAAAGCCATCTGTTAGTTATCAGCAGCATAGTAACTGTCATAAGTGTATCTGTGTTTAAACAGTTTCATTTCCATGGTTTTCTTTGAATAAGGCTTTGAGCACAATTACGTGAAGAGGATCTTGACACTGCTATTGACAGTCATAGAAAACACAGAAACATCAAACAAAATCTGTTTCAAATTTACAACCACTGACAACTCTTAACAGGCATGAAAACAGTGTGGTCAAACTTGTTGTAAGAGGATTTTTTGTTTGTCACAATGTCTAAACTGGCTGATGGCATACAGTGAAATGTAAATGCCAAGAAAGTCATGGGGAGACTACTTTCTAAATTATCCACGGTTTAGTCACTTACCATAGAATATAAGCCATTACAGAGTGCCCAGCCCATTTAATCTCTCTCTGAAGACATTGCTCCCATCTCCTTGAAAAGCTTTTAATGCAGTAAACCATGGTTTATTGTGACCAAGGCAATGTCACTGGTGTCAGCTGACAGGCTTATACAACAGACATTATTATCTGTTTGGTTAAACCCTGCCAATTTAACTGAAAGTATACTAGCAGATAAGCTTGTTGAATGGTATGTTTCCCACACATTGATTTTAGGAGAATCTTGACCCTGTAAAAATTATCCCTTCAGATGGAGCATGAGTTTGCCCTCTTCCTTGGTTTAGGCTCCCCAAAGTCTCTGTCATCAGCTGCACAGTGGCTGAAAGAGCAAATTGTCTGTGAGAGCCTACGCATGCCTAGACGGAACACACTATTAGACAGGCTGTAGATAACACAGTTGCAGAAGCTGTTGCTGATGGCAAGCCAGGTGGTGATGAAGGAGAGGGCAGGGCTATCCATCACATGGGAGCTCTCTAGCAGGAAGTAGATTATGTAGGGCAGCCAAAGCATATAGAAAACACTGGTGATGCGGAATAGCACCATCGCATATCGTCGATCTGGTCCATGTCCTCCGTGATGCCCACCGCCACCCCCCTCACCAGCCTCCATCTCCTGACTTGGGAAGCGTGCCCGCCGTTCACTAATGTCTCTGTTATGCTGCTGGCAAATGCGAAAGATGTGGTAATAGGTAAAACAAACTACAAGCGCAGCAGGTGCGTAGAGCAAACACACAACAAAGCCTGTAAAAAGGGCAGAGGTGGGCCAAGAGTGAGCGCACCATTCAAAAATGTCACCATGATAGCCTGGCTTACCCCAACCAAAGAAGCAGGGCAAGAAAACAACACTAGAGTAGACCCAGATTAGGGTGATGCAGCCTCGTAGTCGGCATGGCGTCACCAGCTGGTTGTAAGATAGGGGTTTAGTTATGGCCAGGTAACGATCCACACTGATGCAAGCCAAGCAGGCCATTGAAACGCTCTTGAGAACAGAGATGATATAGCTGAAAACCTGGCATGTGATTGGCTCTTGGACTCCTGCTGGGTAGTGAAGCAGAGACAGGGTGGGAACCAGGCAGCTAAGACCCACCAGCAAGTCAGCATAGGCCATGGTCTGGATGAAGTAGCTGGTTGTGTAGTGGTGTAGTAGCGGGGCACAGTGGAAAACAAAGATCACCGTCAGGTTCCCGGCAATGATGAGCACTGTCAGGAGTACAATGACAGCAGTCTCCAGGACACAAGCCTCCAGGCCTTCATTCAGCCCCCAGCCCAAGGGGCAGGAGTGATTGGAGGCCATCCCAGGAAAGAAGTCTACATGGCTGCTGTTGGCAGTGAGCACTGGGTCTGTTGTCAGTTCAGACTGGTTCATTGTTCTAGGTACTATCCAGGTGGGTCAGATTTGTGTTGTGTCACCCATAAGGCAGCTGGTCTGAAACTGGAGAACCACCTACCCACTACCCGCTCTTCACCGGGTGTCTGCAGCCTCCAATAGTTAATGGAGCTCAATACTCTATCACGCTCAGTCTCTCTTTCACCTTACGCTCACATAGCTGGGTCTCAATCAAATGAA
This sequence comes from Tautogolabrus adspersus, assembly GCA_020745685.1. Taxonomy (NCBI): domain Eukaryota; kingdom Metazoa; phylum Chordata; class Actinopteri; order Labriformes; family Labridae; genus Tautogolabrus; species Tautogolabrus adspersus. Next base: position 10,477,247 of record CM036536.1, on the reverse strand, counting down.
CACTGAGTGGAGGGAAATCAATACAGCCTCCGGGAGGGTAGGACAACCTGTTTAGCTCTCCTCTTCCAATCACTCATGGCTAGTGAAAGTAGTAGGTGAGTAACGCTCGGGGGTGGGAGAAAAAAGGGCTGTATTCCTTCAGTAGAGTAGTAGACCCCCACCTCTATACAGAAGGTGAGTTTCAATGCTGCTTTGCCTGCCAGTCTCTCGCCTCATCTTCTGATTCTAATGAGGGTTGCCTCCAGGAGACTGAGGGCATTAACTGTCCTAACAAAGGCAGAGAACACATTAGATTCAAAACATGACACAATATGAAGAGGTTAAAGCATGACGCAAAGCACTCGGGTCCTCATAGGGAACAAAAACATCCTTTGTGACATCTATAAATCAGATTATTTTAAGTGCAGTGTAGTATCAATTAAAAAAGGGGCAAAAATTGCTAGGGGTCACAAAAAAGTTTCTTATTGTGTTTTCCAAAGTCTTTGAACCAAAATTACATCCATGTCAGCTCATTAACCGGACAATTCAATGCAAAGCTTTATTGTGCCATGGGTGTTTCGGTGTTTACTATGTTACTGCAGGCTTCCTTTATTTTGGTGGTCCTCTTGTCAGTGTCCGGAGCCCCTGAATGCCCAGCTATTGTCTGAATCAAAACACAGACACAGGCTAGAATAACATTGGGATCTCCGCAGGAGATAATGTCACAGCTCTCTCAGCACACATGGCGCTGGGGGCAAATTTGTTTCAAAGGCATCCCTCGGCAGTACTGAGGTAAAAAACAAGAGCGTCAAAATGTCTGGATGAGTGCTGCCGTTAAAAACTATTCGAAATGTCTAAATCCAAATGTGCAAGCTTGCCTCTCAGTGTTCCGGACTGCAAGTTGCGAAAGACAAACAAATGTAAAGGTCTGGCAGCTGATGAACGTGTTGAATGTCATGCAAGCAGGTGGAAGGACTCTCCTTGAGCAATGAGAGGCCAGCTGAATTACTCAGCGCTCCACTCACTTTGACTCCTTAGCAATCCTGTGGGAGACGCTTGTAGAGATGGGTGCCGGGATCAATCCACAATACACTTATTCATCCAATAAACTTGTTACTTGTTGTTACATTCTGAAGCATTTGCAAGTGCGGCAAAACAGCATCTCTTCAAGTGCCTAATGTAACCATAGATTCTCTAACTTGATTTAGTCCATTGAATATGCACTTTGTTTTGGTACTGGGGTATGGGGTCCTTCAACTCTTCTCACAATATTCCTGCCCCATGAACAAAACACTGGCAGCACGACAAAAAGGGGAATCCACTCCGGCAGCACAAAGAGCAGACCAAGTCCAAGTCGGAGTCCCAGTTTTGATCACTGTCCTCTGCAAACGTCCCCCATTAAATTCCTTTGAACAGGTCTACCCACATTTTCAAATCCTTGGATGCTCGGTTTAAAAAAGAGCTGTAGGCAAGGCATCTATCAAAAGCAGCAAATAAAAAGCAAGACAAAAAAAGATGACTGTGCTGATGGAAATGACTTAAAACTGCAGCGAGGGAAGCAAGGGGACGAAGAGTCCCTCAGCCCTGGTGCAGTGAGAAGGAGAGATGCTGTGACTGGCTTACACTTCTCTCCCTCCCTCTCCACACGATCACTCTAGCTTGCACACTCAATCTCTCTCTCTTTCCACACACACACACACACAAACACACACACAAACCCTCCCCATTTTCTCGCTCCCTATCCCTCAGCCTCTCGCTCATTGTCCCGCCTCCTCCCATCCCAGCTGCACCTGAGGCTCCCTGCCACATTATTCTGTCCCTCACACTGGCTTTTTCCGAGAGGTAAATTTGGATACATTTCCTATTTGCATATTACTTATCTCTCACAGTCTGTTTTCTATTAACTAAAGCCCTGTGCTTTCTCTCCTCCTATTTTTCCTCTCAGCAAGTCCCACTTCTTCCTCTCTACGTTTTTCTCCTTTTGTCTTTTATTTTTTTAAATATGTCTATTCACTCGTACAACAAAAAACAAACAACCAAAAAATCGACATGTCGCTTGATTTGCTGTCTCTACTTTCAGGAGAAAAGAAAAGAAAACTGCCTGTTAGTGTACTTAATCATCAGTCTGAGCTTTCACACATAAGTATGCATAAATTGGTAATGTATATAATGCAAATAATCCCATTTTGGCTGGCTAGTCTAGGTTGATCTTGAACTTTTATTTTATTCTTAATTCAAAAGGCAGCTAAGCACAGATATGCCTTCCCCTTAGTTACAGTTGCCCAGCATCTCGACCAGTTGGAGTGTCCTCTGGCAGGCAGACGATAAAGAGGATCAAGTAACAGCAAATTGGCTGAGCAGGAGAGTGAATGGAAAAAATACTGTTGTGCGTTGTAGCTGGGAAGAAGAATCTTGAAAAAATAAATAAGCAAAACTTTGTTATCATTATTTTCATTTTCAAACTATAAGATCCTAATGGAGGCAATGAGCTGTGGCAGCCTATAAAGATGTTGATAGACGGCACAAGAGGAAATGAACCCTGCGCATGGCCTCTTCCTGGCAGACTGGGTGGCTTTGATTATTTGAAGAAAAAAAAAAATATGTAAAAGGAAAAAACATGACAAAGGTGAGCTGGTAACCCAGGACTGGCTTTATACCATTTGGACTTAAACGTCAACAAATACAAGAGCATTTGGTCTCGAGCGATACCAAGTCTAAAAAGATGCACATGATCACGAGACATTTAAAGCTGCAATTTAAAGAGGAAATATTATCCCCCTTTTCCACCTTTTCAAACAGTCCCCTGTGGTCTAAATGAAACATCTGTGCTGTGCTTTGATCAAAATATAACATGAATCAAGCCCCAGAGGAGGTTTGTGACCCTGTATAAACCAGCTCTCTCAGAACGCTCCGTTTTGGTGTGTGTGTCTCTTTAAATGCAATGAGCCCCCCCTGAGTTTTCGCTCCTTCGCTAGCGAGAATAAAAATGGCGGACCTGCCCAAAAGTTTTGCTCTAGGCTGGGGGTGGAGTCTATGGGTGGAGATACCAGGGGAGGGGAGGGTATTTTTTTTTACCAGAATCCAACTTGTGATGTCACAAGTTGAGAACATTTGAAACGGAGCATTTTTCTGTGTGTTGTAAGACTTATGCAGACCACAAACAAAGGACTGGATGGGTTTATTTCAAATTTTGTGGGTCAGGGTTACCCAGATATATGTTCAAAAACACTGTAAAAGTGGATTTTTCATAATATGTCCCCTTTAAAATACCGACACTCACTTGTATAATTCATAGCTTTTGGGCAAATCCTTAGGAAAAGTCAAATATCAAACCACTAGAGCAAAATCAAAAGGTATCATCTGAAGATCAGGAAGTAAACATGCCTTTCAGAGAGAGATCCAGACAATGTCTCTACGTAGAGCTAATGGTGCTTTCAATTCTTTTTTTCCTTCTTCATGGTTATGGTAATCAAGCGATATGATAAGTATAACAAATGAATAATTTATAACAATGAATGCTCAGAGTCAAAAAGGTTGTAACATAATACAGTTTGTGAGCTTGCAGATATAAGAAATATTACTTTATTAGTCAGTCATTTCTGATTCAGTTCAAAGAATATCAAATCAAAAGTTTAAACTTGCAAAATCACTGTTAAGACTGAGCCATTTTTTCAATCTTATACACAGGTGCAATACCCAAGATAATATAAGTAGAGATGCACCGACTGCGATTTTGGCTGGCTGATTCGGTTTTCCGATGTTTTCCTGGTCCGACCTGCTGACAGAGATTTTGGCTGATTCCAGTTGGATTTCTTCCAAAATACTTTAACTGACAGCCAAAGAAAAGTTCCTTTACTGGAATGGATATTACATTTTTTGTCCATAATACAACTCTAATTATTAATCTAAGAAAATCTTCAAAATTGCCCCACGTTACATGAACATGTCTAATTCTGACTCAGACAAATCTGCCCCAGAACATTTTGACTCACAAACACTTCATTATCTGTATTCTTGTTTCTTTTTTGTGCCTTAATTTATGATGGAAGTGTTTTTATATGAATAAGTTAAATGAGCTATTCAAATATTACATTCATTAAATTTTCTGTCTTAATTTTTAATTTTGAAAAGCTAAAAACAGCCACTAATATCACTCTTTATCCTTATTAGAGAAACAGAGAGTTTACTGCATCATTCTCTGTAGCTGCATTCTCCCTGACTCCTGAAGGAATTATGAATTACCCAACAACTAACTACAATCAGTTTCAATCAGACGATGTCATTAGGGTTGTTGCTTGCAGGCTTTTGGCTGCCTTCATTTGGAGAAAACAGACAGATCTCTGTAAAATTAGAAATTAACCCTCCCTCTATAGCTGGAATGAAATGATCTCTTTTTCACAAGCTGTGTACGACTGTGAGATCGGCAGTCGAATCAGGCTCTTTTTAAACGAATTGTCAAATCTACAACTACTTGGGGTCACCCCTAAGGAATATTAATTAAGTTATTAGATAATATTTTAACAGATTCTCGTCCCCCTGCCCAAAAAGGATAAAGAGAGGGAGAGGGAGGGAGAGAGAGAGAGAGAGAGAGAGAGAGAGAGAGAGAGAGAGAGAGAGAGAGAGAGAGAGAGAGTGAGTGAGAGAGAGAGAGTGCACATAAATACGGACAGCGCAGGTGCGCAGATCCGCCATGGGTGCTTTTAGGCAAAAGTAGCAAGTGGCAGGTCTTTGTTTTACCTCCAGTGTGTCAAAGCTTTTTCACGTCTGCTGATGTGCACCTCACTTTAACACTGCCGACATGTTAACTTTTGTGTGTGTAGCTTTACTCTATCATCAGAGTCCCTGTGTGTAAGTCATGAAACAGTTTGTGTGTGAGAGTCTGAGATCGGCACACAATCTGCTATATTTTAAGGACCGGCCAGTCCACCATCGAGGCTGAACAGGCTGATAATCGAATCAGCCAATATATCTTTGCACCTTTAATTATAAGTTTGGTATTACAAAAAAAATGTTTTCCCGTATCTGGTCATCTGTTACTTCATTAAGATTATAGTGGCAAAGCAACTTTAGTAACGTTGAATATTCCTTTCCAGTTTAATATTGATAGAGCATTTTTTTGTACAATTAGATATTTCATATACAGAACGCCTGCAATTGAAAAAGACAGTTGTTATATGTCCCAGACACAAATCAATGCCTGCTTAATTTTCATTAAAAAAGAAACTGTGAGTTGTGGGGAAACACAGACAGGACTTAAAATGAGAGAAAAACTCAAAACAAACAGAGTGAAGACAAAAAAAAGTGTAGACGACTGTGCTGTAATAATACAGTAGAAAGAGCCAGCAAAGAAGATCTCTCAGCAGCCCCGCTCTTTCCCTCTGGAGGTGGACACTGATGAAAAACACGACCAGAAGGCCACCGTTAATAATTCATTCAGCTCCAAAACAAAGCCAGCGGGGCCACTTGGAAAAAAGGTGGAGGCTGATTCACCTTTCACTGCTTCACAGGATCCCACCCTACTATACCCCTGAGCTCCAACCAAACCAGGGAGTGTACATCTACATTAGGTGTGAAGCAGATAGGCTTTTCATCAGCAACTTAGAGTACAGAAGGAAGGTAGGTAGGTGATGCAACATGTTGCATGTTCAAGGACACTTCAACAGGACAAGATGAGCAAGTAATTAACTGGATAATGTTTCCAAAGGCAACATCTTACTAGAGCCAGCATCACATAGTACTCAACGAATGAAACAAACAAATAGAGGAAAACCAATGACCGACTTCAGAATCAAATATAATTCCAAAAATACAACCCCATGTCTGTTAGTAAAACAAGCTTTCAGATGCTATTTAAGTAAGTCAATATTGGTGACCTGATGTCTGCAGAAAGGATATTGTAGAATTTGGTCATACAAAGCTTACAGTGGTTGGCAATTGCCTTGAATGTCGAACAGTTGATAGGTAATATTGTTGGTCCACTTCAGTTGGCATTAAAAGGACTTGTCCACATAAGACCATCATTTCATACTGTTGTTTCTGAGGTTCATTGTTAAAGAATTTCAGATCATGTGTCTGCAGGGTAAAATGTTGTTTCTTTTGTAGCTCTGGTAACTGACAACCATCTCGTCCCAGAGCCAGGGGGGTTGGGATATGGAGTAATACAGTATGTGGTTAGTGGGGCAGATTAGAGCCAGTTCACTGACTGGATACAAACATTCAGTGGACACCATCACTAGATCGACCAGGGGTCGGGTTAAAAGTATATTTTCTATCTTTGACAGATATTTTTGAACAATGTTGGAAAAGTCTGCAGGCTGTGCATTATCATGGAAGATTAGAAACAGTGCAATTATAAAAACCGAGGGCACATTAATAATGCTGGAAAATTGCAACAAAATTGCAACAATGTTTATGATGCTACTGTTTAATACAAATTGACATGGTTGTACAGGAAAAAATAACGGGAAAAACCAAACCATAGACTGTAAATATTAATGGACGAAGACTGACGGACGTCAGCCATTTGTTGGCAGGGGGCTTCAGAGGGTAATCAGCCGCAGCCGCCATGCTGGAAATGCTGTCTCAGCCTAACTTTCAGTCAACCTAACGACAGGCTTAGAGCCGGAGCTGAGGCAGGTTTTAAGCCTCTTGACCAACCGTTACATCGCTCCCACCTGTCAATCATGTCGGCTACGGCCTAACTATGGATAACACATATTGTTTTCAAAATCAAAACGGAGCCAGTGTGTGCCAGTGATGACAATAACTCATCAGACCTATTTCGTTTTTTGTACCAGGCTGTAAACATGTTTATTTATGCCGTAAAAACGGCTTTTTTGTCTGTTGTGTGTATGTGACTCCCGGTGTTCCTGAAGCCAGCCTCAAGCTGACACTCGACGAACTGCACTTTCGCATTGGCTTAATTTTTCAAGACTTGAGGTTGCCGCTTGGAAAAAAAAAAATCAGTTTGGATCCTTTGCCCACCAGCTGGGGTTAAGTGAATTGTGGGAGTGACTGACAAATGACTATTGTACCAACTTGTAGCACACATACCCCCTTCATAGCTTTTTCCACTAAGACATTTAGCTAACGCTAGTTACGTTAGACATTCGAAGTCTGTTTTTAATTAACAGAGCTTTGAAGTGTGTTTGTGTCCAGCGGACACGTGTTGTCATTTCATCTGTGTTTGACAGATTACAGCTATCTGTCTAAAGCTTCGCACAGTGACGGCATTGAGCTAATTCTTGAGTGAGCTAAAGCTAACGTAATCGCCTTATGAGCCAATCATGGTGTGAGCTAACATACTGAGAAATATGGTTAACATTAGTTAGCTAAGTTAATGCTATCATTAGCCAAATTAAACTAGCTGGCAAGCACGGAAAACACAAGTACACAAAATTATGAAGACCCTCCTTTAATTCCATCAATGTGTTTTGATTTAAAAATTCTGCTAAATTAAGTCTTTTAAGCCAGCTATACATTTCTAACAAACAAAAATCTAAAAGCAGGTTCTGATTATTGGTTGTGAGGTCACCTTCTTTAACTGTACGATGACGATGAGGATGTAGAAACAAACCATGGGAAAGGAGAAGTGTCAAATGTAAAGATAGGCGCTAGCTCACGGCATGTAGAAACCAAAGTACGTCCTATTTCACATGACAACAATTTATGTTGAACAGCATCAACAGGATGAATATCACTACCACAATCTCCTCCAGGACAATGTCAGTATGTATACAGCGTACACTGGGATCCCTATAGGCGCATAGAAAAAAGGAGCTAAAGGTCAATGACCGGCCGCCTCCTGAGATCACCATCGATCATCTTCATTTAGCCTCACTCCATATGAAGGTGAAGACCTATCTGACTGCTCAGGTTCAGACATTTATATTCATTATTCTGTAGCTTCTATTGTCCTTGCACTATGTAGGTCAGGTTATAATGTGCGTCTCCTCTGTCATCTGTAAAGGCTGGATGTAAGAACAAGCCCATGTTCTTCTATTTGAAATCGACAAAGCATTGCATTTGTAGGATAAATGACATTGTAAAAATGCAGGTCATGGCAGCATTTTGCAGTGCATTTGTAACACTGCTTGATCATGCAAAGCCCTGCTCTAGTGGCCTGTTTTCCACTATTATGTGTCACCAGTGTATGTTTAGGGCTGTGCGGTGAAGAGGTGTTTATTATACAAGGGTCTTTTCTTCTATTCCAAATTCAAGTATTTGTAGGACGTTTCTTTCGTTGCAAAAAAACAAATTACTTTTTTGCCTCTTGTGGACAAATCCTTTCAAAAATTAACTCAACACCGAAACAATATTGTTGAGAAAAAAATTGTATTTGTTGTATTCACATTTTATCTTTCAAGGTTGGTGTATATTAATTGTATATACATTTTTAACTAACTGCTGTTACACCATTTTGCAGTTTGGAATCAACCAACTGCATGCATCTTTTACTGAATAAGAAGATACAAGCTGGTTCGTCTGCAGAGGAATAAGCAGAGCAGGCATCTAGCTGTGACAGTCAATATGAGGGCCGAGACATGGAAATGTTGTGACTGAGAGGACACTGTGGGCCGGATCTGTTTAATCTAAGCTGTCATATCAGTGTCAGCGTGGCTACAAGGCTATGCTAATACACACATGGTAGAAAAATGTATACTGTATTGGAGCAAAAATAAATCAAACATGAACAAAAATTAAGTGAATTATGAAAATGAAGAGATTTTAAAGCTCTGGTTTTGTATTCCTTTACAGATATTGGTTTTCCTGAAGCTGTGGGAGAAGGGCAGTGATTCCTTAAGTGGACTGATGTTTTTTTTTGGTGTTGATTTGTGAATGGGAGCTGAAGGGTAGCATTATGGAGACACACACAGAGCTGAGATGGGAGGGGCACTGTGAATAGACCTATATTGTAAGGGTTGGCCATGCAGTGCAGCTGGTCCCTACAGATACTATGAAGCAGGATGGGAGAGCAGGGAGTTTTTTATGTGTGTGTGGGTCATGTGTGTTTGTGTGTCTTTGTGTCAGGATAAGTGACTGACAGGACATTAGAACCTCAAGGGGATTTTTTCACCCATGAATGATAGGAGAGCTCAAACTGGTGGCAGAGTGCCCCACTAAGCTGCAGAAATGATGCTTATGTATGTGCATAATGTGTGTCTGCATACATGCATGCGGTATTTTCAGCTACGGGTGAAAACCTTGTATCTCTAAAATGTGAAGTGTTTGAAGAACAATAGTAAAGATAATTGTTTTTCACATTGAACATGACACGTATTTCAGCAGCACCAGCTGGTTTGAAAGGACGTCTGAGGTCCTCGAGGTCTGCAACATTGGCATCACCAAAGTCAAAGTTATTAATATCAATGGTTTTGCCTGTTTAACAGTATGCTTTTAAAAACATCTAATCTTGTGTTAACACCGGTTTCTGGGATATGAAGATGTAGTTCATAGTTTACTGTAGTAATGGGTAACTTGCTTATTATACTTCTTGCAGATAAAACATCTCATCGCAGGTTGGAGCTTTTTAATGGTTGCGCACACATAGAGGTGTTTCAGAGAGGTTGTCAACATAATCAAATCAAAATTAAAGACCTCCAATCATCCTGCCAGACACAGCCTTTCCAAAATGAATCGCACTCCATTTAATTTATTTATTAAACAGTATGTCACTGTTTTATTTAATGCATGTTTTTGACATACTGAGGGAGAAAAGCTGTTAAAAGTGGCACTGCCAGTCTGGTCTCCACTGCGAGCCATCGATGATAGTGTGCAGTGGGTCCGCACCATGGGAGGAAGAAAGAACTCATACGGACGAGCAAGAGTGAGGGACGTGCCATTGTGCACAGAGGTGAAGGGACAAGAACCAAATACTTCAATGGATCCTCTGTTCTTAGGTAACCAGTTTAAAAGAAAAGTGTGTGAACAACACTGCGGACTCCACTTTTTGCTACCAGACTAGTGCTGTCCTTAAAGCTCCATCGTGCGTTAAGTGTAGGTATAGCCTATGTCTGCACGTCCACTGGTCAGTGCTTTGTTTATTATAAGCAATAAACTCGGCCACGTGGGAACTAACGGTGTAAGATTTGTTGTCGATTGAAGTGTAAACAATGTTGAACCGGTTTGAGCAGCTGTTCATACTCTATTATAAACAATCCTGCACATTCAAGTGAATAAATAAAATGTGAATTTGCGCAGCACATTCGTATGACATCATCATATAGAATGAATTTCCTTAGCACCCTGAACTGAACCTAACTTGCAGTGTCCCTACCCTCTCATGACCATTTAGCAGCTACAAGCCAGCTGAATCTTCAACAAGACATCAGCGAAATCAAGACACCTTAGGCAAGAAGCAAAGGAGAGACAATATCCCACTAAGTTGAAACAAATGTAAGTTCCGCTTATTCTGCCAAGCTTTTGTATCAAAGAAGCAGAGGATTTTCTGGCACAACTTCACTAACTACCAAGGTGCATGAAGAGTGAAAGGCTTGAAGAGGTCAAAAAGCTCCAGCAACACTTGTAGTACGAGGATCAACTTTATTAGCAAATTAGACCGACACGTTTCGGCTTGTGGCCTTCATCAGGGTTGATGATGAAGGCCACATCATCAACCCTGTACAGATTGTACAGATATGCAATTCTCACAATTTCTCAATTCTTGTGTTCACTTGAACCATTTAGATTTAAAAGTCTCCTCTTCACGGTTGACTTGATGCTAGAACAGTATATTTCAAACCCTGCAACCTTTCTTTGATGCCTCCACGAATATTAACCTAGATATTTAAATTAATTTTGGAAACTTGCCATGATGACTAGTCCACTAATTGCCTAAACTAAAGACCACTACTGGCTTACCAAATCGGAAGTACAGAGGAGCCATTGTAACTGCTCTTGTGTGTAAATTAAATGTAACGGTTTGTACAGTATGTCGTATATTCAAACAACACAGTTTATATTGACTCTAAATGTTACAAACACAAGCATTCTTAACATTTAAAAAAAAGTCCCTGTCATGTACTGTACACTCTCACTTTAAACCTAGAACACCTCTCCAAACAGTGGAGGAGTCACTTATTTATTTGTCATTTGAAATGCATGTTCCAATTATTAAAATATCATTCACTTAATGAACTGAGGCAGGAGTTAAGATACAAAGGAGTCACAAAATCGTCATGGTGACAACTTGGTGCTCAGAGAAGTCCATAGGCCCTAGTAGTTACCATGGCAGCCTATCTTATATACATGGTACTCCATGTATCTGTATGCTGGTTATCAGGCGTGGGTGGACTTTTATTCTAGACTGACTGCATACTGCTGATGCCACCTTTGATTATTCTCCGTCGGTAAATGTCATTGCTGAACTGGTAGTGGAACGTCATATGGTTTAATATTAAGCACCTTACCCTGCTCTGATTAGCTCTTGGATTATACTACATGCTTTGTAATGCTGGTTCTAGTCGTGAGTGGGAATTCCATCAAACTGTAAGGAAAGGTAAAAAGTAGGGCTGAGCAATTAACTGTATCACAATATGAGCATTTACAATAAACCAATAGTTTGAATTTATCACAATCAAGAAAATGTATTTAATGTAAACAGTAAATGCTTTCTTACTAAGCACAGTTTACACATTGGACGGAGCCCTGGGTATAATGGTCATGCTTTCACACCATTCTGATGCAGACAGATAAAGAGCGTTTATCAGCTACCTTTTAAATTCATTTGTGCCAATTAAGTTGTTGAAAAAAAGGTTTTTGGCTATATTTTGGATACAGTGGTAGCATGTTAAAAAACACAGGTGTTGTGTAACACTTGAAGAATAGCAGATAGACAAGAAAATGTCAGAAATAGCTAATATGCTTTATTTAATGTTTATCCTACCTCGTATTTCTCATATCATGCAGGCCTAGTAATATGTTGTTTTTCTGCAGAAATAAATAGAATTTGTTCATCAAACAAACAATCACACAAGGGTCACAATGTCTGCTCAAAGTTAGGGAATGTGCAAGTTACCAATACGATGAAGAGAAGGGGTTTGGAAACAGTGACTGTATACACCCACACACTCAAAAACAGCGATGGCACCAAGTATGACAGGGTTGATTTAAAGAAGGAAAAACACAATCATAGTTGATAACAACAGGAAGGCCTTTTGATTTCATCTTAAAATCCCTGAAGAATACATTTTTTCCTTCTGCATCAGCAACCAAAAAACCTTTACTTCAATGTAATTGTATGGTCAGAACGCATATATGCAACACCCAGTGATGAAGCTAAGATAGAGAAATGGATCCAATATTGTACAAAAGGCTTGAAAAGTTAAAAGAAAACAGGAAGATGTAAAGCTTCAGATTAGTATAAAGCTCTTAATTGTGTGTGTGTGTGTGTGTGTGTGTGTGTGTGTGTGTGTGTGTGTGTGTGTAACACAGTCACTGTACCTGCAGAGAAATGCTGACTGCCTTTAAAACACAGCGAGACTGGCCTTTGGAAAGGTAGTCCTAGAAATAGCTGTAGGAGCTTTCTGTATAAGCTGTGGGTTCAAGTGTGGCAGCCACTTTGAGTTTTTTTGACTCTAGGGAATCGAAAAGGTTGTTCAAATGTCACAAGCAACCCCCCCAAACACAGAGCTGCGCCAGCCCAGAAAGGAGTTATTGGTGAATGTTTCTGATGCCTTAAGGCCATAGTGTGTGTGACAAAGTGTGTAACTGTGACTCTGTGTGTGATGACTGTAAATGCAAGCAGTATAAGACTGAACATGTAACTGGTAATCCATGATATCAAACTAGTCAGCCATGGGCCACAGGCAGCTTAATGTTGGGCGAGGTATTCAAAACAGATGGTTCTAACGTCAGGTTCAGTCCCCATGAGGTCACAAGATCACTTAGCTCGCAGTGTTATTTATTCCCTCGAAAAACTCTTAATTATTTATTTCCATGCAAACTGATACTAAAACATTCAGACTCCACAATAAGGAAAATATGAATCAGCTCTTTACGTCCCTGCATGAAGCCAACAATACCACCACACCAGTCTAGATTCAATAGTGAACTATTTTTACAGAAGGAGCTTTAAGTTGATCTTATCTTTAATTATCTTCAGTTATTTTTAATGTCTAAACCCACTGCGAGTGGGAAGGTGTCCTAAAGTGAGTTACATCACGTTCTAGAAACAGTTGTTTCTGACTCGTTTCATTGATAAGATTAACAGAGATTTACATTTGACGGCTAAAAGAAAGCAGGATGAGATCTTTCGCCAGAATACACAACTTAAACTAGGGCTGAGCTCAAAAAATCGATTTGGCAATATATCGTATCATATATAGAATATGTGCTCCGTGCAAATACATGTATCGATGCAGATGTTACAGAATCCATACGGCTGCAGAGCTGTGATGACAGTTTGAAAGACAATTGCCCTTTGGTGCCATTCACAATTAGACAAAGCTCTGGGCTTAAAATATTTTAATGTATTTCTAGGATCTCTGATGACCTGAATTGAAGTATTTTAAGTTGTAGGATCCTTAATATGCCTCTGCTGTTATTCTCAACAATGAAAAAACTGCTGTTATTTATCCAAAATCAATGTATATCACCATATGTATCGTATCATGGCCTCTGTATTGTGATACTTATCGTATCGTGGGGTTGTGGGAAATACCCAGCCCTAACTAACGCATGTACAAGACAAGATATGCAATAGACGGAGGACCACCGCTTTGTCCACAGGGGTTGACGAGATCATCCCAAATCCAAAAGTTCCAAACAGGAGCTTTCAAATTATTCCCAGATTTTTTGGACCAGTTACTTTCTGTTTTATTGACATATAAATGAAAAACAAATACATTGTTTTTTTAACATTAACATAAGACAAGTCTGTTTTGGTGATGCAGGTTTTATGACTAGAAAGCACACAAATGCTTTAACGTTCATCAGCTGTGGGTCACTAACGTAACATCTGTCCAGAACCCCTGGTGATACACAGCGCTGATTTATGACGCTGATACCCACTCCATAAGGGCGACAGTCCAATTACTTAAAATTCAATCAGCATTAACGTCGTCACTGAGCCTAGACAACAGACATTAATAAGCTCCACGTCGCCCCCGCTGTTGCTGTCATTTGCCTCTCTTCCCTCTTTCCCTCCCTCCTCCATCTTTCCTCAGTTCCATTCACTCAGCGCAGCTATTAATAGCCCAGCCACCCGCCTATCAATAACATCACAACTCCAGCAAGACAGAGGATGTGGGCATGGTCCGGCCTGTGGGGTGAGAATAAATGAGCTGAAGCACGGAGGCCTGGCTTTATGTAATGAGAAAGAGACAGAGAATGACAAAGAGAAAGAAGGATAGAATAACTTGGCTCATACAATAGAAGAAAAGCTGACTTAAAACAATAAAGAAAGGAGCTGTGAGAGGGAAAAGAAAAATATAATGGAGAAGGTAGGGCTAGGTAAAGAAATGGGACACAAAAAAGAAACAGTGACAATTCAACAGACAAAGTGGGGGGAAAAAACAGATTGAGAGAGACAAGGAGATACATTTACACAGTAGGTCAAAGACAACTGAAGTTATTTGACTCAGGAAAGAAAGAAATCTGCCAAATGTCTTGAAGTTTTTACACATTCCAGATTCTCAGATTCGCCCCTCAGTGACTACAACCTTATATTTACGGATCCACATTCCTCCCTCTCTTCATTTTACTTCTTTCCATCCATCCAATCTCTCTCTCTCTCTCTCGGCTTATTGATTGAGGTGGGTAGTTTACCTCGCTTCTGTGCGGCAATGAGAAAGGCTATTCTGTTATCAATAAAAGTGAGGCTCACTGTCTGCTTTGCGTCTTTAAATCACCTCCTCCTGCTGCTGTGTGCTCCTGTGGGGCTCTGTCACATGTCCTACCATTTCTTTTAAATCTAGAAAAACAAAGATAGGTTACACACCTGGGCGGCACAACTCATTTGTGAAGGTTAGTTCTACTATGATGGATATCAAGAGTAAACAAACAGCTACACCAGCTTTAGTTGCGGCTTTACAATAGATTTAAAAATGGATGTTTTACTCATTAACCTACGATGTTAATGACTGACATATGAAATACTTTCACACAAGAAACTGCAGCCCATAACTACATCAGTATAATAAACCTTAATTTATTTGAATTGTTTACAAATTAATTATTGTCCTTTGTCAATTCTTTCTTAACCATTAGCTGGTTCTGCAGCAATACCGGACACAAGCTCAATATATCATGTCAAAAATGTGATTCTTGACAAAAAAATCTTCTCCTGCCTCCTTTTAATGAGCGAACATCTTCTAATAGGTGTGCACTTTGCAGCTCCAGCAAAATCAGACAAAACCATTTACAAAGGAGAAGGCATTCAAAAGAACAATACAGAAACAGCCAATGTGCTTGCTGACTGTCTTTGTCTGCTTTTGTAGGTCATAAAGAGACATCAGCATTTCATTAATGGTTCTTCGTATTCAGTTATATTCTACTTGTATCTGCTTCAACCTTGAAAATAACCTTCCTCCTACGACTGCTTGTCTTTTAGTAGAACAGTAAGGAGGATTTCAGTGAGGATCATTTGTAGAGGTGGGAGAAAAAATCGATACAGTATAGTATCGCGATATTTTGTGTGGCGATATTATATCGTCTCATAGCAACCAAGTATTGATATTTTAGAAAAAAAAAGAAATGTTCAAGTTGGATTAGACTGAAATACCAGTAAGAGTTCAGATTGAGAGGGTTTGACTTTTATCACAGTGTTGGTCCGTCTGTGGGCTTAAATGAAAAGACTGAAGTGAGATGAATAGACTGAGAATGTTTTCTTAGTTGACAAAACAGTTCGTGATTTATTTTAATGTTGTGGAAAAAATATGCTTATAAAATGTTTAAAATCGTAATAATATCGTATCGTGCCTCAAGTATCGCGATAATATCGTATTGTGGGGCGTCTGGTGATTCTCACCCCAATCATGTGTGTCACTTTGTTCACATTTGTTCTGTTTCTTTGATCTAGTTCTAGTCTTGCACAACCTGGAAGTGTAAGCTGAACACTACAACATGAACCTTCTCACATGTCTGGTTTGATTCAAATTTATATTGGAGGGTTTTCATTTTGACTGATTACTGATTTACTATTACTATTAATATTATTATTGCTTCTTTGTGAAAGGAGATGACATCAGTAAACATACTAAGGCTCAATAAAGGGTTAACACGACTTGATTGAGGTTTGATTTTCCAGCATGGATCAACGTACAAAAGGTAAAGAAAGGTGAAAGTTTCCATAACTGTCTGAGCTACCTTCAAGCTAATATGACGTGTGCAAAATGTCACTGCAACAGAGGTTGGTGCATCACGACATGACAGCATTACTCCACTTTAAAGTCAACCGACCAAACAGGCAAACTTACTGTACAAACTGTACCTCTTCAATAACGATTCCTCAACAGCACTGTAATAAAGCTCTACAATCATTCAGCCATTTGGTGTAATTACGGTGTCATTTTGGAGTACCAGTGTGCGATATTACATTACAGTGCTGCAGAAGCAGGAGAATCACAGCGTGTAACAAATGGCGGGAGCTCCACATGCATGCATATTTAGACATGCACACAGACACAGCGTTGTTCTGCTCTCATTACATGTCACACTAAAGCTGCCTACATTCTGTTGCATACTCTGTCACATTTACAATAACAGCGAGGCGTAACACAGGTGTAAAAAAAGGCTTGATAAAGCACCACAAGCATTTGTCACAAATGTCACAGTGAACTGAGAGTTTACTCAGACAAAACAAAGCTCTCAAAAACAGCTGTTATGATAAACAGAGCTGTAATAGTAGTTTACAAAATACAGACAAAGACCACAATACACTGTTTGCATAGTGATGTGACTTCACAACCATTCTCCACACTTCACTTTTACACAACCAAGACTTGCATTATACCTGGGGAAACACCTGGACTGTTATCTATTGTGTGTCATTGGAGTCTTTCACACACATTAAAAAAAACAGCTCACAAACAAGCACGACTCGTGAAGTGAAGCAGAATGCCATTTAAGACCTCAGACAACAAGTTGTTATACAGAGCAGAGGAAGAGACAACATATATCAGCCTGTTGTATCAAAGTTACTTTTTTTTTTATTGTGAAGAGTTTTTTTAAGCCAGTGCTTAAAAAATAAAATCAAGTGGAAGCCAATTCTAGCCCTCAGATCATGATGTGTTTACAAAAGAAGTTTGGAAACTCCACTTATGTAAACACACACAGACACACCTATTTCTGTATGTGTCTCTGCAAACATCCTGGTCATGTTTTGTATCATCTGTTGTCTCTCCCTGGTCTAAGTGTGTGTGTATGTGTATTTACCTTGGTGATGAGGATGCGGTATTGCTCAAGCAGGTCGTGGTTGTCGTGGCAACCGGCCAGCAGCTGCCAGACTTCAGCTCTGAGTGGCTCAGGAATTCCGCTGCGGACCAACGAGGGCAAACCCTTTGGACGAGTGGACAGATTTCCATGCCTGATACAAACACACCCAGTTAATGTAGTAATTAGAATCTCACTTAATCAATTTCATCCACTTTAATTATTCATTTGACACACAGCTGGACAGATTTGAAAATTAACTATTTTTCATGGCCTTTTCCAAGAAGTGACATTTGTGCAGTGACAGTGAGAGAACCAGGCAAGTCAATAGAGTGCAGAGTTAAAAGCCTGTTACATAAAAGAACTGGTGTTGCGCTCAGTTTTATTTTATTGATATTCACAGTACAACCAGAAACATCTTTTATGGTTTTTCTTCATTTCTATTACAGCAGCTCCAGGTTCACTGCCTCACTCACATGCAGGGATTTTTCATTTTTATTTCCAGTACTGATTATATGAGTCAGTAAAGCAGCCATTGATTGTGTTATTAACTACAATATTAATCATAGCACTGCCTACCTCGTTGAATTGTTTTAATGAGTATGCATTATCACTGTCACTACCAAAAATAACTACAGTACCAAGGAAAACACTGTAGAGGACGTTTCCAATGCTGGAATGCTGCAAGAAATCTTCTTCATGGGGCAATATCTTGTTTTGAAAATAATCTCATTATTGTGCTTTTATTGAGGCCATATATAACAATGTTCTTATAAATTACTTCACTTCAACGTGCTGATGCAACAGCAAGAAAACCGTAACTTAAAACTGTATGTTTCAATGCACAATGACATTTATCATCACAAAGAAACTGTACCTTACCCTGGCCCTCCTTAAACTAAAGGTGACAGGGCTCTAGCTGTCAAAGCCCCCTGACTTTGAAAAAACCTGCCAGAGGAGATGAGACGTGCAGAGAGAGACATTCTCTTTATTTCTCTACTCAAGACAACAAAGCTTTTACTCAGGGATTTTATGTTGAATCTTTAACTCTATTATTCTCTTTACTTTTATTTGGTTGCTTGTATTGTATGTTGTGAAGCACTTTGTTGCATATTAAAAAGTGCTAATCGAAATAATAAAAAATATTTTTTATTAACTATTTTTTATGATGATTAAAAATGGCAGTCTTTTTGAAGGAGGATGAGGACAATTAATCCTTTCAGCACATTTTCAATATGTGTCGTACCACAGTTCTTTTATGACCTCTCACAATAGATATCCTCTTTTATCATTTTACACCGAAGGATTGCTCGACTAACTTCTCTATTGGAAAATGATTCTGCTGTGATTAAATCAAAAGTCACTTGTTTAGACGTTAGTTCTTCTGAGTCAATGTTTATGCTCAGTTCTTAAACTTAAAATTCCTCCCACATATATTTTAATTCAGACCAACATTTTGCATGGATTTTTGAATAATTCCACAATACATTTTAAAGCTCCTGGTGGGCTTTTCAGACAGTAATAACACACACACTGAAATCAATACTGGTGCCTCTACATTATCCACAATATCAATAAAAGTTTTGACTATTTCTTTAAAGGTATCTTTTATGGCCGTCATCCCTGCTGCAGGGTTGATGTCAGACAATGTAATTAACAGCTAGCTTGTCTTTACAGCCTTTGTCTGGATTTTCATGAGTAAAGATTCATTGTGAGTTGTAAGACAATTTAAATAAAGAAAGAGATTATTCAGTCAGAAAACATTTCTTATACACGTACTGGACAAGACCAGTACAGACCAGTATCGCCCCACTTGCAAAAATCATCACAACCCAAAAAGTTACTCACAGTATCATATTGTATGTATCATATTAGACTGTGACAACCATCCAGACATAGCCATGGAGTTCACATACTTCAGTAACTTTATACCTGTCTATGTCCTGTACTCTGTTACCCTGCATCCCCACACACGTCACTAGTGTTTTAAACTTTCTTGAATCATTAAGAATTGATTCAAATTTGTTATCAATCTTAACTGTTGTATTTCTAAGTCTTTCTTTGTGTTGTGGAGCCTTACCATCTGTTGAGAATGACTCCCCAGGACTCGAGGATTTTCTCAGGACAGTCTTTAGAAACGTCTCCCGTCCCACTGGAGATTTCACTGTCACTTTCTAAAGGACACACAAACAAATACACTTATTAACATTTACAGTTCTTTCCTCATTTACATTCCTAATATCTGTAGTCTTTGGTCACACCAAAATGAATTAGCTGTGCTGGTCGTAGAGAACAGGACAAGTTGTTTGGTCTCGGAGATTACTTGTTCAAAGACATTTCAAAAATCTGCTGACTGGTGAGCATCCCTCTATTTGCCTGCTTTGCCAGTTTGAAAACTAAGCTAATATTGAAGCCACGCACTCAAATGGAGCAGTGTCTATGCGTTGCCCACACTCTCCATTACTGCTGTCCTTCAGTGTGGTGGTTTGTTAGGCAGACAGGAGGCAATCAGCACTGCAAACCACTTGTGTTTAGATGCAAAAGCACTAATTGACTGTCTGGCCTGCTCTGCTGTAGGAGGGATGAACTGATCCCCACACAGAGACCACCCACTGAAATAAACACAGTACACACAGTGATTCAGGTTCAGATTCACACAGTATGTCCACCAAATATAGTTCATATTGCTACAAGTGTGGATGAATAGATAGATAGATTGATACTTTATTAATCCTTTGCAGGACTTCACACTGTTACAGGAGCTGAAATCACAGTCAAGACATAACATAAAAACCCTGGACAAAGGGTTATATATACATTATACATAAATACAAAACAAAAAAATATATGTACAAGTGTACGTATAGATATGAGCATATACAACTCCTCTGCACACAGGTGTCTGCCTTGTATGTATTCCTCATTAAACAGTCTGATGGCAGCTAAGAGAAGAAAAAGGACTTCCTGTAAAGTTCAGTCCTGTAAATTACACAGAAACAGGTGTAGAAATATGTTACATATGGTAAGAGACACACTCTTCTTTTTTGATTCAGGATCTGGTCATTAAAACTGATTACATTTTAAAAAGTTAATATTTCATTGATTTTCTTCAAAATACATTTCTGTCTTTAGCTGAATGAGTCACACAGAGGTGATTGAGCCTTTGGCCCACAGACTGATCCTCACATTCGCTGTTACAATGAAGACCTAACTGGGCATTGGGACAACTCTCCCATACTAAATCTCAAGCTGTAGAGGTTTGTCTGCCAGAGTGTCAATGTGGTGAACGCAATAGAGGCACTCTTCCACTTCCTTGAGAGGGACGCTACATATTACAGTTTTGGCAACATGTTTTTTTCCTGGTAGAGTTGTAAAACTCCTTTTACATCTATTGAGTTAACATGGATCCAAAATAATAATCAAAATAAAGGTCGATGATGTGTCTGAAACTGACTGAAGGCACACATACAACATTGTTTGAGGTCTCTGAGGCCAAATGTGGTTAATGAACAAACACGCTAATGCCACTTGTCCTTGGGGCTGAAAAGTTATGTTTATTTATCCGGAGAATATGCAGACATGATTGTTGGTCCATGTTTGTCTTAAGTTTAAATGCTATCAAGTCTGTGATGGAGGATTCCCTTTTTTTCACCAACACTTGGTGATTAAAGCAAACACTACAAGACACAGAACTGCACACCTACAAGGGATGTGATTTTATTGATGTGTGGCTCATCTGTTTTCATTTCATCCCATGAAGTAGATGACTGATTATTCGTAAACAAATAAAACTATAAATGTGTATTTAAAGAAAATAAAAGCTCACCTGATTGAAATAATGTTATGACATCATGACTTCTATATTATTTATGTTTTTATAATCTTTTAAAGCCTTGTGTAGATACATCAAGTGATCTTTATGGTATAAAGCTCTTCAGGCCACTGAGAATGAGTTCAACTCTCCGAACTGACACCTGTTTTTATTCATTACAACATAACCGAAACAGCACAGCTCTAAAAAGTGTGACAGACATCATTCACTCCAAGTGAAGGCTCGTCATTCAATAATGACTTGAAACATTTTCCTTTAGAACATGCAGCCACGATGCTGAATGCACTGCTGCTCCTATACATCCTCAGAGCCTCAGCGAGAGCTTTCAGGTCTTTATAAATGCTTGATGAGCCCTTTCAAATGGTTCAGACCCAGCACAAAGCTGCTGCCTCCCTGTCCTCAGATTGGCTGAGGCCACGTGGCGAGGAAGCGTGAGTGCAATGCCACTGCCAACTTACCAGGTGATGAAAGAAATTGTGAAGACGAGGGCCATTACGCTTACCTTTTAATCTGGAGAGGGGCTGAGCATTCACTGTAGGATTACCTTCAAATAGGATCTCTCTGATGTTTAAGCCAAGTGGATTGGTTTTGTCTACTTTAAAGTCAGCAGAAATGTTCATATTTCAGTTATGAAGATGTTAAACCTTTTTTTATTTTCCCCACTTTTTTTTAATTTTCTTTTTTTTTGCATTTACATAAGAATTTTTGATCTTCCTTCTTCTTCTCATTGGACAGCATTAAACATCAATAAAGCTCCTCTTGTGGCCTTGCGTGCTATGCAGTTAAGCATGGGTTCATTTTCAAAAGATAAAGCAGAGTTCTGTATGTATACATGTACATCACACTGACTCTGAATGTTTGAGAAACCTGAGTATTCGCTCGGTATTTGTGTGTGTGGGGGGGGGGGGACCCACTAAGCAACAGCCATGAGTGCTGTGAAATGGAAATCAAAGAAGAAGAAAAAAGGTTACAGCTTCCAGAAAAGAAAAGAAAACACATCCACGTGAATTGAATGTGTGTGTGTATGTGTATGTGTGTGTGTGTGTGTGTGTATGTGCTTGCAGAAGTGGCATCTACTCTGGGAGTGTATTCATTTCTGCACACAATGAGGCTGACCTCCAGCTCCACGGCCCTGAGCGCCTCCAATTTTCAGCGCCAGGGGAATAGAGGGGCGATAAAGAAAAAGCCCACTGAATGCCTCGCATAGCGCTAGAAGAAAGCCGTCAGCTGCAGCCTTGGTGGCTGACTCGTGACTTCGGGCAAGTCGGCAGCTAGACAGAAGAGACAATTTCTGCCTCCCACTCTGTTAATACCTTTTAGTGCTTCAAGGTGAAATAGGTAAAGACTAATACGAGTGACAAAGAAGAGAAAGAAGCAAACTAACACAATGACTATGTTTCTATGTAACACAATTTACAAAACTTTTTACAGAAGAAGTTGTAATTTTCAGATTTGCTTTTTTAAGTATGTATTTATAAGCTCACTTTTATATTTGCTATGGTCCACTGTAGCGCTTCAATCCTCCTTTTAGAAAATGTGTACTCTGTGTCCTTTTCAAAATGTCAGAGGGTAACAGCTACATCTCTACCACACAAACATCACACAGTGTGCCATCTGAATTATGACCTTGTCTATGCAGACCAAAATTCAGACATTCTAGTCCTGCCTATTTTACAGAGCTGTGACCGGGTCGTCATCAGAGTCTAACAGTCAGAGCTGGCACTCTTAATGTGTGGTTAAAAACGTTATTCTTATATACTGTTATTCTTTCATTACTATTACTATATACAAACACAACCATGCAAACAGCTATAAAACCTGTGAGATTTCCCTGCTGTCACTGCTACTGACTGTGTAAAACAGACACACGTCAACCAACACAAAATCTGTAGCAAAAAACAGACCCCACACACACACACACACACAATCATATACTATGTCACACTCCCTTAGACGGCTCACATAAACATAAACAGATGTTCAAACACATATACATACAGCCCTGTCCATGTTCATGAGTGTAAACAAAATGACACTTCACTGTTGATTCATGTCAAGCAACGAAGTACACGTGTGCATGTGACAAGGCCTTTATGCAAGTCTGTGTGTTGTTCAAAATCTATTTCAGTCTGTGTATCTGGATATATGATCTCATTTTGACGAGGCGTTCATGCCACAAACACAAAAAGAAAACAGTTGAATGGACAAATGGAAGTAAATTCTCGCTCTGACGGGCTGTGCTGTATAAGACTGTTTGCTGTGTGCATGCAAGGGTTAACATAAGTATCTCATTCCTCTCTGATACGAAGGGTGGTGAGGAATTTGTACAGTGCAATGGTATCTGGAGCCACATTTTTCAATAAAGACATATACAAGAATATATAAATATATATATATATATATATAGATAAATATTTTCACTGTTGTCACACATTAAAACAAACTGCACTTAATGTTTCTCCATAGTTACACCTGGAAAATGATTCATACTTCTTGTTAATGACTTGTATTATATTGTAATGGTTGATTGTTGATATGTGTATATATTTGGCAACATAGATTTCTACAGAGCCCCTGAAGTCCCAACAAGAAAAAATAGTTCTTATCTAATTTGTGACCACAAGACGTTTTTTTTTTTCCTTTTTGGGACTTCAGGGGAACCGTAGATTTCTGATCTGTCATGCCAATAAAGCTTGTTTGAATTGAATTGAACTGAGAGAGAGAGAGCGATCAATCACATCAACATATTTTAAAAATATATTATTGATGTCCTTAGTAATTTAAAATAATATGTAACTGAACTCATAAAAACAAACTGTAAGTTTGTGTATTTTGGTGGGAAGGCCATGTGAAGAAAAAAAATATCTTGATGTTCAGGAAGAGAGAAAACCAAACTCGCTTTTTAAATATTTAAAGAATTGTCATGTTGGGAAAAGTGAAGTGCTGTGTTTTAGTTTATGTATATATCATGTATTTTGTATGTATTCTCACAGAGAAAGAGGAGTGGGAACCAAGTTACTGAGGAGAAAGCTAGAGTGACAAAAAAAAAAAGAGAGAAACATCCGTACCTTCATCAGCCTCCTCTTCCTCGGTGGGCGAGGTCAGTCGTCCTCTTCCTTCATTGCTCCTCTCTGCCTCCCTCTGAAGACTCACCACCTCATACACAGCCTCGCTCTGACCCACCCTCTCTGGTGCCTGCTGTTTATACACAAATATACACACACAAACAAAAGAGACTAAAAAAGAGATTTTCTATGGAGGGAGAAATCGTTTCAATTCACAAAGAAGGGGTAAAAAAAAAAAAAAGTAAATATTCCGCCTGGAAAGAATCTAATGATGATTATTTCTGTGTCAGCAAACAAGGCTCTTGTATTCGACGATAAATTGTTGCCATGTTGGCCACGGTATTAAAACACATCCTGACAATATTCTGCTGCTTTAACATCTGTTTAGTAATATGTGGCTGTAACTAACCAGTGTTCTTATTTGTCAATTCATTTGCCAGTTCTTATGAAAAAAAGTCCAAAAAATGTAATAAATGCCCATCACAATTTCCTAGAGCAAGGTTTTCAAAAAGCTTCTTTTGTAGTCAGGCATTAACCCAATGACTCTTTCCTTACTGTCATAATGAAGAAAAGCATAAAGTCTTTAAAGGTAAGAAAGTGGATCCATGAAAAATGACAGAAACAATCTTTTATGAAAACCTGATTAAATGACTTCTACATGTGGCAGCTCTAGTTGTATGCACACATTTCCAATAACAAGAAGCCTACTCTGACTTATCTCCTCTTGATAAATGTAATAACTCGTGTGCACAGAGATTTTTATTTTCTAGACTTTTTTAAAGCTACACTTTGGATAAACGGCAGGGGCGGAGGTCATTAATTACAAATACTCAAGTTACTGTTATTAAGGCGTTTTATCAGGTACCTCTACTTTTATCAATATATTTTCAAGTATGTACTTTGTGGTACTTAAGTAGTCATTACATGATGTACTATCTACTTAGTTACTTTTAAAATCAAAATGGAGTACTAAGTACAATCTCAATTAAAGGTCTAGTGTGTAAAGGGATTTATTAACGGAGATGGAATAAAGTTTTTCTGAGAAGGTTTTCATTTACTTTTAATAACCTGAGAATAAGAATAGTTGTGTTTTATTTCACCCAAGAATGAGCCTTTTATATGTGCAGAGGGAGAAGGTCCACTATGCTGCAGCAGCACCATGTTTCTACAGTTCGTTGCTTAATTAGGGATAGCTCATCATGACAGCCCAATGAACAGCAGAGTCAGTGATTAGCACTGAGCTTTTTCAACCAGCAGCACATCCATTCTCATTTATCCCTGGCAGAGAGACGTCACACTGACACAATGATACCTGCAGGTGTTCTCTGTGCGGCTGTCAGAGTGGCAGTGGGGCTTGATCTCAACAAGGCAATCAATGTGACTGCCTGAGATCTGACATTGACCAACTGTCTGACCTTATGTGTCAGGCTGGGCTCACTGTCCCATCAGATGACACCAATAAAGGAAAGAGACAAAGGTAGGAGGAACAACAAGAAGAGCTCTACTATAAGCAACCTAACTGAGATGAGAGTTTGTAAGGCGGGGCCTCAGTTGAGCCATCAACCTGGCAGACGTCAAAGAGACAAGCTCACAAAGTTGACTGTGTAATCTGGACCCTTTGCAAGATGATGCATGTGAGAAAATCCAAATACAGTACAGAGGAGACTGCAGACTCCCTCTTCAGAAATGTGTTTTTAATTGATCATTTTGTGGAAATGTGTTCGATCAGAATGTTTCAAACTGAGAGTGTTATGTTTTTATGTTATTTAATGCTTGGCAGTATCGTCTCACTTTCAAGCTGAATTTCTGTCATGTAAGTGTGTACATAAAATGTCCCATTTAGAGCAGCTTCAGGATGTACTAAAATATAGTTTTCTATAATTCCTTACATCTATCTCAGGTTGAGATAATAACTTTGGTAACACAGAAGGAGAATCCTGGGTACAAGAGTTCAAACTGTCCAAAGCTGAATCACACACAAGAATCTATTAAACAATTCATCCATTATCTTTCTACAACAGCTAGACGGCAGTAAGAATCAAAACCCAAGTGAATACTTGACTTGCAAACAACAAGAACAGTAAAGAGATCTAGTGCTTTGGTACATCTGACTACCATGTTGCTGAGTTTCTGCCAAACGAATAATTAGAGCTATTTCTTGAATCCATCACGATGTACTGAAGAGAACAAAGACATGAGCAGACTTGACCTCAGCTGTCATAAGCTACTGATGTTAATTTCTGGTTAATTCAATAACTGTAGGGATGTGGCCTCCCTTCTCCACCTGGTAGAGCGGATCAATAAGCTGCATTGATCTCCCTGCTCGCACCGAGTCTAATGACTAAGTCGAGTCAGTGATGAGAGCACAAATTGGAGGAGAATATCAAGTCTGTGGTATTATTAGAGGAAATCTGAAGAAGCTTTGGTAACGTATCAATTACAGACACTGATCAAATTGTGAGATACATTTGGGTCAGAGAAACTCCCTCAGTACACAAACATCATCCTTTAATGAGGATTTAGGATAAGAAAAAGGCAGCATTTTCTTATCTTTTCAGTTTCCTCTGCTAAATCTAAATTCTCTGAGATAATACAACAAGAATATCTTAACAGTCAATGTGTCATTGTAAAACCTTCAACTGTTTCTCTTTTACAATGCAGTTTTCAGCTGTTGTCAGCTTAAACAAGAGCGGCGTTTCTCACCCACTGATCTAACTCTCTGTAGTGGGTTACTTCAACTTCTGCATGCCGGATCGAGCTTTAGCTGCTCATTTAAAAGCTTACAAAATGGTAACTGGGATTTGATTTTTAAAAAGTGTTTTGAAAAACGACTTAGATCACCAGCAGGAACATGTATTTGAATTCAAACTTGGTGGTAGAGTTCATCTCCTGCATATTTTCTTCTTTACACATCTGATAATCTTTTTACAAACTCAACATGTTTAATATTGGATGAGGAAAAGACTTGGACTCAACATTTACTTTCAGAGTTTTAACTTCATCCCAGCCTGTCAAATTGTTGTTCAAACTCAACCTATTGATCTTGAAATAAACATAATCGACAGACGAGCTTGCCCTGAGCTGTGGGGGGTTTCTCTAAC
Source organism: Tautogolabrus adspersus (assembly GCA_020745685.1). NCBI lineage: Eukaryota > Metazoa > Chordata > Actinopteri > Labriformes > Labridae > Tautogolabrus > Tautogolabrus adspersus. Next base: position 10,449,900 of record CM036536.1, on the reverse strand, counting down.
TGATAAAGCAGGCAGAAGAAAACACAGAAAACATTCGGAGAAGTTGGCACAGATAATGACTCCCTGGGACCGCAGCTGGCTAATGACAGTTTTAGGCAAAATAACACAATGGGACTATATATTTCCTTTGTGTGTGTATCACCTCTGATTGCCATCTTCCACAAAAACCTCCACACAATATTATCTTTTAATTAGCTCCTAACCACAGCACCAGTCCAAAACTCTCCCTTTTACAGAGGAGATAACTAGAGAGGCAATCAGGCGTACGAGTCAGACCGCCGCTGTTAATTACTGCACTGCCAATAATGAGACAGAGCCTCTTATTAGCTTCCTACAATCCAAAGCTTCCGAACACTTCACTGCTTCCCCAGCTCCCCACGGCCTCCTAGAGGAGATCTGCTTCTTAACAGGGGAGAGAAAGATTACAGTTTAACTGTATTTTACGACGCAATCTGCAGAACTTGCTCAGGCTGGTGTCCGTGAGTTGGAGAAAGGTACGTGAATGAGCGTGCCGCTCTTTTTGAGAACTTGTTTGATCTACTGAGTTGTGAGAAATTTCATGCGATGGGGGGATAAACAGATAAGGTTGTGCAACAGGGGAATATTCTGTGCCAGTCCTGACAACTAAAACACAAAAAAAACACACCAGAAATTAACCGGTTTACTTTTGGATCAGAGTTCGTTAACCTGGTTTAAAAAGATATTTAAAACACAAACATTGGTATGACTGAAGTGTGAAAAGTTAGGGGTGAATATTGTAGATTTACCTGTCTGAGTTTTAGGTAGAAGGTCTCACTGAAGGTCTTGCGGCTGAAGTACCAGAAGCGCTCGTTTGATGGATAAACCCTGATCAGAGTCTCCATCAGGAAGCGCACTGGCTCCACCACCTCAGTAACCACCAGGTCTGCTGCCACTGTCATGAAGACCTGCTTATCTGGAGAAAGGCAGCGAGAAGGGACGAAAAAAAACAAGGTTACTGTGGAGGCATTATGTGAGAGTCCCCTGTGCCTTTTCTTTGTATTTAATATGAACCAACCCAGTTAAATGAGATCATTAAATACATTCAGTGAAGATCATCTAACAATTTAAAATCACAGTCACCACTATCATCATGTACAGTTTGACTGCAGAGCATTCAAGGTGTAAACAGGGTTTGAATTGTTCAGCAAGCCAAATCTGGAACACATCGGTAAAAAAACTTTGACTTATAATGACGATGTTTTTTAAAAACCGTATTCAGAAAAAGTTAAATAAAAAGATTTTACAATGAATTTAGAGATCCATACATTTCACTGTAAGATATTGTTTTTCATCTGATTAGTTTCTACTGGGAGAGAGGTAGTCCACATCACGTAACCTTTGGGGACGTCACCCCCCCTAGTTGATACGGACTTCACTTTTCCATCTCCTACTATCCAACTGAATCTAAGTTTATTTTTTATGTTTTAAAATACATCCTGCAAGATGAGCCCTGGAGCTTAAAAGTATTTGTCAAAGTTCTGAAGGTTGATACAACAGGACTAAGAAAAGATGTGAGCTAAAAACCAACCAATCACTTGATGCTTCTGTTCAAGGGACAAACTTATTCTGATGGAGGAATAAACAAACAAAAAAGAGACAGAAGGGAGAGACGTTATTTCACAGCTGGCTTCTGATGGAAAGAAAAGTTACTCAGGAAAAAGGACTGAAGCTCAGATATCTTTAGTGGTCATGCTGTGATAGCTTACTGCTTACTGACTTTAAAAAAAAGGCTTCCTACGGTTCAGACTGCCATGCTGTAAGCTCCATTTGGCTGCATATTGGGACAGAGTAACTTGGAAACAACCACTCATACACAACAACTAGTCAAGTTTAGGTGGAAGATGAAGATGTAGAAGATGAAGAGTTCTAACAGCAGCAAAGAACATTTTCAGGAAGAATTAAAGAGACCGTCTTAGAGAAAGAGTTCATACAGCTCATGTGTTGTCATTTAAATCAGCACGCCTTAAAAAAGCTAACAGTCATTGGTCTATCTGCCATTAAAAGCTCAGCAACAAACTAGCTAACAAGCATATTACCACATTAGTGTTTCCAGATGGAAGTACACAGAATTTAAAATCAGCACGATATCAAAAGCAGATCAATAGTTAATGATAAACACGCTTCTTCCGAATCATGAATAACTTGTTTCAAATCTAACCTTTACCTGGTATTTCTTTGAACTTTCTTTTAATTTAAGTAAACGTTTGATTTGAACGTTAAAACTTTTAACAAAGTCCAAGTTTGTCTGACTTCATACGAGGTTTAAGACTGCCTGACTGCCACATAGATATTCCACCAACCAAACAGTGAAACTATCGGAGCCTTCAAGTCAGCAAGTTGCCAAGAAGTGTACACTTTGAGCAGTAATGGTTTTAGTGAGGCAAACTTTTTGCATAGAAACCCTCTTTTGGATCTGGTCTGAACATGAGTAAATGCAGTCAATCAACTCCTTCAGCTCGGGCATGTTTATCTGAGCCAGTCCTCTGTCAGAAGGCGTTAACATTGAAGGCAGCAATACTTTTTCTTTTTGTTCTGTTGAATTTATGAATATGTCATTTTATTTCCTTGTTTAATTCAGATTGTAGATACATTAATTAACCCCCCGCTGACTAATTAGCATGCTAATAAGAAGTTAGTTAATAGTACATTTAAATAAATTAATAACTTCATTAAAGTGTTATCAAAAATCCTTTTATTACAGGAGATAATCAATTCTTTTTTCATCAAACAGCACATGCAAAGGTGCATACATCGTGAGACGAGGTCAGTTTGAAACTTCAATATGTTTTTTTCCATTAAGAATTTGTCATCATGTTGTGTTAGAAGTCCCTCATGCAGAACAACGAGCCAACAACAGGAGCAAAGTGTATAACGCCTGCAAAGCTTTAAGAATACCAGAGAGGACTGGAAAGGGAATTGCATAAGGGTAACGTACTAAAGGTGCTTTTCACTTATTCTTCTCTCATAAGAAAGTGTCTACAGCTCCGTCCTCTCTGCTGTCTGACACAATGCGTTCATACGTCAACATGTGAACATTTGAAGCTTTGGAAAGCAGTGGGTTCAAAAGGCCAGGGATAGGACTTTGTTGTGCTTCAGAATGGAGGCAATTATCATATCCAGGCTCCGATGCTAGCGCTGCATTTTTCCAGGCGCGACCTTGAGCTTTGTGCAGCCCCACATCACATTTGTGACATAAATGTATGGAAATACTTTCAAAATTCTGTGCATGAATGACATGTTAACATGCACTGGTGGATACTAATAAAAATGCAGCAAAACCTAGTGCAGAAATACTTACAAGATTAAGTAACACAAAACATTTTACTGGCATCTCACAAAAAGTTTCTATAGGCAGTGAATTAGTGAATGATCAAATGTTTCGATACATTTCACTTACATGCCTTTATAAATAGTTTGAATTTAATCTTAAAGCTTTGAAGTAAATGTTGTAGTTCAGATAGTGCTAGCTTTGCTCAGTGACATACACCATACACTCTGAATGTTTCACATCTGTTCTGAATACGAATTAAGTTGTATTCAGTTAATGACAAAGAGGGTGACAATATCTCTCCTCACCTTTAGGCGTGTCTTCATTTAGAGGCTGGAAAGCGGCCATGTTGGGGTTCCATGTTCCTGTGATCACATAGGCCTTCCCGTCAGAGCTCTTTCCCATTGACTCCTGTGTAATGCATGGATTCAGTACTTATTATTATTATATTATTATTATTATTATTAATTACAACAACATGACGGTTTTGTGGAGTTTGTTTAGCTCAGTTGGTGGAGCAAGCGCCCCTAGTACAGAGGCTTTAGCGATCCTGACGCATGGTGCAAGCTTACACTTTCTCTCCCCCATTGCCTTACAGTATAGAGTGAGTATTACATTATTATCATGAAATATAAATGCAGGTAAATTAATGTCATACAAGAAATCAAAACAAACGTTAAAGAATGGTACTTCACCATCTACTGTATGTTTGCAGTGGATATGCTAATTAGTTTAATTAACTAAAAAGAGCCACTACTTTTACGTTCATGAAGTACTTTGCTCCGTGTCATGCAAGTAAAATGAGCGAAGGTATGCTCTGCTCACCATGTCTAGTAGATGCATGTCACTGTTGCAGACTTTCTGTCCTGGACTCAGCAGCATCCCAAAACACCTAGATGAAAGACACAGCAGTTAAAATATTACATTGATTCCATTGCAGAGTTATGGTCAGCCCTCTCCAGCAGAGAGGGGAATATTCATCTGGAGAGAAAAGTAAACAACTGAACAAACAACTCGAATAAATAATGTAAAAATTGTTGATGAATAATAATCTGTCCAGCATTTCAGGCAATAAGTTGCCCCCCTGACCACTGAACTTCACGGTCATGTGGAGTCTTTTCCTGTGCCGATCAATAGAATGAAGCCTATAGCATGTCTAAGCCCCTTCAAGGTTATAGAGTCCCTGCTGTTGCTGGTTATTTTTAGTCTTCCTTTGACACTAAAAATAAGGAGGAGGCAGGTATCTGTCTCCCTCGAAAAACAAAAGAGAAGAAGACGACCTAGTTCTCAGGTGCTGCTGGAGCATGTAACACAAAAAATGAGAGCCGTTAAAAAAAGTTGGACGTTATTTTTTCCATTTAATGTGGCGTTATTTTCATTATACACCGTTCTGCTTTTGTTTCACTTTCAGCAAAACTTTGACTTCTTAGTCTTAGACTAACATGGCTTTCTTTTAAAACGATGCTGCAGTCTTTCATTTGGAAATCTGTTGTGTAACGTGTCATAATGAAGTTTAAAATAAGATTGAAGATTTTGGGTGCTTTATGCATACATAGCATATTTAGAGCAGTGTTTTTGAGCTCGCCATTGTTTCCTCCTTTTGTTCGACTCATTCGTCCTGGTGATACAGCTGCCGTGGTGAAGCACCAAGACAGCTGAAAAAGCAAACCTCTTTTTAGAGTAAGCTGAGGCTTTGAGGCAAGCATGCAGGAGGATGCAAACATTTTGATGACAAGTGATTCTGAGCATTTGGAAAAGTGCAAGCTAAACAAACAGTGGTAAACCTGAGAAGTTAAGTGCAGAAATATTTGGCTAAGAAATAAATGTAATATACCAACTGCCCTCAGAGGAAGGTTGCTGAGACCTTGTCATGCATCATCTCTTTTCAAATGTATCCTCACCTTTCGATGCCGAGCTCCTTGTTGCACATTTGTTGAACTGAAACCACAACCTTCTTCTGAACTCCCTGACGCAGCTTGAAGTAGAACTTATCTCTGTCCTTAGGCACTGGACTGTGGAGGGGAAGAAGGGAGGGGATTTTTTAATCTACAACCTAAGGGAACGCAATTTTGTTTCTGTGTATTGGTGTGCTGTGAAGGTCTACATTTTGTAATTAACCTTGTGCAAAATTATTTTTCTCTCTGTCTTGATGCCTATCACTTTGAACCTCTCTGAAAACAGATACACTACTTAAACATAACCACGTTAAAGATATACATGACATGTCTTCCCTCTGTTCTTTGGTTTAATATACAGTATATCATGGACGTCTGCTGCACTTTCAGGACAGGCATTGGGTCATTCGATCTTAGAGAAGAACAGAAAATGAAAATCTATCTCTAAAATACTTGATGTATGAAAGCGTGTGTCTTACTGAGCTGATACGCTCTATGCTCTTTATATATTACCAATAACAGACTTGTCAAATATAACAGTGAAAGGCAAAACATTTTTGGTAAATTTACAGACCCAACCTTACTCTATAATTAAATTGTGTATAAATGCATATGTGTGTTTATGTGTAGACAAAGTACCTGTAGTTTCCCTTGCCATCATCCTCTTTGATCTCCAATGTGACAGTGAAGGTGTATAGGTCGCTGTCGGGCGGTCCGGACACTCCCGTGTCCCTGATGTCTGCGGGCCGTGAGGAACGCTTGAATGCTGTGGAGAAGCTGTACAGGATGCGGCTCACCTGGATGGGAAACAAAAAAACAGCAGCTTTATACACAAAAAGTTTTTATTACAAAATAATGTTTGCAAAAGGAAACAAGTGAAGAGTGAAAAATGACAGGTTTTCAAAATAAAAAAAAAGATAGCGATAAGGCCAAGAGAAGAATAGTTTGAAGACTGCACAGAAAAAAGGAAGGCAACAGGGCCCTCTGTTGGTTTACTGATGTCAGTACGTGCTTAAAAGTTGCATCAAAGGAATGCAAAGTTGTTCTAAGCTACTCCAAATCTTACTGTACCCTAAGCATATTTTAGTCAGAGTTTCTTTCTCCTAACAGCTCTTTTAATATGTTCCCTTTTTTTCTCTATGACACTACATCTTTTTTTGCCAAGGGTCACTATAAATCCATCATCCAGTGAAGTTCTGCTTCTCACATTTAGCCAAAAAACAGGCAGCCGTCGCCATTTTTTAAGCCAACTTGTTTCCTACTAGTATGGGATGATGCGCTCCAAGGCAGACTAAAAACCATATTGAGCTGTAGCTTTAAATGGGAAATCTATAGTGTTGGCATGTAACTCACTGCCTCTTTGATGTGGCACGAAAAGACGTGAATCTGGAAGTCCTCAGAGCTCCGGTAACTCTCGGTGAAGGAGAAGCAGTCACTCTCCACTGAGCCCTCCTGTCCACGAGCACAGAACAACACCTTGTAGATGGGAAAGGAGGCGATCTCTGTGCCTGAAGCCTGGTCCACGATCCTGGGGAATTTTATTTATCACGTTAACTACCTGCTATGTTTCGGACTTTCGATCAGTGTAATAGTTGATTTAATTTGCTCCACTCTAATTTGTCAATGGCATTAAGAACTTATCATATTTTGCATTTAACATTTCATTTAGAATTGTCTCCATGTCAGATCAGCTCATTTCTAAATATCTGTGACCTTGGATGTCTGAATATTTTTATATCATTGAAGCTTTTTGTGATGCTTATGTGTTATATTTAAAATGAATATCAGATACTGCTTATTACTGTGCAATCAAAAATGTTATGTTTGATACTAGTCTACTTCAACAATTGGCTTTCAACTATAAACAGTTCAGTTAAGCTTCCTTTATTGCAAAACACGTCATCTTTAAAATCGTTATCTATCAGAACTGATATGTCAATATTTTCTGTGTGGAAAAAAACGGCATGACTAATTTCCTCTTTGGTGTAACCAAGTATTTTTGAAACTTTGACTAAACTCATGGATATCCACATCATCTGAAACCTTACTTCGTTTGCTGCCGGCTATCATGCAGACTGTTTTTAAACAGGCTACTCGAAGGCGAGCCAATAAGATTGTCAGTGATCCATCGCAGCTTCTGCCCTCTGCTAAGAGGTTCAGAGTTCCCCGTTGTAGACTGAACAGGCTTAAAAATTCATTTATCCCTGTGTCTATAAGGCTTTTAAAAAGGCACATAAGGCAGGAAAGGCACTGGACTATAATTTGTCTTTGCAACTCTATGTGAAACTCCACACTGGGCCTTTAATTATTACACCATTGAGGATGCAATGTGTAAATACAAGTGTGTAATGACAGCAGAACTTCCTGAAAGCGCTGTTGAGGAATTGCAATATTTAAAGGGTTTCTGTTTCAATGTGTGGCAGACCTGACAGAGCCATCTGGTCCACAGGGGACATGCAGGGTGATGGGGATGGGGATGGCACTTTCAGCTCTCAGCGTGGCCATGGCCCTCTGTGCCTCAGCCTCGTTGCGAGGGGCTTTGACCCAGGTGCAGCCAAGGTAAGACAACTTGTTGAACTGGACACTGTCCTCCTCTGGAGCTGTGGGACTGGACGGTGCTGGACATGCTTCTGTAGACAGACAGATAAGTTGTGATATTGGTGATTTTTCTGAAGAGTGTGTTTTCTTCTTCCTCTTCTATTCTTCCTTATTCAAAGCGAAATGCTTATCTATGGTCCAATAAATCGGAACCCTTTTGAACCAAGATAAAAATGCTCAATTTGTATTACCTTTCAAAAACAAGAAATCCCACTAATCTGTGATGACATCAAATCATCATGAGAATATTGATTTTTCACACTAACATTTTTCACATTCAGTATGACAGCTGTACAACATATTCAAGAGGCACCAGAAACAAACAATTCAAGGCTGCACAAACACAACTGAGAATATGTCAAGATATGCAAAAGGTGTGAAAGGAAGTTGGGGGGGGGGGGGGGCTCCTCTAAAATGACCTTGACCTTGTACTTTCACATTTTGCAAACAGGAAGGAGAACAATAAGAGCGGCAGCTGGACTTCCAGTGCTGACTGAGTCTGACTCTGCACCACACTAACCGTTTCCTCTGAGATAACTCAGCAGTAATGCAGCACTATACACTGGCATTACTGAAGGTGTGAAAAATGCAGTTTCTTTAACCCATTTAGACCTGATGAGACACTGCAGTGTTTCTACCTTTAAGACCTGATGAGACATCTGCGTCGCCTTCTTGTTTTGTTTTTTGATGATTTTTTTTAAAGGTAATGACCTAAAGTGCAAAGGCAATTTCAATTTAGAGTTAAAGCCGAGAGTGTAAGCGTCTAAATGTTTTTAATTTGATGTCTCTATCTGAGACAGAGGCTGAGACATAAATGAAATCCTCAGGATAGGGCAGGTTGATTTCAAATGTTACTTAGTGTTTTTAGAGGGTGTTTTTTCAGACGGCCTTAGGTCTAAATGGGTTAAGTTCAAAACTAGCTGTTGCTATCTGGAAGATTTGAACCTTCTTCCGGTGAACTCAATGTTTCTAAATAAAGCTGACAAGTTCAAGTCTGCTCTTTACCTGCAGGTTGGGGCTCCAGGACTCGGCTCTCTGGATCCCTGTGCTTCTCCATCTTTTCCACGCTGCTCTTCTCCACCTTGACCTCATCATCATCATCATCATCATCCAATAGCTCCTCCATAGCTTTCTCCAGCTGCTCACTGCCATTCCAAGACATCTGGGCGAGAGGGAGAGAGAAAAAACAGGGTGATAAAACAGGCTGAGGACAAGAAAAGAGAGATGACAGAGAGTGGCGCTTACTGAACTGAGTCAATGTGGGGGGGGAATGCTGATCACCTTGTTTCTGTTTGTGTCCAACATGGTTTCATAGGTTTTAATTATATCAAAACAATAAAATCCAGGGTCTAAGAAATCTAATGGTGATTTAAGAAGCCACAATAGCTCTAGTGGCATCAAGAGATATATTGGGATGAGTTAACAAAAAACCAGGGTGGTAAAAATGTCTTTTAGCTGCTATGCTTGGCCTTTGAACTCTGATCAGCAGCCTCTATCGTATTTTGCCAAGTGAAAATAAAGGCTTATAAAGGTTCATCAATGTGAGATTCTGACCTTGAGTCTTGGTTTGCCCCCTGAGCCCTGAGGTGACCCAGCAGCACTGGACTGGACCAGAACAAACTCCTCGCTGGTGACGGTGGCCACGGACTCGGTAGAGCTGCTGACTTTTCCGAGTGAGGAGCTGTCATCCATGGCTGGCTGCTTTACTCAGAGTTAGCTGGGGAGACTAGGGTTAAAGTTCTCCCCTTCCTGTCCACCCAGCTCTGTAGGAAGGCAGCCTGAATGCACAACAAAAATGGGTTGTATTATGCAGGGTTTTTTTTACTGGTATATCAATGAACACTTCGGGACATCTCTGTGAAAGTTCCGAACGTTATAAAGCTATACCAAAATCCGAATTATGTTTTTTTCCACAAAGTAGGTTCACCTTTCTAGAACATATTCACTGAAAAAGAAAAGTGTAGTAGGTTACAGTTTGGTATCATGTGCAGTGTTTCATTATAAGGTGAAACATCATTTTCATCAGCAAACGACGAGACATAAATTCAGTACTTGGACGCAGCAAAACCATCCCAGATGGGGGCCAAAGGTCGTCCTAGTTAAGACTACTTTAATATTTTCCACGTGTCCTGTTTGCCTGCTTACTAAGTATGGTTCATTTGTGCCAATGATGTGAAAGGCATCAATCTAAATATAGTGCAGACCCTGGGTGGTGCATGATTTTAAAAACTAAACAGCAAATAATTAAATCTGCTGTTCATGAAATTTGATCAGGAAGTGATCTTATGATTAAACTGCCTTGAGGCTATGCACATTATATATTTATGCAAATCATTTGGCAACCATGGTTACACATACACACACATCAGCAGAAGTCCATTAAGGAGTGACAGCAGAGCACCCTGTCTCATCTTTGAGTTAATGATACCAGATCAGAATTAACAACAACTTGTTAACCAGACTGCAAATGTCCTTTTGCACAAATAGGCCACCTACAAAAGCAATTATACCCTGTGCCTAGCTTAACATCTTGCCAAAGGACTACAGTTGAAAATTAGCCTGCTGGCTAACACTGGCACATTTACAGAAATGTTGATTAATGTTCACTGTCCTTTAAATAAATAAATGAAATAAAAAAATATAAGCTGTCTGAAGCTTATGTGTTGCTAACTGTTGGGTTAATGTTTCTTGTGATGTAGTTACTATTTTCTAGGTTTACTTACGTTGGCTCTACAATTCATGTACTGTATGTTTACAAGTGAAAAAGAGCAAACAAGTACTATCTGTGTCAGGGGGCCCTCGTCTCTACATGTCCCATTCCGCAGGCTCAATAATTTGCCTTGAGCAAAACTACACCGTAAAACAAACATGGTCTCAGGCAAAGCTGGTTAAAACACGACTATAATGAAGCAACATATCAAAGATAAATAAAACACACATACAGTAAAGTTAGATTTTTCTAAAATGCCTAAAGTACTGTTTAATAAAGATAGAAAAGGCCTTTAGCAGCAAGCGATATGCAAAATAAAGTAATGCATGGAGGACATTTTTATTCAGCGAGAGCAGTTGAGATTTGAGTAGTGTAGTGTTAGGTGATGTACGCACACACACATGCGCACACACACACACACGCACACGCACACACACACACGCACGCACGCACGCACACACGCACGCACGCACACACACACACGCACACACACACGTAGAGAATCAATGCATGAAGGGGGCATTCATCATCACACAGTGACATGATTAAATGCATACAAAAGGCATTCATACACACTAAACCCGGGAAAATTATTTTCATACACAAATTTGCACACACACAGAAACACTCATGGGGGAAGCAGCAGGGTCATGTGCTCCTATCATGCTAATTCAATTACACACAGGGCAGCATGAAACAGAAAGAGAACTATCCGGCAGATTCACTTACAAAGAAGATGCAATGAGAAGCCCAGATAAGGGACACAGATAGCAACAATGCATGCTGGGAAGTAATGTCATTTAGAGAAAATGTTTGCATGTATTCTGTTGGATCTTATGTCTGCTCTGTTAGTGTCACATTGCGTCTGATGTGGTTAAGACACTCCTGTAATACGGAACTGGCAATTAATTATAATCACTTAATATTTCCTGTGCAAGTACAGAACATCCCATGATCTCCCTCCCACACACACACATACATTGCATCAGAAAGGCAACATGTAACGCTGTATTTTGTGTAAGAAAAAACATACAAGTACAACTGTAGGCATCCTGAGTCCTGGTTATTACATACAGAGGACAGCGTTTATCCAGGCACCACGAGGCCAGGAGTGGTGGGATCGGGACATCACTGGCTTCACATTATCAGTGCCTCTCCACAAGACTCTCAAGGCAAGTGATGAGTGTCGCTCAATTGTGATGATAAAGTCACATGCATTTGCAACCTAGCTATTCAGACTGAGTTTGCATCGTGACAAAATCCAACCTGTATCTGAAGTAGGACCACAAATGAAAGTGCCCCAAATCTGATTTGAAAAGATCAGATTCCATGTGCTGTTCAAACTCAGTCCGAGTAACATATCCAAAAGTATCAGATATAGGCCTGATATTTTGCCTGCAGTGAAAACGCAGTTAACGACACAGTGGCAGATTTGCCAAGTGTCATGACCAGCCTTGCCTCCCAGTACAGTCACAGTAAGCACCAAACCACTGCCTGCATGGAAACTGTGAGTGGCCAGTAGTGCAGACAACCTGAACAACACCCACAGCCACAGAGCTTACCGAACAAATTTCATCAATGAGGGTGTGTGTTTCTGTGGTTCCACTTGGCCTGCTGTTTTGTTACAGATACAACAGTGTATTGCATGAATACTGTAATCCAAGTCATGGGGGTCAGAGCAGTAAGTTTCAAAGTTATTGATGGAGCAAGAAAAGTTGACTGAAATAACCCAACACGTTTTATAACATTTGAATATGATGAGATTTTAATTCATGACCATTTGTAAAAAGTTAGACAAAAACTTAGCCAAAGCATTTGAACCTGATGCCTCTGACGGTATAATAAAGGGAATGATGAAGGCTACCTGTCTGACTCGTGCAGCAGTCTAACTCCATCTGCTTTGTCAACCCTTTTTACTTTCGATTGAGTTACACATGTAAGGCTGCCCTTTATCTCAATTCACTGAATGATCTTTCAAACACTGAACAGACCTGTTCAATGGGTATTTAAGACAACAATAACAATGTTAGGGTTAGGCAGAGGCTGATCCCGGAAACACATCTGTACAAAAGAGCAAGAGCATCGATCAAACATCACACATCGTGTTACAAGTAACCTCAGCTAGTCCTAAAATGTGTATGAGATTGATTCACACAACACCAAAGAGAGGAACAGTTTGGCCTCTTTGATAACAAGAACTGAAAGTGCTCTAATGCTTTAAAGGGTCTTACATCCACTTAAATAACTTCCCTTAAGGCCTGATGCTAAAGCCAAGTTATTTTCATAGTTAAATATACTGGTCTCATATGTTTAGTCTGCTTATGACAGATTCAAACATGTGACGACTACTATGAATGAAGTATGCTGTTTTAACAACCTGTTTACTACTGTACAACACACAAGCATACCAGAAATAGACTTTTCATTTAGATAACATCTAATGAATAATGTGATTAATTTCAAACAAGCTGGTTATTGTTCTGGCTGGCTACAGTATGTAACGCCCTACACTCAGCGTAAAGCAGCTCCTTCATGCCAAAGAAAACAAAACTCACAACAAAAGCCCACTTTGGTTTGGTGCCAGTTTAAAAGTTTGGCCTACATTAGAAAAGCAACTGTTGATTCCTGTTGGTTTTAACAGCAACAAACCACTGGCAGTCTACGTAGAAGATCAAGCTGGAAGCTATTATCAGTATTACCACAAAAAATGAAAAATCACAAATCCCAGTTTCTGTTACTCCTTTGCCCGTTTAGAATAATTGAAAACATTGATAAGGCGAAATATATTTGAGGAGCTAAAAGTCCTCTGTTAAAAAAAAAAAAGTCCTGCAATATTTCGAAGTATTTAGCATGAAATGTATTTACTCAATCATCAAAGTTGCTGACTACTCTTCTGATGATGGAGATAAACTACTTTACTAAAAAAATATATATTAACTTTAACCATATCCAGCTTGAGCATTTTTCAAAACCAAGGCAATACCCAAATAATTTACAACTCGTGGAAATATCAATTGAAACACACTATAATTTAAGGACTTCAGCACTGCTTCTCATCTTTTTTTAGCCTCTAGCCTCATTGAATTAAGTTAGTGTAAAAGATACTTTATTTAGTTATTGACGATTAGATTTCAAACTCCCTTACGTCTCAACACTTACTGTTTTTTCTCACAGTTATGGAGATCCCCGTGTGGTGCATTATATTTTTTTATTTAACATCATATTGAGATATCAAATTATTGGTGCGCCAGTTGTCTAGTGTTTAGTTTGCACGCCCCAAGTACAGAAGCCACAGTCCTCAAAGCGGGCAGCCTGCAGTTCTAGTTCAACCTGTGGCTCCTTTGACTATATACGCTGTCCTGTCTTTGTAATAAAGGCATAAAAAGCTCAAAACTAAATCTTTAAAAGAAGATATAGTATTATTACACTATACCACATGTCCTCCTAAGTTTGGGGGTGATATAGCCTAATGTTGCGATTTTGAAAAAATATCGTCCACTCGAAAAAGCTGAGTTTAAGTCCTGTTATGTTTTTTCCTCTAAAAAAAGACTGTCACTATGTCAAGGTAAAAAAAATAACTAGTCTTGTTCATTGATATCACCTTGCCCTGCTTTAGATATGTGACTATGATGTCTTGGGTTTCTCCTTACAGTAAAGACACAGTCTGATATTATGATGTCATCCAGACACTCAACTTGGAGTGGATCCAAACTGTGGGAAAAATGCTGTGACACTACAGCAGCTACTGTGATGCTACTCAAGCATAGGTACATTTTAATCAAAACAACACAGGAATAAGCCCTCCAGCTAAAAAACTAAACTAAATTGGGTTGTAAAACAAAATCTCTATCGACCTTTTATGTATCACACTTGTTAAATGTCTCTATACCAAAAGTGTCACCTGATGACATTAATTATACAGATGTTGGAGCTCTCATTTCTATCTTAAAAACAGTTGTCAGTGTCTCTGAAACTTTATATTATTCTGTGTTGTGTTGCCTGTTCTCACTAATTACTGAACAAAACTGTAATTTCTGCTCTCACTGGTGTCTTCAGGCCTGGATGAAGCACATCACAGTCTCCCTCAGCATCAGCAGTATGCTAGCTCAGTAAAGCGGACTCTCTCATTAAAAGCTGTTTCATGGACATGTAATGGGTCAATTACAATGGCTTGGTTTTCCGTCTTAAAATGCCAATCTGAATGGGAAAGCACAAACACAAAGCAGACTTGTAAAGCGGATAGACTCCTTTCATAACAGCTAGCTAAGGCAAACAACACATATACACAAGAGGACAGTCGAGGCAAAAAAAAGAGCTAGCGGCAAGCACACTTATCAGTACAGTATTTCCTTGTCGCTGTAACAATATCATGGTTTTGTCTCAAGCAGACCTGCAAGGAATAGGGTGCCAGGACAGGTGAAAGTAGGCTAAACAGGAAGTACCTATGTGTTCCAGCGAGCTAATGCTAAGTTTGGCTAACGCTAACCATTACTTTGGACCACTGTGGGAGCGGGCTCACTTAACACAGCAACACCCCGCCCGGCTCCGTCCGGAGGAATATAACGACAATGAAGAAGGAAAACAGCGTTTCTCTTTTCACTGCATGTAAATAGGGTGCTATTATAAGCACTGGTGTTGATGAAAGAGCTGTCAACTTACTTGTTTAAAGCGTTGTAGAGTTTCTTTCTAGCTAGCTAGCTGTCAGAAGAGTTGTAGCGAAGATCGTATATGTTTGATAGGATGAATCACTCGGGAGTTTAGTGACACGCTTTCCGGTTTGGAGTGTTAGGGTAACTTCACGCATGCGCAGTACTTAAGATTGTCTGGCTCAACTCTTACATTTAATTAAAAATGATACTATTTTAAGATATGTGACGTTAACATTTTAGTTCTGCTACATCGGTTTATACAAATTACTAAATATTTATTTTACCCTTGTAAAAAACAAGTTTGTAAATAAAATATTCAAGTTTTTTAGAAGATGCTCTCTGATCCAGTTGGATACATTCTCATTAGATAATGACGTTTGGTAAATATTCAAACTAAGGAATGACCAGGACTTATGTTTTACAAAAAGGGCATTCTTTAGGAAAAAGGGAAAAGCTCAATGAACGCTTTGTTCTAAAATTTGATTTCAAGGTATTGTAGGCGCTTGGTTGTTTCCCTCATGACAGCTATTAGCTGGAGGAATGGCAAGTTCATGCTTCCTGCCTTTATTAAAAGAAGCCCTTATTCCTTTGATTTTGATCAAATGAAAACATCTGTGTAATATATACCAACAAGTGTGTATATATTAGATTAAGTGTGTGTGTGTGTGTGTGTGTGTGTGTGTGTGTGTGTGTGTGTGTGCGTGTGGTGAATGTGTGTGCAGTCTTGTCAATCATCACACAAAGATCCATTTCAAGCAGTTACAAATCTTTATTTGTCAAAAGTCAACACTGTCAAATTTTACTGTTTTTGTATTTGTCAGATACAATATTTGTTTTACAATATTTGTGACCACATTTCTAAAAACCTTTTTTTCTTATTTTTCAAAGAATACTAGTTAAGCAAGTAGTAAAATATATAGTTAATACAATACATGAATGATGACAATGAATCGTTGTTTATGGTGGTGGACAATGGCATGAAGAAAAGGTTTTAATTCTCTGAATCGTCTTTAGAGATCCTAGAGAGACTTTTCAGGTCAGATATCCAGGAAATAAAATCAAACCTGTCATCCTTTAACAATTTGCGGTCATTAGGCCAGTCTTTTGAAAATGATCACCCTTTTAAAATAATTCATAGAGAACCCATCAATATTGTGATATATGGTTTGATGTTTCAGGATTTACAGTGTAACGGCGCTGCAGTTGACATTTATTCAACCTTAATAGAAAAGTAATTGAGAAATCAAAGGTGTAGCTGCTGATCACTGAATGTTAATTATGATGTTTGCCCTGCAAGAGAGAAGTTTCATTGCCTGAATGATAACAGTAAGCCTGTCACGAAGAACATATTGCAACATAATCAAACCACATCACTTCATGTAAGGTCTCTTGCTATCCAGCTGTACACAGAAATATGAAGACAAATATCACAGAATATTATTGTTTATGGCAAGCAATGCTGTGTAAGTGTCAAGTAGAAAAAGGGCTCTGTGAAACACTTAAACCAGTTATTCAATCACATAAATGTGTAGTTACTTTAAAAAAAATCAAATTAAATAGCTTGATTATTTGCATTTCAAAGATTCAACATGTGAGAAGCACAGGAGTATAGGAGAAGTGTGAAGATAAAGTAACACAAAGTCACACTCCATCTAAAGAAGGTTCACATCCCAGGGTGCATCACTTTTCATGAAGGACAAGATTGAATCATTGCTGTCTGGTTAATATTTACACATCAAACTTTTTGCATCAATGTCAAATAGAAGTTCACTCGGTTCACTTTAGAATACCAAAGTTGCTTTCAAGGGATCCGGTGCCCTGTTTTTTTCCCCAGGTTATACACCATGATGGATAAAGTGGAGGTTCAGCATTGGATCTGGCAACCCTTGAACTTCTGTGTAGACACTCCAGCTTTAAATACTGTCATTATACCTCAAAGGAGTATAAAAGCTACACAGTGAGACAAAAGCTGCTTACAGTTTATAGTTTTTGTTGCATAGACAAAACTCCTGTCGTCCATCCTCCTCCTCCAAACTAAAACTTGCCTTCAGTTAAGACTCAGTAACAGTCAACAGATTGTTTACAATTTTAAAACCTTACCCTTTATAATGGGTATTTTCTACAATTTTATTTACCCTCTATTACAGAATTACTATCTTAGTGAACAAAACTTGACATTTTAAGGGTATAAAGTGAAGACCTAGGTTTATAAGTGATTCCTGTTTGTCACACTCTTGAATTTCCAGTTTCACAGCGAATGATCATTGAAGTCCACAAAAACCTTCAATTCATCTGTTCATGTTACCTCTACAAACACCTTTCTTCACCCAGCTCATCCTCACTCGCTGATGCAGTAGGTTTCAAAAGTATTTTTGTGTAAGTGAAAAGATGAGTGTCTCTGTGTGTAAGGGCGGTGTGGGGAGTTTACACCTCCGTGGTGATGGCTCGGGTGTTGGTGTAGAAATCAGGAGGTCTTCCTCTGTGGGTATCCCTCAGCAGGGTGCCTCGGACGGCAGGCAGTGGCATTGCCAGCGCCTGGTTGTCATAGTGTGTGGGCATGTAGGTGATGCGCTCCCCTCCGTTACGCATCTCATCACTAGCCCGGATGTAGAAGGGTGAGTCATAGGGGGAGCAGGTGGGACAGTAAGGGCCTCGCCCTCCTGTGGGTTTGTTGAGGTCTGAGGTGGAGACAGGAAGCTCTGGTGGAGACATGGACAGCGGGGTGATGATCGGCCCGTCCAGGCCGGAGACACTGCAGGCGTTGCAGGCAAAGTGTTGCTGAGAGATGGAGGCGCTGTCAGACCCATTCTTTTTGCAGCAGTAGTACTACAGAGACAGAGAAGATCATTTCATTTCAAATATAAACATTTTCAACACTATTTTTTTAATAATAAAATACTACATTTCACTCTCACAATCTGCAGCATTTAATTAATTATTGAGTGCCCTAAAATTAAACCACCCCACACACACACACACACACACACACACACACACACACACACACACACCTGGAGTCTACAGTAACACAGCACAGCGATGATACACAGCAGTATCACAGTGGCCAGTATTCCTCCGGTTATGACAACAGTTCCAGCTGTCATCCGACCAGCTCTCCATCAAACTCTGACACAGAAGTAGGAAGTGACATCATCAGCAAGCGTCAACAACATTCAACTGCACCACTAAGTTTAATTACATGTAAATCAAACAAAGGTCACAATTACAGTAAACACAGCCGCAGGGTGCTGGGACATATTTTCGATGACAGCACTGTAATAGTGCAAACACAAAAGGTCATTTTCTATAATATACTGTATGTGTAGATTATAACGCAGAGAGCATGCAGAGTGTAAATAACTTAAAATTAAAGCATGCATTATGACACTCAGTGCAGCCAAAACCTGTAAACGTAGTGGCAACTTTAGGAGAAAAAAAAAGACGTTTACAGAATATTTATTAGTCTACACATGACTTTGAAATGGAGGACAATATTTTTTATTGTATTTTTTTATAAATCTTTAATTAATTAACCCACAATATGCCATTTTTTAAACAACAAAACAAAATTAGAAAAACTTTCCCTACTGGAATACTCACGTTCAGCCAAGTTGCTTAAAACCTGAAGGCAGAGACAAAACAGAGGTAGTTAGAAATGACAGACAGACAGACAGACAGACAGACAGACAGACAGACAGACAGACAGACAGACAGACAGACAGACAGACAGACAGACAGACAGACAGACAGACAGACAGACAGACAGACAGACAGACAGACAGACAGACAGACAGACAGACAGACTCACATCAGAGGAGTGTTTGAAGTTTGTAAGGTAGAAGACCATTCAAATCAGAGGTCACACTGCTGGATAGCCACACTGCATGAACATCTATGAGGAGAGGAGGAAGAAAAAATTGGAGGTATAGAAGTTTAATTGAAGATGCTTTAAACATTTACCCCACAAGGTGGCAGCATGAGAACATAAAACAATCTACAACAGGAATGGAAGAAAGTAAGGAAAACAAGAAAAGGATACAAGGTAAGGAGAGTCATGCAACATATTAAAGCATGTTTTATTAGAAAATGTTCATGCAGCATGCACCTGACACAACAAACACAAACTAATATCTTATATGTGATGTTTTGTTAAGTGGTATGTGTACACAAATGGACTTTTTACATATTCTGTTGATTTGGATAATGTACTTCCTGTTTTGTATTTATGTCTACCTGCCCAGGGACAACATATGCAAATTAACTATTAGCTAACTCTGGTGCCATTACCTTTAATTGTGCGCTGCCCCTGCCAAAATAACCAATCAATTTATGAATTGAATTTCACACATACAAAGGTTTTTATTTATATTTATTTCAAATGTTACTTCCCTAAAAAAATAACAAGGGGTGATATGTAATAATTTGAGAAGTAATGGCGTTAGAGTTCCCCCTGCTCTAACTAAACACTAACTAAACACAGCATTGTTAATACATTCAGTGAATGCATGTGAGGATTTCTGTTGAGGAAAGTTGAGTTTCTATAGGTCGGACTTCAGTGATTTGGCAACCAAGTAAAATATATTTTCATGAAATGTGTCCTGTTCTTCAGGAAGAAAACAGTTCGCTACAAAATGACAGGTGAAACACAAAACTGATTGTAGGTCAGATCTGTTTTCTGGGTCACAGCTGTCAGAAAAAAGAACTTAAAAAATACAGAGAGTCAACACACACCCTCAACGCAATATGGCAGAACAGCAGAGCAGTCGAATCAGAGAAGGAGCTTGTTTTTTTAAGGGTTTATATATATTATGCAGGCTCAAGCTTGTCAACATAAAGGGAAAACTATTACTGCTGATAAAAACATGTCAAACCCATTATGTTTTATTAAAGGCCAGAGAAAGGACAGAGAAACTCAAATGTATCTTAGAAAGAAAGGAGAAGGAAGGAAAACACTTGCTGCATACATTTCTATTATCAGTCCGTCGCATATGATGTTTGATTGGACAGCTGTGTTTGTGTTTTATTTCCACCTGAGATTTCCCTGTATATGTGATGAGAAAGAGAAAGTCTGTCATCCACAGTTACTAAAAAAAATATCTGACTTCCTCACCATACAGTAGAGACGCATCTGCAAGACATCATACTAAACCAATGGGAAGCTCAGATAGTACAAGTACAAAGCAACTAAAACCCTGCTAAGTGGTACTGACCAAGAACTTAAACTGTTCTTGAAGAACAGAAGCACTTACATGGAAATATAAGAGAAAGTTAGAGTGCTTGACTTTTGAATTAATGGTACATACAGTACGTGAAGCCTATACATATACCAGCAGCTGCATCATGTTCTTTATGAATTATCTGTGAAATATGGATCAGGAAGTAGATGAGGTAGAACAAAGAAATGTTATTATTACAATAACAACACTTATTCCTTACATAGTATCTAACACTGATGATATTATCTAGCAGTCATACAATATTTAAGATAATCTGATTGGTTTTCTTCATTTAAAGCGTCCTGCTTTCAGACTCTTCATTGAGGAGAACAGAATGGGATGGTGCTGCTCTCTCAGTCTGAACCGCTACACCGGCCCTGAGCTCATAAAACATGTTTCTGTCACAAAGTACACTGGCCTTCAATTATTCGTTGGACCAAACAGGACGGCGGCCGCCAGATTCCACTGAACATCATTCATCATAACTTTCTCCAGTGCGTACAGTCTCAGACTCAGTACGCCAAACTATTTTTCATAATTAATGCCAGCACGGTGACTTATACTGTGTGGAGGAAATGGAAATAGAGTCACTGCTGTCACCACGTCATCCTTTACGCAGACACAAAATAACACACACATTTGTTTTTGTCACTGTTAAGACACTGCTCCGCAACTCGCAAAACTTTGGTTAAATTAATATGAGTTGACTGCATTGGACAGCACACAGAGACAAATGAGATATTTGCATCAACACACACACACACACACACACATGCTGAGTACAGGCACAGAGAGACACAAAGAGAGCGGGATCCGTCACTGCTGGGTCCAGATTAGAGAGGCCCTCAATCCCTCATAGAGCCTGAGGAGCCCTATATACTGATAAAACTTGTATGCATTCACGTACTGCACACATACAGAGTTCCCCCAAGCATACACTCACCATTAACAAATAAATCAAGACAAGCTAATAAAACATCCATTAAAGCAGACAGCAGAGTCTTCATAGTTGCTGTTAGAGCACAATAACTGATGAATTCACTAAAGAACGCCACAGAAACTCATCATAAATATCTTCCATACAAAATGTGACTCCATATAGCAGTTTAATGCACATAATGTCTCATGAATTCTGATTAATTCCGGTCCATTTAAGGCAGCAGAACTCATATTGTCTGAAGCGGCTGATAGCACATTACATACATAATGCATTTGAGAAGAATAGCAGATCAGGCCTTTAAGGACTCAAAGATTTTAGATTAGCTTTTGGCCTGTTTGTTGACATCTTTTGAGCTCCTGCAATTTTCTATATTATGAAGAAATATGAAGAAATCTGGAAAGTATGACTGTTCTGTCAAAACAAGATCTCTTCATCTTTATACAGTAATGTACAGTTAATCACTGAATTACCTGTAAAAAAAAAAACACCTTAAGATCACATGCTTATGACCTGTAATTTTAAAGAACACACTTAAAATGACATCAGATTACATGTACGTATATTATATAACATTTCATGTAAAATTAGATTTTGAGTCTTTAGAAATACATTGAATCTTCTGTTAAAAACATAATATTGAGGTAATCTTACAATAGTTAATTTCCTGTAGTTTTAATGGTTAAAATTGAAATTAAAAGCACATTTCTGTAACTCCACGGGTCTTTCATTGTTTATGGACAAACAGGAAAACGCTTTAAACAAAAATACAGAATATTTTACGTAATTTTCTTTGTTTCTAAAGTGTGAAACACAAGCTTCACATCAAAACTCTCAGAAATACATTGAAAAGCATCATGAGGCTGTATTTCTAAAAAATATAATATTTAAATATTGGGTATGTTTCAGGTGAGTTGATGAAATCCTCAGTCTGTCATGTGTCTCTGTTATGATATGGAGCTGCACTGCATTGTGGGATCAGCACAACTCAATGTTTTGACAAGTTGTTATTTTTCTAAAAGCTTGATTCTGCAAAATGTTGGCTTGAGGCAGAAAAATACATTTTTTTATCACACTAGTTACCCTGCTGACGCCTGTCAGTCAGCTTTGGGGGCTTATTTGTATCCTGAGGCTGTAAACAGTGCAGATGCTAAAAAAAAAAGGTGCTATGTGTCACATACTGTTAAACTAAACTAATGTCATGTTGTGTTACATTTCTGTGCAATCCAGTAATACAGGACTCATCAATAGTTGAAAAACATAAAACTTATTTTTGACCCTTACTGACTTGAAGATAATCTGTCCCCAGACCTGTAAGTTATTTCCCTTATTGTTAATTTATTTAATTAAAGTCTGTTGTTGTGCTTATTGATTTTTTTCATAAATTGACCAAAGCTTTGAAAGTTTGAATTAGGAGAGAGAAATCTTCTTACACAGCTTTGTAGCTACAGCCTTACAAATATGTTTTCCATATTCCATGTTTCCACACACTTCACTATCATATTACAGTATGATATACAATACACAATATTAAATGTCATCATATAAACTGTAATGCTTTTCTCTAGTAGGTAACTTTGAGTAAGATATTGTCTTTGTATTAAATAATACACTGTACATTTCACTTGACGACTTTGATGTTTTCAGCTTTAAGGCAACAGTCATCTCATCTGTCTCTCATAATTTGGGTTTTTTTTGTCAGCCTGTTGCATCAGCTTGTTGGCACTCTGCTGTGCCCACTTCCGTTATTGCCTTCCTTTGTTTCTGTCCTGCAGGTTATTTTGTTTGCAAGGATATAAAAAATCTGTCACATTGCAAAACTACAGGCCTCCCATCTGCTGTTTTAGGGAAATCAGAGTGATGAGAATATCTGGCAAGCTGCCTCCCTCTCTGATCAAGTGTTCCCTCTGGAGTCTCCCCCATCAGTCTTCAGGAGCGTCTCAAGGACCTTGACTGTCTGCGAGGATTTTACAAGATTGATTCTTTGGATCTTAAATTGCTCGGACCAGCAGTCAAATATTGTCAGTCTCTCTCACTATCAACATAATAAAGTTGCAACATGAGGCTCATTAATTTAATTCATACATTTTTAAGAGTCTCAAGGTTACAGAGTGCAGCTTGTGACATTGTAAAACTCATATTTTAGGGCAATGTTAAGCTGGGTATCACTTTGGTTTAAGCCATCTGACTTTTAATTCTTGTTCAGGTTTTATACATTTTGGTTGAAGATTGGGCAATACCCTGACAACACATGGATAGTAGCACTTTGCTTTCAGAAACTGATTGTAGAAATAGAAAAGCATATTCTATTTAACCCGTGTTCAAACAATCTGAATTAGATAATGAAAGTCAGAATTAGTTCTAAATCCCCAGTTTAGTTGTTTGACACTTGGTTTTTATTTAATAAGTTAGAATCAGGATTCAGACGATGATACAGTATGTGTTATTTGAATATAATGACTAATGGTACAAGAAGTGTTTGACAAATGTCTCTCCTGTCTCGGTTACACACTCGTAAAACTATATTGGTAACATAATTAAAACAAAAAAGGCTTTAGTGTTTTTGCAGTACTACAGCAAAACTGGATAATACCTGGTAACTCAGTTTATAGTCTTATCTGGTAAAGGAGATGTTGATGTTGTGGATTTAAATAATCATCTCATGGCATTGGTACAGGGACTTTTTCTGTGGACGACTTACAGTCTCCATGATTGTCAACAAAATACTTTTTTTAAATGGTCTGTCATGTTTAGAGTTGCAAATAGAGTTGAAATTAAACGTTTTTTGTACAAAACACTGACCCAAACTTCCTGTAAACATCAGGTGTGGGTTTCAGCATTAGCAGCATCTTATACACAAAGCCCATCAACCACTGCAATAACTTGAGGAGAATCTCAGCCCACTTTTATTTAGGACACCACTCCCCAGTTGTATGGTTGCTGTTGAAAGCACTGCGAGAAAACAAGTCACATAATCAAACTGGATTGATGGTCACAGTTGAAATGTAATTTGTCTAATCCTGTTACCTGGCATTCATCTGTCTGTTTCCTTTTGTGTTTTCTCTGCTTTGGCCGGGTGTGGGCGTCATGATTGTTTTTACATGTTTGTGTTAAAATTTGTGGGGGGGTTATGTGTGGGTGTGATGTGAGAAAATATCAGGGTTTCAATTTCTTTCATGAAGATTAGTCAGGAATAAAAGAAGAATCTTGAATAAAATGTCAAAATGAAACCAATAGAGATCTGTCTAAACTCAAAAGGAACTTTGCAGAGGGGCAGCTTGAATTTAAATCAGAGGATACATGTTTGGATAATGTCATTTCAGTTCATGTTTGGTGGTTGCAGAGCAGCTTACTGTTAACCAAAGTGAGATATACAGTAAAATCTAGAAAAGTACATTTGTTATCTAGCTTCCCTTATCAGCATTGACACTATGTGGTGTTACTTTAGCTGTAACCAGATGGAAAGAAACAGCTCATTACTGTATTATGTAGTATGCGCTGTCCTTGGTGCTGAAGTGCTGAGGCAGAATCTGGGTTTCAAATAGGGCTGGGCGATATGGACCAAAACTCATATCTCGATATTTTTTCGCTGAATGGCGATAATCGATATATATCAATATGTCTTATATTAACAGTCAGTTGCACAAGTTCAACATTTACATGAAAATAAACTACCTGTTTGTGAAATTAATTAATTTTCTGCATCACAAAATAAACACAGTGTTTTGTTATCCATTAGTTTTTGAGTTCGGCTCAGAGAGAGAGAGAGAGAGAGGAGGAGCAGGGTGAAGAGGGAGAGACAGTGAGATGAGAAATAGGTGAACTGGCAGCTACAGAAGATGCGTATAAAGTTATTTTAATGCAACATAAACTATATCGATATTAACGGTATTGTCTTACCCTATATCTTGTTTGAAAATATATCGATATATCTTAAAAACTCAATATATCGCTCAGCCCTAGTTTCAAATACCCATTACATTGTGAGGCATGGCGGATTGAGCTGTATGGCAGATTAGTTACTGGATGAATCTCTTTGATTTGGCAACAGAAAGTCAGTTCATGTTTTGTAATCTTAAGTGAAATTAAACTGAAATACTGCCTTACACCTTCAAATCAGCCATTTTTCCAGAGATTCATCGCAAAGTGAGTGATGCTTGCTACGTACACCTACAGAACAAACTGTCATCACTAGCACCGTAACTTTTTCTGGATTTTTTTTTAACACCAGACAACATTAAGAATCTGCAACAAAATATGATCACACTATATTGGTAATGACATAACGGCAGCTTTTAAATCAGAGGAGGGCTTTTTTTTTTACTAATGTTTTACTCCCATGGTACTGCATTTAGATTGCCCCGCCCCGCCCCTATAAGAGCCCAACTCCACCTCTGCCTGTTACACTGTTACCCTAATGTTTAAACTCTCTCAGAGGAGGGAATGGTATCTCCTGGCTTAAGCTGTTCGTGTTACATATCAGCTGTTAAATAGCTGTTAATAGAGTGGCTACTAAATGTAAAAAAAAAGGAGGAAATTTTCTTAACCAAAACACAAATTCAGGAAGTTAATAGCACTAAGTCTATAAATGTTTGGATGAGCAGCTACTCTGGGCTGCTAAACACAGGCCTCCTTCTTATTAAAACTACATACTCTAGAATCTGCTTCAAAGTAAGAGTGTCATTTATGTTTTCAATAACCCCACAACATGACAACATGTTCAGCTAGTCCAAAACAACTGTGCATGCAAACTAAATGAAAAAGACCAAGAAGACCTCTTAGATGTCATCGCCTCAGAACTTAATTTTACTACAGGAGAATAAACTGTCTCTCACTACTTAACAACTACTGTACATGCTTTTGATTGAAAAGTGCTCCTGATGAAAGTAGATTAACTTCCTGGACACAACCACTCACATTTGACTTTGAAAACCTTCGCGATGTACTGAGAGAGACACCTGCAGCAGCTCAACCAACCGTTATCCCATCTTCACTCGAAAGCTGTCGCAGCAGTTATGGCCCAGTAGGCAGAGATTGATGACACCGAACATTTTAGTTCAATTACTTGATTTTGCTCAAGGTCATTTGGGGCAAAGAACGCAATAAATGTGAAGAACCACTCCCAACAATGATCCTCTTGGCCCTATAAAAGTACATGATCAATACAGGCGGTAAAATCCCCTCTTCCCTGTGAAGATGGAGAGAGATAGGATGACAGAGAGTTGGAACACACTTTCAGTCTTTTACTCCGTCCGTTCAGGACCATGTTCTGATGTTGGCAGATTTATAACTGTGTACATTATGCTGTTATGCAGCTCTGCAGGACACTGTTCTCAAGCCTGCCAGATCCTGATTCAGCCTTTCTTACACACTCACTGTGACTCAGAATGTAGTGAAGACTTTCACTCACATGGAGGGAGAAAGGTGCATTACTCACAGACCATCCGTAATTTTTAATCACACATAAAATTCAATTTGTCCTCCCTCCTATAAAAGGCCTTTCACCAGACATCGAGGCCAGCAGGATGGCTGTGGGTCTCCCACAAGTGGGAACCACTGGTGTTGATAAATGAAGCCATGCAGAAGTGTAAAAAAATTGCAGTTCTTTGAATGTCCATTAGAGGCTGCCTACAAAACCAAGAAATCCCCAGTACATCCATATAGAAAAGCCCATTTTTACAGCAATAATAAACATGATTACAGTATGGTAAATAAAAGGGTTTTGGTCACTATGGCTCATGCTTAATTTACAGAAACAAAAAAAGTTCAGTAGTCTAATGTGACAGGGACACTGCCCAATAAGAATCAGAATGAAAATCTAAAACTTTCTGCATGCTTTCATCTTGCATTGCTAGCTCTGACAGTGAATTACACTATATTTTCCTTTTCCTCATCATGAAGAATAATACTGCAAAATGAGGTCAAAGCTCAATCAGAAAGAGGTACTGGGGACATTGCTGTTGAATACAGTTATAGGTGAAAATATGCACATTTTGAGCCAGCCTTCCAAGCCCAGTAATGGCTTGCTCTTTAAAATGCTTCAAAAACAATCTGAATCAACAAACTTTTCCCTCAGATTTGAAGGAGATTGTTCAAACCACTGAGCCACTGCATAGCCCCCTTCACACTGCAAGGCTTGAATTGATATTCTGGTTAATTTATGTGCAGTTCCGACAGATTCTCAGTAAAGAACTTGAGCAGGAAATGGGCTTGACGTTAAACATGCATACAGCTCTGCGTCTCCCTGCTTAACGAGGTTTGCAGAGGTTTCATTATAGGCGCTCAGCTCCTGCTCTGCCGTGCTGCGATATGCCAGTTTCTCTTTCACACTTGGCAGCAATGCAGCCCGGACGGGGCAGCGGGCGGCCGGGGGGAGCTGTAATTACTGTTCCTCCATTCTGCTGGTCAGCACGGCAGTCTCATAAAAAGGAAATGAAATGGTTCAGCTTCTATCTGTGAGGGAGTAATGTACCCCGAATATTACATTAGCATACATTCACATGGACATTTTATCTGTGACAGTTAATAAATGAGGGAATGGGGACACATAGACAGGGCCAGCAGGAAAAAGGCAGGGCCTCTAAGATGCCTTGCTCAGGAGCAGAAGAGCAGAAGTGACGGTTTATTTTTAATATGCTGATAGCTTTGTCTTTGGAGGAGTAAACATTCATGTTTCCCCATGAGGAACTGAACCGTCAACCTAAAAATTAGCCTGAAAAACTGATAAATGATACATCTGTACCAGCGTCCTCTGATATCAGATTTTCACAACTCACTATCAGTTAACTGTATCACACATTTTTAGCTTTAAAAAAATGTAGATACGAATGACATTGCAGGTTTTGTAAGGAATGCTGAAGTATGTCAAATATTTATTTCTGATTCCCAATCCCACCTTGAAAAGAAACCACCAAAAAGAGATGTTATGGCTTCAAGCTAGCTAGATAGCAAAGGTTTGTTCAAATTTTAATTCAAATTTGTCCAACTATAACCCAAGCACAAGTATGCTTATCCACCCATTTAGTTTTTTTTATCCCCAAAAAGGAGTGTGGCCATGACATTTTGTGAATTACACATTCAAGCTATTTTGATGAATGAGTTTGCACCATAAATCTAAAATATGGCAACCTTGAACAGCCAGTCACCATCATCTGTAAAGCCAGTGAAACATTTGTCAACCCTCAAGCATCACCAAGCTTTCCCCACTGCTGTCAAGATGGATAAATTAGACACAAACTGGTCTGAAAGCCATATGCTTGGCCGCCGGCCTTACATTGATTGAGTATAGGTGCAAATTTCAGAGTGCTGCTCAAGGCCATTTCAACACATAGCTGTACAAAAAAACTAAACCTATGACCTTCCGCTTAAAGGACTGTAATACTGTAACTTAATCCACTGTGCAATCCTGCAAACCGCCTGGCAGACACACACAAGGGCTCCTAGGACAAACAACTACTCAGATCTCCTCTCATCTCTTTGAATAAACTGACTTTTACTGATGATCCCATGTTAGGAATGCAATAAGATGGCCATTATGCATTTTTTTTTAATGCAGCAAAAACACCTTCCTCTTGAGTAAACTGTTTACCTGTTGCAAATGTTATTTCTCCATTTTTTTTTAAAACAAGCATTGAAAGATGAAGATTAAGCATCTGTTCAGTTTTGCTTTAATGTCGTATCTGTAATATAACACATAGATGTCCTTTTGGGATTAAAAAAAAATGTCATAAAAAGTGTAAGAAATGGCCAGACATCTGAAAATGGATTAACTGTAACAAAGGGTTGACGGATTTTGTGTATCATGCTAGGTGTGCCTTATTTTAAGAGATTTTTAGGAGGACATTTTCTTTGGGTGTTTTTATGTGGAAACTGGTAAAAGACACACTGAGTAGATGGACTGAAGTCATAAAAATGACACTAAAATGTTAAGAAATTCCATATAAAAGACGAGTCAACAAAACATTTTGGTTACATTTTAGCTATGTTAAATGTTTTTATCATATCAAATACATATTTCTCTAATTTTCGCCTCAGCTCACAGAAAACATACCTGGGTCCTGTGAACTCTGACCATTACCTTCCTTACTATTCATTGCATACGCTCTGGACATATATTGACTGTATTGAAGCTCCCTCTGGGTGTGAAAATAAGTACAGCTCCTTCTTCAAAGTATAAATGTTAGAATTGAAGTTTAAGCCATTCTTGCAGGGCTGATACTGGATCAGTTCTACATTTCATTTTGTGATAAATAAAACACAGTCAGGGAGTTTGTGGGTATTGACATCAAAGTAAAGAACAAATCTTAAAACAGGGGGGAGATTGTTTTCTCAGTAGGGTAGTTTGACTCATAACAGGAGATTTGATTTAAAGTTGAAATGTTTGGTCAAAATGAGGGTATGGAGGTCAGGGGGCATGGCTGGACAATCTGCTGTTGGATAGTCAATGAAATGAAACGAATGATCACAAAGATAAACAAATAACCACAAAATTATAGAAAACAATTATACACAACAGCAACATACAGACACAATTAAAGACAAGCATGCACAAGTCAACTATAAACAAACACAAAACAGCCACAACGAAACAAATGACTACAAAGAATAATAAAACTACAAAGAGACACAGAAAAACTACAACAATTTATAAAACAACCGCAAATAGAAACAAACATTTATCAACTTCAAAGACACAAAACAACCACAGATTCAAAAAATGACTGTAGAGAAACAAATTACTACAAAAAGACATAAAAACACTTCAAAGGCACTTAGAAAACCAAGAAGATGTGTGAAACTTCAACAAACAGACACACAAAACAAAGTAAGAATTACTAAACAACTACAAAGAGACAACAAACAATTACGAAGAGACATGAACCAACTACAGAGAAACAAACCGTTACATTAAAACATGAATAAACGACTAAGAGACAAAACCGGACCAACTATTCCCAAAAAAATGCCAACAGAGAAAAATAGCCCCATAAAACATTAAACAACTGAAGACACATTAAAGGAAGAATGTGCAACTTTTTGATCCAGTAGATTTCACCCTTGAGCACCAGCATGAAACCAAAACAAACTTCTGTTTGGTCGCACCTCCGCCATACTAAGGCCTACGTTGTCCTCCGTTGTCCTCCGTTCTCCTCCAAACCCCCCCCCCAAATTCGCACAAAGGTGTTAAGCGCAAACGGCGGGCAAAATTATCCTTTGCTCGAGCTGCAATTGCCTATGGCCTGCATTGTTGAATTAGCCGGCTAATGTCAGCACGCTTTAATTATCTTGCTTAACATTGTATATAAATTGACAAGGAATGCCCGTGATCTAAAAACGCTGCACATTTCCTCTATAAAATGTGTCATAATCCCACTGATTTACAGTACCAAGAGGCAAAGAGTGTGTACATAATCTGTTTATGTTGATGTCTCTGTGTCTGCATCTGCAGGGAATCTAACTGTGTGCCAGCATGTAAACGTCAAAATGTGTTTTGTCAGTATTTTGTGGGAGCTTATGTTTGTCAGTATAATTATGTCTGGAAGTGTCAATGTGAGTGTGTAATTGTGTGTGTCTGTATGTGCATGTGATTTTGACGAGTCACCACAGATACAGCAGCCAGCAGCAGTAGAGCTACTTTAGCAGATAACAGCGTTTCTCTTCCAGAGGCCTGCGGCTCAGCCAACAAGCCTTCCTCTGCCTGGCCTCTTCCTAACCCAGGCTGGCTGCGCTTCAGAGCTCCACTCACACACGCCACACACACAGAATACGAGTAACGAGCTCTGATCTAAGCCACCAAAACAACTGCAAACAAAGAACACCTGCTCATAATTAAAAACCCTGTAAGAGAATAAACATAAACCATAAGATAATTAAGTTTCAGCTTTAAGAGATCCAACTTGAGACAATTTCTGAATTGTAACAAACTCATATAATGTTACATAAGTCACCATAATAGTAGAATGTGGAAGTGTCTGATTGAATATAAAGACAGCAGGAGTCAGACATACAAGAAAGTTGTCCCTTTTTCAGGGAAAGTAACTCCTGACCATGATGGATAAAGAAAAAGTATCAGTGTCCATGGTTTAGTTTCTGTCTTCTGTCTCTTGTATGTCCCACCTCATCACAAGTGGAGCTCACAGGGTTTAATGTGGGACAGTATTATCTTTTAGTTGATGGTCTATGTTGTGTATGTCTATCCTTCAGTACAGGTGTCCCCATTGAAATTCCCCCACTATACGGTGCTCAGTCAGACAAACACCCGTGTTTCAAAGTTATGTTCACCTGGGTAGAAAGTAAGAGACTTTCTGCACAAAACTTCCAATGGAACAAATGGATTCCTCATTCTTTGTTCAACATATCCACAGATTAAAAGATGCTGATAAGGTATTTTTCTCTCTAAAAACCCTTCTCCTTTAAACCTCCACTCTTCTGGAGATTTAAATCTATTCTAATTTTAACTTTACAGCTGCTTTAACATGGTAGATCTGAAGACGAGGTGCAGCGACTGATACTAGAGTAACTTTTTCTGTCCTGCTGATGCTGCAGTGCAGTTTGGACACAGCTCGTCTCACCCTTGAAGTGGAACTACAGGGCACCAGACTCTCAACTGTATGGCAATAAATACTCATCCAGCAGCTTGGAAAACCTTGAGGACTTTTTAATAATTTACTAAACCACTCCTGTAACACTGAAACACTTTCCTGGGGTAGTTTGAGATCCTCCCTTACCAACCCCAATCCCAACCCAACACACACGTACTGTACATGCACCACTTCCACAACTTAAAAACACTCTCTCCATTTGTGTTGTCCCAGAAAATACACTGAGTGGAGTGTCCGCAGGAGGAAAAAAGACATGACTTTACTTCCAAAGGTAGAGTGAGTACAGAGGTCTACATTCAGACAGCAAGAGACAGAAATGTTTGACTCACGTACCTTTACTTACAGCATCGGTACTTTGGGTTTTAAAAATGGTTAATTTTCGTACCACAACATCCAGAGCAGGTTTGAGCTCTCCATGGTGTTGGGGTTTTTATTTTTCTTACAGAATTACTTGTGTCAATATACAAGATATAATACAAGATTGTGGGTCTCCATATACTGCAAAATTCATGCATATGACCAACACTGCATGACTTAATTTGGACCAGCCTCCCTTGCACTTTAGTTTCTTTAATGTATTTTTCATTTGCCCGGCCATGACTTAAATACTTCAAAATGTTGGATGACTATTATTCCATGAAGATGATACAACTTTTAAAATACAGATTGGAAACATGGATGCTTCTTAGTGTTCTGCAGGATTAAAGTAGAGACTTTTAAAGCTGAACAACAAACATGATCTACAAGCAAGAAAGAACGGGACAAACATGTCAATACTTTGGGCCCATACCGTAACACCAGACATAGAGGTTGTATCTGTCCAAACAAGGTCAAATAATTCCTTTTTTCCTTTAACTTTTTGGGATAATGCAAAATGTACAGAATACAAACATGAAGTCACAAACACATGGCTCCGAACCCCGACGCTGTTCTACCCAAACACAAACTGTACAAACTGAAAGAGGACTCTGCTGAAAGGAACAAATGAGGTAACATCTTTATATCAAATCTGATATAGGCTTAAGTAAAGTGTACATATAGTTCAAGAAGGGCTGCCAGAAATAAAAAAAAACATGTTGTGGTCATTTCTGAGAGCATAAGTGGGATGCAGATTTGTATTTCTGAGAACCAACCATACAGTAGCTATGAGAATCCCAAGAGATTGCATCTAAAAACCTTTTTTCTCAAATGTACATTAATGGCTGTTAAGGTTCCTCAATAACCAAAATCCCAATCCTTCTTTACCTGAAGCTTTGAATACAAACATTTCAATTTTTTTTAAGAGATATCGCTCCACAGCAGTGATAATAATGATCCATGAGGATATGTCATGGCTACTAAAGCTGCTCAAGCTAACAGTTTCCTAATTTAACCGTAGTCGATCAAATATTTAGTTTCCCAGCCAGGGAGGCTGATACATAATATCTTAGCACTGGCTAGCAGCTAGTTGTAATTTCCTTTTAGTGTTTTGAACTGTTGGCACAACCCACTGTTACACAACCTATATATTAAATATAATTTGTCTGTTGCTGCTGTGTTAGCTGTGACAGCCCTGACTGCAGACTCCTCTGGGAAATCAGTCCTCTTCCTGTTGTACCCCAGCCACTGGAGGTGCAGGAATGAAGAAGTGTGTGTGTGTGTGTGTGTGTGTGTGTGTGTGTGTGTGAGTGTGTGTGTGTGTGTGTGTGTGTGTGTGTGTGTGTGTGCGCGTCTGTGTTACAGAAGGGAGGATATAGAGAGGCTGCTCAACAGTTCTTTAGTCAAGCTGTATTTTGCAGCTCCCTCTGTGAGAAATGGGTCAGAGCAGCACAGAACCTGCTGCTAGCTGCTGAAGGATCAATACACTGCACAAAGCCCACTGTTCTTCAGGCACCATGCAGGAAGAGGGAGGGAATATTTCATTTTATCGTTTTTATATTCAATATTTTATATTACAGAAAGAGTCATGATGCAAAGACACAGGCACATAAAGCTTCAAGTGCTGCGCAATAAAAAAAGGGCTTCACACATGATGTTAATCTGATCAGTTTAAATAAGGAAACCAATATACAGTATTAAAGCTCCTGTAAGGATCTTTAGGTTTGTGAGACTTCGGCGCCCCCCTTATGGATGAAGAAGTATCTCTTTGTTAATTTTGTCCTGATGTGAGAGTGAGACTGAAGTGTTTTTAACAAAAAAATCTAACAGTCATATAAATAATTTGCTGTGAATCATTGCTTTGGAAAATGTAAAAATAAAAAGGCTGCTTCTGTAAAATGCTGTTAACCTCTTTATATGGCACCTACCCCGACAAACCTTAGGCATAGGCATGGCATAAAATATAACTATATAAAAAATAAACAATCTTGTCGTTGACGGTCTTTGGGATTTTTTTTCTGTCTTAAAGAGGCATCAGTATTAATTTGAGTATTTTTTATAAACAGATAAAACTCCTCAGAGAACCTTTAAACAAAAGCAGGGTGGAGTACATGGGTGAGACGTCATATTATTGCTGCATGATGGGATCAAAAAGTTGCTGTCCTCTAATCAGACCTCAGAACTCTATCAAATATTGTCACATTTTCCAGAGGTGTTCAGTGTTAAATATGGTGACGCATTTAAAAGCAAAACTAATCAAGGCCCCAGTAAGAGTTGAACCCATCTAATCTCTGCAGTCCTAGTAATTGGCCCCCTTACAGAGACTCTGGACCTTCAGCTGAGCCCTCTTTCTGTTCAAAATATCACTAAAATATGGTCACCAAGGCCTTTTGTTTTTGCAGTCACTTCCTTACTTAATTCAACATCTTTCCAAATAGAAAAGGAGTCTTTTATCTTCTTTTATTTTTTTAAACCAAATGCCAGCAGCAGCAGGACATCAAGACCAGACTGAAGCAGTGTGTGGGATCACAGCAGCAGCAAAACCCCATGACTCCAGCTCGTGCTGAGCTGCTCCACTGTCACTTCCTCTCCTCTGGCTGCCTTAAAGGCACATTTTATGTTCAATTTACTGTTGAATTTAATGTGAAGATTTACATCATCGCTATTTGGACTGAATATTGGGGACTTCTCGACATTTAGGGTCTGAGTCAAAGAAGTACCTTCCCACTCTGACATTATAGGATACCAGAGTATTTTACACTCAAATGTAAAAAGATATATGTAACCATCCACATACCTGATCTGGTTACATGGTCCGTTTGTTCAACTCAGGCTAATCCTGTAGATTTTGACCGTGAAAAGCCACGAGCATCCTTATCGCAGCTGGAGGAAGTAAGAGGAGCAGAGAAGGTGAATGGGACGGACTGCGACGGAACTTCTCCAAGGATGATCCGGAGAGTCCTGAGCGCACAACACTGCCAGGAAAACCAAACAACCCCCGCCGTGGGACCCGAAGACTAGAGGTCAGAGGGACGGCAGCGGAAACAGACACGACAGAAACGCAGTATAGTCGCGATACGCAAACAAACAGGCAAGGTAAGGACGAGCAGGTCGAAGATTCAGGTTTAGCGCCTTTTACGCGCGTGAAGCCGTAAAGACGCTTTCGCCTTCACACACAGCGGCGGTCTTCTCAGGTCTCCAAAAGAGCAAACAAACACCAGGAAGATTGGGGACCCAGAAATCCACACTGATACATCCAACAAGTGAGAAACGGGCAGGAGGAATGACAGAATTCGCTGCTGAGCAGACTGGGAGGAGGAGGTGGAGGAGGAGAGGAGAGGGGAGGAGCCGCCCACATCACACTCCCTCCTCCTCCTCGGCAAAGGGCTGGATCTGTCTAATTTTAGTTGATTACTGTCAAAACATGTATAAAAATTTGAAGTTAATTTGGGGCGTGACAAGGCTTATTAGACTGGGGTGGGCCAACTCAAACTCTGATTTACACAGGGGAAGTATAAAGTGTGTACACAAAACTCCAAACATTTCTGTCTCCACTAATCATGTCTACTTTTAATACTAAATTTAAGGTGTCTTATATATTCCTGGAGATAGCTTCTTAAAAATAAAAACAAAGTTGCACAATTTTGGGGTACCACCTGAGGGGCCAATTAGATTTCTAAGGGGTCTGGTAACACCTCTTGTAAGGTATCCATAGTTGCCACATTAGTTCCAATCAGAAGCTTGGCAAAATATTACATTTTGTCAATCACACAAATATCAAAGTATCTGACTGTATTTCCTCCAGTAGACTGTTTTTTAACTAACTTTAATTATTTCTTTATACTAATTGTCAACTTGTCTCTAGACCCAATTCCAACTAAGCTGCTTAAGGAAGTCTTTCACTTTGTTAGCACTTCTTTACTAGATTTGATAAATATGTTTTTAATGACACGCTATGTACCACAGTAGTTTAAAGTAGCTGTAATTAAACCTCTACTTAAAAAGCTACTCGTGATTCAGGCACCTTAGCTTACTATATGCCTATATCTAACCCTCATGTTGTCACAATGAATCTTGAGTTAGTTGTGGCTAATCAGTTAAGTGACATTCTCTATAACAGTTTATTTGAGTACTTTCAGTGAGGATTTATAGTTCACCATAGCATGGACACTGCACTTGTGAAAGTAACAAATGATCTACTTCAGGCTTCAGACAGATGGTTTCTAATTGTACTGGCCCTGTTAGATCTTAATGCCGCATTTAACACAAGTGACCATCACATCATACTACGGAGACTAAAACATTTAACGAGCATCATAGGACCTGCTTTAAGTTGATTTAAATCATATTTATCAGATCAATCTCAGTTGGTACATGCTAATAATAAGCCCTCTAAGCACACCGCGGGAAGTCATAGAATTCCACAAGGTTCTGGACCAAAGCATCTCAATATGCTACTTCTAGGTAATATTATGAGGAAACACTCCATACGTTTTCATTGCTATGCAGATAATACTCAATTATACAAATCAATGACGCTATATGACACCAATCAGTTATGTAAAATAGAAGGATGCCTTAAAAACATTAAGAACTGGATTACCGGAAGTTATTGTGCTCAGCCCAAAACACCTCAGAGATCCATTTTTTAATAACAGTACTGACCTAAATGGCATCATCCAGCACCAACGTTAAGAATCTGGGAATTTTATTTGACCAGATTTCAGAATATATCCTTCAATCCCACATAAAACACATTTTAATGAGAGCCTTTTTTCACCTTCACATCGCAAAAATAAGGCACATTCTGTCTCAAAACAATGCTGAAAAACTAGTTCATATGTTTCCTCCAGGTTGGTTTATTGTCTTTTATCAGGCTTCCCTAATAGGTCTCTAAAGACTCTTCAGCTGGTCCAAAATACTGCAGCATGTGCACAGTCTGCTGCTGTGGATCTACTACTATTAATATCAGTCTTGCGTCTATTATCATTATTATAGTTATGTGACCTGCTCAATTTCTGCTGCTATAGTTGACAATATTGGTCCTCCCACA
Organism: Tautogolabrus adspersus; assembly: GCA_020745685.1. Taxonomy (NCBI): domain Eukaryota; kingdom Metazoa; phylum Chordata; class Actinopteri; order Labriformes; family Labridae; genus Tautogolabrus; species Tautogolabrus adspersus. The sequence continues at coordinate 10,412,595 of CM036536.1, read as the reverse complement.
TTTATTGTCCTTGAAGTTGTAAATGTTAATATTAGAATAATCAGTCAATTATCATACTTTTTGATATTACTATCATACCTGCTTCTACCATTATTGCTGGGGTTGTAGTCATACATCCGTTTCATTTGTTGTTGTGTTGCTCAGATTGTCTCTGTCCGTCTCTCTCTGTCTGATTCTCCTTCTATCCTACTTTCCAAGCCCAACACACTCGCAGCTGATGACTCTTCAACATGAGTCTGAATCTGCTCGAGGTTTTTGCCTGTTAAAAGGAAGTTTTTCCTTGCTTCTTTGCTAAATGTTGCTAAGTGCTTTGCTCTTGGTGGATTCATGTTGGGTCTCTGTAAATAATATATCAAAGAGTAGAGTCTAGGGGCGCACATGGCCTTGAAGTTAGGTCTATACAGAGGCTACAGTCTTTCAAGTGGACCCGGATTCAAGTCCGACCTGTGGCTCCTTTCCTGCATGTCATTCCCCCCCTCCCCCCCTCGCTGGTTTCCAATTCTATCCAATGTCCTATCAAATAAAGGCAAATTAAATATTATAAGAGAGGAAACATGTGAAATATAAAATAAGGTAACTGATTATTGCAAAATAAAGAGTCATTGTATTGACAGAATAGCTAAATTATATTAAAAATAGACATTAATTTTCATAAGGATTATAACCTCAATATTGCAGTGATGGTTTGCTCATGCTGTTCTCATTAGAATAGGATGCTGGGTAATGTGGTTGTGCCCTGCACACAGTAAATACATTCTACAGTAATCTCCAAACACAAACCACTGAACTACTGTAAATGATTTGCCCTCAGTCATTGCTTCCTTAATCTATTTATTATTGCAACCGAGATGACGGAATGTGGACAGAGAAGGAAGGCCTGACTGACAAAAAAAAAAAGATATGCAGCACTACAAAACACTTAGACACACGCAGATTAATGACGTGCAACTGAATCCAAGGACCAGTTGAGGAATGTGAAGTTCAGGTAATCTGGTTTGAAGTTCAAGAAAGCTTCAGGTTGTGAGAGCAAACAACACTTAATGTAGGTCATGTTGCAAAAAAGTGCTCAAAAGAAAAGTGAGAGTTGTCATGGTTTCTAAACTGAAGTTGATTGGTTGGGTTTAAACATTCTCTGTTTTCTGATTCTGATTCTGATTCTGATGTCTTTATAAGGAGCCGTCTGATCTCTTCGGAAACTTTAAGGGGATAAATAAATCGATATGTACTTTCTCATTAGAAGTCAAGGCACTGCAAGTATTCCAGTGAGTTCATTTAAATCCATGCCAATTATTTCACCTTTTACCTCATTTCGGCAGTTTTTTCACACTTAAAACCGCTATACAACAAAGCCATTTTACTTATATGATGGGATACGTTTCTCATGTGTTGAAAGGCAACACGTTTGTATCTTTAGCTACCACAAGTGATCACAATAATCAAACCTTAGTTTATCAGAGTTTTTTTGAATGCTGTTTAATTATCCACCAAAAAGTGTTCGCTCTTGCCCTTGAGTTTTCTGCCATTCAGGAATGAGCAGGCCAACAACTGTCATCTGTACTGAGGCTGATTTTGAGCATGCTTAACACCCATTTTATTGTCTTTCCCTCCAAAAAAAACATGCCAATTGCCTCTGTGAACACTCACAATAACTTGGTTAACACTAAGAGAAAACTGTATGACAAAATAAAGAACAAATGACAGAAAACTTTCCCTGAAACTGCAGCTTCTGTTTCTGATATTTCACAGCTACACACCTGAGATAAAGCTGCAGAGTTCTGGCTGCCAAGTTTGAAGCTTCTTCTGTGCTTATTGAGCTAGAAAACTGCTGTCACTGCTGCAGAAAGTTATTTTATCCTGAGCTCCCCAAAGTACAGACAAAGATTAGGTCAACTAAGAAATAATATGTCTTGTTATCATCCTGATTTGTCACTTCTACCTGCTAGAAATGTTAAAACAGCAGGGTACATCGGAGAAACATATCTGCCTGTTCTCTTTGAAGAAAGTATTGCACCAGGTACTGCCAAAATTTAAGTAATAGGTCTATATTTGGAAAATGTAATTGTTGCAATTGTTTGGTTTTGAGCAGATAATAATGTAAAACATTTGTACCAACCCTCCTTTCAGCTTTAACCACAAATTCAAATTCTGTTCCTTGCCTTGCATGATTATGGTACATCCTTGATTTTCTCATCTGTGGTCATGTAACAAATTCTAAAAGATCTTATTGGGGTTGTATGCACCACCTTTGAAGTGAGTTTCTGCCTGTTATATTGGTAAACCTTGAAAAAGCCAATTTGTTTGAGTTCTTAATTTAAACAGCTAAAGCAGCTGTGGAAATGGAACGGAAAAGAGCGTGAATGAGTTCACAGTGCAGAACGAGCAGAAAGAGAGGTGTTGCTGCTATTTTGGTGTGTGTGTGTTATAACTGATGGGAGGTGCGGTGAACTATTCAGGTGTGTCACTTGATCTGAGCATCAGATTGCTGGGTCAGTCAGCTGTGACCTTCCCTCTTTGCATCCAGGATTAAACTCCTACAGAATGACACTGTCTGACAGGCAGTGGCTTACAGTATGTTTGAGTTACAGATTACAGGTTCAAAGATCAGTGGTCACAGTGTCCAGACGGGTTACAAAACATTAATTTACAGGCATATTTACCAGTTTTCTCTTTGTATATTTCATCTTGTGTTGTATGTTGGTGTATTTGATCTGGTGTAATACATTTTTTATTTATCTCAGGTTGTATTTTTAGTGTATTTTATTTGTTTTTGTATTGTTGTATACTCTATTTTTCTGGTGTTGTGTTTCTGTATATTTAATCTGGTGTTTTATTTTTGTGTATTTAAGCCTGTGTTGTATTTTTTTGTCTCGTTTTGAATTTTGGAAATGTAGTTTTTATATTGTTGTATAGTTGTATATGTAAAAATATATATTTTATCCAGTTTCTTTATTACTATTGGTGTTATCTGCCTTCTCTTATTTCACTGTGAAGCACTGTGACTGATGTCTGTGAAAGCTGCTTTAAAAACAAACTTTGTGTCACTCGCAGAGTTGAAGAAGTGGTTAGGTCTTTCATACTGTAGCAAACACATGTTGGGAAGCAGGCAAGCAGTACATGATGAGTATAAATGAGACTGCTTTAACCATTTATTTCAATTTAAGAACCCAAGCAGATGAGCCCAACACTGGTGTGTAGCACAGTTCGACCCATCTCCCAGACCAAATATCAATCACAGGTGTGGAGTGTGAGCCAGAGGTCTGAGTCTTACTGTTAGGATCAATACGGACTGAACAAAATCAGGATAACTACAAAGACAAACGAAGACAAGAAGAAGTCCTATTGAGATGCGATATATGTCTCCTGCCATTTCTGGTGAATTTTGGCAGCACAATATTTTAGAAAAAAAGGACATATAACATAAGTAAAGAAATCAACTCAAACCAAACAAACTAAGAAAAGGCATCCTTGAGTCAGGCTACTGTCACTATTAAACAAAGAAAAATCCATCAAAACTACATTTAACAAAGTTGGTTTTGCCCACACGATTTGATTGACAGGTGGCTTCTAAACATCCAATGTGACTCTAATAACACATACATCTGGTTCTGTACATACAACACATACAATAAACATACAACCATTGGACTGGGTGGAAGCACACACACCCTTGTATGCACACATACTAGCCAGCTGTTTGGGAGTGTGTAAAGAGGGAGCTGCATCTCTATGGCAACCTGGGGAGAAAGAGGTCACTGTGTGTGTGTGACAACAAAGCTAATGCTATTTCCTGTGCTGGGAGGCAGCTCTGATGAGATGCTTATCTGGACGTGCCCATCCCTGCTTTTTTTTTAACGTACTGACTGTTGTCTGTCTGACCATGTCCACCTTAATTTAAATAAAGATCCATTTCCATTTCAAATGTATCCATCCTAATTAAACCTCAAAGATCGGTTAAAAAGTCTCCCATTAAAAGAGGAATATCAAAAAACCCAGTTGATAAATCTTAAATCTCTTTTAGAGAGCATGCGCAGGTCACTCCCCTTCATGTTTTGCTCAATGATAACCAAGTTCTTTTCATCGCTTTCATGTAGTTTTCAAAAATTCAAGTTTGACAGCAAGTGAATTTTTTTAAGATGAGTTACATGCCTTTGGATTACCTGCAATCAAATCAAAATGAATGTCTTTGTATAAATGGCCAAAAATTGCCATCATTATGGTAGGGATGCAACGTTAAATCACCAATCAGGAACTAGTTTGGCAAAAATCAACTGCAGTACACATATGTTTCCATCATTTTGTACAATTGAATTTGTGCTGACTTAAACACATTGAAATAAAGGCGTGAATTACTTTAAATTGCCGGCATATTTGTTATTTCTAATATTGAAATCAGTATCGGCCCTGATTTTCCCAATTGGTGCTTCCCTAAAGTTTAGCAAACATGATATGTCACAATCTATTTAATTTCTATCCCCTAACTACAAAAGGTGGGGTTAAGATAGGACCCAGCAGGGTGATGGGTGATGTGAGATGTGATGAGACCCCATGCACCCGGACCCGTTTCATGGTCCTGCCCCCATGTTAAGAGTTGGTGGACAGCAATCAGTGAGCATATTAAATTGGCCGTGGGTCAGGACATCCCATTTACACCTGGCCTATATTTAGGGGGGCTCTGTACCTTTAAGAGAACGCTGAACCTAAAACAAGATGGATCCACATCGCCATCATGCAGGGCCCGGTTAGATAATTTAAAGTGGTGGATCTGCCTCTGTCCAGCCTTTGTTTTACTCAGTTAAGTAAAGTGGCAGCCTATGAAGAGTTAACATAAAGAAAGGCAAACAGACTACAGTTACATTATGCTAAATGGGGAATATATATCGATCCTATTACAGGACTTTGATTTTCTTTAAATTAAGGATACATGTTTTCTGCTTAACTGTCACTCTGGACAGATTTTGAATGGAACATTTTAAACATCATGCAGATTTATTAAACCTAGCAAGCTTGACTCATCTCGCAATGTTTTCTAACATCTATTGTGTTGTTCTGAAACATATGGGGGAAAAAACAATACAATTTTGGTCTTAAATGGCATGGCATGTTCATGTTTTCTTAACATTTGAAACCCTCCTTAGCATTTCTGCTTACTTCATTGTGTGTACCCGAAAGGTGTCGACAGGCTTTGAGCTTCCTCTATTTTTCTGTTATTCTCTCATACGATCATAACTTATTCAACATGTAGCAAAGTCCTTCACCCTATGGATGTAACATTTTTTTCTTCTTTCTTTAGCTTCACTCTCATCAGCCTGAAGTTTAATCACATTTAATCTTTTAGATGGAGGCAACGCAAAACAAAGCAAGTTCAAATGATCCACTTATTTGCTTCTGCCTTAACATATTTCAAGAAACCAAGTTCTGAAGACTGGTTATGAATGATGTTCCATCAGTCTTTGTGTTATTACGAGACGTTTTCAGCTAGTCTTTACTGCTTTCAACTTCATAAACAAAAATGATTTCTGGTGACATTTCTATTCCTTTTGTCCCTGCAAATATAAATATGGCAGAGGAGGAGATGGAAGTCGAAAATCTGGGGCAAGAGAAGGGGATAAAAAGGGGATAGAGGAGAGAAAAGAATTGGGCAGAAAAAACAAGAACAGTACATGAACATTACAAGAGAAGATGAGCAGACAACTGGAGGAGAGAGAAGGAAATAAAAGGGAACAGTATGAAATAGAAGAGCAGAGGAGGTGATGATTGATCATGACTCAGCATCACTGTGTTCGCTGTAAGTGAAGCCATTCATCAGGTGACCCTTGATCTGTGTGCCCTCCATTCAGCCCCACTTTCTCTTAATACAAAGTTTCATAACTTAACCCATTTAGACCTGATGAGACGTCTACGTCGCATAAGGCCATGAACATGAGTGCAGAGGAAATTTTAATTTACAGTTAAAGCCAATAGGTTTAAGCTTTCAAATGTTTTATTTGTAAGGTCTCTATCTGATACAGAGACAAAGATTTTAGTAAACTTTATAACTCTGTGCAGTTTTTCTGAAAACCTTCAGGTTCTGGGAGGTTGATTTTAAACGTTACTTAGGTTTTAGAGGGCGTTTTTTTTTTAGGCGTCCTTAGGTCTAAATGGGTTAAGTGAAGACGGACGACATTGGTTTAAGATTGATTAATCACAGCTGGTTTACATCAATTTCTATCCAAACTAACAACAGCAGGTATGCAACTTTTCAAAATGAGAAGAAATGACCAGAGTACATTCTAGCATATCTATTTCTTTGGATGTGCAAGAATGAAGGGTTGAAAACATAGTGGCAGAACACTTATAATCCAGGGTTCTCTTGGGTTCTGCACCTACAGTATATGATAGGATGGTATTTTTGCTGTTGAAAACCATAACTTAGTCTCAATTTAAACAAGGTGGTAAGTAGATTCTAAGCGAAAAACAGCCTGCACCTTTTCCAGGCAACCCACTATGTTCCTGCATCATGTCTAATGACAGCGCTGATAGTGGAGGAAAAAATAATGTACTTTTTCCAAAAGGGAAATTGAGAGAATTGGAAACAACTGCAATGGTTTTTCACATTCCATGCCTAAATAGAAAAGTTGCAACTGAAGTTAAGAAATTGACCAACAATCCCTCTCATGGCTAGCCTACATGAAAAATGTTTCGGTTGCTTGAATTTGCAATCATATTCTATCTGCTACAATCCAAAGAGGCCATGGTAATGGGTGCATGTATTGAATATAATCAGTTTCTGTAGATTCTAACCACAGGGGGAATTGGTAAATAGACTTGAGTTTTCTAGTCTTCTGACAACACAAAGCACCTTTACACTGCAGGTCACATTCACACATGCTACTTAAAGTGTCCATGAGTATTAACTAATCCAGTCATACACACCCAAGCAGCAGGATCAACTAGGGGTTAAGTGTCTTGCCCAAGGACACACAGACATGTGTCTGCAGACGCTGGGGATTGAACTCCCGACCTTCCGGTTGAGAGGCGACCTACTCTACCACTGAGCCACAGCCACTGTTATCTTCCTTGACCCCTTTTGCTCTGCACTTGATCACCAATGTGCTGTTGTTGCCGTCTAGTGGTGTGTCAGAGTTGAATCGTTCTTGATGCAAAAGCTGCAGGGTGTACTCCTATATGTTATGAATGTTTAAACTGAAGGATTTCCATGAGTCCCAGTGCTGACAGTAACAGCTTTGCAGCTGCTCTGTGATGCTGCCTATACGAACAGCTTAAAGCCTCTGCATGCAAGATATGTTGTATAGCTAAGTGTCTTTTGTTGTAAAGGCTCTGTGTAATGCACCAAAGGGACTGACAGTGGAGTGAACAGAACAGATTCACAGCCATTATTGGAGGGCAACACTTTCAACAGAAACATTCATACATACAGTATATCTCTCTGCCTTTCCTGATTAATGTATACATTTCTTTTCTTTTTATAGAATGAAAGACCTTCAGCAGAGACTGAAATGCTCAGTAGAGAGGGAAAACAAGAGGAGGATGGAGTAAAGAAAAAATGGAGGAGAAAGAAGGGAACAGAGAGAGGTCTATGGGGAAAAACAATACCCAGTGATGGTGTATATTGTCTCTGTTGTCACTGATGGCAGTTTGATGCATTGCTCTGCTGAACCAAAGACAATTGTGCGAAGGAAGACAGCCCAGTGTATCTGCATATCGATTACTTGTGGCTGCTATAAATATGGTTTAATGGAAGTGTCAGCGTGTGCCATGGCATATTAACTGAGCCTGGAGCTGAGCTGCAGCTGGATGCTGCTGGCAAACAATAATGGACACATCTGTAGATGGTCTGAGGAAACTGTATAGACGTGAATGTGGACAACAGATATGCCAGGACTCCCTCAGTAGAGCCAAGCATGCAGTGTAAGGAGTTTGACTAACTCGGCATTAAAAATAAATGAGTCATTTCAGAAATGTCTTTAAAAGGGAGAAGGATGTGGTTGATTATAGTAAGCCCGTACTCTACAGTAAGCCTTGTACTCTATTGTTTGGATTAAGCTTGATGCAAGAATTTTGCCTTGACAAACATGAACAAGACAAATTGTTTTACATGTATAAAAGACTGTTGAGTTGAAATGAGTTAGTGGAAGGAACAAGGCGGGACATAAATCTGGTATGTAGAGTTGAAAGCTTCAGTAGGAGGGCTGGTTGTGCTGATAAGTGTGTGTTTGTGTGGAAGCAGCAGAATGAGAGGCCTGAGGGATTAGCAGGAATATGAAGCTTCTCTTCCTCCTTTTCAAATTGTCCTCAAATTAACACAGCAGATAAGATGTTTGACACAGGGATAAAATTAAAGGCGCCTCTCTTTTATCTCTCACTGGGGGAGAATGACTTAATACATCCTCATTTACACGCAGCATATAAATTCACACACGCAAAGCTGCTCACATACAATCCAAGCTGAATACTGTACTACACACTCTTAAGAGAACGGGTACACAATTACATTCGCACACATTAACATCTAGAATCACTTACAAGGTTGAGGCAGACAGATATAACATATGCGTGTAAGTACAGTAATACAAAAGCACTACAAATTAAAAGCTTGATGCAAATAGAGCAAGGCTGCAGGGAAGACAACAAAATGAGCGAAGAATGAAGGACAGTTCGAAGGAAAAAAAGAACATTACACAGCTAATCCCTGTTTTACATTGTAGTCAAAAAGAGGAGAACATGAGCTTTTAAAAGTTAAATTAACACCAATAAATACTAAAAATAAAATAAAAGGAAAGTTAAACAACTAAAGAGCCTTTAAAAAGTCTCATACCTCTTTTCCAAAAAATATATTCTTTAAATGATTGGGGGGGAAAGCAAGAAAACAAAAAGTATAACTATCACACGAATCGTTTTCTTCACCTGAGAGATCATGGTTATCTTTGATAACGTGTGTTGTAATCCAAAATCTCCCTGACATTAATAACTAAAGCAATTCTATTAATGTAGCTGAAAAATGTCAATCATTTTGCCTGAAATGTATTGATGGTTGAGTAGTTAAGTGCTCATGTATATAGTGCAAGTTAGTAATTAGAAGTTTTACATTGGTATTGTCCAATACTGCCCTCTGGTGGCAGTTTTTAAATTGGTTTTGCACAGTCACCTTGCCCCAACAGAAGTATACAGACATCTGGTTAATTTAATTCACTTTGAACAAAGCATGAAGAACACTTAACAAAACCCTACAGAACTCCAACTACACAGAAAGCATGTCATTATTTCAAGAATTTATTCAATTGAACTTCAGACCTTTATCGAAGTTAAAACATTTTTTTAAAATCCAATTGTTTTAATTAATTTATGTGTGGGAGAAACCGGAGCATCCCGGAGAAAAACCCAGTGTGTGATGTCAGTGAAGTGTGTGTGTGTGTGTGTGTGTGTGTGTGTGTGTGTGGGGGGGGGGGGTAGAGGGCATGGAGGGGGCTTAGGGCTAGTCACTCCCGCTTCTGCACCATTTGCAGGTGCTTGTATTTGCGTAGATGTTTGGGAGTGCACGCCTTTTTGAATTTCCTCCACAAAGAGACATGCTCGACCTCAGGTGCTTCTTGGTACATTGCAGGTGTTCGCTCTGTCTCCGCTGTTTCATTGATCAGTTCAGGTGTGTCCTGGACCATCTCAGCAGTATCCTGGACTGTCTCCCCTGTTTCATGGATCAGTTCAGGTGTGTCCTGGACCATCTCAGCAGTATCCTGGACTGTCTCTACTGTTTCATGGATCAGTTCAGGTGTGTCCTGGACCATCTCAGCAGTATCCTGGACTGTCTCTGCTGTTTCATGGATCAGTTCAGGTGTGTCCTGGACCATCTCAGCAGTATCCTGGACTGTTTCCTGGACCGTCTCTTGTATTTCCTGCTCTGTTTCAGATGTCTCCTTGACCATCTCAGATGTTTCTTTGACTGGAGGGTCAGCCTCATCTGTCACATGGATATTCTCTAGCGGGAGGGGTGGCTCTACCATTGGCTCACATGTATGGAGCTCCATCTCTTTTGGGAGTTCTTCAACCTCCTCCTGCGGAACCTGACACGCCTCCTCCTGAGCTTTTAGTGTCAAGGCCAGCTCTAAGCTGCAGCTGGTTTTTTTCTGCAGCTGCTTTTTGAGGTCCTCCAGCTGCTCAGCGTTAACCTTGTCTCTGTGTCGGGCCTCCTCTTCAAGGGCATCTTTTTCAGCTTTAAGCACCGTAGCAAGCTTCAGGTCCCTCTGAAGTGTCTCATGAAGCTGTTGCCTAACTTCTTTCAGTTCTTTGTCCAGGTCTTCAGCCCTATACAATTCAATCAGCAGCAGGTTGCCTTGATAATTAAAATAGCTTTGGACTTCTTCTATCTTGCATTTCTGCTTTTGTAGCTGGCTGTTTTGAGCTGCCACAACTGCTAGGAGCTCCTCTTTGGTCTTGTTCATATACTTTGACAAGTCCTGTGGTGCGCTAAAGAACGGATTCAAGTTGTTTAACTGTTCTCTGAACTTCCTGTTCTCCTCTTCACACTGGAGTCTCCTGTTGACCTCCTCTTGCAGATTTTTCTCTGCCTTCTGGCGCATGCTCCGGTCAATGTTACTCCTGTGCTCGGCATAATACCTTGCTTCCCTCTCCTGCTGCAAATGAACCATTGAATTGTTCGGGCTATGCTGGTGATGTTGTTCCACAAACCTTCGCGGTGGTCTTGTGTGAGCATATTGTTCACCTGGATAGCACCATTGACCAGTGGAGTTCCTGTATGGGCGCTCAGATCTATGGTACGTGGATGCTGTGTTATATTCCATCGCTGCTGTTAATTGATGAAGGTTCTGGGTCGTAAATCGTTTTAAATACTTGTTGAAGTATCTTCAAACTCTACCGACAGTGCTGTGTTTTAGACTGAATTTGTTTGTGTTTGTGGTCTGTAAGCTCGGTGACCTATGATGTCATAGACAGACTTAACATTCCAAATAGCTTTGATGATTAAAATTGAACAGTCACTGCCTCTAATTCAAATGTAAACAGTGACTATAATTCAAATGTAAACAATCAAAATGGCCACCATCAATCCACAGCAACAAACTTAATTGAATCTGCAATCAACCTAACTGATTTACTATTCCAACAGGGTCAGGGTTGGGTAAGGGCAAACAGTAATCTCCAATGTGGAAGCAAACGTGGAAATGCCAAAAAACTTCAATTCATCGAGTGTCCACTACAGGCTGCCTGAAAACCGCAGCAAGCTCCATTAGATCCAAAGTTTAAATGCCCATTTTAAGAGAAGAAATAAACTTGTTTAACAGCCTGGTTCAAAAGACAAATTTGGTATAAATAGTTCATTTCTTTATTAGTTCCCTCTATGCAGGGGTGAATTTTTCTCCAACTCTTGTTTCGATTTTCTTGAGCACAAGGGTCATTCATAAATGTATGTAAATGTAAAGAAAGTGGAGAAAAAAGCAACCCTATTTACACAGTCTGGTGTAGGGTCTTGTCTGTAAATTCAAGTTATCAGACCTCCGTGCCTCAACCAGCATGCTGAGTCCCCGCTGCTGTTAGCTGCTAATTCAGCTGAAACCACATTACTCTCCTTCTTAACAAGGTTTCCTGCACATCTGCTTTACCATCCCTTCATCCCCCTCCTCCACATACATGCACAGCCACAGACACTCGGCCAATCGAGCCTGTGCTATGCAATGTCTTGCAATGTGTGTGCATTTGTAAAAGCAGTTTGCTGTGTCTTGGTGTTAAAAGTGCAGGGTGTGTAAGCTTGTGCATGCTTGTTAAGACAGCCTCTGTATGTCTGCTTATAGGGCTCAACAGTGTGGTTCTGGAAGTAAAAATCACAGTCATTTTCTCCATAGCAGATTTAATTTTTAGCCATAATATCATAACCATCCAAGGTAAACTTACCACAAGCTACCCGAGTGTAAAACGGTAGTATGTGCTCCTGCAAGAGACACAAGATCGTATGATATCCACCTCGTTTTAGGAAAAACAAGATTTATTCGCAATATCGGGGCAAAGAACTACACTACCCACAATCATATAGTGCCACAGAGACGTCTCTGATTGGTTGAGCTTGCTGTTACCATGGCAATGTTTCCAGCCCCTCTGCGCCGTATGCGTACAGGGAAGTTTCGCTAGCAGGCTAGCTAGTTAGTTAGCTAATTCAAAGGGTAGTAATAACCTTGTTATGCTGCAGTGGATGTAGTTTATAATTTCCACAACACACACTACAAGATAGTACAACACTTGCTTTATATATATATATATATATATATATAAACATTATAACAATGACAAAAGTTACTTTTAAGAAGAAACAATATAATTCGCAATGGATTGTGGGATGGGTAGTTCCTTGACTCCGGATGAAAATTATGTACAGTTTTGTACCTTTGCCTTTTTTTCCCCTTTTTTAATGCCGTTTTGGTGCAGAATTAAATGTACTATATTCATGAGTATTGGGGTAGCTGATTGTCTTGGTTCCAGGCGCCACTCTGTTGATCTAAAGATTTTGTGAAAAATTAAGGGAGGATTTGAATGGGGGAAATTTACTTCCGGAACCAGAGCCACCGAAAAAGTGGGCGGTCACTGTTGAGCTCTATTAATGAGGACATGTTGGGTGCACGAAGGCCAATGTTCTTCTGGCCAGATATTACAGTGCCAATACCTGCATTGTGAAAGCAGGCTGTAAAGCATGTAGGTAAATGCTTCATCGTTCTGCTGTGTGAGTAAGAAGAGGAGCTTTTCTTAAATCTGATCTCTTACAGCTCACTCAGTAAGAGATCAGGGAGCTCCAAAGGATTCAGACCCACGATCAAGGACTCCACATTATCAAAGTTTTCTTTAATCTCTTTAAGTCACGGAGGAAAACAAAAATAATGAGCTTATTTATAATCTCATTTATAATATTAGAAACTAATGACACAATTAAATCCTCCTAAAAATTCTATCAAATAAATGTATTCTCCAAAATCAAATAAGATTCATTGCTACATACATTTATGTAATTTCTATTTTAACATCATTTGAAATGTTTTAACCCCGTCCAGAACACAATGTTAAAATGTAGACGATAATTCAACCATTTCAATAATCACAGACACAGAATAGTCTTTTTTCTGGGAAAAGAAACTTCAGGCAAAGAAAAAAAAGTTCTTCATTTTTTAACAAAAAGCATTTACAGAAGAACAGCCAACCATTTCCTGTTAAGTTTTCCTTTACGATTTACTGATAGAAAAAGTGCTACAATTAAAACAACATCAAACAAAGCCTAACATTGAATGTAACTTATCTAGAATACATTAAAATGACATGAAAATCAAATTCTTATAAAATGCTTTCAGCACTTTTAGTCGTTACATAACTCTGCTGCTGTCTGACAAAACAATTCCCTCAGCTGATTCTCAGAGAGTGTCAAAGGTGTTTTATCAGTTGTGTAGTTATTATGGATTAAATATTCCTTCTTTCGTGTTGAATCATTCAGGGGGATGGTTTGATATTTTCTTGAGTGGATAAAGGAGGCACGACCTACCTCGCCCCAAACAGAGGAAACAGAATGCCAGATTTCCTCAGGGGGAAAGAAGGAACGGGCACACCTGGACAACAGAATAACACGTGACTTGTATTAGTATAAGACTGAACTATTCTTATTCTTATGTCTGAATGTAAACTTCATGCAATAGAGCTTTCAAATGTGACTTAAAAAGCTCAAAGTAAAGAACCTATCTCATTAAATAAAGACAGTGAAAGCCACTCGAACAATTAGGGATGTGCCGATGCCGATGTACATGGACATGTGTATCGGCTGATATCAGCCCCGCTTACAGATATCTGCCATTAGGCAAATAATGTGGCAAGCACCGATGTCAGTATCTGATTGTGTCACTTCAATTTAATGCTGGCAGCTAGTATGCCATTCTGCTGATTTAGAGAAGAGGTTATTTAATGGGCAGAAGAAGTCATCGGTTAGACAAACTTGGATTTGTTTTCATGGTCAAACGTTATATTAAAATGTCAGCAGTGTAGGAATCTTACATTGTCTCTGGGAGAGATCAGCAACATGTTGTCTGTAAGTCATGTTCCAGTGATATTCAAGAAAAGGAACTCCTGACATCAGTGTAAATACTTACAATCACAGCTTATTCGGAAAACAGACACTAAGGATTACCAAGAAGTAAAAAATTAAATTCAAAACTAACTCAGGTGTAGGTGCATCAAGAGAGACAAGGACAAGTCCCAAACTTGCATTTGCAAATAATTCTGTAGATTTTATATTCATTGAGGCAAATGTCTATAATGTCAGGTTTCTGAGAAAAGAGTGGATCATTATTCTTAGCATGCTTACAGATGCAAGACCCAGGTATGAAAGTGAAGAACTATTGTCTGTTTTTGTCTGAATGTAGTCACATAATTGTGTGGGGCTCTCACCGTCTTATCTGTCATGCACTAATTCTGTTTTTATCTTGTGTTTTAATCTGTGCAGCTGTGTAATGCACTTTGCAACAGTTATATACAGCTCATAAGAAATTATTTCCAGATAAATCTGCCTTGACCCATTTAATGTTTGCTTCTTCACATTAAACTTTGGAAAGCAGCGTAGTGGAGTGTATGTGTATCAGCACAAATGCAATGCAGTGGGGAAAAAAGCCTGTTTGGGCAAATGGCACGGCTAACAGGTCTAATTTAATTTTTGTCAGCTTCTCAGCACAGAAACATCTACCAGAGTAAGCAGCTGGATGGAAATCAATATGCCATCTCTGCATCCATGCACGCAGACTAATTTCATTGAAGGCTTCTCTTTCTCTATGTACATGTGCAGGTTAATGAAGGTCATTGTATAATCCCATTAGAAACAACAGTGTGCACATGGAGAAGTCAAACCTTTGTGTGTACATTAGGGCTTTACAGTTATCTTTCGACTTTAAGATTGACATTTTTACAGAATTATACTGTAAAATAAAGGCATTTCTGATATTGATCTATTGTCTATTTGATACAGGAAAACAATATTCACTTTGTGCACTTTGTATCTCTAAAGAAGTAAGCAGTGTGTGTGTGTGTGTGTGTGTGTGTGTGTGTGTGTGTGTGTGTGTGTGTGTGTGTGTGTGTGTGTGTGGGGATTAATTTACCCTTGTTCAGGTCGGGGGTGTGCAGGCTCAAGGTCCTCAGGATCGGAGGTGGCCTCTCAAAAAAGGGGCTAGCAACCTTTGGCCAGTGCTGCTGCTCTCTTGATGTCAGACAGCATGAGCTGAGATTAATGCTGGATAGAGTTGTTTGAGGTGTCACGATCTGTGTCTGAGAAGAGGGTAAAGATTCCTTAACAAAGAAATAACAAATCAGACAATATGATTTCTTGTTTAGTTTTTCAAATGCTCTTCGAAAAAACTGAAGTCACAGAGTCTTCTCATTTCAATTCACTACTCACTTTAAGGTCAGCTTTATAGTGAGCTGGACTTGTTTTCATCTGGATCAGATCAGGGGGGGCAAGAGGACTGGAGGTTGGGGTGGAGGTCCTGGATGAAGGAGAGTTGTTGGTCATGGCCCAGCCCAAATCTCCACCGCTGAGGGACTCTTCATTAAGCAGAGCATTGAATGGGCTGGCTTCTGTAGCCTGCAAAAGAAAAGACAGTGATAAGACTTCAGTAGTGTTTTTTTTTTTTTACACTTTTATTAAAATGTAAAATCTGTTTGTTTGCTAATAACGCTTCAATACAAGAGCTACAAAAAGGTTGTGTATTTTCATCTTTGTAACAGCAGTAAACTAGTAACCCTAGTGTATATGGATATGATTGTTATGATTCCTGTATGACCTGCATCAGAAATATCAAAGAATCTTTATCTGAAACAAGCTTGACGCCCAGAGACGCCCGATTTTTTTAAGGATTAAAGATTTTTTTTAACCTAAAAACACCTAACCTAACACCATTTGCATCACATTGTTGTTAAATAGTGTCACTAAAGAATTCACATGAAATCAATTCTTCTAACACCCTCCTTACAGAGAAGTACTGTACATTGCATACTTGAACGCATGAAAGGCTGTAGTGGTTTAGATGTGAAAAAGGTGAGTGTCAGGCGGTCAAACCTTGATGTGAGTGCTGGTCTCTTGGTCTCCAATAAACTCAAGGGCAGGAAGCGCTTCTTCTTCAACCTGTTAGTGACAGTTGCACTGTTAATATTCCCTTCCCCGTTTGTTCAGTTAAGCAACACTCTACTAATTTGCATACGAGAGACACAATCTTGTAATGCAAAAGTCTGAGTTATTGTTTATTGTCCGTATTACGTATTGAATCGTATTGGACTACAACCCCCCCCCCCCCTTGACTGTGTGTCTGTGTGTCTGTGTGTGTGTGTGTGTGTGTGTGTGCGCGCGCAAGTGCATTCCATTGCGTAGTGTAGCACTGAGCCTGCAGCTCTGACAGTACAGTATGGCTGGTAAGATAAGAGCTATGGGCAGTAGAGAATTAAAGCTTTCTAGCAACAAATAAAAGATCGGGTGAGAAAGAGGAGAAGAGACAGGGTGGGAGAAAAGAGACCAAGAGTGTGCACTCAAAGATAAGAAACAAGTATGAGCTAAAATCCTCCGAAAACATCCAACATATGTTGAGAAGAGCCATAAACTTTATTTTGGCTGCACTGCTATCCCAAAGATTCTAACACAGAATAGCAGCAGCTATCTCTTTGTATGTGTGTGTGTGTGTGTGATAATTACCTTTGGAGACAATAACATGGATTTTTCAAGCTTGTTTGCAGGCTTGGGGGACAAATTAGTCTCTTCTCGTACCTCTGGCAGGTCAACCATCCCCTCCCCCAAATAGAGACTCACTGGGTTGAGCTGGGTGCAAAGCTAACAAAAGAAAGGACGGATAAAATACAAGTATACACAAAACAACCGCTGTATTTCTACTCTCAATATGTCTTCATAAACTTCCATCTTTAGTCAGATTAACCTACATATATGACTCAACTCATTACATACATCGACCAGAGTTTCCATGATGCCAACTATAATCATATCTACCAGTACTCTCTTTGTTATGGTCAGTATATGTAATTATTTAATACAGTAGGTTAACTGTAAATTACATAGTTGTGCCTGCTTTTCTTTTACTTATTGTGAAAAAACATCTGCCAGTCAATCAAAACTAGTATTTTACATGACTATGGAAGAATTCAGTTTGTGTGTGTGGCTTACAGCAGCACTGGCTGCAGGGCTGCAGGCTGTCCCATGGCCCTGGCTCATCAGGACAGTGTGGAAGTAGACGTCATTATCAGAGTGTGTGTCACACAAGTAGATCTGCAGCACATCTCCAGTGTAACCATACAAAGCACCCACCAGGGTGCGATCAATACACAGCTTCTTGAAGGACACAATGGCCTCGGCAGTCCAGCTGCCCTGCAGGAGGCAAACCAAAAATACTCTCATTCTCACAGATCTGTGGTCACACAACAATTTGTTACATCTGCAGCTTAGCAGACTGCATACACAAGATCCGAACTTGAGAGGCTGCGAGTAGACAGACAGAAATACAAAACAGTTTTACTTTTTTAAATAGCATGCACCTTATCGTTGTTCTGTTCTTTATTTTTACTTGAATGTATTATTTAAACAGATCTAACCATGACTGGAACCAATAAAACACTGACGTTGATTTTTATGAAAATGCAGGATGAGTGAAGCGCATGAAATTTAACTGTCAGCTCACTAATGCAGGATCTATGCTAGATACATCGGACCACTTTGGGATCAAAAGAAATTAGTGAAAGCCTTTGTCAGTGAGTTGTTTCTGTATATCAGTTGTCTTATCAGGTAGAAATCAGACTCACAGTTGTTGGTTTAATTCCAGCGAGTGATGAAGGGACAGCTTGTGCTTGAAGGATTGAATAACATGATCTGAGAAAAAGAGATATGAACTTCAGAGAGGATCCAAAAACAGGCCATGATTAACTTAGTAGCAGTTGTGTTGCTCCTACTTGAGGAACTTGAGGTTGGCAGTCTGTTCCACATTCATCATGCCGTAATCCACATAGTACACTTCCACCTGAGTGGGGCTGATGATCTGATGGATCACCACACGGTAGAACCACATCCCTGTGGGCGACACACAGCAGACCTGACCTCTTCGGACAAATCGCTCCGGGAGCCGGTACCGCTCTGATACCTCGGGACATGTGTAACATCGTCTAGATGAGACAAGAGGAGAGCAAACAAGAGAAACAGAGACCATGTCACCTTCAAAGAGAAGCAAAGGAACTCAAAATATAAGTAATTATGCCGAGGCAATGAAGAAGGAAATGTGATTTGGAATCTTTTATAGCATGGAAAGAGAAGGTTTCAGTACATTATCTTTTAACTACACTACCACTAACATGTCCACTACCTCATCTCAATTATCATGTCCTCCAAAGCTCTGGTGCCATCAGGCTCACTGAAGCGTATGTAGAAATCCCAAGGCGACTTGACGTGTTCCACCAGCACTTGGATCAGCTGTCGAGCAGCATGGGGAGTCTGAGGTTTGAGACGCTGACTCTGCACTGCATCCAGGGGCACTTCAGGGCTGCAATGCACCTGAATGGCAGGGTACACCTCAGACACCTGCAGGCAGACACAAAAAACAAAGTGAGAGTGGTGAGTGCTTCACAGAACTCTTAAAATATTCAGTGTTATTTTAAAACATGTGTAATAATGAGTCTCTATTTGGGCCACTCAAAGATTGTTTATGAAATGTAAAATATTGTGACTAAAAAGATGTAGCCCAACCTTTTTGTATGTCTTGGAATTATTATTGATCTCCAGCTCCTCGTCCTCGTCAGCTGTGATATTTTCATCATCTTCTTCATGTTTGCCTTCCCAAAGAGACTCTCCACAACTGAAGTAGAAGCTCCTTGATGGCAGCTTTACACTGTTCTCAAAACTCTCAGTCTCCTTAGACTCTAATGAATAAGAAAAAAAAATATATACTGCTTAGGTGAAACACATTCTTCCCGAATATTACTTTATCGCAGAAAACTCCCAAACATTTATTGTAATAGAAATGGATACATTCTAAATGATAAAAACACTGTTAGAAAGAACAACAGACTGGTGTCCTAATGAGACAGAGATCGGATCAATCACTACAGAGAAAGGAAGAGGATGGCATAGTAACACAATAACACACTTCCATAATAACCTTTACTGTATAGTGCTGTGTGTGACCACCTCATTAGATAAATGAAGATTAATTTCCACAATTTTTTCAGCCAAATATATACCATAATAATAGTTATTCATATCACATCTGATGATGAACAAATCATTTTTATAGCTTTATTGTTCCAGTTTACATTTGTTTAACATGCCTGTATGAAACCTGGCAACATGACACAAACTGATGGATTATTTTAACACACTGAGCACATACACACCTGAATGTGAAATATCACTGTCCTGTATGTCCATAACTATCCAGTGCTGTCCACTGTCAGGTTTTAGGTGGAAGGTGTCACTCATGGCGCTGACCAGTTCTGTGACACTGACGAAGCCACTCTGTAGCAACGGCAAGTCTTCGCCAAAAAACTTCTAAGGAGCAAAAGACATCACAGGTCGGATTCACAAAGTTGGACAAAAACAGTGTTGTCCTGCATCGGCTTACTTCTTCTATCACTGTAAGGGCAAGGTACATTTGAGCCAGTAGCTTGCAAGATTTTAAAGATGCTCAAAAAAGCAAGAACCAAAACAAAACTAGAATGAATGTGTTCTTAAGCTCTTTACCCATGACTAGCTTTTTAAAACACCTGTGACACCATGCTCGAGACAAAAACATTGCATGACTTCTTGTATTGTACCTTGTACTCTTCTGGCAGGTTGTGCACTGACAATCCACCACTGGTCTGACTTACAACCTGCAGAGTCAAGAACATATGAAGGGAATTATTACATCACTTGTGACCATACTTCGCAGTCTATTATCGGCCAAAATAATCCCAACTATGAAAGCAAAGCATTTTTATTTAAAGGCAGGGTTGGTAATTTTCGAACACTAGCATGATTTTGAAAGTAGCATTCCCTCAGTTCTCTGTCTGCACCCACCCCCTCCCCTCTGTGCTCCCTCAAAAGCCACGCCCCTCACTTACATGAACAAGCGTCATTGGTCCAGAAGTGGACCTCAGCTCATTCTTTGAGTGTGGGCTCGTGCATGCACGGGGTAGAGAACGAGCAGGGAGACAGGGAGGCAGATTGGATACTCGTGGCAGACATTGGTCAAAGTTTTTACAGGCTTACTACTGCTACAGATGACTGATTTTCTTCTTTCCTTTTTCAGATTACATTACTCATTTCTGTCAGGACCTAAAGACAATTTCAACCAAAATTTAAAAAAGTGTGTCTGGAGAAAATTACCAACCCTGCCTTTAAGTCATTTAGAGATCAGCCTTTAAAGTAGCAGGAGGGTCTGACCTTTCGCAGCTTGTCTTTCAGCTCCTGGCTAATGGTGCCAGCAACTCCATTCTCTATGATTTGTTGACGAAGATCCTCTTCAAGCTGGTGTAGAATTTGACATTTAAAATACTTATTTCCTGCAGTTTCTTGATGCATTTTAGTGATACATAAATGTATCTTAAATGTATGCTTTCACATGCTATCTAGTAGGTTGTAGGTTCAACACGAGAGATGAAATACACACAATTTCTCAACACCAGTTTGATTTAGTTTTTGTACCTAAGATTGTGTCTGTTTTTCCAGTTTATTCAATTATACGTGGAAAGTTAGATTATTGGATAAAAGCTCCCTTGCTCCCCAATCTTAAATAAATACAAACCTTGAGGACACGTTCCTGAAAGAGCTGACCTTCCCGGCAGAGTTCTGGATCCGTTTCCTGTTCTTTCTCTACCATCCCTGGCTTGTTACCGACAGATGTCACATCTTTAATGACAGGACCCAATGAAGTCAAAGTGGGGGACTGGTTCAGAGGACTCTGCTTCCCTGAGTGAACTACAAAGGTATTTTGAAAATTAAAATAACCGAGCCCTTATAAATGAGGAGCACATCTAGCTATCAAATCAAAGACATAATTATCTAATGGAAAAACAAGCGAATATACACGCGAAATACAAAGGATAAGAATTGTGTAATTGTTTAACTTAAACAATGTTTCAAGAAACTGATATGTATTTACAGCCTGCCTTAACTTTCTATAAAAACCAACCTGTGGCTACTGTTGGCCTCTGAGTTCTGGTGTTTGGCTCATTCGAGTTCAACTTTATAGGTGTAGGAGATTCTGACTTTATTGGTCCAGTTCTGTGTTGTCTGAGCAGCGGCCTGGGGAGCATTTGTTCTCTAAGACCCAGAATCGAGCCCAGCCTGCTCTGCTGGATAACAATCATGTCAGTCGCCGCCTCCAGCATCTCTCCAGTTGAGTAGAAGCCGTAGCTCTGGACACGCAGCGGGTGTCCAAAGCAGCGCAGGAAGCAGACTTCAAGGTCTGACAATCTGATTGGACCCTGGTTGGGAGTGGCTGGATTATTAATTGAAACAGGAATATATTCTACAGTGACAGAGCTACATTATTCTGTTAGAAATACAAACATATCTATTCATAAAATAATATATAAACTGAACAGTTAGTAAGAACCTCTATTTTCTTGATTTGGAGGGGTGATTGACTGTTGCTCCGCAAAACTCAAGCCCTGTTTACAACTTGTACGACCTTGTGTCTATGGTAAACCAGTCACAAGTGGACAGCTGGTGGCACTGGTAGACCACTTGGGACGGGATCACAATTCAAAGCCTTATCGCAAATAGCCATAATCATCTTCATTAACCTTTAAAAACATCAAGTAAAAACTGTGATGCAGACTCACAGCAGGGAGAGAAAGCATGAGAGATTGTATTTTTAAAATGTCTGACAGGGTCATCACAAAATTATCCCGCTTGATCTGATGACAGATTTTGCATTTATATCAATGCTATGTGTTACTGGACATTTCCCCTATCAAATAAAGCGCAGAAAAGACAATACTGGAAAACAGAAAAAGAATATGAAGGTGCCTAATACGTGCACAATGATCACAGAAAAAGTAGAGAAGTTTTAAATCATACACAAATAAAAATAAAATTAGGCCTAATCTTTATCCTGAACACAGAGAATAGGCAGCCCCGATAATACACATTATCAAATAAATGTGGACAAATGTGTCCTAAACATTCTCCAAATGTGCCCTTAGGGATCTGATATTACTACTTCCTCAATGCAACTTGCAATGTGCAATTACACCTGAATTTATGGCTGTCCACTTATGGTCAGATCTCTCAGGACACACGGTGATACTAGGTGTAAACAGGACTACAAGTTAACAGCCTAGACCCCACTTGTCAAAACAAAGCCGAAAACAAGAATCCTTTTTAAGTACTCACATGTTGTTAATAGATTAGTGCTAAAATAATAACTTGATACTCTCAAGTGATACCTGGGAGAGCAGAAAGCGGAGTTGTGCCCTCAGCTGAGCAGGAAGAGCTATAGGAGCACACCCTCTTCTAGGAAGGACCACAGACGTGACTGGGTGACAGTAGCGAGAAGAAAAGTAGCTAGCACCTCCCTTCCAAACCTTCTTGTTGGTTTTGGCTGTGCGCTGCCTGGCTACAAGCTCTTCAATGTTTCGGGTGGATTCATCACTTACAGCTGCAATGGTGTAAATGTAAAAGAGAGATCATCACTTGCAATACAAATGTATTTTAGCGTAAGGCTCTTCCTTTACTACTGAAATTTAGCACAAATGTAGCTTGAATGGGGGTGGGATGCCCTACCCTTTAGGTATGAACTGCCATCTGGCCTGAAGTTAATTGAAACCACATCAGGCATCTCCTTCACCATATCCATGATGTGTCTGAAGCCCAGGACTCTCAGGGGCATGGGATGTCCCAACATGGCGACATAGTCTCGCCTGAGCTTGTCAGGGTCCAAGCCCATCTTGGATGAAATGAGCAAGGAACGCACATCCTTCTTCAACTTCGCCAAAATGTCTTCCTGGTTCATCTTGCCTGCTGATATGCAAGAAATATAAATTGGAAAAAAAAAACTCAGCTCACTCAAAAAAAAGTCAACAAAGCTCAAATCAACTTACAAATTCTTGAATACTTGCTGCCAAAACTCCTTGAACACCCTTTATATAAACACAAAAATGACATTATGTTCTGTTTCAGATTTTTTTTTAAAGAAAAAGCCATCAGCCATATGACGTCAAATTGAGACACTTCAATTACATTTCCGCCATCTTTACCTGATAACTTTTTCCTACTCTGTTAATGTAGCATGCACTTTACATTTTATGTTATTATTTAAACAGTTGCAATGAAACTACAGGAAAAAAAAGGGGTTGAACAGTACACGCAAATTGCATATGTCTGAAACATGAAATTAGCTAAATTTGGAGCTAACCTTAGCCGCTAACTTGCACATCGGAAAACAACGACGTGCTGTGCAAGGAGCCCATTCACGGCAGGTTTAAGTCAGTAGATAACCAGACCATTACTTTGAACAAATTAAAAAGACAGGTTACTTTCTTGTGAAATTGCACCAGAATTATCATTAAACCCAACCTTACCCCAAGTCCACAATATCTTCGGTAACCTCCCAAGATATGTTGTGGACTAGTCGTTTCATTTACCTCCACACCTGTTGCTAGCACCTTACACGTTGCTGGGTGATGTTAGCAACTCCAGTATAAAAGGTGCAAAAAGGAGACAAAGCCTTCTGCACTTCGTTGTCAAGATACAATAAATGTTTATCCAAGTATTTAGTCTAATACAGCAAAAAACAAACAAAGACGTTTTAAGTACGCGTCACCTAGTAAAGTTAAAATAAATTGACTCGTAAACCTCGCTGACTCAGCTGCAGCTTTTTCTCAAGCAAAGATCGTTTATTCGAGAAACGAGGATGGTTATCTAATATTGAAAAAAGAAACTCGAAACTCTTACAAATTTCTTGTGCAGTGTTTCCGACCTGAGATGGAAGTTGGACGACATTCAAATATTTCAAATACTTAATATGCAGACTTTACAGAGGAATGTGGAAAAATATGTATCTTAAACCAAGACTCACAGACAGTTTAGACAATCAACGTATTTAGATTAATTAAAATGGTGTGCAAATTTGCATGTAGGCTATGTTAGGTATCTCTTTCAAATTAAGTGTAGGCCTACAAGTTAAATACAGTAAATAGATTAAAATTTATCAAGCAAACAGTAACCATTTGGGTGGACTCTATTCTTACACGACTTGTGTATGTAGTACAAAGTGCTGTCACATTTCCCCTGCCTGTTTTAACAGCGCTTAATGGACCATTTGCTTGGGTTTGCACAAATGTAGACTAAGAACTTCTATAGAACAAGAACCTGTGGCCTGGGTCGCAGAATAAATTATCTGTTTAATTAGAGAGCCAATAGGGAGCTTGTAAAAGCAGAGTAAAACTGCATCAGCTCTTTGGAAATGAAAGGCCTGAGTCAGCACATTCCCCTTAAGGAAGCACTCTGACTCCCTGAGTTCCACTTACATGACTTGTTGTAAATTTTAAATGCTGGAGTTGAAGATAAATCTTTCTTAATGGCACTGGTTTTCTGGAATCAAAAGCAAAACTAAAAGACCCATGCAGATACACAATTATTTAGGGTTTTAAAGGAAAAGATAGAAACACTATTTGTGTGTGATCTGTGATCCCACATAGAAACATGGGTTTGTATGACTAGAAAGCATATCCTGTGAATGTTAAGAAAGGTAAATCAGTTCATGTTTGTGAACCCACGAAGAGAAAAAAGATAGTTACTGTGTACCACAAATACAATTTATACCAACTGTAAATATCCCTATAAGATTAAGACAGTCCTTGTGTGTGTGTGTGTGTGTGTGTGTGTGTGTGTGTGTGTGTGTGTGTGTGTGTGTGTGTGTGTGTGTGTGTGTGTGTGTGACCTAACAGAATTTGGAAAAGCCCTTTCCGAAAGTCCACCCAACCCTGCAACATAAATAATAATAATATTAATATAAAAAATAAAGTATATACTATTCAATTATAGTAGATACAAATGAAAGGAACTACATGTTTTATGTAGATCAGGAGCAGACATGGAGAAATGAAGTTGTAATTTTAGTTTCTTAATCTATTTCAAATGATGTCATTCTTTTATCTTTTCTTTAATTTCAGTGTCACTTTGATAAGAGATAATGAATTACATGCCAACTAAAGTTCACTAACCTGGCGTTATATGAAACAGAAAGGGCGTCAAGTGACACTCCCACTGCTGTCCCACTCCCACACTTGTACATTACCATTTTTTTCTTTCTGATTAGACAGCAACACCGACTACAGCTACACTTCCCCAGCCACTTACGGAACAAAATACAGTAAAGACTCTAAAGTTCAACTTTCTCTTTGTTTTTCACCAAAAAGGCATCCTTCCTCTAAACCTTCAAGCTGAAACCTCCCAACAGCCATCCCTCCTGTGCTCCTCACTGCAGAGCCTCCAGCCAATATGCAGGACTCTTCCAACGTCCGTCCCAGTCTCCCACCAAGACCCAAATTGATGCCAAGGAAGGAGAGGGAGAGTGGAGCCTCTGCACCTCGCAGAAGTCACAGAGAAAGGCCATCCAAGGATGGCAGGGTCCCCGAGGCATTATCTTCAAAGAAAGAGAGGCAGCAGAAGGAGAAGCCAGAGACAAATGACATGAAGGTGGACCAGGAGACTGAGGTGAAGGTGAAAACTACTGTGGTGGATATAGACAGTGTTAGAGAGGAGGAGGTCAAGGAGGAGAACCTGGGACTCCTGGAAGCAGCAGAGCAAGAGGAGGGTGAGTAAAAGTCTTTAGAAAAGCCTGGAAAACTACATATGTAGCAAGGGGAAACGTGAACTCTGGCTTTTTATTGCTGTTACTTTTTGTTCTTTTCTCAGTTCATGATTGTCATATAGAAAAGATAGGATAAAGACATATGTCATCCTGTGACCTGAAATGTGTTTAAGGGAAAAGTACTTCAGGCATACATTCTATAAAAACAAACTAGACATGATTAAAGAGTAATGTTTTATTGAGTTTGAACAGATACACAGACAGTAATAGAAATACTTTATGTCGATACTTATTCACAACAGAAAGCCATATTATCGAATTAACAGCAAGACAATTGAAACTTTTATCAATATATACATACAGTATATGCACACATACATAGTCATGCATATCAATACTGTATACACATGTGCAGATCTACATACATGAAATTAGTAATTAAAAAAAGAAAAGAGACTGTGTTTATTTTGAAGTTGAGAAACAAAAAAGGAAAAGATTATTTATGGGGTAATGTTGGTCTTTGCAGGTCTGAAGCACAAGAACCTGGGAGTGTTTGAGTGGCTACTCATGGTTTTTGTCTTGGCTCTGGTTCTCTTCCTCTTTCCTCTTTCCATCTGGTTCTGTGTCAAAGTAAGAATAGCACCAAACACATCACAACAATCTACCAGGCTTTCACCTGTGATATCTCTGTAACTGTCAAAATGCATTATCTACCTGTTCCACCTTGACAGAAAGAACATGGCAGGTTTTTTTTTTGCATTAAATTGGCCCCATTAGAGAGTCAGTCAGCATTTTCACATATCTGCCGTTTCATTCCTTATCACATGAACTAGATTACACAGCCAAAACAAAAAAGTGTCCTTATGCTTGGAGATTTTGAATTTTGTTATATACAATTTGGCCCATCATCATTTAGCATGTACAGCCAATATGTTCTTCTTTTTATAAGTGCTGCTTACTTATATCTGTCAATGTGATTGACAGGTAGTGAGGGAGCATGAGAGGGCTGTCATCTTCAGAATGGGTCATCTACTGAGGGGAAGACCCAGAGGACCAGGTTGTCACCTATTACATGTGATATGTTATGTTCAAAGATGTGCCCGTCATAAGTAATGTATTTATCTGAGATCTGCATGCTTTCTGAAGTTCATTTCTTCTTTAAAAAAAAAACAATTGAAGTTCTGAATCCTAACTCCTAAGAACAAACTCTCCTCTCTCCAGGCCTTCTTTTCTACCTCCCATTTCTAGACGTGTGTCACAAGGTAGACATCCGACTGAAAATGCTCAACGTTCCTCTTCATACGGTACAGAACAATGTTGTCCTCTCTGAGTAAAAACTGTTTTAAACTGAAATAGCCGACTGCTGTTTATGCACTTTTCTTTCTTTGAAAAGAAACTGAAACCTTTAAGTCCATAAAGAGATCAAACTTAAGCACTACTTACTTTAATGAATTAACAAAAGTTCACACTACAGTTAGTCTAACCACAGTGTGACAAAGGTTTGACTGCAGCTGACTGATAACTTTCTGTATTCAGGTGGTGACAAAGGACCTGCTAAGGCCAGAGCTGAGTGCAGTGTGTTATTACCAGATAGAGAACGTGGCTTTGTGCAGCTCAGCTCTGTCCAGTCTGACCACAGTGCTGCAGACTCTGGTCCAGGCCGGGGTCAGAGACACTTTTGCCCAACACACGCTCAGCCATATCCTCCTACACAGGAGGAGGATCGGACAGCAGATTGAGGCGGCTGTTGACTCTGTAGCATGCCGCTGGGGCATCAGGGTGGAAAGAGCAGACATGTAAGACTGAAGATAAAATAATACCTTCATACCTCCTACTTTGTTTGGAAACGAAAAGGCTAAAGACAATCAGACCACGAGAGAAAGTGCATGATTTGTACAATACAGAGGTGTAACAGTGTTTTTGAAAAATGAGAAGTTTTCCTCCTAACAGGTAAAAAGAAGTGAGGATTGTTGAGATTTGTAGTAGATTGTGAACGTCCTGCTGACCAGCCTTGTTTTTGATTTTCTGTCAGAGATGAGCTCAGTTTTCCAGTGGAGTTACAGCAGAGTCTGGCTGCTGAGGCCGAGGCCAAAAGACAACAGGCCAGAGTGAGTAACTATACCAGCAGTTAATAACCTAATGTTTTTGTTTTTTTAAAGCAGCATTTATCTCCTCCATGTTGGTTATATGTTTTTATAAGTTTCCAATAAAATAGCTAGTTTAATTAAAGTTTGGCCTTAATTTTCTACCTATCCTTTCCTGCAAAACTTAAGAAAGATAGATAGAAAAGGTAATACTCAGTTTTTGGAAAGTAAAAAAAATGTTTCAAGCATCTTTACTCTCACCTCCAGGGAAAAGCAGCAGAAGGGGATAGAGATGTCTGGGAGGGGTTCAGGGCTTCTCTCCGTCTCCTCCATCCTGCCCTGGTCCTTCCACTCCCCCCAGATCTCCTCAGCATGAGCCCTGACCTCTCATCCCTGCCACCCCCTCCTCCCCCTGCTGTGGAAGGAGAGGGAGTGATGACAGAGCGAGATCCAGAGACAGACTCACAAATGATGTGACAGGATCTTTTCAGATTAGATTTTGCAAAACATTTTTATTGTAGTTACCTAATGAATGTGTAATTCTCAGTACAAGACAAGTTCATAGTGTAATAAATGTTTCCCTCAGTGCTTTGGAGTTCAGGCAGTCTTTACTGTTTGAAGGGTAATGTTTGCAGAAACTATTATTTGGAAGGTGAAAAACAAACCTGTTTTGTCTTTGCATGCGGTCATAACACAAGTTAAGGCAAACAAAGCAAGTCACTCCATTAATAGTACATCACTATAGACACTTTCTATATAACTGCCTTACAGTCTAACTATGGGATAACCAATACTGGAAATATTGAATTCTTGGATGGAGCAGCTAGTAAACAATGCTTCTTGTTCTTCTTTTTTCTTTAAATAGTTATGTACACCACTTTTATAAACTTCTGTGCCACTCCATGTGTTGGTTAGTTTTCCTTTACTGGTTTTATTGGTGTGACCGTGATAGAGTTCAAACAAAGAGAACATGCATGAAGCATACATTAAACCCTAAAAGTAATTCAGCTGACTTTAACTGGAAAATCAGCCAAATGGATAGCTGAGTTGTAAGAAGTCCTGATCACATGTCATATCATCGTTTTTTGGTCTTTTTGCTGCTGCTCGATGGTTTGGCTTCAGCTGTGCTCTTCTTTGGAGGAGATAGGGGTGTTACAGGTTGTGTTGAAGGTGGTGGAGTTTTCTTCGTCTCTGAATTATAAACAAAGACATGTACCACTTACATGCTGTAACACTGGATTGCACTGGTCTTTGTGCAATGGTTATACATTTGGAGATTATTTTGTGTGATTTTTACCTTCACTACTTTTGGGCTCCAGGCTGGGCTGAGCCTGTAGTTGTCTCTCAAGGTCCTGAATCTTCTCCAACGCTGTCTGCAGGTCTTCCTCGGCCTTCAGTGCTCGCTGCTCGGCACTCTGGCCCTGCAGCTCTGAATCACTGACCAAAACAAGAAGAAGAATTTGACTTTAATGATCTGGGTCAAAGCTACTACAACTACTACTATGACGACACAGACTTTAAACCTGCTAGATTTAAAGTCTTTCAAAAACTCGACTGACAACCTAACTATCCTTATTGTACAAAAAAATAGAAATAAAGAAAAACTAGATTTAACCCTAAAATCAATCATTCCATTTAGCGATGAGAACATGAACTTACCGCAGTTCCTGCTGCAGTAATCCTACTGTAGTCAGATCACTAAAAGCTCTTTGGGCATCATCTGTATCTGGAGACATAACCAGCTCCTCAGTCTGATAGACAGAGACAGGCAGACAGACAGATGGTCAGAGAGACAGACAGGCAGTGAGACACAATTAGGCACTAGGAGTGAGGAAACAGTTAGTGCTTTAATTGCCTGACCCCATTCAGGTGGACAAGGCTCTGTCCCAGCTTTCTGCTTGTAATGTGTCCGTCATAGCCAATCTGCTTCACCACTGGGCTCTCACAAACTGTGAGCTCCCCCTGCAGGACATCAACAACAATGGTCTTTTACTTATAGCCAGTTTTAAACTGAGGGTACAATAAGTATTTTTGATGGTTGTCATGTTGTTGTTTTTTTGTTTTCTTTATTACACACAACTCTCTAATCTTTATAAATGACTGTGTTTCAGGTCTTATCGCAGTACTAGATATTTCAACTACTCAGGAATTTGACATTTGAAGGCTTTACATCAGCCACAAACTTGGGTGAAAAAAAAATCAGTGGGGCAGACATTGTCTGGAACAGGAGCTTTAACCTTGATTTATTAACTGTAACAACAGTAACCGTCTGGTGCCATTTTTAATCTATATCAATTATGTGTTTCTGCTAATAATTTTATAAGTAGAATAAATAAAATATTTAAATATATGAAAAAGGACGTAACTGAGTTTCTAACTTGTACAGACCTCACTCTGTTCTGCCTCAGGCTCCTGTTTGACATCACTGTTTGCTGCAGGCTCTGCTGAAACTTCTCCTTTTATCTATAAACACAAACATACACACAATCCCCATAAACTCAATCCCTAACCAACCCGTCGACTTTTTATCCTAACAAACCAACATTATTCTTTTGTGTTACTTTCAGTCCCCATACATCTCTCATAAATTCCATATTAACATGCACTGTTGTGATCAGTTTCATTAGGTAACGGATGCCAGTTTTACATATTTATGATGTCTGTACTGATAATATGTTTGACTCCTTACCACAGTGTTCATGTTGTCTGCTGGAGGAACTGGAGCATCACTGATGGAGGCGGGGTCAGCCTGTCTGACAGGCAGCTCCACAGGACCCTTCAAACCTGAGAGCAGGATTTTACAAGTCTCCACCCAATCAGTGCACTCCCTCTGAGGACAGACAACAAAACACACAGAAATGCATGTTGCTTTTTGCTTACTTTATACTTGCCTTTAACTGCAATTTGGGGTCCCTCGTCTGGGGATTTGTAAGTGTTTCGCAATTACCATGTTTGCTATGTGTCAAGAAGAGTTGAAAAACAGTTGTGTTGGTAGAAAAAAAAAGTTGTCTGAGAAACATGCAGCCCTGATTGCTCACCTGAAGCTTTGTGTATTCATTCATCTCATTTTCACCTCCAGCTTCATGTGGGTTCTGCTGGATATTCTCCTCCAGAATCAACTTGCAAGAACTGCAGTCAGAAACAAGCATCTCCTGTGAGTAGATCCTGGTTAATTGTCAGTTGTAAAAAAATGGGTGGTAAAAAAAATTCTGGTACCTGGTCATATATTTGGAAAAATAGTCCAGTCTATCAGCCAGCATCTCAGCATCTTCATCCAATGTCTGCAGTGAGATGTTCATTGTAACATGCTGTTCCTGTACTTGGCTCTGGTCCCCGCTGTGGTCAGGTACCATGAGGAGCAGCAGATCCAACATCCAGCGGGTCTGAGCCATGTGAATAGAAGTGACCTGGAAGGAGGAGAAACACTTATAATCAAGAGGGCTATTGAACAGTGTAAGTCAATGATTCCTCAACAACCATTTTGATTGAAATCACAGTTGCTCTGGCTCAGAGGTAAAAAAAAAAGGAAAAAAAGAAGGACATAAAAACAGGAGAGGTAGTCCTACTGGACAGTTACAGGATATCAGTAACTGGAAGGTTGTACAGAGAAAAAAAAAGAAATAACTGAGAAAAAACAAAGAAGCATTAAACTAGGGGTTACCTGGAATTATGTTGGTTAAATGGTAAAGATCCATAAGAGAAATGTGGTTTAGAGCCATTGCTGCAGAAAGAGCTCAGGAAGTGAAACTGACAGTAAAAAGACAGACAGAGGAAAGAGAAGAGGAAAGAGAATACGAGAAGTGGAAAGATTAAATAAATGTCCTTTTTGAATTTTCAGAAGAACTCCTATCTCTGCAATATTTGAGCATCACACTCCTCGAGCTGATGGCTTTGTTCCAAAAAGACTCAAAAGCAGTGACAATGAAGTATTTGAAACATATTTGAGATGAGTGTAAAACTCCCTTGACAATTTGACTGAACCTGGTTTGTACTTACCTCCTCACTGAGTCGCTGGTTCTCACCATCAGTGAAGTTGGACACATTGGATATAAACGCCTGCACTTTGAACAACACATCTTCTGCCACTTTACTGGGTGAACAAACCAAGACACAAAGCAAAAAAATGAAGACATTCTGATATAATTTAATATTCAGAATGAATACACATGTAGCCTATATTCCTCTTCAAGTCTGATCTACTCGTTAATGAAACTCAAACCCATATTTTAATCAAATATCAGCACAAACAATGGGTAGCATATGTTGGTAAAAACTCAAAGACTTTGGTTGTCTAACATAATACATGTTTAAAAATTAAGTGCAATCAAACTAGAAAATAAGCCTTTCCTGTATAACATAATAATACAGAACACCGACTTTCATTAACTAAAAAACTTTCAAGCTTTCTACAAACTTTAATACAAAATCCTGAAGAATAAGAGAACTTTCTTGAACTTGCATCCTTTGTTCTAACTTATTATTTTAAGACATATTAGCGTACAAAGTTTAGAACTGAGAGGAGAATTAGGTATCTTCTCATAGTCAGGATATTAATGCCATCATATGGACAACTTACAATATGTTGGGTTTATTTGTCTCCTTTTTGTCCTCTGCCTGCATGCCGGTGAAGTGCTTCAAGGCTTCTTCGGCTAAACTCTGCCAGTTGTGCAGAGCATTCTCGAGCTTTGGCCAATCAAAGATGGACATCATTTCTGGCCGGTCAATCACTGCACCAAGTTTTGAAACCCATGACTCCATGGATCCCTGAAGTGACTTGATCTGTCCGTGGATCCCTTAAAAGCATGTCATGAATCAGTTTCATCGCTTGATATCCCAGAGTAAGACCCATTCAATAACAAAAAAGAAAGAGACAGATCTTTATACAAATAAATGTTGTCTCATTAAGCCCTCACCAGTCTCTCCACTGACTTGTGTGTCCAGCTGTTTGAGGAGCTCAGATAAGTATTTGTCAAGCTCTCTTAAAGTGCGCTGGCCTTCAGGGGCTTCACTGTCAAGGGAAGGATGTCGTCTGAACAGCTCAAGGCACATATTCAGCCATCTCTCCTGAACACGGGCAAGCTCACCCAGTGTCTGCTGGCAGCCAAGTAGCTTCTCACCTTGGTAGCACTCACACAGGAGGGTCAACGTCTTCAGGGAAACAGAATACAGAGAAGACTTTAAGTAAACAAACGAAACACAATGCATGTTGTTAGACATACTGGAGGATCATAATCTAAACATACAAACTATTAATCGATTTACAATAAATGAGTTCTTGAAACGTCCACTTTAGTATGTCCTCATAAAGAAAAGTACCATGAACATGCCAATGTCAATGCTAGCTTATTAGCAAAGAGATAGCGGTAATAAGGATGAGTGATGAGGGATCGTTGCTGCACAGAGATGAGATAGATGAGATGAGGGACAGATAGACAGGACCCAGCAGACACGTGAGAGTATGACATAGATGACACAGATCTCATAAGAGATGGAGAGATTCAATACATGAGATAGATGATACAGGTGAGATACATCAAATAGATTATATCCATGACCATGTTAATGAAACAAACACAAACACACACACCCTCAGTAAGTAAATGCATCTGTCTTACATTTGACCACTCCTTCAAATAAGCATGAATTTTTTCCAGTGAATTTGTCTCATATTTTGGGTCCAGACACCTTGAAATAGAGAGAAAGCATCTTTAGAAGAATTGACAGGATGGAAAATGTCTTCAAAGTGGATAACATACTGTAGGTTTTCGAACATTACAGAATACAACACTACCGTTGGGTAATACTTTTTATGAAGACCACATCTATAGTCTGTCATGGAGGGCTTGCTGTTGACTACATGGCATTCGTAAGGCGTTAAGACTACATTTTAAACACACACAATACTTTCCAATACACTACTCAAACATTACAGATGAGACTTGTAATGAATTGTAGGTTGAAGAGCCTTACAGATGCTCTAGATTAGTAATTAGCTAGAGGTTGACTGATCACAATAACAATACACATATATACACACCTTGGCTGTAGAAAGGACTCATAGTAGGCTTTAATAGGTTGTCATTGTATGTGTTGAGTAAAATACATATTGATGATGCTTCTATACTATCATCTAAAAATGTCACTGTAATGGAGAGTACTGTTCTTTATTTGATGGTGCTTTATAATTTTTTTTTTTTTTTTATATACTTTATTAATCCCCAACGGGGAAATTCTGGTTCGCACTCTGTCTGTTATATAGAGACATGCTTCTCACACACACAGGCCTGAATCACACACATGCACAACGAGACCTGTGGACATGCATTATTGGAGAGATGTCAGAGTGCGGTGGCAGCCCCCTTGGGAGGCGCCCCCTGAGCAAGTGGGGGTTCGGTGCCTTGCTCAAGGGCACCTCGGCAGTGCTCGAGAAGTGGTCTGGCACCTCTCCAGCTACCAGACCAACTTCCATATTTTGGTCCGCATCGGGACTTGAACCGGCGATTCTCCGGTTCCCAACCCAAGTCCCTACGGACTGAGCTACTGCCGCCCCCAAAATAATAATAATACAATAATAATAGATAATAAACATTACATAACCTCCTTTGATATCTTAACTTGTCTTTACTTGTTCTGTGCGATGCAAAAGGTGAGCCACTTGTTGATGCCTTGCTGGATGGCAGTGATCTGTTCACACTGAGAGCGCTCACTCTTCTTCATCTGAGACACGAGAGCAGTCAGCTGCTCCTTCCAATAGTCACTTAGCTGCACAATGATATTCAGGTCCTCCGTGTCCTACAGCAGGATGGTCACTATCACAGTCAGAGTGCATTTGAACCAGATATCATGTTTAAACAGACTCATGTGTGGCACTTAAAGAGTGTTTTCCAGGAGCAGCACATTAAAAGTATAGCTGTAAGAACTGCACTGTTACCTTTGATGACAGATAGAGGATGCAGTGCTCTGCTGTCTTTGACCAGCTCTGCTCAGAGATGTGCAGCTGACTGATCAGCTGCAGCTTCTTCACACTGATCACCTGATAAACAGAGAAATATGTACTGAACTTTGAAAAAACAAAAAAAAATCAGTTTTAAAAGCTTTAACGTAGTATCTTTGACAGAAATGTAATTCTTACAACCTGAAGAGGTTAATTAGATGTAAGTTTAAGTCAAAACATTAACAACCTTGAGCATTATATAAAATCTTGCCTATTTAGAAATGCTAAATCTTTGTCATATAATCTGCTTTAACAGTTTTGTTTTGTAAACTGGGGCTCCAATACAGCAGGCTATAACTAACCAAAGTGAGCTAATCAATTATTAATTCAACAAGGAGGGTCCGGTTAAAAGAAATAAATACTTCATGGCTCTCACACCTTGAGGGCAAGGCAGAAGGTGAGCTGGCTCCAGTAGTCTCTCTCCTCAGTCATCTGGAGCAGCTGACCCTCAAGACGACACCTCTGCAGCTCATACAGCTCGTGATATCCCTGGACCATACTGAGAAAAGCACATGGACCATTTGAGAAGGAACACCAATCCACATTTTTTAAACATCTGCACAGCTCGATCACCAAAGTGCTGCTGGAAATAATGTTTCAAAAATATATATTTTTGATCTCAAATGAAACTTTGCCGGTCTCTAAATTAGACTGCTTTTGGGAACCATACAACACTGAGGGCAGAGCTGTGCATCTGCTAAAAAAAGAAGTGATTTTTCTGTAGGAAAAATGTGAAATGACAGATGGTTTCCATAATGTTCAAGCTGGGGAAATTTGGAACAAAAGCAATTTTACAAACAATGCATCAACTTAATGAAAATGTGACTTTGACTAGATGACAAGTAGTTTGGTTTGGTCTTAAAATGGACTGACTCTGCGCTGGTGTTAGTCTGATCGAGTGCTCCAGCCAGCTGCCGATGAGCGAGCTCTGCCTGCTGGGACACAAAGGAATCATGTTCTCGGATTTTGGAAAGCTCCCTGTGAAGAGGAAGAACACCCATAATTACAAAGATTCACACATAATGAGCTAACACACATTGCTCATACACACACATTTCAATTTTTTGCTTTTCTTTACAAGTTCCTTTTAAAATAAAATCACTCAGTGGACACATCTAAGCTCTTAACAACACATGCTAATCTCATTCATCACAACCCGGCAGCCTGAGCTACGTACATGCTGAGCTGCTGCATGGATATCTTGATGTGGTGGATTTCCTCAGTTAGCCGGCGGTCAAGAGCCCGCTGTGCCACTGCCTCAGTGTGAAGAGCCTTCAGATGCCGCGGGATCCGCTCGATCAGAGACTGATAGCGCTGTCTGGACATACAAATAAAAGAGAAGCAGTGAAAATACTTCCTGAGGGCACTACTGGAAATGCTTTTTGGAAATTGCAAAATAATTAGTAGTTATCTTTCGTATTATGTTTAGAATTAACTTGAAGTAACAAAAAATATTTATTTCCAACAAGGCTTATCAATTAGGCTTATTATGTCCTAATTTGTTGGCTGCAAACCTGAGTTTGGCGAGCAGTTGTCCTCTCTCTGAGCAGCTCACGCTGACCTGTCTGATCAGTTCATGGAAAACAACGTTGTAGATGTTCTGCTCAACCTGCACCAGCTCCAACAATTGCTCCATCTGCAAGACATTTCATTGTACTGTTCTGATATGGAAAGATGGCCAGACAGTTGTTATTGCACATGAATACTTAACCAGTATGTATTATTCTGTGTGAATCAGCACTAATGTCAATCATGAAGGCACAGAGCAGCCTGTGTACTTTGACAGGTCAGTTTGTCTTACCTGGGAGAGCTCAGTCAGCTCCTCACTCTGCTGATCCACCCCGGCCTTCACCAGCATGTCGTCCATCATCCTCATCAGCTGGACCACTTCTAGTCTGCCACTGGGCCTCCTGGAAACAGAGCACATACACACAAATGTGTTTGCTTGAAACATTCAGCCTTTATTTCACCAAGACTTTGCCTAATTAATGGTCCAAGGCACCATTAGTTGAAATGAAGACTGCTGGACAGAGATGTCCAATTGAATTGAATTTGTTCCTTTTTTATGAACTCACAGTGATGGGAAGACCCTGAGCTTCTGATCATCATCGTGCAGCTGAACTGTGAACGCACTGAGACAAAGAAGCAACATAAGAATTGATATGAAAAACTAAATTGTGGTTGCCTGGTTAACTTGAATGAGTGGATTATTAGAATAAAGCAAACTCACTCCTCATAGAGCTCAAGGCTCCGCAGCCCTTTGTTTTTCACAATGTGATATTCTTCTGGTATCACACTTTCAGAGATGCATACATTCTGAAAGACAGAATGAATTTAAATTACACCTCACACAGTATAATTGTAGAAAAATGGCTTTGCATGTGAATTGGATGTCAGTCCTGTAACTGTGTGCAAAGTCTTAGTGTTTTTTTTATTTCTCTTTGATAAATATGTTGCATTATGTAAATTTGAACATGTCAAAGTACATGTTTAAAGATGAAAACAGTTGCATGTTTTATACCTCCAGTAATGTCAAAGTAAAGGCATACAGTATTTTGAATCTTCTTGATATAAAAAGAGACAGAAAAATCAGCACACTGAATGTCCTTTAAATTTTCTTTATCTGGGTAAGAGCAGCAAAACAATGGACGCCCTTCAGCACTAGGCCAAAATATAAATGCTAGAAAAACAAGGTTGGCTAAGGCAGCTTACCTGTGTGTCTCCAGTGCCACTCTTGTCAGTCACTGGTGGGAGGGGTTCTGACTTCCTCTGAGTTACAACAGCATCACACAGGAAGGAAATGTCCCTGTGTGGACACCATCAGAACAGACAATTAACAAAAAAACCCACACACTTTAAACCCTATTAAGGTGTTCTGTAGGTTGCAAAACCTAAGCTTGACTATACCTCTTCCTTTGTTCATTCTTGTAGAAATATGTTTTTGCAATGTTTCTATATGCTAGTTAAATTTTACTGCAAAATCTGAAAGACTTCTTGGTTTCAACATCATAGTTTTTGATTGTATGTGTTGTACATCTACCTGCCGGCTCCAGTTACAGATGTTGGCTGCTCAAGAAAGTGTTTGTATTTCTTGCGACCGAGGGGGTGATGCCAGACGGCATCTGGCCGCCTGATTCCACAGCCCTGTATACAAAGCGATAAAATAATCTTAGCAACACTGATATCAAGAAATAGCCCTCTTCAATGTGAAAGGGGATTGAATGTACCTTGCAGTGTCGATTGTGCGCAGTGTGACCCAGAGTAATCCTGTTACAGACAGTGGAGGAAAGGCTGACCAGCAGTTCATCTGGGATGATGTGGTTGTTGACGGGAGGAAGCTGTGTTTTTCTGATCTCTGCTGGGACTTGACAGTTCAGCTCAGCCACTGAGGGAAATGAAGTCAAACTCAAACAACAAAACTAACCTAACACTCTGAATGTATTCTTCAAACTTTCATTTCTCATGAGAAGACAGTATCTTCACATATGTCTCTCAAAGTCTGACATTTCAATAGAAAAAATGGTATGTGTTTTTTTGCAACATGTAAAAGAAACAAGGGGATATGATACTTCCTGATTCCCTTAGTTGGTTTTGATCAGATATTATGTCATCACTATAACAAACATTTGTGACCATACCTTACCCTAACAGTAATGATGTGTTGTGTGCCGTTGCAGTATGAGAAACCTTTCCTGAACATAAACTACTTTTGTGTTTGCTTATCTTCAAACTGCTAGCTGAGCACTGTAACATTAAGCTAGCTTGGCCTCCCCCACTGACTGTAAAGTAAACATCACCTGTGCTGTCCGGAGCCTGCTCCGACCTCGTTGAACTCGGCGCCGATCTGGGTCTCATGGACGCAGACATCCTGGACTCACGTTGGAGTTGTTACAGTAATGTCTCTGCTAAAAGTGTCTGAAACTTTGACGGAGACATATTGGCGAGAAGGCACTTTTATTTGCTCGGAAAAAAAGGACGTCTGTACCCCTCTTCTGTGAGCGTCAACTTCCTGGTTGCGTTGCCAGGGAAACGCTTGGCGCTTTTTTAATTAGCATGAGGCAGATGTCCGTAACACTTTCTTTCTTTCTTTTTAAATCAATGCAAATATGATCATTATGATAAATTCTCATGCTATAGTTTATATATATATGTATTTATATGCTCTGTTTTATTACTGTTTTGGGTAAGATTATATTTACATTTCATATTTTAATTTCATATCATGCAAAAAACAAACGCAACTCCTTGGTGTCATATAGCTTTGAATGATTGAACCCTCGATATTTACCATATAAAACACTGAACAATTGTATGTAAACTTAGTCAATTAGGCCATTCATGTAATTAATTTAAATAATTTCTTTTTTTTTTAACAAATTTCTTTGACTTCGAAACCTGCACAATCTTGTATTTAACATCTCAACTCCCATTTCAATTTCCTTAGAGTACTTCAAAATGAAATTTTTGCATTATTATCTGATGTTTTAGCAACATTTTCAGTTTTACAATTTTGCATTCATGCCAATAAAACTTGTTAAATTGAAATTGAATAAAATAAGAACAATAGGAGATAAAGGAATAGGCCTAAATCAAAGAAAAATAAACCCACTATAACAGGATACATTTGAATAGGCCTACCAGTTATAAAAATAGGCTTTAATTAAGCTGGATATGAGTTTAGATGCATGTGCACCTTCTTAAATGGATTTGCAGAAGTCACGTGCAAAGTTGGAGCACGAGCAG
Organism: Tautogolabrus adspersus; assembly: GCA_020745685.1. NCBI lineage: Eukaryota > Metazoa > Chordata > Actinopteri > Labriformes > Labridae > Tautogolabrus > Tautogolabrus adspersus. The sequence continues at coordinate 10,372,963 of CM036536.1, read as the reverse complement.
GTCAGACAGCAGTTTGATTAAGACTGCCTTTTGAAGGTAAAAGTTCTCTCTTGGATGGAGGTGAGTTGTTATAAAGAGTTAGCCTATTGAAATATTTCCTGTCTTTGTGACCGCAAAACTGAACAAGTCCGCTGTAGAAAAAATATCTGAAATGAAAATAATTTCTCCATTGTTCTCATTGTCACAGCTTCAAATGTGTCTGGTTGGCAGCCTATTGCGGATTACTTCTTAAGCACTTTATTGTCTCTTGACATCACCCAATGCTACCCCAGCAGCCTGCAGCCAAGTACAATGCCTTGACCACATCTTACGTGTCAGGGAATCTCATCTTCATCAGGATTCTCTTTCCCCTTTTACTTAAAGTCTTGATGTTGGTCTTTCAGTTCATGCTCGGCTATGTAGAATTCAAGGTAGGTTTGAACTCCTTTTCTATTTATAAAAGCAATTATTATTTAAATGTTACTCCCTAATATTAGTTAGCCTTCTGTTTGTGCTTCTGTACCTCTACTTTTTCCCTCCCGCTGCTCAGAATTGTAAATGGGCTAGAGGAGGAGGAGGGGTGGGGGTGTTTAGCTCCACGCATAATGCTCTTTTTTTTATGTCTGATGGAGGCTCTTGATGGTGCTCCTGCAGCAGGGGAAGTGTGCATCAAGTGGATCTGTGGTTGACAACAGATGAGCATTCAGATTCAGAAGCACAGAGATCCGTGCATGACGAGACCTCAACACAACGAGCAGGATGATTTCCCGGCACGATTATGGATGTAACACGCTACTATTATGACTTGGAATTACTTGCACGGACAATCCTCATCACATCATTGTTTGTGATAAATGGTAAGTCATTTTTTTTTGTCATGGCTTTTTCTGAGTTTCACCTATTGATGATGGGAAATTCCGCTTTTTTTTAATGAATCAGATATTTTGGCTCAGCTCAGCAATCACCCCTCAGACAGCTCTTCATATTTGACTCAGACTGACAGATGGAACATTTATTTGACCTATGAGTGTTATGAATCCGTATACATCACTAAAAGTATTTAAAACCATACTGGACTAAATCTTACATATTAAAAACACTACAATTTAACATTAGATTTAGTTTAAAACCCACGTAGTTAAAACATTAAGTACTTTTAAAAATCAAATAAACATCTGATTTATATGGACCTATGTTGGCAATGGGGCTCCTGTGGCCAGAGCTAGCAGGTTTTCCTCCAATCAAAAGGTCAGAAGTTTGATCTTTGTCTTCTACAGTTCACTTGTCTTTGGGCAAAACAGGGACCCTCAAATTACTAATGAAAAATGGATTACAGATTAGATTAGTTCCTGATAGGCTTCATGGCACATTGTACTGCAGCATCTATCATCAGTGAATACATGAGTGTGATTTGATGAATGTTGCAGAAATGTAAAGAACTTGAAGTGCACTGCACACCATTTACATTCTATTATCATTTGTCTCACCATTCTTGGCTCTTGATGGTTATACCAAAGTAAGACATTTCTTCATCACATTTAACATATCTAATAGTATTTATAGTAATTCAAGGGCACATAGAGCAGTACCTGCACTGTGGTTCATTTACTGCTCTATGTGCCCTTGAATTGCCCCCCGGGGACAAATAAAGTTTTTTGAATTGAATTGAATTGAATTGAATCCTTTTAATGCCATGTAGACTAGACTAAATGATACCAGCTCTTAGCGCTCAGGAGTAAAGTCCCATCTTTCTCTTAAAGGAGCAAGCTAAAAAAGCCAACTCTTTTAGTAACAGCACATCAGTAACAGCTATTCTTAACGCAGAGTCCTAATTGTCAAGTAGGAGTTAAATCATTATCACACAGTTCCAAAATTAATAATAATTAGCTGTTTCATTTGTAGGAACAAGCTAATTTAGCATTTTGTATGCTATCCAATCATTTTTCACTTGCAAGATCAACACTTTTGTTTTATGGATACTTTTCTTCTTGCAAAAGGTTCTCTAAATCCTTGTAAATAAGCAGATCAGTTTATAAATGGTCACTAGTTTGTGTATTTTTAACTCAAGCGTAGACATTGGCTTGCATTTTAACCACTCCATGCTTGGAATATCAATTAACATTATGAGATGACATCATTGCCTATAGTGATGTCTTCACATTTTCTTTGGACTGAACAATGACAAAAAGAGATTTAACAACTAGAAGGGGGGGGGGGGGGCAGAGTAGTGACCCATGTGGGGGATGTGAGTAATGAAAGGAAGTATAGGGGTGTGTGGATAAGTAATAGAACAATAACGGGGGCTGCACTATATTACTCTTTAGGCCAACTGAACAGCCAGAAATAACACGTCTTCTTATCACCGCCGAAACAAACAGACAGATACAGCATGCATCAGTCCAGAGGTGTTGTCAGGTGCCGCACATGTGCCATTGGAGAGCCTCCAGATAGGACCAAACAAAGACCCTTAGAAGTGATTTGCATATGAAAAGGGCCTTACATGCTGTGGGAGGGGATGTGTGGTTGGCTGGAGATGTGTCTCAAATAGGCAACAGGCCTGGCTCTGAATCCTCTAAAATCTGCCTCACAGGATTTTGAAAGACCACCTGTTAAGGTTTCCTAAAAAATTAAACATCTATTTTTTTTCCTCAATGAAAGAACAGTCTTTGTTTTTTTTTTGTTACCAAAAACTGCTGCGTTACATACCTCTAATCTAGTCCTTATTTACTGACTGATCAGTGTTCTATTGAGAGACCTTATATTGGCATATGGCCAGAGCATCATTACTGACTCCCATGATCTCCATTGCAACCCCCCCAGACCCTCGCCCAATACCTCCAAGTCCCAGTCTAGACATGCATAAGCTGCTCCTGCCTACTGTCTGTGTTATAATATATATTATTTGACCTTCACCATGACATAAGATTGTTGCCTGAGTTGTTGAAGATGGAGCAACAAGTGTAATTGCACTCTTCCCGGTCCTTTTAGTCAGCACTCAGCCTGATTGCACTCTTCAGTCATGATTACTCTGTGATGTTAGCATCTGTGAGGAAGATTGTTGGAATATATCTATATCAGTTTGATGTCATTTGTGGCCCCCAGCTTCGTAATGATGTAGACTCATTTTGCAAAACACACTTGTTTCATGCATCCAGTATCCATGTACTGGTGTGAAGGCTTTTAGAGAAGTGCTGTCTGATTATCATCTGATAGAAGTAGCACTTCTGCTGCTTTTTTTAACCTCCTTTTTGTGACATCATTCTTATGTATCCCCTTCTGCATGTTTCATGGATTACAGGAATCACAGCCTCTGAGCTGCTCCCTTTCTTCTTCTTTTTTAATGGTTTCCAACATGTTTAAAGGATTGTCTTGAGGTAGACATGATATAGGCTTTGACAGTGCTGCAGATTTAAGAAATGACAATACAGTTTCAGTTTTGAGAATATCAAGTAGTAGTAGTACAACATTAATAAGATGTCTTTAAATGTGTTGATGGGTAATGAATAATATTCAACAGAGTGTTTCTACAGAATAACTTATTGGAGCGATGGAGAGACCCATGATGCATAATGTGTTGGGTATTGTCATACTGCTTTAATGATTTTATGAATGAAAGAAACAGCGGTCGATCATTATGGTGTTGAGGAGGTTGAAGATATTTGCAGAAATGATCGTAAAATGAAGCTGTCCTTTGACATTTGAGAAATGTGCTTACAGGTTTATAGAAAATCACATCCTACAGCTATAGTACACGCCATTGCCTGAGTCGGTGCTTTGCAACATAGGCAATACAAAGAGTAGACATATTAAGGTTTGAAACAAACAGACACCTTAAACACAATTGTACTCAATATTTAAAATAAATAATACAATGTTGACAGCTTGACGCTTCATTAATGCTACGTCAAGCATTATACATATATGGAACTGTGTGGGGAAACTTTCACACATTTTGACACAATTTGAACACACAATTGAACACACTGATGAAGTCACTGACAGTTGTTGCCGGTAAGGATTAACTGCTGATCCTCTAATCAGTATGTATAGCACGGCTGAAATGAGACGTAACACTAGAGCCGTGGCAGTGTGCTGTTAATGTCCTGCTGATTAAAACACAACATGAAGTGTTAAAGAAGTTAATGCCTCAAATCTTTGGTTGGATGCAGTCACCATGGAGATAGATTGAATGCTGAAAGAAAACAGCCGAATTGTTTACCATCACAGCCGGCCATGACGCCTGGAGAGCCCCTAAAATCTGAGGCCCTTGTGCTTAACTGAGTGTTGTTGTTTTTTATTATTAGAGATGAATAGACACTGGAATATGATCAAGAGTGTCTGCCTAATTATGTCAGTTATTGTTATTAAAAGTAGTAAAGGTATAGTATAGGGGTAAATTAAGCTCTTTCAGGTTTTTTTTAACCCTTTTTTTTTAAACAAAACATTTATTTGAAGCGTTTGAGCTGTGGAGCAGTTCATCTGTCAAATAAAAAAAGCAATGCAGAAAAAGAAATACCTGATTTACACATTTTGTATGAACTAGCTGCTTATATTGCTCCCCCATATGTTTCAAATTGAGTTACTTTGTTTCTCTAAATGTCTTTCTATATTCAAATGATAGAACAATGTGTAATTTTAGTGGTGAAATCAAATTAAGCAGATTAAGTAGCTTTCCAATGTTCTTACAATTCGATTGAATCAACTTTTTTAACTAATTATTGACACTTTATCTGTAATTTTAACATTGATGTAGATACATACAGATGGTATAAGCTGAGTACATTTATCACAAGTACCAATAACCCACAATAAGTAAACTAAATTCTATTTCAAGTCTTAAGAGTAAGTATAAGTGGCATAAGAATTCTATATCAAGATGGCTGAAAATACATTATTTTGCTTTAAATGTATGTCAAATATTCTGTGTGTTGTGATACTGATCTTTCAAAATGTGACCTCTTCACAGGTGTATGTCTTGAAACGGCATCCACAGAGGACCTGTGCTCTCCAAACCCGTGCCAAAACAGGGCGATATGCAGACTTCGTGGGGACGGCTACTCGTGCTTCTGCGTGCCGGGCTTCCAGGGCGCTCATTGTCAGATCGATGTGAACGAGTGCGTTTCACAGCCCTGCAGGAACGGAGCCACCTGTGTGGACAGAGTGGGCACGTTCTCCTGCCTGTGTCCTCCGGGGTTCACTGGTGAGTACAGAGAAAAGTGTTGGGTCTTCTAAGAGCATCTTAACTGTGAGATTATATCCTAAAAATAACAAATGGTGTGATTAAAAGATATTCATGGGATGTAAGTATTTCTAGCCCAGTCTAGCCAGTCCTTAGACATTTATATAATGTGCTTTACAATTTATAAAACCTAGCAACAAAACACACAACAATGTGGGAATAAAACAGGAAGACATTCAGATTAAAAGACTTAAAACAATTAACATAATACACCATGGATAATATATAAACAAAAATACAAGAAAGCCTTTGGATAAAAAAGGTCTTCAGAAGTGATGTTAATGAGAATAGTGATGCAGAGGACAGAGTTGTTGGAATAGCATACACTCACCCTTGTTGTTTACATGTGAGGTGGAACCAGTAAGGAGGTTCCTGCTTGAGGATGTCAGGCTACGTATTGTCTGATCTTTTTTGCATTAACAGTAATAATTATCAAAAGGTTTGATCACTGGTCCTCCAGGTTACCCAAGGCCTTCTGTCTGGTTCTTTAACATCTTGTGTACATTTCAAGTGAAGAATGGATACACATGAATTAGTCTCTTTGTTTGTCCGGAGTGAAACATCTCAGCAACTAGTATTTCAATGAAATTTGGTTCACGGCACATCCAAGAGATGAACCCCACTTACTTTTTTTTACCCTAATTTATTTCTCAAGGGTAAAAAAAAGTTAAACGTCTCAACAACTGTAAAACAAATGTATCATAAATATATCTCAAACTCACAATGATTAACTCTGGTAATCTTAGTGCCTTTTTATCCAGCGCTTTCTTTGATTTTAAAGTTAAGTTTGTCTAATTTGCTCTAATGCTATACTCTAGTTGTACTCTGGTTAATGACAAAAAATCCTCATACTGATGAACCTCAACTGTACTTTGAATAAGTTAATGTGAGCATGCTAACGCACTAAACTAATATTACAACATGCTAAATATTATTTCTGCTTCCTATGTACTGTATATCAGAATTCCCATTATGACTTTGGGTCTGTTCGCAGTTAGTGCTGAAGCAGTTATCATGGCTCTTCCTTTGAGTCACCCTAAAAGTGCCGCCTGTATAGCTGTAGGTTCTTGTTTTCATGTTAGGACACAATATGACTTGTGATTATTTTAAAAGTCATCTGAAGTAGGAAATAATTGCAAACACCTGCAGAAGGCTTTCTGTGAGATGAAAAAACAGTCCAAACAACAACTGTCACACAAAAAAAGCTTTGTTCATGATTGCTCCCTGCCCTCAGTCTGTGTAGCGCTCTCCCTTGCCTTCTGACATCTGCACTGCTTTGATGTTCACAGGGCCCACTTGCGTGCTGGAGATTGATGAGTGTCAATCACAGCCATGTCTCAATGGCGGCAGTTGCCATGACTACGTCGGTGGCTTCAGTTGCACCTGCCTGCCCGGTTTCCAAGGACACCAATGCGAAATAAACATCGATGAGTGCCAAGAGCTGCCATGCCAAAACGGGGGTCTTTGTATAGATGGGGTGAATGAGTAAGTAGTCCAGCACCTCCTGCAGGATACAAAGAAATGATAGCTCTTCATAGTTAGAAAAGCATAACTGTAAAGTATAATACAGATTTATGAAAGAATTCAGTTTTAACATAAGTAAACATACATTTGATAAACCCACTAATGATGTTTCTGAATCCTCTATCGTCTTAGTTTCAGCTGTGACTGCCCGCATACAGCCTTCAGTGGCAAACACTGTGAGACACCATTACCACCATGTCTCTCTGAACCCTGCTTCAACAGCGCCATCTGTGAGGATAATCAGGGTAACTACACCTGTGAATGCTGGCCAGGTAAATGAAGCCCTTTCTGAGTGAATTCCTCTTGGAGTTTGTAATGGAGATATTTGAAGGTCAAGAGTCACAGGTGTCTGTAATGAAGGAAGAGAACAGATGAAGGTAGTGGTGAATTAAGACTAACTTCTACACTCTCCTGTCTATATGAATTTGATCATATTTAAACACAAACTAAAGCTGAACAATTATGTACTAAGCAATTTATTTCAATTAGAAACAGCATTTGCTTCATTGTTTAAGGGTTCGAGGGGCGTCAGTGTGACATCGACATCAGTGAGTGTGACAGCGCCCCCTGCATGAATGGAGGACGCTGCATTGAGAGGTCATGGCAGGCCCTGTATGGCAGCGAGCCTCTGCTGTCTGAACACTATGACCCACAGCACGCTGCAGGCTACATCTGCAGCTGTCCTCCAGGAACAACAGGTAATTTATTCCTCATAACAAGGTGGAATTCATTATGTCCTACACAGGTCTCCAGTGATGGTTTTAATGGAGCCTCGCGTTAGTTCAGACAGGCCACGGAGTCACGCTCTATTATTGTGCCAGAGTTTGCGTCAGCTGATCTCACGCAAGCCCCATCAGCTGATGGCCAGCTGATCTGCTGAAAGCATCCTATTGGCCAAATAGTTCTTATGCCGCCTTATTTAAACTGCTCTAGCCTGCCTATGCTTCTCTGCTCCCTCTGCATGCCGCATTTGCAAGCGCATTTGCATCCCTCCTCCTCCCCTGCTCCTCCTTTAATGCTATTCTGACTTAATCAATGTCATGCTTGTCATTGATGCGTGCTCTGGGGGGGGTTTGCTGCTTATCTCCCTGCCTTATAGCTTTCCTTGTATGCACGGGAAGGGCAGGAATGTGTGCTGTCCCTGCCTAATGCTTTCCACGTAAGCAACGTGGAAAGGCAGGGAGATCCCTCACAGAGCCATACCGCCAAATATAAATAATTGCGTCAAAGTATCCATTTTGACAAAGTGGTCCTGACTGAACATACAGTTGTAGCTTGATTCCACTTTGTTCAGCTGTTTGTCTTCTTCATTGTGGATCACTTAAATTCACCATACGTACTTGTTTTGTATTATAACAAAAAAAAGTGTGTCCTGTCACATATCTCATCAAGGGTGTGCAGATTACTATTCAAGCAACATCAGGGTGGGCAAGTAAATGTAATTCTATTATCTGTTCAAAGATATGAAGCCTACTTTGAATATTACATGCAGGCCCTTATTGTAAACACTGTCTTTTGTCCACTATTTTTTAAGGAAATAAAGGTTCAAAAATGGCATATTCAGTCAAATCAGAAAAACACAATTTCTTGTTGGTTTCTATAATGCAGATAGTTTGAGTTGTACTTTAGGTAGAAAATGTTGCATTCATTTCGCTTGAGTGAAATCTAAAAAAGACAGCCACGTGGATGGACAGGCAAAATTAAAATAGTCCCAGACAGTGCATTGAACTATCCAAATAAAAAAACAAGTAATTTTATCAAGAGGCATCTGTGGCTGACTGAAGTGAAGGTTGCTTTGGCTAGAAATTTCAAACACTGATCATTTATAATAAGGTTTGATAACAAGGTCGACTTGTGTTAATCTTAAATGAAACATTTACTATCAGACAGTTTTGGTATTTTCTGATTTGGCACCTTCTAGTGGAAGCATATGATTTTTTTTTATTCAAAAAAATGAAAGACGCTATAACCACAAAAGTACATGTATTACCTTTAATCTGTGTCTGACTGTAAGGCTGTTTTCATGTCACCACTGTAATGGATGTGTAATGCCTGAGTGAGAGGACTGTGGGACTCCTGGAGCCGTCTATTACGTAAATGACTAGGTAGCTGGAGGAAATGTGGTCTATAGGTAATATAAATGATAATACTCCACCTAACAACAATCACAGTATACTGTTGGTGCATTGACGTCCAGGGAGACTTTGTGTTGTTACACATTTGTTACATAAAATGATTTTCTTCTGTTGCAAAAGCAGCAAATACTACTTTTCCTGCTTACACAAGACTTGATCTAGCTGTGAAGGTAAGACTGTGAGCTGCTGCCTGCTTAGATTTGGGTTCTAAAAACTGACACTCTGCCAGTCGCAGTGGCAATGACTCAGTAAGGTGACCAAATAGCATTAGTCTAATCCCCAGGATCTGGCTTTGCCGGCCTCCTGACTGGAGCCACTTAGCCCTACGCTGTTGTAGAGAAGTAGACAAGGAGCAGACCTGCAGTTGGATGGCCTATACAAACATAAAATAATATGATGCAGTTCGACAAGTTCGGGGCTAACTTGAGGGAAAACGTGACGGCATGATGTGGACACCTGCTCCATGGATTTGGGGGATTTTGTTGCTTAGAACAGGTAACCTTAGATTTGTATAACTAGATATCTAGTTTGGGTGTTAAATAATATGCATTCATTTCTGGTGATCTTTATTATTGCAGTCGACTGCACTTGTTGTTACAGAGTTTACATGTTCTGTGTTGTTATATAAAACATTAAGTTGTTATTCCACACAAAAAAGTGTCTACAGTGCAAACTTCGAATGCTTATTACATTTTCAGCATAGCAATGAAAAGATTTCTGCTCATAAACAACAAAGTATGTTGAGAGGATAATGCATTGATACTTCATTTGGCTGTTGTGAAAAGTAAAACATAGACCTGGGTTTAGTACCTGTAGTTTGACTTGAAGATTGGCATACTTGATTTTACATGAGTATCAGAGAAGTTCATTTTTCACACTCTATTTAGAAGTCCAAATTGAGATTTTATTTTATTTTTATTAAGAAAACATACTAAACAAAAGAACTAACACTGAGGAAAACAGGAGGAAAAAATGGGTACCTGTTCAGTATATTCACCATTTGTAATCATTATGTAACATCCTAAAGTAAAACAAGTGTCTAACATGCCGTTAGAAAGTCTATTGCTTACAAAACAGTTGAACAATGAATAATGCGATTATTTCCTCTTGAGTGGAAAGAATAATAACAAAATCAATCTTTATATGTATATAAAACAGTCCATAGTTCTTTATTTACATTTGCAGTTGTGTTTTTATATCATTTAATAATAGTAGAAGCAACTTTTTAAGTGGGTTGTTTTGGCAGGAAAAAACAAGTCGTGTGACTTTATTTTATCCGTTTTGTTTCCAGGTTTCCTCTGTGAGGAGCTGATAAACCATTGTGACCCCAGTCCATGCCAGAATGAGGGCAGGTGTGAGAGCCACACTGGAGGTTACATTTGTCATTGCCTCACCCGGGGTCATGATGGCTTCTTGTATGGTGGTGTAAACTGTGACGTGAGGCTGGTGGGATGTGAGGGACATGAATGTCAGAACCAGGGCTCCTGCTCCCCTTTCCTGTTGGATGGGACTCATGGATACACATGCTCATGCTCACCCGGGTACACTGGACCCCTCTGCAAAACCCCTACGACCTTCTCCTTTGAACGCAAGGGCTATCTGCTCCTGCAGAGCCCCCTGGTGGACACAGAGGTGTCCTGCAACATCACCCTAAGCTTTAAGACTGTTCTGCCTAGAGCCATGTTGTTTCAGAGGAACAGCAGGGGGCTCCTGCTGAGCCTGGAGCTGGATGAAGGGCAGCTTCAGCTCACGCTGACGAAGGAGGCCTCGACAGCAAGCCCGATCCAGGTCCTGGACCTTCCTCACAACGTCACAGATGGAGAGTGGCATTCTGTAGAGGCTGTGCTTGGGAACTGGGTGCTCACTCTGAAACTCTTGGATGATTCAGGGAGCTGTGGGAGCCAGTTGTGCCACAAGGAGGCCGCGGTCCAAACCACCCTGGCAGGGCTGTCGTCCCCTCCTCAGAACACTTTCATTGGAGGAGTGCTTCAGGACTCAGATGGCCCCAGTGAAGATGCTCCGCTCCCAGCATTCATTGGCTGCATGCGTGATGTGTTTGTGGACTGGCAGCTGGTTGTCCCTGAGGAGTGGCTGAGCGACTCTGCTGTTAATGTGTCCCCGGGCTGCAGCCACAGGGACCGCTGCCTGGATGTGCCTTGCCAAAACAGAGGAGAGTGTTTCAACCTGTGGCAGAGCTACCAGTGCCGCTGTCCAAGGCCTTACGAGGGGCAGGACTGTGAGGAGGGTACGTTCACGGGAAATAATCAATTTCCAACTGAAAATTTGAGTCAGAAAGCAGCAACACTGAAAAAAGTTAGAAGCATGGGTTTCAAAATCTACTAGTCTGATTGGATGGTTAGTTGGCAGTTGGCATATAGGTAATCACCAAAATCAAGCATTCACCAGAGTCCTTAAACTTTATTTTAAACTAATTTCATATCGATCAGAGGGATTCTCACCTATTTTTTTGAAGCAGGTAATTTGGAAACATTCGCTGTGGTCATGTGTAAAAGAAGGTAAAGGGTTAATGGTCGAGGCCAATCAAAAGTCACAGCGATCCTCTTACTGTATCTGACGCGCTGGATTAAGTATGTAAGAGAATCTATTTCGGAAATACACAGAACATGCAGGTAATTAATACAGCATCCCTTAGACTATCACTGATACACTGGAAAGAAATGAAAGTAGATTAAAGAGAAGTAGTTTTGGATTGTCCCTCAAGTTTCTCCTCCGAGTACCGAATCATTTTGTTCTTCCCCAGAGGACATCTGTAGCCTCTACTAAAGCAGATTACTTATCACAGCGTCTGAAGGCACACACATTTATTCACATGTGCACAGAGACACACACATTCACACTTGAACATCCACACAGCCACATAAGAGCTTTGTTATCCACATTGGAAAGTGCTGACGCGGAACTTAAGGAACATGTGGGCTGGTGGCTGCTGAAATATCATCTTACTGTGCTTGTTGTTCTATGACGCTTAGCCAAAACTGATCAAATCTTTTTTTCTACAGGGAGTTCTTGGAGCTAAACAATTATTTTTTTAATCCAAGCAAAGGACTGCAAATATAATTTGTTCCGTTATCTTGGTCTGAGCCACAGTTTCACTACAAAATGGATTATTTTGTAAAAATGTAAAATTATAAAAACAGGATTAAGGATTATATTATCAGTGAATGCATGTATTATTGATAAATGCTGAAATGTGTTTAATGCTACTGTCATGGTCAGGACTTCATTGCAAAAGGGATTTTATTTTCTCAGCGAGAATATTTCTGGCAAAATAAAAACATTAATTAAAAAAATCAGTTTTGCAAAACTATTGAAACTGTTTCAACCCCCAGAAAAAATTACAAATTGCATGACAAGAGCTGAAAAGTTGTTTTCAAATGTTTCCTTGCTTAAATATTTTTGTCTCATTTGGAAAAAATTTCTGTTTTTGCAGAACATGTGACTGCACGCTTTGGAAACGAGGACTCACAAAGTTATGCAGCATTCACTATTACAGATGACCTTGGTCACAACCTCTCTGTCTCCCTCTTTGTGCGTACACGGAGACACAACGGACTCCTGCTGGCGCTCGCCAACAGCAGCAGCCAGTACCTGCACATCTGGCTGGAGGACGGAAGGGTCACTGTCCAGCTTGATAACTTTGAGAGCCTAAAGGCAGAGGGTGTGATCGATGATGGCGAAGTCCACTTTGTGAGGGTAGAGATGGAGCAGGATCGTATAACTCTGTATGTAGCAGCTGAGAAACAGGGGCATGTAGAAGGCAGGACGGTCAAGGTTCAAATAGGAGATACTGTGTACGTAGGGGGTCTGTTGGAGAGCAGGACCACTTCAGTGTTTGGTGGATACTTTAAAGGCTGCATTCAGGACTTGAGGATCAATGACAGGAGGCTGCAGTTCTTTGGGTTGGACACCTCAGTGAGATCTTTTCCTCTGGAGCTCATGGAAAATGTGACCTCTGGGTGCTCGGGTGACAACGCTTGCACTGTGAGTAAAAAAACATTTTATTTTTATCAATTTTTTGCTTACAGCATCTCTATTTATTGATTCAGGGCATACAGATATAATTAAGAACTGAATATACATACTTAATAGTCACATTGCATAATTATTTTAAGGACATGAAAAGTAAAAGTTATCCCCTCATCATTTCTCATCCACAGAGAAACCCTTGTCTGAACGGTGGCTTGTGCTACTCTACGTGGGATGACTTCACCTGCACCTGCCCACTTAGGACAGCAGGGCGGCGCTGTGAGGAGGTCAGGTGGTGCGAACTGTCACCCTGCCCCATGGATGCAGAGTGCAGGATGCTAAACCAGGGATATGAGTGTAAGTAGCATCCAGGATTTGAGTGAACGACTCCCCCCACACATACACACAAACACAAACACACACCCACACACATAATAATAATAATAATCACAACAACAATATTAACAAATCAACATGTCAGTTGTCATCTCCTATGAAACAAAGCTGAATTTTTACTTTTTCATGTTAATAGAAAACAAAAGCTGTTTGGTGTGTTACTAGACCTTGTTTGTGGTTTTACTTAATTGGCCACTATGTAACAAAGTGATACAACATGCTCAAACATTTACTGGCCTCAATCCGTCCACACAGTATACTGTGGGTGCTTTGTAAAGCAGGATTGGCCTGATGCCAGTTTATCCTTTTTTTGCTGGGATTAGTGCGGTGTTGCCCGTCTGTCCTGTAAGCCACCCCATGTTTAGTGATTAACTCTTTAAGCATAGTTGCTGCTCACAATATAGGACCTCATCCAGTTTGCTAAAAGGATTGTAAGGTTATCAAACTGGCAAAGGTGACATAACTGTAGCGCCTGCTGTATTTGTAATCTTTGAATCAGAAATAAGTGCTGCTGTTTTATTACTTGTCTTGTTTTCATGCTGAAAATCAGAGCTTGCTTTACTTTTTTTCTCTCTTATCTGGTAGGCTACTCCAATGCAACCTTCCTGAATGAAAGCACAGTGCTGTCCTATCAGGGAAATGGACAAATATCCCGAAATCTGACCAACCTCTCTCTAAACCTACGCACAAGGAAGCGTAATGTTGCTATTCTCCACGCACAGAAAGGCTCAGCATTCGTCACACTCTCTGTTCAGGATGGTTTCCTCTTTATGGAGCTTCAAAGCACAGCTGGAGAAAACAAAGGAGAAGAGAAGGAAAGCGGAGGAGGGCCAGATGTGTCTACAGTCAGTCTGAGCAGCAGGAGGACTGTGAGTGACGGTGAGTGGCACAGCGTCCAGTTATTCATGGCAGCGCCTTGGGCGCTGACCTCCCGCTGGACTCTTGTGCTGGATGAAGAAATAGAAGAAGCCAGCACCTCCAGGAGAAAAGGGGGCAACCTGGATTTCCTGAGGCAGGACGTGGACATATTTTTAGGCGGCCTTGCCCCTACAGCTGGCTGGACTCTTGTAGGCTGTCTGGGGACAGTAGAGTTAGGTGGCGTCGCCCTGCCTTACTTGAGCTCCTCTGACGTAAACCTCCCACGCCTGCAGGAGGAGCAGTTCATCCAGACATCACTGAATCAGCCACTTCTTGGGTGCAGCGGGGCCCACTTGTGTGAGCCCAACCCCTGTCTGAATGGAGGGGAGTGCCAGGACCTCTTCAACACCTACAACTGCAGCTGTGCTGAGGGCTGGGCCGGTCGACGCTGTGACTTCTACACCAACACCTGTGCTTCAAATCCCTGCGTTCATGGTAACTGCAGCGTGAGCGGGCTAAGCTACGAGTGTACCTGTGACTTTGGGTACGCGGGTGTGCACTGTGAGGAGGAGGTTGATATGTGTGAAAAACACATGTGTGCACATGGGGGCACTTGTCTGCATGGACCAGACAGGTATGCCTGCCTCTGCCCTGAAAACTACACTGGACCCCTTTGCAGGCAAGTCTGTTTGAGAAAATGAAAAAGACATACGTGTCATAGCATAAAATAAAGTAGATTAGTCATTGCCTAGTGAAAATGTGCAGGAGGCTTATAATATTTTATTCAGTGAATGAATGAATCAATTCATTTTTATTTATCACAGAAATGATCCTATCGTACTTAACATACAGAGAAAAACACTATTGTAGGTGTTATATTATTTACAGAGACCATGCATAATCCATCAATGAGCAAGCATGAGACACCGGAGGAAAAAACCTTTAGCAGAGCCAGACTCATGGTGTACAGCTGTCTGCCTAAAAGGTGGGTTAGAGGGAGAGGCAAAAAGAGAGAGATGGATAGAGACAGACAGACAGACAGACAGACAGACAGACAGACAGACAGACAGACAGACAGACAGACAGACAGACAGACAGACAGACAGACAGACAGACAGACAGAAGGGGGAGAGACAGACAGACAGACAGACAGAAGGGGGAGAGACAGAAGGGGGACAGACAGACAGACAGACAGACAGACAGACAGACAGACAGACAGACAGACAGACAGACAGACAGACAGACAGACAGACAGACAGACAGACAGACAGACAGACAGACAGACAGAAGGGGGAGAGACAGCAGGAAAAAAAACAGATAACAGAGACGTGTAGTAGCAATGCCAAAAATAAAAGTAGATATATGACTAATATCAGCAATAACAACTGTTATGATAATAACTTATGTATGAATAATAATAGTACTTGTTGCAGTTCCGCTGCAGCAGACAGTCTATGACAGTCAATGATCCACATGAACCCTGTGGCAAGGGAACACAAAAACTCAGAGGAAGATACGTGAGGGGAAATGATTGCATACAGATGAGAGAAAGAAAGAAGGAGGAGGAGGCAGGAGCTTGGAGTGTCAAGTACTCCGGCAGTCTAAGCCTATAGCAGTAGAACTAGGAGCTTCTCCAGGCCTGAGCCATCCCCAGCTATAATCATTATCAAAAAAAGGAACGTTTTGAAACTTGACATAATAAAGACACTGAGAAGATATGGGAAATGACCTGATGGAACAAATAGTGTATGCCCTGAGACTGCTAAAAGAAAGATTTACAAAAATATGGTACCTTACCATATTTATACTAATGAATTAAAGTGATCTGATTCAGCAGCCAAAGCCTTCTGAATTAAACCTGTATCTTTAGCCTCCTAACTTAACGTACCTCTACACTGACGCATGGAAGTTTTATATAACATTCTTCTTATATAATTTATTTTTAGATACAGCTTTTATAATGAGGAAGTAATGTAAAAGGAGGTGTGTTTGTATATGTTTGTAAAAATAGTAAAAACTGAAATAAAAAAACAAAGTAAAAAAAAGCGAATATTTTAAAGCAAATCTTGGAAGTATAGAGGTGTCTGCCTCCCTGACCCTGACTGGTGGATGATTCCAAAGGAGGGGGGTCTGATAATTGAAATCTTTACCTAAGTTAGTATATTTAGTTTATGTATGTCTATGTTGTTTGTTTATGATTTACTGACCGTCCTGACTAGGAAAAAACGCTCTACCTCCCATACTACTCTTGGAGAAAAAAAGATGACTAAAGTTTTGAGAGCTTAGTTATTTACTAAACACAGAATACGTAAATAAATGCTTAAAATTGCATAAACAAGGTACCACACCACAACACAAAAAGAAAAAGCATTCACTGTAAATGTCTCCACATCTCTGCCTCTGTTCAACATTTCAACCTCGCCTGCAGCGAGCGCCTCAGATGATGCATTTCTATTCTAGTGTCAGCCAGAAAAGGCCTCAGTCTGCTGTTGTGTCTCACTACACACGGCTCTCTGGTTCAGCGCCAGTTTCTTTCCTCTGTCATCCGCCGTTTGCCTCAGAGAACCAGCAGGGGAACGCCTCTAACCATTTATCCTGTAAACACACAGCCTCTTGCATTTTGCCTCCTTTCCAGAAGGAAGAAATCTTTTGCAAGTGTCTCGCTAAGACAAGCTGCACATCTCCCTTTACTGGGAGCATCTAAGCTGCAAAGTTTTCATCAAAATGACTTCTTTTTGTTTGTGTCTCTTGTTTGTGTGTCTCTTTCTACCCACCTCTCCCCATCCTTCTTTATTCTATTCCTCTCCAGCGAACGCATTGAAGAAATACCGTGGTACATTGTTGTCAGAAATGTGTAAGTTTTTTTTTTTTTCTATTTCTCTAGGTGTTTGCTATTTGTTTCCTGTTAGATATCCGTCTCTCAAATGTCATGTACCATGTCTCCTGTTTTGGTCTTCAACTGCATGCAACAAAATGCCAAGCAAAGCTAATATTATGGCTTCCTGTGACACCTCTTGTCTTAAAACAGGATACAAATTGTTTCCAGTGAGTGACAGCTGTAGTTCAAAATGATCCCTGGCATCTAAATTAAAACTTTACCCATCAAAATTGCACACTTTCTAAAAGAGAAAAGCCTGTATTTTGTAACCAATGAGGGATGAGTTTCAAGAGATACATAACATTTTGGAACAGAGCTGCTGTGCTTCAGGCAAATTAAATAGTTATAGAGGGCAAAGAGAAATGTTTAGCCTTTTCATTCCTGTACTTGGGATTTGATGTCCTGCTGTTGGTTGGTTGCCAGAGGTCTTTAATCTTATTATCCTGTACCCCTCCTAAGCCTCTTTGTGTCCCCTGTGGGGAGTAGAACAATACAGATCCTGCCCGGCTGATTCCTCTGCTTCCGGCAGACATACACACGTCATACTCTGCTGCACAACACCTTGTGAACCTCTCATTACCTCTAAGCTATATGTTCAATTAAAAATAAAACACTTTAACACATATTTACCCTCTAAATGTGTGAATGTCTTCCATCAGACGGCCTAAGCTGCCTGTGTCTGTGTGCGGTGATGACATCAGGAACTACACCTGCTTCAATGGAGGCAACTGCACGGACCGAGAGCTGTCTTGTGACTGTTCACCTGGCTTCATTGGACACAGGTAGGATAGATATACCAAATGAATCCAGAGCAGACTGAGATACCAAAACACAATGGGAACAACTTCCTCCTCCTCAATATTCCCTTTTTATATTTGCCAAAGGTTTTTACTGTATATCATGAAGCAACTTTTCTGTCAAAACGTTGCCTTGCATAAGTATATCCCTCTGAACTTTCCCATGTACTGTCTGTGAAAACTTAAAATGACTTTTATTGGGGTAATAGAGCAACCAAGCTGCAACCTCTGAGCTGCAAAATGATCCAATGCTTAAGTACCAAAAAGCTGCAGTTCCTCAAGAGTCCACATGTGTCATGCTCCAAAAACCAAGGAATTCTCATTAAGCCCCCCATTAAAATGTACAATTTTCAGCAGAAATAAACATGTTTACAGCCTGATACAAAAACATTTTGGTCTCTAAAGCTTTTTTTATCAAATCTGCACAGCGTGGGGGATTTTTCTTTGTAACACTCTATTTCAAATATGGCGACCATCATCAGTGAGCTTCAAAACTCCTCTTCAATAACCAATGGGTGACATCACTGAGACTACATCCAGGTTTTATACACCTTATGGGACCAACACACAACAGATAACAGTCCAAGTCATTTTAAGGAGGAGGGGGAATATTACATGGCATTTCAATTATTTACAAACTACAGAAAACTTTGAGTGATTTTCAACTTTTCTGTGACACCCTTAACATCAGGTTCAACTAAATGCCTTCAGGTTCAGTTGACACACGTCTGCTTTGTGGACTGATCTTGATTGGTTAACAACCAGTAGAAAGCAACTTTAAATGGTAAATAAGTCCATTCAAAATTCCATCCTTTAGTGCTGTAAAATGTGCAGAAGTGCAAGTGAGAAACTGTATATGCTGTAAGTGCTCCCTTCTTTGACACAAACGTCTCTGTCCGTCCTCTGATTCTGTGTCTGCAGGTGTGAACAGGAAGTGGATGAGTGCAAGTCAAACCCATGTCTGAATGGAGGCTACTGCCGCAACCTCATCAACAAGTTCGAGTGCGTGTGTGACATGAGCTACGCCGGAGACACGTGCCAGACGGACGTAAGCGATATTTACTTTTACGTGGCCGTGCTGCTGTGGCAGAACCTCTTCCAGCTTCTCTCCTACCTAATCCTCAGGCTGGACGATGAGCCAGAGATAGATTGGGGAGGAGACGAATAAATGTCGGGGTGTGTTGTGTGCGTGTGTGTCTGTACTTGTCTTTGGGAAACCCTGATAATGGGGTTACAGAGCTGAGTTTGCAAGTCTGTGTATGTGTATGGGATTGATGGATTATAATATACAGAATGAGACAAACCAGCGGTCCCAAACAAAGCACTGGGATTACAGGTATTCATGAGTGCACACTGCACACTTCAGGTTTTTCTCTAGTTTGCAACAGGTTAACAGTTCCAAAGAGCTGTTTCTGTGCCTTAAAATGAAACTTTGTAAATAAGAAGCACCTTATTTAATATAGATATTTATTTTTATTAAAGTAGTATCCATATTTAGGTAGCAATAGAGCAAAGATGCAGTAATCTATTGTGAAAGCAACACACATGTTTTTGCTCAATCATTGATTATCTTCTTTAATGTAAATGTCACAAAATCTCAAAATTGCACTTCGCAACTTCTAAGGGCCCAAAGAAAACCTTTATACTGTTTGTTCTGACCGACCAGTGGAGAAAGTCTATGAACAACTTCTCCACTTTTGATGCAGTAAAGAATATTATAAAATATTTGTTATTTATAATGTTTTTCATTGAATGTTTCCTGTCTGAACTGGATTTTGGGAGCTCTGTTCAGATACATGTGAGAACTATCAAAACAGCGTTGTAGTCACAAAGGCACCTAGAGGGGCTAGACGACGACAGGATGTCTCACTTTGTTCCTGATGTGCGTTCAGAGCACCGTGCTGAAAGACCGACAGCTGTGTGTGCTGTGTGTTTCTGTCTTGAGTGAGGCAGAGATATTTAAAGCCGGAATCTCTGTGACTCAGCTTGAACATTAACCGTGCTGCTGTGGTCAAACATGTCGTTACTCTCATAATGATGGCACTCTCCTCTTCCACATTGAGTTTACGTTGTTGTCTCTATCGATTAGCCTTAGCTCTGCCGACATCATGCTGGTTCATCCATGTAGGACCATTATGTCTTCTTTTCCTTTCTTTCCTTAATCATATTCTGTCGTCATGTTCCATGTCTTTTGTCTCGGGTTATTTCCTGTCTCTGTCTTTGTTGTTGATTAATAAAAGAAAATCTTATCAGCCTTTGTCTGTCTTCTGTCCTCTTTTTCATCTCTTTGCTGATTTTTCTCTTCCATAAACACACTGGTTTCATTTCCCATTTCTTCCTTCCATTTTCTCTTCTGGACTACTTCAGCTAACTGTAACAAATACTTATGCGCTGTACATAAGTACATTTCTTCTTAAATTTTCGAAACAGCTCTAATATTCTCTCTTAATATTTATGTTTTGATTCATCATTTCATTTTAGATTTTTCTGTGGGCTGCCTTTCCAACTTCTACACTGATTTCAACCTACATGTAAATAGACTAGACGAAGATTTTTTTGGCGTATCAATCAGTGCAACTTAAAAGACGAATAAAGGCAAAGCTGTCAAGAAAGGTACACATAATCAATGTTAATTATTACATAACTGAGATATTATTAGTTTGAAAGTAAGAATAATTTAGTTTAAAAGTCTCCTAAATAATACATGAGGTTTAGATAACTTTGCACTGACACATCTGTTGTGTCCTTCAGAGGGCTCCTTTTTACTTCTATAGTAACAGTACAGTTAAGATCCTTTACTTTTTCACTTTTGCATGAGAAAAGACATTGAACCAGTTGCTCTACTTCTAAGAGTCACTTTCTTTTGCAATATGTCTACCTTGACTTGGGTAAAGATTGTGTGCTGCCTCTGTATGTGCGTAAAGGATCAGACATGTTGAAGTCAGGTGGCCACCGTGACACCAAACATAGAGCTTTAATCTCTTAACAGGATGTAGTGTGCGTCGAGCCCAGAATAGCCCATATTTATAGACACACATGTAGCTGCACACAGACACACACACACGCACGCACGCACGCACGCACACACACACACACACACACACACACACACACACACACACACTCACACACACACACACACACTCACACTCACACTCACACTCACACACACACACACACACACACACACACACACACACACACACCAACACACATATTTGGACTACCTCTTAGTATTTGGAGACTTTTTTCATTGTTCTGGAGGGGCTCTGCCTGTTTTGCTTTGTGCACAAAGCCTGGTCAAAAGGAATGGTTCTGTGAGTGTTATGTGGAAGAAGAGTCTTAACTGGCCTGCAGAGAGCTCTGACCTCAACCCCTGGGTCTTATGACCTATAAGGGCATACCTTTGTAAAGCTCTTGCAGCTCAATGGGAACAAACCTGTCAGAGGTCAGAGGCTGTTATAGCAGCAGATAAACACCATAGGCTGTGTAAAAACTGGACATATCCACTGCCATCAGCTGCCTTTTTGAGGCCTTAGTTAGTCAAGATGTTAACATTAAAACGACTTTCAGTAAAAAAATAAATATTTGTGTTAATCAAGCCGCAACCTCTGGGTCTGACAAAAAAAGCCAAATTTGAAGGGATGGTGGTTCTGCAGACGCCAAGTTATCATCGCTGAACAGTCTGTGTCTGTCGCAAATGCGTTAGCTGGTGATGATGAGAAATTCACCAGATTGAGATTATAGTTGTAAGGAGTTTATTTTATCAGACCAATGAAGCTAACAGAGATCATGGAAAGTCACAAACGCCCTATTTGCTTGACCACAATTGAAACTAACTGATTTTTTCATCACAATTGCCCGCTGTCTTTTCTGCTGAAAAAGCCAACAACAATCCTGCCTCCCATGCACTATCCACAATATGTTAATCAATGTATAACAAACACAGAGCAAGCTAACATGCCAGTTGTTGTGAGTGCACAGTCATGCTTAGTAGCGCTTGTGTTTAAATTGCAGAATACTGAAATTGTAGTCACCAAAAACGCATGGGATTAGTGTCCTAGCACAGAAAGCCATGTTCATATTTGATATTTGAATGAAGAATCCCTAAGAAGTAACAACAACAGAAATATGGCGGAGAAGTTGAGTTCAGTGATCGAGTTAGATGAGCTGATGTGAAGCAGACAGCTAGTGTCCTCCTTCTCTTACTTAACTAAAACAGGTGTGTTGTAATAAACTTCTCATACAGTTTTCATCAATAGAATAAACACGCCTGATTTTATAAACTTAAATTTGGATTTTTATATGGTGCCTGATTGGGATCGACTCATTTTTTGAGCCAGCCTCTAGTGGCCACTAGATGGGCTGCAGTTTTGGGAACTTCTGTTTTGGCTTTTTTTCTCAGAACCAGAGGTTCTTTAAATTATTATTATAATTATAACAATTATTTTATTTTTTTACTGAAAGTCGTTTTAATGTTAATACTTGACGTACTGTTAGCCATGAAGCCAATATAAACTTGAAGTCCTAATTTATACACCTGCCTCCTCCCTCGTATCTAATATTTTACAAGTCTGTATGCATGTGTGTGTATGTGTATGTGTGTCCTTAGCAAGCACAGGTATCCCTAATGGCAAGGAAAGAGTGGGAGGAAATGGGAAGCAGTTTTTCAGTGTCGGCACTGATGTGACCATCCTTTGAGAGTAAGACAAGCGGGGAGAGGAGGAGGAGGAAATGTGCTTTGCCAGCAAAAAAGCAGCATCTGGTGCTGAAGTGCAGTTTCAGCAGAGAGCTGGTGGCATTCACAGAGGTTCGGTGTGCTTCACAGAAACATATGAGGGCAGCTTATCTGGCACATATACACACACACAGACACACACACACACACTCATAGATACACACAAAGCAGGTTGATAGTGCTGACAGCAGGGAAGCATTGCTGCTGTCTCTCTCTCTCTCTCTCTCTCTCTCTCTCTCTCTCTCTCTCTCTCTCTCTCTCTGTGCAGAGGCTTCAGGGTGGCCCTGCTGTGTACCTCAGAGACTGGTTAGTTAGACATCTCTGTGTCTGTGTGTGTCTATGTCTGTGTGTATGTGTGTGTGGCAGTGGGTGACTGATGGCGGGTCCTGGCTGCAGGCTCCTCCGGCTCGCTTGTGTCACACTTGCTCTGACAGCCGAGTGTGCTGCAGTGACAGGTAAGCACTTTCCAGGAGTCAACAAAGAAGCTGCAGCAAGGGAAAAGAAAGTGTAATGTCGAGTTATTTTTTGCCTCAGGATACGGATGGTTGTATTTTTATTAGAATTATGTTTCCATGTTGATTGCTCAGTGTAAAGTTTGCTGACTTCTAAGACTTGTGTAACCTGACAAGTTGAGCCTTAGTTATGGAGATGTGTGTCAGCCAAAAAATTTGGAGTGTAACAGTCTGCTGTTGGTACCCTTGTAGCAGCCAATCAGAGCTTCACCACTGTCACACCAAGCAGAACTCCTAATGTAAGTGCTTCTACTGCTTTCGTTGTCTGCTACTGGTTAATTTAATGTTAACAATCATTCAACTGCTGCTGTACCAGGAGCTTTGATTCAACTTGATTCCCCTGGTTTGACTTGAGAGGTCACGGATGTGTGTGTTTGCATGCTGGGTAATTTCTGGTTGTGAAGCTGTGTGTGTGATTTGTGTGTGATGATCAAAGAGCCATAGGGCTGTAAGTGCCATTGTACTTTATATCAGCAGTAACGGAATGCCTCTTGTCCATTCAGATTAGATGTTTAATGTAAAGCAGGTTCTCAGTCTAATGGAAAATAAATGTGTGTGTGCTTGTGTGTATGAAAATTTAAGGTGGGTTACTGATAGTGTATGTGTTAACAGGATCCTCAGCCAGCATCTTGCTCGTGTGTGTGTGTGTGTGTGATCCTCCACAGACTGAGCGCGCACCATACAGCTTGCGGGTGGCTGCCGTGCTGGCACCGTGTCTGGTTGCCTTGGCGATAGTGGTGATGCTGGGGCTGGCGCTGG
This sequence comes from Tautogolabrus adspersus, assembly GCA_020745685.1. Taxonomy (NCBI): domain Eukaryota; kingdom Metazoa; phylum Chordata; class Actinopteri; order Labriformes; family Labridae; genus Tautogolabrus; species Tautogolabrus adspersus. Next base: position 10,349,161 of record CM036536.1, on the reverse strand, counting down.
CTGTAGCCAAACTCAGAGAGAGGTGGCAGACGGAGGGAGTTCTCAGTCCCCGAGAACTCCAGGCTCCTGGTGGTTGCGCTATATCTGCTGAGATGGGAAACACATCCATCAGCACTCTGGCAGCCCATGTGGAGCGGCTGGTGTAGTGAGGGGAGAAGTGTGTGTGAGAGAGACAGAAATAAACATTGTGTCCTGTGTGTGAATTTCTTTACACCAAAAATTAAAAAAAAAATTATGATATGTCTGATTTTCTCGCCCCCTCTAGTTGACCTCTGGGGGTTTGTCCTCTGACCTCTTGCTGTCCGTCAGTCTGGTGTCTGTGGTCCTGCTGCTGGTTCTCATCTTCACCTCCATCGGCCTGGTGATGACACTAAATCGCCGCGCCACCCACGGCACCTATAGCCCCAGTCGGCAGGAGAAGGAGGGCTCACGGGTGGAGATGTGGAGCATCATTCAACCGCCACCTATTGAGAGACTCATATGAATGCGAGCGGAGGCTGATTAGTAGCTATTTAAGTATTGAGAGGTTAATGCTAGAAATACACTGGATATGATAGTTATTCATATTTGATTTAAAAAAAGTCCAAAGGTAAAAATGTAAGTACGTAAAGGCATACCTGAACTCTGCAGAAGAATATCCGCTTTTAAATGTAGAATTCCTCTCACAGTGCCTCCATTTTTATTTACAGTTTTCTTTCTTCATTTGCACAAACTGGGAGACTGTATGAGATCTTGTGGCACCATTATTTGTAATTCTTAATCTTCCTGCAATGTTTTGCACCTTACCTCAGCATCCAGCACTACATCAATCTAAATGAAAATATTTCAGTTCAGTGCATACATATATTGAGTCTGTCACATTTTTGTGTTTGATCCATATTCTCAGGATTGATGGACCAGGGAGCAATAATCAGAATGTGGAAAACAAAAACAATTGTGTTTAATTCTCATTCAAAACAAGCAAAAGGAGTCAGATCATTTCTCCTTTAAAAGAATTAGGTCAGCTTTAGGTCTGTAGTTTTCTTAATGTTGACAAATCCCATACATCTATTAGTCAATTCATCCTCATTGGTTTTCTACTGAAAAAAAAGTATTTAGAGATGGGTTACAAATACAGTAACTTATTCTTAAAGAGGCTCAGTTAGTTCCTCAAACAGCTGTCTGTACTGTAGTTTTTATCATATGTTACCTAAACAGGATTAAATAATGATTTTGTTAGGGACTATGTCTTAGATGGAATTACTATAATTAGGCTTTGGCTAAACAGACAAAACGTCTAAGTAGTTAAATTGTATGTTTTTTTCTGGATGATTTTTTGTAGACAAAAAACAAAAAGGTCAAAAGTCTTGATATAACAGAAAAAAATTCCATCCATGTGTATCTATTCCAGGATGATTCCTTCCATTTTTCCGTGTTGCTGGCAATATTGTGTTTCTTTTATTGAGGGAACATTCCTCCCAGATGTCCTCATTGACAGAATAAAGTCATTTAAGAGTCAGACTTCAGGATGAGTTGAACTCTTTGACCAACTGAGAATAGTTTCTTACTATAGTTTCTTCTTGGATGACATGCGAGTAGTTGGAAACAATGACTGTCTATACTGCTCTGTAACTTCAACTGTAGAGTGACGATGATTTGTTTATTATTTTCTTAAACTGTGAATTTCATTTCTGCCTTTAACTGTTGGCACCTGTATATATCAATTGTTGGTTATTTAAGAAAATGTTTTCAAGGTTTCTGTAGGAGTAGTGAGGCGTAACTGTAATAAAGGATTAGCATTTTTACATTAGTGTTTGCCAAATCAACAAGCCAATGCATCGATATTCACACACTGTCCTATTCAAGAACACAGCACTCTCTCGTTTGTCGCCCCATCTATATGTTGTGGTTTTATCTATGTGAACATGTTTGGTAAAAAAAAGTCCAGAGATGCATAAGCATGAAACAGTATAATTTATTTTCAGTTCACAGTGCATACATTGTGTGCAGTTGTACCGAGTTACTCATGATTAGCACATTAGATTGACCTCAGTTATGTAAGACAGTTGTTTCTCTGAGATGAGAACATGCAAGTGTGCACAGAAACAGAAAATCAGTAATTGGCATATCGAAGAGTTAATCGTCATTACAATACCCAAACATGAGACTAAAATGAGTTTCTCACTGTAACCTGACCAAAGTTGTCACTACAATAAAAAGATACAAATGTTAAAATGTGTGGTTAAGAGAAAGTGTTGTTAACATCTTCATTAAGTTAAACCAGTGATCTTTCTCCTCAGTAAAATCTGCTACATAATCCCTCACGTCCCTCACGACAGTTCTACCTAATATAATTGATTTCTTTACACTCTGCTGTTCGCAAGTATCAGGTATCTTCAGAAAACCTGCAGAAACTGAAAAGCAAATCCTCTGACTATCATTTCTTCATTGTTGTGCATTGAACCAGAGTTACTAAAGCTTTTCATATCACCTTGACCATATCCACAAAGCAGCCATTTCCCCTTAAATGTAAAGCTCAGGCAGAAAAGCTTGAATGCTGTTTGAAATGTCAAACTGTTGTAGGTTTGGTCAACAGAATCTGACAAATCTTTTGTTTCACCGTTTATTAATTAATCGATTACTGAAAAGACAATAAACATGGAAATATGGCCATATTTTAAGTTAAAACAACATACAGTATGTAATGACCTGCTCATATTACAGTTATCTACTAAGGGGCTGAAAGGTAATAATGCTGTATGACAGTGTAACACTACAATAGTAGGGGCTTATATTTTTAGTTTTCTATTTTAGCATGGGATTTACTTCCTAGCTTATGTTCTGTAGCTGGGAATAAACTATGTAGCTAATGTAATGTTAGCTGGAAAATTATTACCAGTAGCAGGTCATTTACTTCCTGGCAAATGAAAAGTAAACTGGGAATAGCTAGCTAATGGAATTTAAGCTAGGAAATGGTTGAATGCTAACATTAGCAGTCTATGTTCTATAAAATATGTTGTTTCAGCTCGACATATGGCACTTTGTCAGTCTGGTTTGACAATAATATTTGTCTGCTTTAATCATTTGTTGTTAACAATATGTACTTGTTAAATAGTCGTACAATACAGCATTTAAGTTACTCATCCTTAGCGTAGCATAAGAGGAAACTGGACGCTGTGCTAATATGTTGAATAGCAGCTGACCACTCAAGTATTTCTTTCATGAACTTCTACAGTTAGATTTAAAGAAGTTACTAACCAAATATGAAATGTTTTCATTTGCTTGAAACAGAAGGCAGAAAGCATTTAACTCAACAATACCCAATGAAAGGCAAAATGAGTGTTTTGCACAATACCGAATGTTTGTTTCCATCATTTTTGATTTGATGGAGCTCTAAATACTGAAAAAATAACAAATACCAACAGAAAAGACAACTTTAAAACTAAGCGAAACAAATCTATAGCATTCAGCACATACAGGTATATACATGCAGATACAACAATTAGCATTGTACCACGTACAAGCGTCAGTCTCTGCTTATTTTGATTAGAAGGTGTCAAATGCTCTTTAACACGAATGGCTACATGGGACATTTGTTAACATTCTCTCTTTTTTTTTCTTCCAAAAATAAAATCTAAAACATTCAAATATTAGGTGTTATTTTTTTCTACAACATACAACACCGATCATATATTTATCCATGTAAAATAAACTCAAGCCAGCAAAAATACTTGTCTTTTCAGTTGAAAATAATTTTTCATCCATATGAAAACCACTAAAGAAACTCCTCTGAGAGATTTTTTTTCCATACAGTCAGCTCAGAATGAGTGTAAAAGATGTTAAAAAAAAGAGAACACAAAATTATAACAAGAAAGTACAAACTATACAGGTAAATCAAATTAAGTACCTAATGTACAAAAAGTCATATAACCCAGAGGAATTCTGAGATCTTTTTTTAAACACAGGCAGGAGGATTCCCACCAATCAGAACAAAAAGAAAACACTGAGTAACTGCAGCTGGACTGCAGCACAAAGTCAAAACAAAGCAGCCATAAAAGCATAGCTAGTACCCGAGTTCACTTCAGGTCAGTTTAAGGACCAGATTTTTCTTTTTCAAATAAATACCACAATGTACCTAACTGTGAGTGAAGGTGGTCTGAAACATTGCATACATCTCCTTCCTATAATACTGTACCTTGCTCTGAGTATATTGGGTGGTACTCTTACTATATAAGGCACACCATACACACCACTCTGTCCTGAACACCTATAGACACACCTACACCTGCATATATTCTTTCATATTATTATTATTATTATTATTACTATCGTCATTATTCAGGGACACATGAGGCTTACTCCCATAAAAAAGTACTTTGATTGAAATTAGATCATCAAGTAAAATCATGCATTACAATGTAATAACTCTTGAGGAATGCTGACCTTTATAATCATTTGAAATATTTGCATAGTAAATAAGCTTTTTAAAGTGTTTACAATGTAAAAGGCCAGTGCAGAGATTGGTTTTGGAGTTTTTCCTCCTTTTTGGAATTAATAGGACCGATTCCTGGACTTTTAGAAGCACGCCAAAGCCTTTATGAGCTAATCGTTAACGCAGAGCAGCACTAAGAAAGCGGAGAAATAGCTGCTATTAAACTGTCACACTGACTGGCGTCTGGCATAAATCATAAGAACAACGGACCATAAATGTAATAATCCCAACACAAGCACACCAAAAGCTTTCTTCTTTTCTCTGGGAACCCACAATCACTGGACGTGGGGTTTCTCTCCAAGGGAGGGTCTATTAAAAAAATACTTTTGACTGTGTACACATTACATCCATAGTAGCTACTCTCTTGAGGAGAACTGTATTGCTTCATTACAGTACAATCATCAGCCACCGCATTACAGTACAGTGTGAGACTCGAACCTACAGCACAGAAAGAGAGGCAGACAGAAAGAAAGTCTGAAATGATGAGACGTCTGGTGGTGTTGTATATTTTTCTTCAAATGAACAAGTAATCTAGAAATCAAAAGTGAATTTATCAGAAACATAGGAAATGTGGAACTGATAACAGATCCCTAAAATGCTCCTCTTTGAAAAAGAAGTTGTTGAAAACTACAGCTCTTTATTTAAAGCTGAAACTAAATATCACTGACCTATTTTTATGTTTGCAGCTAGATGCCTAAAAGCACTGAGGGGCAGAGGAACCCGTTGATTAATGGGATTTGTTGCCATGAAGAAAACATAGAACATCCCCAGACTTATGCCTTACAACTTTAAGAAGTACAGTAAAAGTTCGATGATGTGGTTAAATGATTAAAAGGCCGGACAGTGAAAGAGACAGCATAAGGGAAAGAGTGATGATGGTTAAAAAAAAAAAAAGACAGAAAAGGACTAGGACCGTTGACATCCTTGTGCACTCACTGTGTTTGCTTCTCTTCAGAGAGACAGTGGTGTCCTGAGGAACGCAGGGAGAGGAGAGGGACAGAGAGAGGTTTCTACATGCACATGTCATTACCTGCAATGCAATTTAACAGCAGCTTAAAGCACAGTTTATATATTTATAGTAACTACTTAATGAATCCAGAGAAATACAGTGCTGTTAAAAGAAGTATTCACTGTTGAATTGAAGATCTGAGAGTATCCAGAGATTCTCAGCACCTGTAATGATATCTATAGATTAAGACATCAGGGTATCAAAAGCAAATCACATGTCCATTTAAGGCATTGTGATAAAAACAAACAGTTACATCATACAGTGTAGAATTAGTATTGAAGGCCCGAGCAGACTTTGTGTCTTGAAATTCCTGTCTCACTTTGTTGGTTTTGCTCAACAGTTTGAGTACAAAGTGCAAATTTGATTTGATCATGTGAAATGTTAGGAACACTTTGAGTAAAATATCTGTAAAGGACATCAGGCTTCTTAACCCTGACAACGTGATGAGTGCTTTCTAAACTCTTTTATTTGTCGTTGGAAAGTTCCACCTTTACAGGTTAACTACTACGTTTGTAACCAAACGGTCATTTGTGTTTTTTTCTCTCTAGGTTTTGGACTGTGAAAAATGTTACAGGATGAAAAATATGTGGTGAATTTAGATAACAGACAGAAATACAATGATGCAGAGTAAACACAATGGAAATATGTCTTTATATATCTTTTGTTTTTCAATTATTTAAAACTTTCTCGTTAAATTGAATAAGTTGTATTATTTTAAAACACGTGAGAAATGTTCTTGCACTCCAAAAGCTGAGAGGGATCTCAATATTATGGCTTCAGTTCGTTCATTTGGAATGCTGTTTCTTCAATAATCCACTTGTTTTGTTGAGGAATTTTCACTTTGTGAATTCACTAGTTGTTGCATGAGCAGAATATTCGATTCACTCAGAGGCTGAGCCACTTTCTCCTTCTTTGGAAAACTCTGCCAGAGTAGTAACATGTGTTTTTCCTGTTTCCCTTAATAATTTGATGTATTTGAAGTAAAAAAAAGGGGACATCTTTTTCAACATACTTTGTTATAGATGTTCATTTTCAAAAAAATTCTTCAAGCTAAGTTTTGAAGTTACTACACTGGCAGATTATTTAACCTAGTTTTGAGAAAATGGAATTTTTCAGGATTTTAGGTTCACCAAAACATCTCACTCTTATTGTTTTCCTGCTCCAGAGGCTGTGACTCTTTTGATATTTGTATGACATCAAACTCTTTTATGCTTTTTCCTGACAGTTAATTTTTTTTCTCTGAGATTGCAGGTTATCGTAATAAAATAATATATATATATATAAGATTTCAGTGTAGCCTGTGGCGTGTTACAGACACCACATCTCTGACGTCTCTACGACTCGTCACTGGCTTTCCCTGGGACCTGTTGGTGACTGTTGTTGCAGTGAACCTGTGACAGCTGCAGGCTGGTGTGCAGGACCGGGCTGAGACAACACATGGACTCTATCTCCTCGAGAAGGCCCTGATCCTTCACCACACCATCCCCCGAGCCTTTACCCTGACCCAGACACAGGCCGAGTCCCAAGAGCCCCTCCTTGGACACCTCCTTCTCCCACGGGACCTGCTTAGTGGACTGGCTGTTCTTCACCAGGCTCCCCTGATGCCAGTCCTGCTGGTCCTTGCTGCCCTGCCTCTGGAGAGCCTTTTCCTGGTAGTGCCTCACCGTCTCCTTGGACAGCACCTTCCTCCTCAGGATGCTAGTGGTGGCCGTCTGGTTCTGGTTCTGTGGAAGCTCTGTGCTGGGTTGGGGTTCTGAGATAGTCCGACAGCGGCCCGTTGGTACAAGAGAATATATCGGGAGAGAAACTTGAGAAAGAGTTGGGGAGGGTGGCGTTTCTGTGACTCTACCGGACAGTGAGGGCGAGTAGGAGAAGCGGTCTCCTGGTTGCCGCCCTGCAGGTAGAGGAGGGTCAGATTTAGGTGGATGAGTATTTGACTTGGAGACATCAGAATTCTGGGCAGGAGGTGAAGTCATGACGGGGGGCAACGGAGGGGCTGTCGTTGGTTTCTTTGACACCTTCAGGCTGCTCTTGTTGGGCTGTCTGCGAGGGGACGGGGGGAGATGTTTCCCGTGGACCGCACTGTCATCCTGGCCCATATTCCAGCTGCCCTGATCCACACCTCCACCAGCGGCACTCTCATCTGCAGGTTTAGACTCACTGAAGGGGATGGGCTTGCTCTGGGACAGAAAAACAAAACAAAAAAACGTCATTATAAAGAGCCCTGGGTGTCATCAAGTATCCTTTCTCCTATGAAAATTAACACTAGCATTCTGCACAGTGTTCACGGGTGGTTGGAACATGCACTGGGGGGTTTATTTTGCTGTGATTCACCTTATTATCACCATGGATTTTCTAGCAAAATAAGCTGTGTGCCTCTGTTGGTTAACCCCCACAACTTTCATTAGATGACTGTCAAGTCTCTGTTCTGGCATCCAGGAATTGTAATACAAGTCGATTTTCACTTGAAATGTTTGCCTGCAGGAGTTGTGTCACCTCTGCCATCACATCCCTCCACAAACCACACCTGTTACTGTCATGTGTGTGGGAGCCTGGTGTGAGTACTGTAGGTGAAGCTTTATTTTTATGGCACTTTGAACACTCGAACAATTTAAGCAAAAGAAACAATCGACAGAAGATGAATATCTTCAAGGTTAGCATGTTTATATGTGGATATATCTTTCATGTAGTTATGATATAACTTATGATGTACTTTTGTCCCTACATTTTATGAAGCGTGTGTTACAACATATGAATGGGGCAATGTTTCCTACTGTATCAACTACTTCTTAATGTTTTTACATCCCTATTCATCCTTTATAAAAATGTGGAATTCGTCCATCCCTGAAGCTAATGAGAGACCTTTAAGGCATGTTACATGTAGGAACTGTAGAAAATCAAATTCCCTTTAAGATTGAACACGATCAATGCTGTGAAGAACAGTAACAGTGACACATTTCATTGATTATATAATGGAAAGTAATTTACATTTGAATATTTTGTGGCTTTTCTTTCTTATTATTTTTTTCTACATATGAAATGAAACACTATGTGTCAAATGATGACAAGTCTTCTTATCACGTCTCGTATTTACCGGGGGCTTGTATTCTAAATCCTCTATGGACCTGAAGAAGTCCAGGCTCTTTGCAGCGCTGAGTTTGCCTTGCTCCAATGTCGTGGTGTTCAGAGAGTCAAGGATTTCCTCCAGCAGGTTCATCTGACCTGAGCGAGAACAGTCCATGTCGAGTTCTAGCGAGTAGGAATCGTCGCTGTCCTCGGTGTATGATGGGACATCCCCGCTATCCTCTGAGGAGATCCTGGGAAGAAACAGAAACAATCACTTTCAAACATTATAGTCAATGTTTAATTTCAGTTATTGCTGGAATATCATTGTGTACAAGTCAACAAATATACTGTGATATCCAGTTCCTTTGGGAGGCTGCGTCACTGTTATTTCTTTTAACTTTAAATCAAACATGGCCACTTGGGGGCAGTATTATCATGGGTAAAAAAGAAAAGGCTGAATATGCTTTGAAAAGCCCCTCACATCCTGCTATCAACTTTTCCTTTATAAAACAAACCAGCCAGCAAAAGATATCTCGTCTGAACATACATGACTTATACAACATGAAAAAAGCTTCAGTGAAAATATGTTGTGAGGCGACAGGCCATAAAAACAAGTGTTCTCACTTGCTCGCGCTGTCCAGCTCGTCATCATCGAGCCCGTAGCCGTGGTCTCGAGGGCCCATGCTCATGGGAGACTTATTGAAGTTATTCTGTTAATGAGAACAACACAGCAAAGTGGATAGTAGTTAGACACACGGAAGAACATTATACGACAATAAAAGTGGACCCAAGGGGGGGGTTTCAGCTTAAAGAGACAAGGCTCAAGATAAACACGGAGCCAAGACTGAGTTTGTTGTTATGCTGAGCTTTTCATAAAACTCCTCCATAGAAAAACGATGCAGGTCTGTGTCTGGTGGGTCCCTGTAACACAGGAGCACTAGCTTGTTTTAATGAGCCAGGACCCTTAGGGTTGAGACTAAATTTGTCAAATTTTTGTCTGGGGATAAAAATCTTTAAGATCCCCTGCAGTATTTTATCAAACTCAGCGTTATAAGTGAACTAAAAGCTACTTACACATTGTGAGCAAAGATGTACTTGTAGTGTAACAGCATTAATCGTTTGCGTTGCATTGCATGTGACTGTGTTTGTCGTTGCAGGGAGTGTTAAATGCTCAGTGTGTACTGTAGTTGTCTCACACAGTGGGTTTAATAAGCCACCTGTGTACCATGTTTAATGGGTGGGTTAAAGAAGAGACAGAAGCTTCACAGAGCAGGGCAGGACTCTCCCCATGGGAGCCAAAATCTGCCCAAGGCCACTTATTAACATGCCTTCCACTACAACGCACATGTTCCTCTCTCACTGCACGTTCGCTTATGTTAACACTATTGCTCGCTCTAATTTACACTTTTTGTATTTTGTACATTCACCTTCCTACATATTGCCCGACACCTCCTAAATCCTTTTATTCCAGTTATATCTCAAGTAATACTGCAGTCACTGTAGCTTGATTTTACAGTCACAAGAACTCATGGGGTACAAATAACATGCCTGCATGGTTAACAATTAGTGTTAGCATTAGAGGGCACTGATATGTTTTCCCTGTTTTTTTTCTTAAACAAGCTTAGCTCCACCTCTGATGTCTTTCTGCTTTTTTTTCTCTGTAAAGTCACGTCAGGCACATTATCAAAGCCTAAAAAGGAAAAAAAAAAAAGATTCTTTACAACCCAAAAGTACACCAAACATAGTTTGAGAAGGGAAGATAGCAACGTGTGTATGTGTGTGTGTGTTTTGGTACACAAAGGTGAAGAGTAGGGATACGCAAGTCACACCTATGATGAAAGAATGAAAGGAGGGAGGTAATGAATTAAAAAAGGAAGGAAATAAATAAATATTGAGAGGTGAGGAAAGATTCCTTAAAGCCTCAAAGAATGATGGGAATGGTTAGAAGGGGTGGGGAGGGGGCGTCGGGTATTGGATCCGTGAATCAAGCCGGTCTTGATTAGCCGACAGAGTGCCAGCCAGACAGGCGGAATGTAACGTGTGGCTGGCCTGGCCTCATTTAGGGCGTGTGTTCGGCCATGGGAGACACACACACACACACACACACACACACACACACACACACACACACACACACACACACACACACACTTACACACACACTCAGTCACATACGCACCCTATTACAAAAAAAATAACACAAAGAGTTAAAGTGCCATTTTCTCCATAAAAGTCAGCGGAGGAGATGTGTGCAGTAGCCACTTAAGCTTCTCAGCCATGGGGCTAAACACAAACACATGTGGTGGCTCTGCTGATTGGCTGAGCCGCTCCCCTTCCATGGTAGCTTGGAGCTATAATGAAAGAGATTTCAGAGGGGCTCGGGCCTGGGATCCCTAAACAGCCTTTAATGGATTCCTGTGTCAGGGTAGTAAATCTAGGGGCCGGGCCGTCATGCAAGCCAGCCTCAGCGGGCCAGCAGAGTGAAGATGCACCTGTGAGACACTTAGGGACAGAAACTGCTGCACAAAAACAGTAATAAACACAAACATGGTGCATTCACGGTGAATGCAGGTATTAAAACTGCATTTGTGCAAGTGTTTAAGGAAATCTGGGCCCCTCTCTGCTTATAGGTGTTTATTAAAGCAAGGTGAACCCAAACACGAGCAGACACAGGTCATGAGGCCTGGCCCTCTGATGTCTGTTACAGCTCCGGTGCCGTCTATGAAAAGGAAGTTCCATAGGGAGCAGTAAATGGATGGTACCTCACTTCACGGCTTTATCAATTTGTCATCCGCTCTCTTCACTGTGACCCTTTAGTGCAGCAGTTAAGATGAAGCTGTTTACAACAAGCAGGCATTTTACGATAAAAGTCGACATATTGTGTTGATTTCACACGTTATGTTGGCTGAAAAGTATGATTCTGTCATTTACGTGAAGCTGTCAAATGCAGCAACAGCAGTTAAGTCTGAGATCTTAAATTAGATGTCAAAAAACAACAACAAAAATGCAGACAGACTCTTCAAATTTAGACATTCACGTTAAGATATTCCTGTGTCAAAACTGTGACAGCTCTGCCACCATCCCATACCTCCCCAGGCCTGACAGGACAGTGGAAAAGCATGAAATAGCAGAACAACAGATTCTCATACTGCTCCTTCATTAGCTTCTCGCTGTCGGCTAATGGGAAGCTGAAAGGTGAAAATGAAAAAGGGATTTTCTTTCCTCCCCACATGCCTTCCTGTCTCCCATTTTCTCCCTCCGTCACTCTGCTGTCAATGACAGATGTCACCGTTTCTGTCAGTCTGGCTCACGCTTCCCTTCCTCTCTGCCACAACGAGTGAGACTGCACAGAGAGCGAAGGAGTCAGAGGGAGCCGCAGCAGAGGAACAGGACTCATAAAAATAATAAAAATGGTCAGGTTATTTTAGTAAAGCTGCTGTAGATCAACCCAGAATTTTGGAACAAGACGAAACTCTATCTTTTGTGTTCCTTAAACCAAGGAAAACATTTGACATGGGAGCCTCTTAAGTGCAGAAAACTCACATAACCCACTCTGAGGGAAAAATAAATCTTAGTTATTTTTGTTATTTGTAATTAGCTCGGTTTTGAGTATCTGAGTACCTGGCTGAGGAATTAAAGGAGTCATGTTCAGCTCTAGTTACAGCTTCCAACATTTAGAGCAACAAATGCACTCCTTAGTGTAGTCTACAAGCATTAATAGTCGCTATTGAGAGCAAAAGAGGACAGAATTTTGAACTTCTTCACTCTTACCCTGTGTAACCTGCTATTCCTAATGCCTAAGCAAAGGTATAACATTTATGACGGCGGGACTTAAAACGTCTCCAGATTTGATATAAAAAATATAATTTAATTTCTGTGTTTATGAGGGGAAAATAGTCATCACCGTTGGTTTTGGTAGCTGCACTTGGAGAAACAAACTTTCCCCTCCTCTTCCCTACTTTTCCTGCATGACCGGTTGTGCGGAACAGCTATGCCAGGGCAAAATGCGAGTGGACTTTTACAGCCAGTCTTACATTATACATTTCATATGGTATTTCTGAGTGGGCACTGATCTCATAACTTGGCAGTGTATGTAAAGGGATGCCAGTAAAATGCAAACAAACCTTGGGGAGAGGCAGAGCCTTCGCAGAAGTACGCCAAGTCTGTGTTTGCCTGTTTAAGAGCTGCTCACTCGAAAGCAGGACAAAAAAAAAATAAAAATGTTTGAGGAGAGATCCACTGCTTGTCTGTCCAACTGGCTGTAGCATAAAGCCTGCTTCCCTTTCCTTTAAAACAGGAGCCATATAAAAGAAGGAAAATGTGCATTATGCTCATTCTGTGAGACTGAACTGAACTCATCGGCTGAAATCACCAGGTGTCTTTCTGTGAATGAATGCGGTGCAGTACTGAGGAGGTGCCAGGAGATGGCACTTTGGTTTCAGCCAGGAAGCAAAGCTGGTCTCTGAGGTGGGGGTGAGACTGAGCAGAGCGGAGACTACAAACACATACAAATAACCATGTAAACACACACACACACACACACACACAGCTATTGACTGTCCAGTGTACTTTTAGTTCACTATTCTGCATTCTACATATTATTCTAACAATATGTAGTCACAATAATGATATGGAAATGAATATTATGAGCGTATTTGATCTCTTTTCACTTCCAATTCCATAAAAGTTTCATTATAATGAATCATTACACACATACACTGTATGCTCTATAAATATATGATACTGTTATTAGCTATAGAGTTGACTTAGAAAGCACTGCCTTAGCAGATTATTCATATTAAAGGACTTTCAATCATGTACCGAACATAACGTCTTAAAGAGCAATACTTCAAGTTTAGTTTTAACTACATATTAGTATAAACATGTTTAAAGTCAGAGACAGATGATAGTCTTTCATCTTTAAATCATAACCACTCAAATGTACGTTTTCCCTCGTTATAACACAAGTCATGTGTACAGTGCACATATGTGACCACTAGCCATGAACACATGAGCTGTCATACACATCTGTCCCTGCATATTCACATCTACTGCAGCATGTACACACTGTAGTGACTTTGTTCCCGTTTTATATTTTCATTAGCTCCCTGCTGCCCCTCCACCCTGAGCTAGGTGCTGTTTTTTCCAGAGCTGGCACCTCTCCCGCCTCACCAGGTGAAGAGTCCCCAGCCCGGGGCTGAGTCGGGCCACACGCCTGCTGGCTGTCATTGTCCATAATGCTGCACCAACCTCTACTCTCTCCTCTGCTCTCTTAACAGCTGTCAGTCTGCTGTGTCCAACCTGAGGCTGACGGCTGCACACATGCATGATTGTGCACACAAAGGCACACAGCAGAGCAGATATGCAGAATCTTAGACAGAATCTTAGAAACAGACGTGGGGCTGAACATAAAACCAAAAATGTCTCCAGAACAATGGTTGTTGTTGTTTTGTGAAACAGAGTCACAAGTCAGCGGTCTAACTCTGTCTTGTGTTTGTCAAAAGAAAGGATTACTCCTACATCCTTAATCAACAGGCTCACTAAACACGACAAATCACCCACATTGCCGGAAAGCGGCTGAAATACGTACGCGAATGACAGCAGCACTTTTGTACGTGTGTTGGCTGATCAAATAGAATAAGAATTTTATAACTCTGATTATTTTGCTGCAATTAATTAAAAGAGCTACTCCCGGATCATTCATCTCATTTCAAGGACAGACATAGAGGGGCTTGCAAAAAGGAAAAAAAAAAGAGATGAATGTTAAAAATGTTTCAGGCATTTTTCTTTCATGCAGGAGGAAGGAATGTCTTTAATCAGATCACATTTTCGGAGCGTCAGCCGAAAACACGTTTCTGAATTTACATGGCAGTGAATGAGCCTTTGTCGGTCACTTGGTCAGAGGTATGAACGTGTGGAAAAGACACAAGGAGCATGTTTTAAATCTGAAGCTGAGGATAAAAAAACAAATGTTGACTTGGTGTCTGTGACGCTAAATCTGTAAATTAAGTGATATAAATGTAGGTAAATTGAAAAGGTGAACCTAAAAGTGTATGTATGAAAAAGGGTACAGTCGGGGGCGCCTGTAACCTAGTGGTTAGTCCATGCACCCCAAGTACAGAGGCTATAGTCCTCTAAGCGGGTCACCCAGGTTCGAATCCGTCCTGTGGCTCCTTTCCCGCATGTCATTCCCCACTCTCTTTGCCCTATTTCCGACTCTATCCACTGTCCTGTCTCTGAAGTAAAGAAAAAAAAGGGTACAGTCGATATAATAAGCTGAAACTTAAGCTTGCACTTTTCCCATAATTTAATTGCTGAATGTATTTATTTGTTGTTTTTATTTCGCTCTTGTGTGTTATGTTTTGGTGGGGAGTAATTGTAAATGCAGACAAAATAAAGTCCAGTTTTTGTTACGTTGTTTTTACGAGGTTCTGATTTATCTTTATGGTTATATCAGAGCTGTTTTTTTGTGTTGCTGTGTTGAAATGTATTGTGTTACACAGAGAGGTGTTTCTAGTAATTAATCCACCCTCACTGATGTGATATATCTGATATATCAATCTAATAGAGCAAAACATAGACCTTCACTGCTATGTTGAGCCCTGTTCATTATATGGACAAAGACCGGTCAAAGAAGAAGGGATAATATATGTTTTAGAGAATTAAGAGGTAGGACTCAGAGAAGGCCAAGGCTCTACTTTAAGTGTGGGCACGAAAGTAAGGCAGGTATGAGGATGAAGGTACTTTCCTTTTTTTCTTCATTTGACTTAACCTTTATTTAACAAGGTTGGTCCCACTGAGAGCAATTTCTGGTGCATGCAACACCTGGTCAAGACAGTTGTGGGCAGAGCACGGAGAGTATTATTATTTCATGTAGAACAAACTAAAAAAACAGATAGGAAGGAGAGAGACGGAGAGTTAAGAGAGGAGGAACAATAGGTATGTTTTACCTCAAACGTGTTTGAACTGTATGAAATGTAAATATGGTGAGCTTTAAGCAGCCAGGGGAAAATTGATAAACGGTTTGCATACTGGAGATAACAAATACACGAGGACCCTAAAAGAGTCTTTATTTCATTACATACTTGCCAAGTGTTTTCAGTGGTATATAATAGACAGAAAATATTTCTCTTGAATTTTAAGAATAACCCGCTATTTAAGCTGCAATTTTAAGATGAAGTTTAGTTTTGAATCTTTAATATGTGTAAACATCATAAACAAAACAAATAAAAACAACTAAATACTGATTCTGTTTGGAAGACTTTCAATGACTCAGGGTTAATGCACATAGACAGACTATAAATTATTGAGGTTTTCATGGCTCCTACATTTTCAATCTTAGTTTCAGTTGACTTAAAAAAAATAGCCAGCCTGCACTCTTAATATGCAGGGGTCATTGTAGGGTAATAACGTATCTAGGTTAAGGACTAAGTTATAAAAGAGGAAGAGAAGAATGGAAGGAGCATTGTGTATGGCTAAAAAGAAAATAATGAACTATATATAAACACCAACACAAAAAACAGAGCTGTGGGACATGCTGCCCTGTGTGTCCCTCCTCCAGCAGTCTCCAGGGACCCGTTACTGTGGCGATGAACAGGCCTCAGCGACCAGCACAGGGTTGTGAGCGTGTGTATATCCTGAATACACTGCATGTTTGTGCGCACATCAATTGCACGTTAACTGTTAATCTGTGTGTGCGTTGAGTTGGCCCATCTTTTATGTTTGTGTGTGTGTGTGTGTGTGCAAAAGGTGGGGGGAGGGGGGGAGGGAGGGCGTCCGAGGAGCCCTTTAGAAAAAGCCCTAATTGCCGTTCCTCTCCTCTCCCCGGCCGTCACACCTTCCACTGCGCTACGGCTTTCCAGCCTCATCACACACAGGAAACACAACGCTAATTAGAGACAGCACAACCTCTCCTAATCACGCTCACACATGACTGTGACCAAAATGTCAGTGTGCACACGCAGGCATGTTTTTTTGTTTTTCTTTTCGACAGATTCTGTCCATTGTGTTTTTTAATTTAGCAATAAGATACAAATCCAGCTGAGGGTATAGGGAGAGATATGAGTAGTAACCCTGAGGCGGCATGCACATATAAATAAATATAACACATAAACAAAGTGAGCAATCTTAATTAAACCTAACTTCCAACACTTAGAAATAAATGTGCAGATTTGGATTGACACTACACAACTTTGTCTTCTTATTTTCTAACACAGCTTTATTGATATATTTCTGATGAATGTGTATTTTGTGAGTGTGCATGCACTTGCACATTGTATGCCAGCTCTGCACACAGCAAAAGAAAAAAAGAAGTGCTATCCACTTATGGTGCACAAGCAAAAATCTTCAGAGGAAATGCTGACCAGCAGATGAGTTGCTTCCACTGTCCATGCTGTTCAGAGAAAAACACTGAATGTACAACATGAGTGCGTTGAAAGAAAGAAAAAATGCTTATCATTAAATTTGGCACCTTGACAAACTACTGCGCTTCCAAGAGCTGTTACAAGAGAGAGAGACAGTTAGGGGAGGAAGAGGGGGACAGAGAGGGGGTGAAAAAGAGGAAGAGGGATGGAGATAAAAAAAAAGAGAGGGAGAGAAATGTGTGGATGGAGAGAGACAGAAATGAGAAATAAAATTGAAGAGAAAAGAGCAGAGAAGTGGAAGACTGAGTCCATGTCGGTCCAGTGAAAACTGAGCTCTGGTATGATCGGGCAGTGTACATGTAGTTAACTAATTTACTGATGTGAATCTGTGTGTGTGTGCGTGTGTGTGTGTGTGTGTGTGTGTGTGCGTGTGTGTCTGTCATACCCGTCTCATCTTCTGCAGTCTCCTTGGAGACAGGCTCTTGGTGCTGGTTGGAGACCCAGCACAGACCATCACCCCGTCTTCTTCTTCCTCCTGAAAGAGAAACCATGACAATCCTACATGATTTGTATTATAAGTTCATGCTCTCCATCCTGTTTGTTGTGTTTGTTGTTGTTATTGGGACATGTATTTTAAACTCAGAGGATCAGTGTGGTGATATTCTCTATTTTTCTCACTGCAAACAAATCCTCAGAAATGATGATTGGTTTCTACAAACAATGTCTGTCCATCTCAAACCTGATATACTACCTCTGATTCATCATTCTCTACCAATAGAGAGTTGATCAAAAACCAATTAGCTCATCTTTTGTTTTACTCTTTCATACACACATCGGACTGTCACTGTTCATATATTTCAGTTACATTTGTTCAAACTATGGAGCACAGTGACTCAGGAAATCACTTGTGCTTTCAAAATGATAAATTTACATTTATATAAATGAATATAAATGTATGCCGTGTGTGTAAAGATTCAAGACTTCAGCATTTACGAATAACTTTTAGTGTCTGAGAAACAGATATGGTATTAAAGTCGGAAAGCAGTGAGAGAGGAACTATGACATAGTTAATTCTGACAATAACAGAAATAGATATTTATTACCAGCCTTGTTCTCTTAGAGGTTACAGAAATTATTCTCAACGTAGCCACCCCTGATGAGTTTAATTTCAATATGTTTGTGCATTGATGTCCTTGAGTAGACATCTGTGGCCGGCAGCAACATAAATGAAGTGCAGGCTGAGAAAGCTGAATTAATTAATTTGTGTGTATTTGAATTCATCTGTGAACGTACATGAAATCTGTTTAACTTCAAAACCAAGTAGATATCAACACCTCTGTTTGCCTCTAGAACATGTCTGTGTGTATGAGTGTGTATGCATGCAAAACACTGCGTTCTTCTCTTGTTCATCATCAGAGCCCTCTCTCCTCAGTTTCCCACTGACAGATCAAACTGCTTTTGCCTTATCAAATTCATCAGGCTTATGGAAACATACACCTCGTTACATTAGCTTTGAGGAAATCACAGGCTCACTGATGAAATATGCACACAATAAAAGAGAAAGAGAGGCCGGGGCTTGGATGACATGACAGGCCATAGCCAGAGGGGCGTTGGTTAAAAATGTACAGCCCTGAACAAAGCGCTAAGCAGGCTTCAGCAGTCATTAAAGGCCCCGGCGTCGGAATCACACTCTCCATGAAAAGCAGCCTTCCTGTCTGTTTCTATGAGGGGGGCATGTGTCTATCTGTGTGCCTCAGAACTGAATTAGTTGCACAAAAAGTGTGTGTGCATGTGTGTCAGAGAGGTGTGAAGGTCTGTGCAGCTCACCCTCGCTTTAAGTCTGCCCTTAATGTCCCGGATGCCCCTCTTGGCATGACTCTTGGCCTAGGAAGGAAAAAAAACAGCACACACACACACACACACACACACACACACACATTCGCGCACACACAGATTACTAATCAAAACATGTTGCATTAACATTCTGCTCTGGTTTCATGTAACATCAAGAAATGCTTTGATCCCTGTGGCAAAAACACGCAGACAAAAGGCTGGATGAGAGAGCCTTGCGCGCTAACAGGAGGCGATAACATGAAAGGGCACCCTGACCACCTATTGTACAGCACATAACCACATGGTACTGCTCATCAAACAGGGACCGGTCACCAACAACACACCCATTCCAATTTATTTCCAAAACAGACGTGTGTTTTTTTTTACTTAATCAGTTGTATACTCAAGCATACGGATTAATTCTAAGCCTTCATATTTCATCTGAGGTGTGTTTCAGTGAAATGTCTAGGACATTAAGAGAAAAATTAAGCATGAAGATGCACTAATATGACAGAGGAGTTCTGCAGAGGATCATACCTTTGTCACTGCTGTGTTGAAGAGTGCTCCTCCTCGCTGTAATACGCACAGAAAATTAGAAGTCAGTCATTTGGAGGCATTTTGTTGGAGTTTCCACATATTCAAACAATTTATTCATCTTAGATCTTATTCATAAATATTCATATATGCACACAGGTGGCACAAATGTTTACGTTTAGACTCATTTATTGTAATCATAAAGTGATGGTTTATGATTCAACGGAAGCTGGAAAAAAACAACAGATGAAAGTGTGACTAAAAAGGTTAAAGACTTCATTTAATTATGTGTTTTTTTTTATATAGATTCATTAGGTAATGTACAGCTGTTTTCTCATATTGTCATAATAACAGCTTCATACTGCACAAGGCTCTTTATTGAACTCCTCAACATTATTCACCAATAATAATCTGGTGCCCTCCTTTAATGTAGCTGTACTGTGTCTGATACTGAGTATGTTGTGTTTAAAGCATGTTTAATGGTTTTACATGTGCCACCTCACTTAATTGTATTACCTCCAATCTTAAATAGCATACATGCAGTATATTTACAAGTATATTACAAGTCAAAGACAAACCTTTGCCTTTGCATGAAAAAGAAAACAATAAAGAATTTGTAATTCTATCTTATTCTATTCTATCTCAAAGAGCCCCCTTGGTCATCAAACAGGAGCAGATTTTTAATGTCAAACACAACCAGAGCTCCCTGTGCAGCAGTAAAAAGTATTGTGACACAACTTACTGGTAAGTATGAAAAACAGTGACACCATGCAGAGTACCATTTTGCTGAGCCATGATAAACTGCATGATTCACAGCATTCAGGAGGTTTTTATTTAGAAGCAGCCTAAAAGCGACAGAGGGGACTGTGCTGTGATTGATTTGTACTTTGAGTTCTGCAGACTGACATTATGGC
Organism: Tautogolabrus adspersus; assembly: GCA_020745685.1. Classification (NCBI taxonomy): domain Eukaryota; kingdom Metazoa; phylum Chordata; class Actinopteri; order Labriformes; family Labridae; genus Tautogolabrus; species Tautogolabrus adspersus. The sequence continues at coordinate 10,328,971 of CM036536.1, read as the reverse complement.
ACCAGATATCTCTGCGTGCCTGTCTACTTCTTCTTTTCTTTCTCCGAGTTGCTTCGGCTCAACTCTTTTTCCTCTGTTTGGTCTTTAGTGTAAGCACAAAGCGTCGGCTAAACGGCTAAACAGAGTAAATGGCAGACAGCGTTTCAGAAGTCGGCACAGTGAGAGGAGGAGAGGGGGCCGAGGTGAAGGCCCCTCTTATAGATCCCTGTCAGTCAGGAAATGTGAACTTTAACAAACCTTTGAAGAGCACTCTAGAGAACTAATTCAGCCTTAGCTGACGGCGTGGGGAGAGAGAGGGAGGGAGAGATACTCAGAGAGAAAGAAGAGAGAGGGAGGGAGACCGAGGGGGGGCTGTGACAGAGATGAGAGGAGGGAGAGATAAAGAGAGAAATATAGGGAAAGAAGAGGAGAGGAGAGGGAGAGAGAGACAGGAGATGAAGAAGGAGGGATAGATCTGTGTTCTTGGGTCGGTTCAGCGGAGTAACGCCTGTGTTTGCTGCCAGATCAACATGTCATGTCGGAGGACGTCTTGTCACGTCAAATCACTTCTGTCTCCCTCCCTGTCTGTCTCCACTGTCCTGCTGCACGCGCCGCTTCACACACCCAACCGCGCTCGAGCTGGATCTGTACATTCAGGCGGCCCCCTTCATTCTGAAGGCAACAGCAGGACTTCAAACAGTGAGTCGTGTCAATCACGCTCTCAATTAAATATAACTCGGGAGTAAAATGAGTCAAACATAAAAAAGCCACAGATAAAAGCACTTAGGTTTGATACCCAGGAGAGACTGTGAATACCTTTACAGTGTGCATCCACTGCTGGTAGGACCTTGCATTACCTGAAGGGATTTATAAAACACAGGAAATATGAATTAATCATTTTGCACCCAATAGCATAGCATAACATCGTGAAGACAACATAACTATTGATATAACACTTGGACTTTTTTTACATTTCAGAGAAACACATTTTAGATGGAACAGTTTGGACAAAGTTACAGCTGATGAATCAGAAAAAAACATATTTAACTCACTGTTCCTTTGCATTATTTGTGTTCCTCATTTTGTACATCATCAATAATAACTTTGAAAATATTAACTGTTGCATGTTAATTTTGTTTAAATCACTCGATAGAAATGAGAAGAGATTTTTCTGGTTGTATCTACACCTGCTCTAACATGAAGAGAACAAGATTACAGATGACAGTGTGGGTTTGGGTCATGATGACAACTGATAGATTGACAGATATTTAGTTGCAACATCTGGATGATATTTTTTGTTTTCATCTTGTCACTTAATATATGATTCAAACCTGAGGCCCTCTGTTTGTCTGAACACTCCTGTGGGATTTTAAACTCTTGATGTTTAGTGCACAAGTGTCACCCTGTGTTATAATGCTTAACCCTTACAGAACATGATCCAGTCTTTCGTCAGTCATCTTTTGGAGAATTCAATCAGATTTACATCAATTTCCAAAGGTGTATCAAAGACTTTTTACAACAATAACAAACCAAGATGAATGTCAGTCATTCAAAAAAGAAGCAGTTCAGCAGTAAAGGCTGTATTTTATCTGTTTTAAAAGGACAGGAGTCACTCTAAGGGATCATTCAAACTTACTTATTAATGATAATTAAATATGTCTGAAATACAACCAGTGTTATTTGTGCATTAGTACTTAAAAGGCCTATTGTTGTCACAGTGTGTTCATGGACATTTTTAAAAAGGGTTTGAAAGTGACTCAAGCAATACGTGTTTAAGAATCGAAAAGTTCACATATAAAAAACAACAATGATATCCATAATAATAATATGCGTAAGAATAATGCAGTATACACACTCTTAAATCAGTTTTTAAAGACTTTGTGTAAATTCAGTTGCCTGAGAGTTGTCAGAGAGAGACTTATTTGGGCCTTTTCTTTTCAGTTTTTCATGACTTTAAAAGGTCTCACACTGATTTGTTCACTGCTTTTCCTTTTTTCCCTGCATCATTACTTTTGCCTGTAGGATGAAATACGGCTAATACAAATAATGTGGCTAATTGATGGACAGGTCGGGCAGCACTACTCACTTCCACAGAAGCCCCCCTCTGTGATCTCCTCTTCAAACACGTCAGAGAAGCCGCGGCCTGCGTTCAATTTGGCCAGCCGTCCGTCGATGAACTGCAACCATAAATTACAACGTGCTTATTAAAAAGATGGAGTTGGGGGGGGTGAACACACTGAAACAGATACACACATACACACATATTCAAACACTCTGGCCACAGTTGGGTGTTATTAATCCTACCTGACAGAAACTACATCCTTAGATTAGGTGGGCTGCAGGTAATAGGGATTTGGTAATGCGGAGCAGGCGAGGGATTAGGGCAGCAGACTTCATGTTGCACACTGTCTGAGACATGAGGAAGTTTCATTTCCTCCCTTTGTAACATGGAGTGTTTAAAAACCCATCTCATAAACATGGAGCTAATAGCCAAGACAGCTACACATTTCATGAGCATGGTCACAAAACCACGTAAATATGTCACACAAGTACAAGCAATCACGCACATACACTGACACACAAACACCTCAATAATTGTGATTAGCACATGGAAAAATTGAAGAATTTCTTTGGACATAAAAGCACGACAAATATTTGGAAAGTTTTTACAAGCCATTTGAAAATAAAATCGGAGATGATAGGGGAACAAACAAAAAGGAAAAAGGCACTTTTAAAATGTGTTACCGCTATGTTGCAGTTTACAGGCCCAGTTGTGTGGAAACCCCACTGTCTTTAACTGTTCTATTGAAAGAAAATCGATCTTTCTTAACGCAAGACTTGAAGAAAATCTTATTAGGATGTAGATCACTCAAGTCACACACATGGTTCACTGTTTTCTATTAACCAAACGCAACCACACTGACCCCCAAGTTGCTGATAGTTTCCTGTCCCATCGGTTTTCATATCAGAAAATCTCTGCAGTGAAATAATTGGGCAAGATTTTGTTGCAAAAGCTATCTTTGTGTTTTTTTTTTGTATTTTGTGTTCAATCTGAAACGAAACTGAACTTGTTCATGTCTTCTGAGTTTATCTGTGTAAAAGTAGGAAGAAAAGGCAGCTTACAATTAGTAATAGTGTCCTTTGATGTAATTATGTGGTTATGAAGTATTTATGCCCAAATGTATTTTGACTGAAGATTGCACTAATTAACAGTCAACACCTCCTACCTTTCAAGCAGTCTTTTTGTATTTTTAAGAACAACACCACATGCTGCATAATTCTCTTTAATACAAATACGTGACAGCAACATATTGTCGCACAGTTTCTAAGCTGTAGCAAACTACTCCCACCTCTGCAAGTGTGTCCAAAATATAACAACAGTGTAGGTTGTTTTTTGGGTGCGTGTCCTCAGGGAGCGCCCGCTAACTAGCGACCGACACGGCCATCCGCTCCTCTGGTCAGAAGAGCTGAAAACTCATCATTAGATCATTTTAATGAGAGGTGAGACTGCAGGTTCCAACCGCTGCTCTGCTACTTAGCTGGCCCAATTAGTGCACATAATCAACCCAAATCATCACCTAGCCAAAGCCTCCACTTACCCCCCCCCACCCCCCCCCCCCACCCCCCACCACCACCACCACCACCTCCAATCTCCCTCCAAACACCCCGGCCACATTACCTGCCTCACTGTGGGCCTTAATTAGATTTTACTCAACAATGGCCGACACTCTCACACACACAACAGACACTTAAAAAAAATTGCTGTAGCAGACATGAAGCTAATCTGCAAGTACATGAACAGACAAAACATGAGTACATTCAGTTCATTTTTAACGGAACACAAAGACGGAAACATTAACAAAAAGAAACAAACATCAACACAAACAATAAATGTTCGAGACAGACCTCTAATTTTGTAAAAGAAAATGTATTGATCCAATTTGATACACACAACATTTCCCCCTAACTTTTAAATAATATTGCCCCATTGTTGTTTTTTGCTTTGCTAACCTGTAGCTTACTGTACGCGTGAAGAAATCAAGCCAGAACACACACAACAGACTCAGGCACACAGAGATCCACATTTCCTCCATGTCTCATGTCATTTTGTTTCCTGTCGATATGGTGGTTGTAGACAGAAGAGAGGAAGAGAGGAAGAGTGTTTCCATCTGGCTACCAGCACACTGACTCACTCACAGGTCGCTCACAGTGGTCAACATTTATTTTAACTCTGGAATTGTGAAGCCAGAGGTTTGTATTGAGACTCCACAGGGGTACGTTTAGAGAATAGAGATATATAAATGCAAGGAGGAGAATGAAAAGTATTGTGTTCATAACGAGGCTTTTATACGTGGAATTTAGAGCTCATCAACTGAAGATACTAAAGGATATGGTGGAAATAACATCACGCAAGAGTCAAAGGTTCCTCTGGGAAATGTTGGCTTTATTTTGGACAGCTTGCTATCATCTACCAAACTAAAAGAGGCCTAGAGATAAACTGGCAAATTCTATAACTATTTTATATACTTCCGTGCATATGCATAAAACATATGCACACAAAACAGGATCCTTTTAAACCGTAATACCTATAAACCAGGGCTGTCAGCATTAAGTAGTTAATCACAACTTATAAAGGTCAGAAATTAAGGAATTCATTATTTTTAATCACGAGTAATCGCATGCTACTTTCTCCTCTTGGGCTCACTGTATAAGCCTCTGCAGTGTCTCCCTGTAGTCACAGCGATGGAAAAGATTGACACTGCTGCATCTTTAAATGTCTCCTTTCACTTTAAAAATCTAACAGACAGCTCAGTTGATGAGTCCAAAGTCCAACATCTTAAAGCAGGATGCATTAGCTTATGCTTCCAGCCATAGAGTTGGCAGCAAGGTTTTCTCTTACTCCTGTCAGTTTTGATATAATTCCGGTTTTTTTAACCATTCTGTAACTGCAGTCATATGGATTCAAGTGGACAGAGACCCCATACATTTAGATCTTATATTTGCAAGAACACACCTTTCCTCCCCTTCAGTTAGTGGCTCATCTCCTGCATTCATACACTCCGAGAATGACGGATGATTATTGATTGATGGGACGCACATTGTCTGCAAAGGCTCCCGGCAGTAAATCATCAAAGCACGAGTCCCCCCTACAGACTCAATAAAACTGTGTACGGCTTTGTTTTGTCAATAAGAGGAAGAGACTTCATTGAATCAGTCTCTGTGAGTACAAAACACACATACACGACAGTGTGTAGGAGCATAGGATGGTTGATAGGAAGCAGGTTAATGTTGACAGGCTTCCTCCGCATTCTTTTGGAGGATATCTCCCACTTGTTCTGTTCTGAGCACAGGACAGACCGAGGTGGACTGTGCAGAGAGGAAAGCGTCATGGGAACAGAGGAGAAGTGTGCAAGAATGTAAAACTGTGACAATGTGGGTTTATTTAAGGGTTGGCTTACTGTCTATGCATAAAGCTAATAAGACTTGTCTTGACATTTTGTTTTTAATGCAAATAATTCCAATCTGTGTGGATAAGTGAAGATTATGTGAAGAACCATTTACATCTTAGTTTTTTTAAGAGATCTAGATGAAGAGATATTGTTTTCCAAACCTGGACTTGAGTTTCAGCTATTACTAAATACCTCTCTGAGTGCAAAAAAAGACTTGCATGTTATGGTAGAAGAACACTGATTGCTGTCACTTTGCTTGCTTTGCAAAATATGTATTGTAGGGAGTGTATGTAGTATAATTTTTGGAGAATGGGATTTATGAGATTTATAAATCATGGAGTCTGATGGATGCACTTATTAGCACACTCGCCAATACCCTAACTCAATTCGACCAAACAATGACATTATATTCATAATCCCAAATGTGGGTAATATGTTGCGTCTAAGTAGTAACGCAGCCCCCCACCACTAGCCGGGGCTGTAGCTCCAGTTGATGGCCTGCTCTCCCCGCTCTACTGCCTGGATGTAAACCAGCTAAGTGAATGGATGATATTTCGTAGGAGCAGCTCGGGTAAACTTACAAATAACCACTTTACCGGAGCAATGAGTAACCACATTAAGCACATGCATATGGACTTTAACCTGCAAGAAAGACTGTAGGCTGGTAAAGCTTGCACTGCTAACATTAACCACACTCGGCAAACAAATTTGACATTGTTTACCAGTTGAGTACTGCACGTCGCTAAGTGCCACACATTTAAGCAGCATTTAAACAGCCGTCAACTTTGTTTTTTCAAGAATGTGATGACGAGCTTAGTGGTAAATGGGCTATACTTATTAGTCCGTGGGTCTGAATTTAAATGTCTATTTAATCGGCCGGGAAATTAGTCACTAGGAACATCCCTAATACTAATATTGGTTGTTTTTAAAAGGTATGCTTCCAAAATATATAATATCCAAAATTCTAGTAAGTACTTTATTACAATAACACATTTCAGACAGGGGAACAAGAAGTCATTGATGGCTTAAATATCACATGGCAGGACACAGTAGTCTTTCTGTTCAACAAGTCATTTCAGCTTTTCAAATATTAATAATGTTATACTGAATTTGTGTGAACTTTGAGCTTCTTCCTCCATAAAACTGGAATAACTTGTGGCCGACCATGAAGCAGTAAAGGAATGAAAGTAGAATCACATGTAGAAAAGAAAAGCAATTTCCTGCTGCGATTGTGACACCATAAACTCAGGTAACACCTGAATATTAGGCGTGTGTATTTTACCCTGTGAGTAATGTGGGTTGTTGTGGTCAGCCAATTACAACAATGTGTTTTGAATTTGTCTCAAGGTTGTCCTTCTATTGGTGACATGTACTGTAGGTGTCAAATCCCAAATAAATGATACAAACACCTGAAGAAATATGGTGTAACCATCGTGTTTCAGTCTAGTCTAGCACAAATGATTGGTTGCTTATTAATTAGGTAACAAACCCCATATGTTAACACTCCCAAAGCTTGAAAAAGGCAGCTACTGTGTGACGCTCTATGATTCCCCTCTGACAAGAATTCCATCAGGGTTAAAAACGCAAACTGTTTACTTTACCTGGAGCCAGTGAAAAAACCAAACAAGCTACATTTAACATTTAATTAACAAAACAAAAGTTTAAAAAGTATGCCATGGGGACAGGGTTCATACTGTCTCCTGCTGAACTTGAATTTCCCTCGGGATCAATAAAGTATCTATCTATCTATCTATCTATCTATCTATCTATCTATCTATCTATCTATCTATCTATCTATCTATCTATCTATCTATCTATCTATCTATCTATCCTACACAGACTTTAATCTATTTTTTGTGTATGGCAATGTCCAGCACTCAGACTGTATTACTCATTGTATGTGGCCAAATGTTATTTATGTATTTTTAATTATGGTCATACTGATGAGATGGCAGTCCCACACAAAGGCCTATAAAAAGGATGCAATATACAAATACTAAAGACAATGGATTCTATTATTGGTGCATCATTGAAAAAGAAAAGGCTTTAAATGATGATGTGAAAATATTCAATAACAAAACAAGTGGATGAAGTTCTGGAAAACATCCATCCTCCCTACTCTCAGTGTGTTCTAATGTTTATAAAAATTAATGTGTGCATGTGTGTGGCCTTGAAAGTCGAGCGTTGTTTGTGTGTTTGGGAGCGGATATGGGTCATGGCCGGAGCAGAGCTCGGGTGGACCGCTGGCCTCTCTCACTTAAGTCAAAAGAGGAGTGGAGGAGATAAGCTAACCCCATCCCCCGTGCAGGAGAGGAGGAGGAGGAGGAGGAGGAGGAGGAGATAAGGACCGGTTTCCCAATGCTACCGCTGAGGCAGAGGAGCCAGGCCGGGAGGATGCTTTGAACTGCTGCTCGCTATCTTTCTCTGCCTGGGAAAATTATAGACGGGGCAGAGTGTCCAGAGAAACAAAAGGCTGATTGAGAGGCTGCAGCGGCGTAACTCTCGGGGGTAAATCACACCGCTATCACGGGTCAGAGAGCACAAAGAAAAATTCAAGGGGGTGAGAGGAAATTTTCTTTGGAGCCAAAGGTGTCTCTGCACTTGGCTCTTAGTGTTTCAGAGGGGATTTAGGGGGGAAACATATAAAGTATACATGAGTGGTTTTAAGGGAAACTCATGTAACCACACATGAATAAAGCATACTGCCTCACACACACACACACACACAGAGCAAATAAATACACACATGACCACAGCAGGGTTGACAATACTGTATCTAATAGAGGTGTAAATATCTCATTTTCTGAGGAAAGTCAGACCACATTTAATGCTTTTAAACACTTTCAAAGCTGTGCTAAACACAGGATAAAGGTTTTTATATATATTGTATTCAAGGGATACTTAAAGCCAAACTGAGCAAACAGTGTTGAGAGATAAACACCGTAAACTGTTTCTCAGGGTCAATAACGGTCTATAAATCTCGGCCTCTTTCTCCTCACTCTGAACAACTCAACTGTCAGGGTATAAAATGCTAAGTTTACCTAGCTGACAGTCTGCTGAGCACAAGAGGAAACTTTCATCTGTAAAAATGAAGACGTTCAACCTTCTAAATAAGAAATCAGCTCAAAAATAAACTGACATTGATGGGAGAGGACCAAGTTACCTGCCAAATAAGCACATCTTTTTCTATTTATGCTTGTCTATAGCTTAGAGGACAGAGACGAGCAGCTGTCAATAAACTCATATAAGTGACAGCAGGAGAATTTTTATGTACAATTATTTTCTCAGGAGGATATAAAAACCTGTTTGTATGCATAAAGCTCAATATCATGTCCAGATTTGAGACATCTTCTCAGGTAATATTTGTGGTAAAAGTCTTTTCAAAATAAGAAGTAAATGCTGTTTCTAAGAAGCTGTGACACGCACACAAATACACACACGCACACGCACACACACACACACACACACACACACAGTACTATGTGGCAGCAGTTTGTACCTGTTTGAAGAGCTGCAGGTTGACAGCCATGGACAAGAAGTTCCTCATGGTGCTCGAGCGGTGGTTCACATAGCTCTCCTCACAGAAAGTGATTGGCTCCCCCTGAAGAGTTCAAGGAGATATTATTGAAATAAATTACAACACACAATTAAAATATATTCTTTTGGCTCTTTTTCTATGTACAAATCAGGTTTAAAAAAATCTTGTTTACTAAGTCCAGGAATAAGCCTCAGGAGCAACAGCAGATGTTTCTGGTGCCTTGAATGGCCGGGGGTCCAAACTGTTTTTAAAATGATTCATAGCAGTAAGATGCCAACATTATGTCTATCATCATTATACCGTGTACTAAGTCTTTCCCAACAAAGGAGCATTTCAACTGATTTCTTCATTAGTTAGCTAAGTGGGCCTGAAAAGCCAAAGTAACTCAACATACATTACAGGAATAAAAGAGGAAGGAAGAAGAAAAGTGGAAAACAACAAAAAACATAGAACAGTTCCCCTGGCAGAGCCAATCTCCCCTTAACCAGAAGACAGTGTCCCAGTAAACTTCCCAGTACTCCACATGAGCACACTATTACTATTTCTTACATCATGTCTGTCGGCCTGTGAGCTATAGACATGGAGGATGACAACAGAAGCACTGCAGGCCAATCACACGCAGCCCCACAGTCATTTCCAATCCATGTTTTCTCATAATTAACATAATTCTCACATATTTCAATGATGCTCTAAATTCTTCTGGTGTTAAACAATGTGCTTTGTCTGTTTGAGGCTGTGAGCATAGTGTGACACATAAAAACAACTTATGAACACTGGAGACTAACCCCATTGTCGAGGATGGGCGGGCGGATGATACCAGTGGCCCAAATTACATCACAGGAATACTGCTCTACTTACATCACTGAAAGTTTTTAAAGGCGTTTTCTCTTGTTAAAAAAAAAAAAACAGTTAAAACAAGTTTGTTGTAGTTTAATAAGCTTTCCAGTCCCCATCTGGCTGCTACAGCCTGGGACCATGCTGCAGCGAACAAAACTGAACAGCATGCTGAGACTTATAACTAACTGCTAGTGAAAATGAAAACTTTAAGCCTGGGTCTGTGTTTACATCAGCATCCAACAACATCCTGTTGTTCACAGAGACCTGCACGCCATGCAAACTGCTACTGCTGCTGGAAACTTCCAACAAGACTCAATGAGGAGAGAAACAGAGAATGTATGTATTTTAACTGGGTCACAAAGGTCGCTCACAATAAAGAAGACCATAACAACTTCTAGTTTCAGTTATACATTTTTTTTTTCTTAACAGTTAGTAGGAAATAAAGTTGAGGTTTTGAACAAAGTTTATCAAGAGAAAGAACATTTGGCTGGGCTGGTACTGTATCTGCAGGGGTTAATCGTTCACAACTCGTATCTCTGTAGAATAAACTTAAAAGAACTCTAATGCATCTTATTAAAACAGCTAAAAGAGGGATGCAGGTTTAGCTCAGTGATTAAATCATACGTCTAATGAATGGCGGCTTTAGCCTTCGAGGTGGCAGCCTCCGGGATGTGATTCGCTGCTGCTTTTTACAGCAAGTCATTCCCCTCACACTCTAATCCAACTCAATCTGTCCTATCCTTTAAAAAAAAAAGGCATGACAAGCTGAAAAAATAATCCTGAAAATAAACAGCTAAAGGGGTTATTTCACTGTAAATGTATGATGTGAACACTTCTTACTTATTTCTAATTCTGCTATCATCACAGGTACCATGGTAAATCCTGTGTTTCATCTGCATACTGTCAAGTAAATCTGGCGATGCAGTTAATGCACACATACAGTGTATAATTTACAATCAGTGCCACATTTTGATTTATTAGCAAGGACTCTAGAATTGACTTGATCATATCACTTGAAAAACATACACTGGGTTATCCTCCAAATATGTAAGTTTGAAAGATGCAGTACAAATGCAGAAACCTATCTTCCATCTGACACAGTGATGAAACTTACACTCTCTGTCCTATCTTAACCTCTCACTTCATGCCTGGGTAGATTGGTCCATTTGTTTGTATGTGTACCTAAAATAGCACCGAAAAACTGTTTATTTGTTTTTTCAGCAGTTCATCCATCTGGGTTTTGTACAATTCAATGAGGTATGGAAGAACACAGAAAAAAGTGTTTGCATGTTTGTATGTATAAAGTAGTCGGACAGAGGGGGTTGAGAGTGAATGGAAGGTGAATGTGCTTCAGTATAATGTTTCTAATGTGCTTTATTTAAGCCCAACAACAACCCTTGAAATTAATTACAATTATATACATTTGCTCATTTATCTAGAACAGGGGTGGGCCACATGCGGCCCCCATCAACCCCCAACGTGGCCCTCAGGTCAATTTTTACATATCAATTAACTGAAAACATGAAGAAAACATGACAAAATCTGCCATGAAAACCAGAAATATAACCATAATAATAGTTTGATCACTGGTATATGTTGAGTTAAATTTGAGACATAATTGACTGTAATCCTTTTTTGCTTCCTACAATTTGGCCCCCTGGAAGTGAGAATTAAATGAATGGGGCCCTTGCTGTGACCAAAGTTGCCCATCACTGATCTAGAAGGAGAGCATAAAGACAGCCATTACATTAATACATCTAGTGGTCAGCTCTCTTTGGATAAATGTCAGTATTTAGGAGGACCTTAATTGAAATGTTATCACGTGTTATGTTGTTTTGTGACTAAATAAAAGCTTTTTATTCATACAGCTGGTTTGAAATATATGTTATAATATACAAACCTTTAATGTTTTAAAGTGATTCTTTGACAGGAACATCTTTCTTCATGAATATCTGACTGTCTCTGTAGAGAACTGATGATGTGTGTGAAGAAGTTACATGGATGTGTCATATTGTGCCAGAGACTATGAAATGTGTCAAGTTTTGTGTCAATAACAGTCTTTACTACTTCTAATCATGTGATAGCACCTCGACCTCCCCTACCAAGACTTTTCACATGAGGTTGGATGATATGAACTATTCACACAGCTGCTGCCCTTAAATAGCACCGAGGACACAGCGATGGCACACCAACACCTACCAACTTGACTTAGCTTCATCAATGGTGGTGAAAACTAATGAGTGAGCTATTTCAGGTTCTTTTTGTCAGACACGTGTGCTGCTTCTAGCTGGTGAAAAGCACCTGGGGGAGCGTTGACTTGAGTTCAAATTGGTGACCGGAGAAATGCCGTTCAAATCAGCTGATTGCTTTTCATCTCATTTTCATTTTCCAGCATTGTTTCATTTGCAACTCAGCAAGACTCCCACCAAGCATCCAACACCCCTCCTTCTGTTGAGGCATATGGGCCTCTGAAGCTCAGTGCTCTATCTAGGAAGATCCTTTTCTAAGCTCCAAAAACCATAACTAGCAGAGTGATATTTCACAAATATCAGAACACAGCAAGCATCATCACTTTCCTCATGTAGGCAGATGTGCAGCTTGTGCATGCTCGTGTGTGATTGCATGCATGTAAACTCCTTTTACGCAGATCCTGTCTAAGAGAAAACACAGTGTGAGTGTGAGGGAACTGAGAAATCTCTGCATGTTGTGCTCACACATACACAAACACACACACGTTCACTGAGTCTCAGTGCTTGTGTCAGAGGGGAGGCAGTTTGTTCGTATACTGTCTGTATACAGAGAAAAGAGAGACAGCATCAATAATGTAGCATCTTGACTCGAGGAGTCCACAAAGTCCAATTAATCTCAAAGCCAAAGGAACAAAGGCTTCGCTATTTGACAAACAGGACAGGCTGTAGTTTGCCGTGCTCTGACTCAGACTTGATAAGCAGAAAAGATCCAGAAAAGAAATGTTAGGGGGGCTTAGTAAAGGAGAGTAAAACACCAAAGGTGGCTAAAAGGGATCTTCAAAGGGAACGTCCTGACTCCTTTCAGCTCCTCTGACATTTCAGTGCCTCAGACAGGCCCACCTTAGCTCTCACCGCAGCTAAAAGCAGACCTTTTACCTTCAGTCAAAACCGCCCCAGTCTTAGCAGACGGCACAGGAATCTGACTCAACTTGCCCAAACTAAGATCACTACAGCGTGCAACACATTCTGAGGAGCTGTGGTAATATATACAAGACTGTGAATATCTCTGCATGTGAATGAAAACACTATCTATGGCCTTTATATGAAATATTTAAATCACCTTATATTAACAGTCTAGCTGAGCATGACCACTGTTGAAACATGATGTTTGTTTGCTGTCCAGGGCAGAGGAAGTTATTTTTTGAGGTGTGAAAATATGGTTCTTATATGATGCAAAAATGCCTTAATGATAAAGATGATTGTCAGAGATGAATGCCTGCATCCTTACAGGTTTATATCTGAGGGCGTCTCGGTAGGATCCGAACAGAGCGGCCTGCGTTCTCAGGAAGGCCCTCGCCACACCACTCCCTGTTGCTGTTGACTGCTTCTTCAGCTTGCTCTTCAGAGAAGACACCTGGTGGAATACAATAAGAGGGAAAGTGGGAGAGACACACAGAGAGGGGGGAGAGAAAGAGAGATGGGGTGGGGGGGGGGTGTGGAGAGACGGAGGGGTAAAAGTTAAATTATCACCTCTGAAATTGGTGGAGGAAACAGCTAGCCCATTCTGGGTGTGAAGTATCACATTTGCAGGTCATCCCAAAAAGGAAAGGAAAAAAAGGGAAAAGCTTCAGCCTTCCCTTCTAGCTTATCTGTTGTGCTGCTGAGAGCACCTGCTGCTTTGCTAATTGAGCGGAGGAGAAGTGGGGGGGGGGCAGCAGAGAGGAAATGGAAACTCGCTTGCATCCTTCCTCTCTCACCATTTCTGTCTCTGTGCTGCCACCCAAACTCTCCTCCCATCAATGTCTAGCTTTTTTCGCTACTCCCTCCTTTTCTTCCTCTCCTCCTCTTTCCTTTTCAGTCCTCCTGTTCTCCCCTCCCCTGTTGGCTCTCCCCAACTCCCTCCAGAAAGGGACTCTTGACATAAAAATGTCTTTAATTATTTTCCCCTCTCCTGGCTCTGTCTTCAGGACTCCAGGCGAGAGTGGAGGAGCAGCAGGCCCGAGCTTGTTTTAGGATGACAAAAGATTCACCCTGGCCAGCGGGCCCCGGGGAGTCTGGGAAGGAAGTTGTCAAGAGGCTCTCCTCACCTGCTCAGCAGTCATCTGACTGTGCTGTGGCAGAGCAAGGAGGAGGCAGAGATAGTGAGGGACTGCTGCTCTCTGTGTGGGCTGTGCCAGCTTCTCACAAAAGCACAACATTTGATTGGGTTCTACAGGAGCTGTACAACCTATACATTTAACCTTTAACCTCAATTAAAGCAAAAAAGGTACATCTTGTATCTATTTATCTAAACCATGTAACAACATATAATGAGCTGAAATCATTGCTTATTCTCTATGTGAAGGTTAGGATTCATTGTCTTCCTTTTGGGCAAAACAACAGGGCAGAGAAAAACTAAACTTTTTGGATCTCTCTTGGGTTGGTCATAAAAAATGATATATGAAACATCCCAATGTCTAACAGTCTACCACCTCTTTTATCCCCTTATCTTCTTCTTCAGCAAATTAATTTTTGTCCATCTCACCCTCATTCATGTCATACGTAGTGACACAGTGAGACCAATTGGCGGGGAAATCTCTCTAAAGCACCATTTTCTGTTTATTAAATCATTATTTGGAACCACGACACGATAATTGCATCACAAGAGCCAGGACGAGGATTATCCATTTTTTTCAACCCCTAATATTTGTATGTCTGAATTGTTCACCTTCTTAAAGCAACATGTAACATTTACATCAATTTCTGTGCACCAGTGCTATAAGCTTTAATTGGAAATAGCAGTGTTTAAGGGCACAGAGAGAAGAAAGAAGAGATGAAAGCAAGAGAAAATTACAGGTTTTGTCCACCATTAAATGACCCCAGTTCTTCTGAAATGTAATCAAATTTTGATCAGCTCTTTTTTCAATCACAGTAGGACAAATGCATCATGCTGAGTAGCTGCAGCGCTAGAGGGGTATCGTGGTCTGGCGTCTGCAATTAGCCTTTCTGGAGAACTTCAGGGAGGAGAAGCAAAGTGTGAGCAGAGCTCGTACAAAGGACGGGCAGAAAGAAGAAGAGGCTGAGTGAGACAAGGAGAGAAGTAGAGAAAGCGAGACGGAGAGAGTGGCAGTCTTAAACTGGGACAAAGACAAAACGAACAGCGTCGATTCCTCTCCCCTGGGCTTTCTCACTCTCCACATCGTCCCCGTGCAGCCATTGCAAATGCTCCCAGGCATCAAACAGGAAGTTTATCACGGATAAATTAACAAGTGTCATCTCCATATTCACTCATTGTGCTAAATGCTTTTATGTTTATGTAAAGCTCTTTCTGGAATTAATATTTCATGTTTATGTGCGTTTTCACAGATTTTTTTTTTTTTCATCCTTGCAAATCATTAAACTGTCTTTTTTTCGGAGGATGAATCAAAGCGAACACAATGTCAGTCTAAGTGGGGGAGGCATACCCCAAAGACTGTCAGAATAGACGGAATAGAGTTTACTCTGCACACAGAGTTCTTTACAGCGGCTTTGAACGGACGAGAGCGCTGCAAACACTTTTTTAATGAGGTGGGGACACCACTTCACTTGTGTTCTGTGTCCCGGTGTTAGGGACAAAAATGGGTGATAAAGGGATAACTTCAAAGAAATATTAAGCATGATGAAAAATATTCTTCTTTAGTCACACATGATGATTAATTAAAATGTCACATATATCAAATATAGAAGTAGTGAAGGACAAATAGCAGAACATCGTTTTTCAAAAAGAAAATGAAGCACAGTCGGAGGTGAGCTCTCACACATCCAACTCAAAATAAGAAATGTGTGTTTAATAGTTTGATTCGAATATGGCGCCAACGCTCAACACAATCATCAGGTATGCCTCCACGGTAAATGGCTCTGTCAAACTAATTAACTTCTACAGTTTGAGTGAAGCTAACGAGATGCGTACAGGCATCAGAGGAAGGCCAGGCTCTACAGGTGATAACCCAATTTGGCAGTGACATTTTTTAGTGTAAAGTCACAGTGGCGGTGATGAGATCAAAGGCAGAGAGTCCCCCATTGGGTCCAATTAGAACTATAGCATTGTACAGGGAAAGGGTGGCGGGAGGGGAGAGAGGGGAGTGGGTGGTTGGGGGGAGAGAGAGAGAGAGAAACTGTTGAGTTATGATATTCATAATCTATGCAGAGGGGCCTTTCCAGTACAGGTCTTCTCCCCATAGCTGTGATCTTTTCAATTTACATCAAGGGAAGATGGTCGGGGATGAAAGCGGGGCATCCAAAGCGCACAGCCCACAGAGGGCAGACATGGGGCCTCATTAAGGCCCGGCCCAAACAGGGTTTGAAGTGCGTCACATAAAGAGCACGGGGTCAAAGGTCAGACATAGAACAGATCTCCATTTAACTCTCCAGCTGGAAGTGGTAATTAGCAGGTGCAATGATGATCCCTGCTTGACTGTAAGGGATGATGCCTCTGTAGGTGACACCACGCATCTGTGTGAACGTGTGTGTGTGAGAGAGTGAGAGAGTGAGAGAGTGTCTGCATGCGTGTATGAAAAGATGCAATGATACTCAAATAAACATCCACCTTGTATCACTCTCATATGCAGATTAATACAAAAATTAAGTGACTGAATTTATACTAAAAGTACAGCTAGCTACCAATTGTAAAATTTCAAAATAAAATAAAATAATACTTTTTGTGATAATTACTAAAGGACACAGGTCACTCTCACCGTCTTTGTAAGAGACAGAGAAACTCTCAACCTCCATCACCTGATTAAATATAGACATATTTCATACAACATGCCCACACAATTAGACAGAAAATGCATGAAACCTGGTCATTTCTGTTAAATCACTGTTGGACTTGTCATTCTTTTTCCAGAAACAATAATGTGTCAAAAAGGTAAAAACCTCTCTGAAAAAATTCTATTAACTATACAGTGTTTTAAAAAAAGGTAAATGACGGGAAAATAAAACATACACACAAAACTGTGGATAAATATTTAAAGTGTTCCTCTTAATAATCACTACAGTATAAAAAACCCTCCCAAATAACGACCCTGACACTTGTCTGTTGTTTAAAAAGAAATACAAAAAGAAGAAGTTGGGTTTTCTTCTCACAAAAAAAGAATGTTTTGTTTAAGATTCTGTCCAGGGAAAGAAAGCCACTGGGACGCAATTAAAGAACTACAAAGAAAAAAAATAGTTATGAAAATCTCCCACTTTCTTTTGATGTGCTGCAGTCTGAACCGTGCAAACACACGTACACGCAAACACACACACACACACACACACACACACACTCGCACACAAATGTGAACAAAGACACACAGAGAAGAGGCATATACACGCACACACACAATGAACGTGTTAGTTTGAATATGAATTTGGCTCATCGCTCAATTTAAAACAATATTAGATAATTTATGAATTCCTTTCTTTTAAATGAAGCTCTATTTTAAGTCTGATGGTAAAACTGCACAATAACAGGGATATTACTTAAGATGATAGGGTGGAGTTTAATACAATCTTTTCTTACCAACGTGATCGTTATGATAGAAAAAAATAACTTAAGTGGATATTAAATTAGCCGAGTGATGAGATAAATGAGTGAAAACAGAGATAAAGTAGAAAAATAAACTATTAAAGCACGTCTAATTCTCAGTCATTAAATGTTGTTCTGTTTTAAACTACAAACAATACGAAACATTAGTGAGAGGAAAAGAGAGAGAGTGCCAAAGCATGGGGAAGAAAAGTCTGTGTGTGTGTGTGCGGGTGTGTGTGTGTGTTTTAATAGGGCTATCTCATTGCCATGAGACTCTCCCCGGTGTGGGGTTACTTTGTCAAGCTGACCTCTTATAGCAGCTATGCAGCCGAGTTTTGCATACATAATTAACTACAGCTAAATGTCATCTCTCACTTCAATAACTAACGCGGTGGGTGATGCTGCTCTCCCTTTTTGACTTCTAATCCAGAGTGAACCGCCGGCAGAACGAGTGTGTGAAAATGAAGTGCAGCTTTAAACTCCACATGAGTAAATGAAGGGCTGCTAACACTGCAGAGAGACCGTTTGCAGCACAGTTCAGCACCATTTAAAACAATCCTAACCTGTAAAATGACTGTTTAAATGAGCACATTTCGCAGCCGGAGAAGTACAGACTAAAAAAAAAAAAAAAAACACAATCACAAACTTGTTCGTAAGTTTGTTTTTTAATGCTGTAAACACTGAGACTGGTTGTGTTAAATTACAGTATGTGACTGAGGTGGAGCGACCACATTCCCAGTGTGAGCTACCGTCTAGTTAGAGCAGCATGTGACAGGCTGAACTGTCGATGGCTCTGCTACACCAAGAAAGGAAACTGCTAACTTCTAGTTGAAAAAGAGGGAATTTTGTGGACAAACTAAAAATCTGTGAGTAGCAAAAGTTTACTCCTAAACTAGATCTGAATGACAGAGATGAACAATTCTGGCCGACAAACGTGTAGACATCTCTGTGTGTGCCTTTGCATCGCTCTGCATGTGTGTTTGCCTGCTGTCGGCTGTAGTAGATGATGATGTAGATGTTGTTTTCTCTGAGCATCTGAATCTGAGCACCAAATTAAAGCCGGGATGTTTGATTAAGTGTGCCAGGTGATCTCAGGAGAGGCACACAGACACAAGTGCAACCCCCTCATTCATTTGTAAACCTCCAAATGCAGGCTTGAAATACAGGAAGTAGGAGTGTACGCTGTAAATTCCCCCCTTTATTGGGAATACAAATGATCAAATGTATGAAGGCTAGGAATGTATGGGTACACGGTGTCAGCAAAGTAGCGCGAGGCAGAGAGGAGGAGAATAGAAGGAATTAGGCTGTGATGTGAGAGGGAGCATCTGAAAATAAAGATGTAAGCAGCATTGTAGCACCTAACCTTGAATGTGTGGCACAGAAAGAATAATACATGAAAAAATTATTCCGTCATCGCTATGAGATCAATTGGCGGGATCAAAAAAAAAATCTGATTCAGTCACACACTGTTTGTTTTCAGAATTAACAGACTCCTAATTTGCTATTCTTGGATACTTTTAATGACTAGTGCGGTAAACAGCTCCAACCAACCAAAAGCCAATTATAACTTTATCAGTACAATCTCTGTGTGGGGAGACGGAACTGTGGTTTGCAGAAAAAGAAACAAAAATACCTTGATCTTCCAGGGAAAAACTACATTTCTTTTGTTGAGTATTTTCTTTTCAGCATGCTTGTCAACATATTGATTTTACTGACAGCAGCACACTCTCTGAGATTAGTATGATTTATTAATGTGTAAAAACAACGGAAACTTTCAGTTCAACTTATGCAGTCTTAAAATACGCAAAATTCTCCTAAAAAAAACACAGTGTCAATTCAAAAAATAAACTCTTTATAAAATAATGATTATAATCAAATCTGAAGATAAAAGGAACAAAGTTAAAGACATCAGCAAAAAAAGTTCCTTGGTTGTTTTATTCATAGAAAGATGCCAAAATATACGGGGCTTAAAATGAGAATATTTAGATTCACTTTTAATTGAAGAAAGCTTGTTAAACTACAAAATGATTCAAAAAAATGATAAAAGAGATTAATGCAATCCATTTATCTACATGTGTAAAAAAAAGATAAATCCAGAAAAAAAGTGAAAATGAAATTAAACCTTTGATTCATGTGTCATCTCTAATTAAAAAGAAAAAGTCAGACATGACCCTCAAAAGTTTGCTGCTTCCTTTTTTGCCCCGTTACCAATTACCCTTTTATTCAGATCTTTTCTTTTTCTGCAAAACAGAACTGCTACCGGCGTGGTAGCATTGGTAATAGTCAGTAAATCTGAAATATTATGTGTTAAGTTGCAGGAAGAGACCATTAAGGGGCGGGCACTAGTGGAGCCCGTGTCGGGGTCCTGTCTGAATGGCAGCGGCTAATTCAGGACAACTGTGAACTCTGAACCTGCTAAAAGCCCGGCCACTGGTCAGCCGAGCCGCCTAACCGAGTCCACATGTGCTCACAGCCTGCGTCGGCATAATTAGACGGATCTCTGAAGGTTTGCTTAAATCAACATCAGAGTGCTTTGTTTTCCCTTCTCTTACAAAGACTTAAAGAAAGCACAAAAAATGCTTGTGGCCTTTACCTTTCATCCATTTCATGCTTTAAAGTGTATTCATACCAGCCTATGCTGGGCTTTTAAAGTTAGAATAATTATGACTTCATGGGTCTTAGGGCTTCAGTTCCTCGCTGAATAAAGTCTGAGTGTTAAGTAGCCAGTGTTGCAGTGAGAATTAGACAGAAATGAGGAGTGTTTTTTATATCACAGAAACAACGCGCGGGCTGAGAACTGCTCAGCATTAATCAGGATTTCAGGCCTCTGCTTGACAAACTGCACAATGCCTCAAACATCTCCTTGTGTGTAAACAAAACATCAAATGCCATGTGGCATGTCCTCATCACTAACAAGCAAACTAACAAGAGACCTGGAATTCCACTCAATTAGTACCTGCTCGCTTCCTTATTAATCTGCTCGCCCTGGTGAAAAGATGAGAGGAGACAAGAAAAAAAAAAATTCGGAATAGGAATAAAAACAACAGCAATTTGTTGCGATAAATATATTAATGCCACTGAAGTTTTCCGTTTCAGGTGGTGTAATTTGACATGATATGTGGGCTATGTTCTGTCATTAGTCAGGAAAAATGGTGAGTAGGGGATCAAAGCAAAAAAGGCTCAGAGTCTGCCACTTAATTTATCACACGGTAAAGACAAAGGCTTTTCTCTCTGCTTCTGTCGCTTTTCAAAAGCCCTGACTCCTTTTTATGACAAACTCAGTTTGCAATTTAATTTAGGGCTTGAGTCCCTGGGTGCAGAAAAGCTAGCAGGCAGTTAGTGAGAGGAAGGTTTTGTAGCCAGACAGGCGCACAGGCAAAGAAACAGCGGGTGCACGAAACGTCCAGGCTGGCAGTGAGTGCTGTGAGAGCGAGACAAGAAGGCAGACAGGTGTCATGAAACTCGAGCAGCCGGGCAGTGAGGCAGGAGAAGAGGTGGGCAGGCAAGCAGGCTAAAAAAGTAGCCAGGAAATTGTTTAAATGTAGGAGAGATCACATCATTCCAGGTAGTAAGACAGCATTAATGCATAGTAGAAGTCACAGCAGTGAGCAGTGCTAAATTAGGAGAACCAGAGGAGTGTGGGACTGAGTCTGCTGGACAGTAGATTGAATTATATGGAGCTGGTAGGTGGTGGAGCTAGAGAATTTACTTTAAGCACTGTAGGTAAAAGTGCGTCCACAGCCTCAGCAGGGCCTCCGTTTCTCAGGAGGAGGAGCTGTGATATACACACCCAGGAAAATAACTAAACAAACACAATTCTGCTTCCCCAAAGACTATAAGATAACAATGTGTGTAGTTTCTAGGTTTGGTTAAAGTGTGTGTGTGTGTGTGTGTGTGTGTGTGTGTGTGTGTGTGTGTGTGTGTGTGTGTGTGTGTGTGTGTGTAGTTTTCTAGGTTTGGTTAAAGTGTGCATGTGTGTGTGTCAGTGTATAAATGTGACCCTGACGCTGTGGTGATGCTTCCTGTAGCACTGACCGGCGTCACTGCTCCATTAATTAAAGAGACGAAGCACTGGCAGGTGGCTTCACTGCCCACACTGGTAATTGGCCCCCTTCTTCCCACTCTCTCCCCCTAGAAAATCACCCA
Source organism: Tautogolabrus adspersus (assembly GCA_020745685.1). Classification (NCBI taxonomy): domain Eukaryota; kingdom Metazoa; phylum Chordata; class Actinopteri; order Labriformes; family Labridae; genus Tautogolabrus; species Tautogolabrus adspersus. The sequence goes on along the minus strand of CM036536.1, from coordinate 10,307,305 downwards.
TCTCTGCCTTTTCTTTTCTTTTACTCTGCCTCGTTCCCTCCTCCTATCTCTCGCTCTCAGAAACGTGCCAGTGGGCAGGCAGAAATGCAAGACTTTGTGAAATAATGATTAGAATGGATGGAGATGAAGGGAAGGGAGTTGCACATTTTCCCACAAGCCTCTGATGGTCGGGGAATGCTGTTCGCCTTCAAGCGTCACACGGCGCGACGGGAGTTTACTTTAGACAGCCGCAATCTGAGGAGCTGGTGCTGCAGTCATTAATGATGTGGGGAGGGGACAGAGCTATACTTTGACAAGTTTCTGCATGGTTATATGTTTGTGTGTGTGTATGTGTGTAGGTGTGGGTGTGTCTGTGCGTGTGCATGTAGGCGTCAGTGTGAGTGTGCGAGTACATCAGAGGAGAGGAGAATGTGTTTTCGTAAGTGATATTCAATGTGAAAGTGGAAAAGCGAATCTTCTGCTTGTCATGTGTAAATTAGACAATAGAGGTTGAGAAGCTCTGAATGGTGTGTGTGCGTGTGTCTCACCACGTCGCTGGGCAGGTTATGCAGGTCATCAAAGGGACTCTCCAGGGTGTTGGTGTCCACGTTGAGAATGACCACATCCTCCAGTGATCGACTGCGTACTCTCTGAAGGGAAGAAAAGTCCTGAGTTAACATCACCAGTGCACACAATGTTTCAGTTTATTTAGACCATCTGAGAACCTTCTTACAATAATCAACAACTCTTTACCTTTAAATATTATTGTAAAAAAAGTTAGTTTGCTTACTTAAAAACTTTAAATAACTCAGTTTACTTTCAAACTTTGGTAAAGTTATAGATTATTTTGCATATTTCAGATGATAATGAGCCTGAGGATATTGTTTGGTGAATCCTGTTGTTTATCATGATTTTAGTAATCATACAATAAAGCTTTAAACATTCTAAGACTGTTTCAGGTGTGTTTCCCTGCAGACAGTCATTTCTGTCCAAAAGCCCCCAGAAATAAGAAAGTACACTGTCACCTTTAAAACCCAGCTGTCATCACACTCCTATACCACTGAGTAAATAATGGTAAAAAAATTAAAGCATCTTATCTATAGAACAAACAAACACGTATTCACAAAATGAAGAATGGCACTGAGAGGAACATTTGGACTGTGCAAAAATTTTCCTCTAGACCAAAACCTCATGCATCAACAACACAGTGATGCTGTGCTGTGTGCATCCTGATGGCGACAAATTCAACAATTATTTCAGTGTGGTGCAGGATACAGGCAGGTGTGTCTGTGTGTGTGTGTGTTTGTAGGGGGAGGTGGGCAGAATAGTGTGTGAATTTCTAGTTTGTCACTTTTATGACAGCCTGTGCAGTGGAGGCTCACATGCTGATCTGGACTAATTATGTAGTGGCGGAAAGGGGGTCTGTCACGGATGCAGAGTGTGATAAATACTGCCTCTGCCGCAACTGTCAGACAAATATCACACACACACGAGCGCGCGCATTGCAACATATGCATTTGCACAATTACACACTCAAACAGACAAACACTCCCATACTAACACTTACACACAAGTGCAAACGTGCGCGTGTTTGCAACATGCATTCTCACACAACAGCAGTGCCGAAGACGGTCTGCCCCCCTACAAACACTGCAGGTTTAACAATGAAGGAGAGAAGCTCTTTGTTTGCAGATACTTTTTCTGCCTTTCTCTACGTCTTTTGTATTTCTGAATAAGAATGCACATAAGCCAGACAGGAGGATAAAGAGGGAAAAACACTCTGTCAGTTTTTTAAATTCATTTTTCTGGGGGTGTCAAACATGGTCAGACTGATATTCCTATTAGTAATTGAAATAGTTCACACCAATATCGAGAGCACAATCCACCAAAGCAGATGGGGCATTAGTGAGCCATATAAACACTGTGAACATACTACATAAATATATGAAAGAAATGTAATTAGTAATTTCTCAGAAAATCTAATTAGAAAACATCCACTTTCTTACAATAGAGTTAATTTTTGTGAACATTAATATGCACGTCACCACAGATTGACTTACGTACCTCAAGCAGACTAAGATGAACTCCCACAAAGTATGGCATGGGCGCACTGTGGATGAGAACGACATCAATATCAAATGGTTACATGCAGTAAACACATATTTAAGAGAAAACATGAAAAAGATACCTCTCACACACCATTCCCAGAAAAAAAGAAGAAGCTTGACATGGAGGGTATTCTTTGCGTAGCAGATTGTTGATCAAGTCAAGTCAAGATCAGCTGCTTGACGTCTTAATACAGGCAGCAAGACTGATTATAATTATAATGTTGTTCTGTATCCCAAGCATAGCATGCAGGGTTCAACTACTCTGCACAAGAACAACCCTAAATCTCAGCAATCAGCGTCTTGCTCCTTTATATTTCTTTTTTATCAGGTAAAAGTTTGTATTCAATGAGAGTTATTAAAACAGTTTTTCTAAAAGAATTTACCTGGAAACACATGACAGGAAAATACCCAGGATACTAATGCCACAACAGTTATTCTACCATTATTTATCGATGTGATTTTTTTACTCATTTATGATGACATTAAATCCTTTTGCATGTCCCTTTGGAAGTTGAATGGAGTTCTCCTTTAATGAGATGGCATTTTCAGTAAATATAGAAACTTGGAACCCTTCCTAGAAATCTAACGGAAACTTGAAATGTTTTCTTTTTACAACACAAAAATATTCTTTGCATGGTTATTATCATGTCATTTCTGTTTTATGGGATATTTATCTTCATATTCAAAGACTGTGGCAAGGAAAGATTGAATCATAGAGCGTGTTTCCATCCACCAAGACGAATAAAATCAACAAAAAAAGTCAAATAATAGCAACCATTTTATGATGAGGTTAACAGAGGCAGCAGTAATGGGATGGCTGTGGGTCAGAATCTCCCTGGCCGGAGTGATTCAGAGGCCACAGGCTTGTAATCAACTTAAAGCAAAAGAAAAACAAACATCAGGTCTGGAGCTTTGCACTTTGGCCGCCGTCTTCTCTGTTTTTATGGAAATACAGCGCTGACTTTCATCAACATTTACACAGACACACACACGCAGAGCATCTAATAGAATTTAGCTATCAAATCAGTGCATGGGGGAAACCCCTGTGATTAAATAAGATAGAGATGAGTCTTCACAGAGTGTTGAAAATCACATTTTACTGTCAGTGATAAATAGCTTTTTGAAGCCGATTAGTCCTTCATGGTAAAGCCCGGTACTGTATGAGCTACCAGAACAGATTCAACAAAAAAAACGCTCCTTTGACGTAAGCCGACATCCCTGTTCACACACTTTTTTTTAATATGTGCAGGACTGAAGCTGAACTGAACACATGTAGATGTGTAGATGAGCTGTTACATCTGCTCTCCATTCAGTTGCTTTCGAGTCCACTCAGATTTGTTGGATTTGTGTTGGATGGGTGGTAATGACCTCCTGAGAGGGCTAACCTGATGAGAGTGTGGTGCTATAAGCACTGGCATGAAATATGAAGCAAGGTGATCCGGGCCGTTCATTATGTCGAGGGGGCCACACAGGAGATGGCGCAGTATTAGAGGAATCGTGAGAACAGCTCGAAGAATGGGGCGGGAGGATGTGTGAACATGTGTGTCTGCACTTTTACACCGAGGCTTTAACAGCGGTGCTCGGTGCATGACCGGCACGCAGGGCATGGTGTGTGTGTGTGGGTGTTTACCTGTCTATGTTTGAGGTGTGTGTGAGCGTGTCACAGTGAAAGTTGCAGGAGGGAAAACTACGAGGTGAAAACATTTTCTGTGATGATACTGATTGTGTTCATGTGTGTGTGTGTGTGTGTGTGTGTGTGTGTGTGTGTGTGTGTGTGTTTCAGAGGTGCTGAGCCTTACCAGCAGTAGTCCAGAAGATGCGGGGGCAGAACAGGGATGAAGATGTGCTGCCAGTACATAGGAAATAGCAGAGCAGCCGCACCGTGGACACATGCAGTTAACTACAGAGAGAAAGAGAAGCAAAGGACTATCACAACACAACTTTTCAAGGCAACACATGAACTATAGAAAAACAGACAAGAAACCGTCTGTGCTTTAAACTTCGACATTTGTGTGATTTCAGATTCAGGAAATAACTGCAACAAGACAAAAAAAAGAGTAAAAGGCCACATATACTGTTGTCCTTTAAAAATAAAACATTTCTACATTTATAAAACTAGTTTCCACACTTAATAAATCGAAATACTTCTGAAGAACCTCAGTTCAATTCCCTTTCAAACAATATCCTCTTATTATCTTGTTTTCAAAATCATAGTCTGATCAGGGTTTCCACTTTGGTGATGCTTTGTAGTGATGTGTCAATGTACTGTATGTTTGATTTCATTGATTTCGCCTTTAATCTTGCTCACAAAAAAGGCCTCAGAGAGAACATGGTACACTGACATGTCTGGTGCCGATGTGATGAACACACGACCTGCGAGCTATTGTTGGAGGAAGAGAGGAGACTGAAAGCTGGAGATCACTGGTTGACAGGAGAAAGGTTGATGTGGGGGTGAAAAGAAAAGTGTTGAAAAGCCTGACATGAAGAAAGGCAACACTTGCTTTACACTCAGAGAACATAGAAATTCTTTTTATTGATTCATTTGTGGTGGATCATCTCTGACTGTAGTAAAAACAGCTGCAATGGCACAAGGCATTAATTTCAACTATAAAAAAATATGATGCACAGCTTCTACCCTGTTATGAACATGCAAAAAGCAAAAAAAAAGGCCAGTGTTAATAATTAACTGCCTTTCAATTCAATGTCAAACTTAGAATTGTGCTGCGACCTGCACAAAAGCAACAAAAGGAGCCCAAAACAGTGCTGACAGTTACCATAAAAATCAAAATTATCCCAACTACTTTGACCTAGAAATTAAAAGAGAAAATAGCCCTTTTTTTAACAAATAATGAGAAGCAATCACATGAAGATGACACCCCTTTTCAAAGGAGCGCTCTACATTGTCAAACCAGCATTACACATAAAATTAAAGTCATTGTCTCCCATTGTCTTAAATCCGGCATCCCCCTCTTGACATCTCATAAAAACCCAGCTATAGTAATGACCTGCAACACACACACTCACACAGACATGCACACGCGCACACACACACACACACACACACACACACACCCACCCATCCACACACACAGGAGAAAGAGGCGTTAGCTCATCCCCCAGATTAAAATAACATGATTAAATATGGAAAGAGAACAGAGGTCTGAGGGGCTCCTGCGGGACTTCATTAGGGCAAATTGCCAAAGAATGAAACATGAGTTAGCCAAGAGAGACTGCGGGCGAGGCCAATACCGTCGGGACCCTGGAGCAGCAGCCGCTGTTATACTGCTGCGGCTTCACAGTCAATGTGTGAAGCGGACACACTATCACACACACACACACAACTACCAGGAGACCCCGTGCTCACTGACACACAGAGTGTCACAATTGACCGGCCAAAAGCGGGTGAGCTTTGGCGGATGAAAACCACCACTGGCAGAAAAAGAAGAAAAAAGGGACCCCACCCTCTGAACGCACCCAAACATCAAGCCCGGACATCTAAAAAGCTTACAACAAAAAGTGTGTGTGTGTCCAAAAGTCTCTCTCCCTGCATGTTTGTTTTAACTGCATTCATTTTTCATATCAGCTGAAAAAAAAGCATGAATTTTTTTTCCAATTGTCTTCAATTCAATATCTCAAACAGCCAGTCCCACAATAGTTAGGACTTAATCAGCATTTAATTGGTGTCTTGCTCTGTGTATCTGCATATGCATATTTCTGCTGCCTGCCGTCTTCAAATAAAACACAACAATACCACGCTCCTGTCAGGATTAATTCCCCCGCAAACAGTTTGTTTTTCTGTTAATTCTGAAAATAAATCAATGCTATGAATATTAATGTGTGAAAGTGAAGCACTTGGTGGAAAAGCTACTATCAAAACCATCACACCCTGCTCCCTTTCTCCAAAGCGATGAGGGTAAGGGGGCCATTAAATTGTGATGAAGAGAGGTCAGCGATCCGGCGGCGGATATACATACACACATAAGCTCGTGTGTCACACGTGCGCACACGCACACACTAAGTGGAGAGCCAACAGGCGAGTATATTCCTCCTCTGGGAGTGCGAGACAAGCCCCAGCCATTCGCTGGTACCAGGAGGTAATGGCACAGAACACCTTGCTAACCAACTCCAATTATCTCCACCAAGCCTCAAGGTGAGCCCCCCAACTGGCATGATTTACTCTCAGGTTGAAAGGGAAAACAGGAGTCTCTCTCTCTCTGTTTCTCTTCTTCTCAGGCTGAGTTGGCTGAGTGGGGAGAAGGGGGGTGGAAACTAAGATAATGATTTATAAAGCAAATCTAGATTTCTGTTTTCTTTTATTTGCTATCTCCAAAGCGATGGAGGTGGCAGTGTGCCTGAGATAAGGCATTTTGGAGGGAACACCAGAGGAATAGTTCACATATTTGCTTCTCTAATTCAGCTGAAAACAAACCCCTATGTCCTTGTTCAGGTTTGAGAACGAATGAAGCAAAAAGTAAAAGGGAGATAAGTGGGAAAAGAGAGAAATTGTACCACTTTTTTTTTTCTTCATTTACGGGGGGGCTTCACATGAGAGTGGGTCATGAGAGGCTAAGGCTGATAAAATATTTGCCAGGCTGATAAATAATAGATGAGTGGAGCCAAATGGCTTACACGCTCCACAAAAGACCTGGGTGCTTAATATTCCATTCAATGGAGAATCACAGATACAGTCCCCAAGAACAAATACAGGATTAGGTGCTGGGTCCAGTCCTCAGGGACCGGGGCTCTGCCCGGTAATGAGGGGCTGCCTGCCTCTCACAATGTGTGTATGCGGGTGTGTCTGGTGTGTGTGTGCCTGTGGTTTCGTGTGGGCGTGTGTGTGTGTGTGTGTTGCCCCTTCCTCTGAGAGAAGCTAACCGATTATACAGCGACAGCCTGCTTCAAAAAGCAGTCAAGGTCTTTGGTTCTGCCCTGAGAGTGTTCTCAGTGCGCTGCGGCTGAGACAGAAAGTGTCCACACTAACTCTGGTTTTCCCAGATCCATTCAGTGAGACTAAAGGAACCAGAGACTCAGAGAAAGAGAGACACGGAGAGATGAAGAGGAGGAGATGAGGAGAAGAAGAAAGAGTGAAGTTAAGAGATTAGACTTGCATTGCATCTTTGAATTGCAGTAGGTTGCATTAAGCTAAGAGGTCACACATCAGTCTTTGTCAATAATGAGGACTGATTTTAATTCAATTATGAGTGTGTGTGTGTGTGTGTGTGTGTGTGTGTGTGTGTGTGCGTGTGTGTCCCATTAAATACTAGATGATAAAATGTAGTTTTGAGAAACTACAAACAATTTTATTCTTATATTTTTTCAGTTTGAATGAAACAAAGTCATTTTATATGAACAGAAAATTGACATTGCTTGTGCAATTGATGTCAATCAAACTGCGGCCTTGGAATGTCATTACCAATTAAATTTCCCCAGTACACATCAAAATGTTTTTCAAAGATTTAATAGCTCTTCATGTTTTCTGTTGTGTTCAAACAGCCGTTTCACCACCATCTACAATTTGTTTTAATATTTTCCAGCTGTGAGTAGCTCCTTTAGTTCCTTTGTGCATTGCATTGTGGGACAATTTGTCAATCAACTGCACACTCGCAGTGTTTTTTTTTCTTTTGCATGCACACTTCAATCATCCTGGTGTATTTAGCTGTGTCCCTTTGCACTTTGAACACAGTACAATCTCTAACCCTGATCATAATATTACTTTGTATGGAATAGGGATTCATTTTTATGCTTTTCTGCAGGAAATTAACAACAAAAAAAGGGGGAATTATGGCACAAAAATTATAATTGACATGTGGGCAGCACCAGCCAACTCATCTGTTATCTCACAAACAGTCACACAGCTCTCCATATTCATACATCATCATATTCACATGAGCTGGTCCCTTTACATGCCTGAAAAGCAGCACCACACTTCAACAGTGAAGTTCCCTGAAAGAGGGAGCCGGACCCACCAGAGGCCTCAGATGTTCTCCTCACTGTGACTCGGAGCTCTGGAGAGTCTGTCAGTGAGGAGTGTGTTTCCTCCCACACTGTTCCTCTTTATCTGAGCGACTGGACATTTTGAAGTGAAACACAGACAGAAAATAGAGGAAGTGCTGCTGTGGGGGCCTCTTTCATATATTTAACACTACTGGAGTTGAGATTCTGGTATTTTTCTAAAGTCAGGACAAAAGCTCTGTTACCTTTGCATACACACACACAGATGAGGGAATCTACTGAATATATGTTAAATTCTAGTAAGAGTGAAGTGTGAGACAAATAGCTGCTGCTGCAGGCAATGTAATTCAATTTGACAGGAGGTATAGTATCAACAGAGTTGCTCTTGACCTCTTCACACCAGCCTCAAACGATCATTTCCCCTCCACAAGTCTTTCCTTCCAACTCAGTCCCCACACACTCTCCAAATTGCATTCGCTCTTCTCCTTCTTCTCCCGGCCTCATTTTCCCTCCAAATTCTTCATTTCTTATTCTGCTTTCCTCCTCTCCTCCTGCTGTCCTTCTGTCCATTGTTTCTCCTGCTGGTTTATCGCTGTGTTAGCCTCTCCCTCTCCCCTCCCCAGCACAGAGTAAGTCACCAATTACCCGCGCTCTGCTTCTCCCTCTGTTGACAAACACCGGTGTCAGGCCCAGCACGACGCAGGTGTGCCACAAACAAGTAGGTGGCACAGAGAGAGAGAGAGGGGGCACACAGGACGACACAGGTAACAGCTAACGCCAGGCCTCCCACACACGCACACACAGTCTTACAGAAAGACATAAGACAGAAGGTACAAACACCTGTGAGCTCAGGAGAGTGGAGACACACAAACAGATGCATGCAAAAAAGAGACGTAAACACCCACAATGTGTGCATATGCACATACACGGTCAGAGCGGCACAACACACAACAGACACATGGCATGGAGCTGAGATAAGTCTGTTGAGGGGTAAAGGAAGGGGGTAGAAAGGGGGAAGGAGGGGATGTCCCAATGTTCTGCAGATGCCCAACAACAGAGAGACACATTAAGACACCAAGGAAGAGGGAGGCAAAGTTGTAGAGAAAAAGAGGTGTAGCCTGGGTGAGTGAGAGACAGATGGACAAAAAATAATATGTCAGTGAGGAAGAAGATGGAGAGAACGAAGAGAATCAGAGTAAAGTCAGGGAAAGAGGAGAGGAGAGGAGAAGAAGAAGAGAGGAAGAGGCAGGAAACAGAGAGACAGCTGGCACTCTAGGGCATGGTGGATGGATAGCTCCTTGTTAGCATAGGCCTGACAGGCTGATGAGAGGGCTGCTGTCAGACAATGCTGAAGCCGGGCTGTGTGCGAGTTTGGGCGATAGGCAGGGCAGAGGCTGGGCTCCAGAGCTGGGGGGCCTCTGCAGATGAAAGACACGAAGGGTGGTGGTGGTGATGGTGGGGGCGATGGGGGTCCTCCCAATTGACTAGTTAGAGGAAGGGCCGATGCAGCCCTATTATACGGCCCTATGACAAGGCTGCACGCTCGGCTGACTCCCGCCCCTGCGCCACCGCCGTCCGGCCTTTTTAAAAACAGTGGTACCGTTCACCTCCAGTCTCGAAACAGCAATAAGTCAACTGACGCATTGTTGTATGATCATGATTTATTCTTTTGCTGTTGACTGCTTGCGAGACGCGCCGGCCATGTACAGCAGACTGACACACGGAGTTCACCGGGGGTTTTAACCAAGGCAGCACCTAGAGCAAGCCGGAATAAATGCAGGATGTATTCTGTGTGTGTGTGTGTGTGTGTGTGTGTGTGTGTGTGTGTGTGTGTGTGTGTGTGTGTGTGTGTGTGTGTGTGTGTGTGTGTGTGTGTGTGTGTGTGTCCATCTTTCGCTTTCCACTTTCTATTCCCTATTTCTCTTTGCTTGGCTGAGAGGCTGGACAGGCGGAGGTGGTGAAAGCAGCTGGATGGTACTAACGATGTTACTAACAATACCTCCTCTCATACATCCTCTATCTGACTATAGAAACTCTACCTGTCCATCCACTGACTGCTAACACTCACTTAAACAAACATTTTGACAAACTCTGACGTTCATTATATATTTCCCATCCTTTAGGATATTTGATCACGAGTCACAGTGTGGATAATGAGCTGGGCTCTTTGCAGCTAAGTATGTATACACATAGATAGCCGGCTTCAAGATTCATGGCAGCCATTTCCACTTGAACCGGGAGGTCAATCTTCCCAACAGCAAAAAATAACGCATCACAGGAGCAGTAATAACAGCAGGCCCGCTAGTAATCCCAGAGGAGACGTGAAAATACCTTTGTACTACAGTGCCTGACATATATCGCAACCTAACCAAAACAGCTCTCCCTGAAGAAGATGGATGGGTAGACAGACGAGTGGATGAAGGATTGCAAAGGATAAAAAGCTTACAGGGGTGAAGGTCTGACGTGGAAGCTCTTAAAAAATCTTGTCGGCATAAATTTGTTTTAGAAACGAGCCAAGATTAGTCTCGAGGCTGCAAAGAAAACTGTAAATCACAGACTAATATCACCTACACCCCCACTCTTCCTGATAAAAAGCAAAACACTTTCCCCTCGAGTCTGATCATTTACATTGTGTGACTCTTGTGTCATGGCACAGCGTGCAAACTAGACCTCGAGTGGAGGTGCTGCTGGTCTTAGGAGCTAAGGGGGCGACAGGTGAGATTCTCTGAGGCATTGGTAATTTTTAACAGCTCCTCCTGATTACAGCTCCTATGGGACGCCTTGGGTATCATTCCCTCCAGCACCCACAGGCCCCTCCGGCTGTTCGCTGTTCTGCAGCCTTGTAGACACCAAGGCAGGACCGGCTAAAATACAGATACAGATAAGAATTGGATGACATCACTGCCCTCTCCCATCTCATCAATCATAAACATTTGGCTCTACTTCGTCAACCAAAAAGATAACGGGGAGGAGGATGGAATGAGAAAAAGGGGGAGGAAGAGACGGAGACAGAGAGATTTTCTCCCTCATGCAGACAGACAGAAGGAACCTCTTTAAATGATGTGAGAGAGTTAGGGCATGTAATAACGGATAATTTAAAGCCCTTTTTTCCGTTAATATGTCACATCTACAATAAAAACAGTCAAATAATATAATCCAGCGTTAGTGCAGATTTCCCTGCCTGTCAGAGGTTGGTGATAAGGCGGCTGCTTGACTGCGAGATGCCCGGGCAAGGAGGGAGTCTGGGAGGGGGCAGAGAGATCAGTTCAACTCACTCTGTACAAGTAGCATTGCCGTGTCAGATAAATACCCTCATCGTACTGCTTAGGGTTTGATATCCTGCTGGAATATTGATGAAGAGAATCATGTTCAATCTAGGAAATAGTCCCTACATTTGAGCTGTGTATTTTATTAAGAGGGCAAATTCCGTGTCTGAATTTGATATGAAGCTGAAAATAGCAGCAGTGACTCACCATGACTGTAAACGAGCAACATTTGTATATATCATATCATTATTCAGATGCAAGTGAGATAGCAAACATAACAGATATATTACTGGACGTGAACTCCAAACACAGAGACTTCGTAAAGAAGATGCCTTCCCCCTTTTTGCTGGCATCAATTGAAGACCCTTATCCAAATATTGGCTTCAGAAAAAAATGCTCTACTGCTACTTTTCTAATCAATATTGTCAGACAATTACATCCTTTGGAACCGATAAGCTACTCTATGTGCCTCCAAAAAGAACTTGGAGGGGGAACAGGGGAAAAATGGTGTATTTACTTAGCCAGTGACACAGATCTAAAAATAATGTATGACTTGAATGAGGCTACATTTGTCTTCATGCACCGAGTAAGGATGTCAAAATGTTTGATACTACGATTCTATTCGATACCACATGTTTTAAAACGACTCAATCTCTGTGATTTAGATGATGATAGCATAAAAAAGTTTTTTAACCAAAAGCTGCCGCGAGCAAAAGAGAGAGAGAGAAAAGTGTCTTAATACGTTGGCAACATTTCGGTACTGACTACATACTGAATTGTTGCCAGATTTTTTCCACTGAGACAGAGTGCAGAAGTTTTTTTGGTAATTATAAACAAGACCTTACCTAATATTAGGTGCCTATAGAACTTTTTTGTTGCCATGGTAACAAAATAGGTATCAATATAGTTTGGTTTGTACTAGAAGCGGATCGAAGTTTTAAAAAAAATCTGGTATCCTGACAACCTGAAAGTACTGATCTTCCCATGACCACTTGTCCTTTTGTTTTCTTTTCTCTGTTTAACACTTGTTGTCATTGAACTGTCAAAAGTTCATACAAAATATAATTAAAAAGAAAAACTATTAACACAGAACATTTTCCTAAAAAAAGATTCACGTTAGCTTTAATTCAGTGTTTAAAAACTCCTCCTTGATGTGAACATCGTTCTAACATATCTTCCTGGTGTCTGACAGGGCAAAGCTGCTAACTGAGAGAGAATGAGTGGAGAGAGGGGGGGGGGGGGGGATGATGGACTCACAGTGCTTAGCTTGCTTGAGGTAATGATGATGCGCCGTTCGTGCAGCATACTGGCGTAGAGCTGGAGCATGTTGTTGATGTCCACAGCCACAAAGTACTCTGTCAGGTTCCTCTGGAGAGACAGGAACAGAAGGAGATGCAGGAACATAACAAACTGTCCTTGCACAAGTTGCTTACAGGAAACTATCAACGCTACAGACTGTGCCTGGGCCGTAAAGAGAGTCATGTGATACTGGCTGAAAAATGACTCCTATCCCTGCATATATTGCTTAGAAGAAATAATTTTTAACAGCATTCATGTCTTTGATTCATCTGATAAAGGCCGGTTTGCAGAAAAAGGTACAGTAAATGCTGTTTCAATTTGTCAGATTGATTGTTGTTTTTATCTCTAGTAGCGTTCCATGAAGAGTTGGGGCGCTCAACTTGAGGTACAAATTTGAATATAAAATCAACAAAGAACAGTTTGAATCCTCTAATACCCATGGCGATCACTGAACTTCGACATTAAAAGTACAAGCACCACAGGAGATAAAACTGCAACAAGAGCGTGATGCAATGATTTCAAAAGGTGACAAGTGTATCTGATTAAAAACGATTAGAGGCAAAGATGTTTCCAGAATAGAGGGGTCCCTCTTTATCTCCCAGAGTCTCTTTTCTTTTCTTTACTCCGTGAATACTTACGCTCTCAGGGATAGTTGGCAGTCCATTGATATCCGGGGCGATGAAGTAGGAGTGCTGCGAAAACACAAACACGCAGGAGAGAGAAGAGGGAAGGTCACAAGTGAAGCATAGCACTCAAAAAGAAGAGAACTAGGGGAAGAGGGGGGGAGAGGCCTTTCACTTTGTTCTATGATTTATGGCTCATCTTCAGCTCTGTCTATATGAATTGCTGAGCTTGTGTCTGAACTGTGGCAATGCTTTTATCAGGCCTACAGTACAGAGAAGGCTCAGTTGCAGCTCAGCTCCCCATAGACACAGACTGGGGTGATGTCTCCGGTGGAAAACTGAGTCTTTATTTAAGCATTAAATAGGCCTGCGGAGCAACAACTCACACACACAAATGTGTGAGCCTATGTGTGAGTGTGTACCTCCACACAGACACACACACTCACAGGTTGTTTAAAGGATCACAAGGCTGCCTGTCTCACTTTGGGAGAGCAGGGCAGGTTCAGTGTTCAGATCAAAGGGGCCTGAGAGAGGTGCTGTTTGGAGACAAGTAGACAAACCACCACCCGAAACACACTATTGTGTCTCTAACACACACACTGTCTCTCCTTCATCTTCAGTACACCTGTGCTTCTAGGCCTTTGAATCAACCAACTGTTGCAGATCTTTCCTTAAATCTTCTGCTGCACTTCTATAGATTCTTGAAAAAAAAAAATCCCCAAAAATTGAAAAAATGAAAAAAGGTGATTTTACTTATTCTTTCAAAACAGGTGACCACTTAGCCAATATTTTCATTTATACTTTAGAACATATTTGTGGCCTCTTAAGCAAAGCAGACATATGACATCCAACACCTGAGAACTGGTTCTCAAAATAAATTTACAAGTCTGATAAGGCAACATTTGGAACAAAAAAAACACACAAAAAACATCAAAAAACATAACCCTTAAATAGAATAAAACATTAACAGAGTAATAAATGAACTTTATGACGAGTATCAGACATAAGGAGAGCCATTCACAATCAGCAGCCCCATGCAGCAGAGTACCACCACCAAGAAAGAAATATGTCTCTGATAATAGAGACATAAGAAAACGAGCAAAAAGAGAAATCCTGTCAGAACAAAGGACTAGATATTTAAAAATTCAACATGATTGAAAAATATAAGCTTTAAGTGTCTAGCAGGGTTGTTAACCATTTAATAAGGCTCAACAATACAGGTCTAAATAATTTAACTCGATGCAATTTTTGTGCACTAGTGGGTTTCTAACGAGCCCGGCAAAGGCTCAGGTAAGAAAAATAAAAAGCCATTGTAAATTCCCACAGTTTACAAATCCGTGTGCACGGTTTACTATCCATGCCCATGGATTTGTAAACCGTGTGCACACGGGTGAATAGTTTTGAAGGTTATGAAACAGTGGCCACAGTTTGCAAATCAGTGTGCACAGATTTGTTAACCCCGTGGGAACAGATTTGCAGACGGCTCTGGGCGTGATATTATTGAGCTGAGTTAACTTCATCCAACGACCGTAATGTTTAACCGTGAGTAGACTCACATGTGCATTTGCTCTGTATAGATCTGGTGCTTGTCACTGCAGTTTCCTGAAATATTTTAATTTACTCATCATGGGAAAATTCCACCACCTGCTTCAATTGACTAACCACCAGTAAAAGATGCTAATTCATGTTGAGTGGCAGTGTTTGAGCAAACACAACATACACAGGCTGTAAAGATTTAAAAAAAGGCAGAATATAAAAACTGCGAATGACCCGGCAACATCTAGTTTTAATCTAAAACAAACTCAGATATTGTATTCCTTTCATAAAAGATTATTATGTGTGCAAACACATGAAAACAACTGTCATGAGTAAACATATTCCCAAAGGAGGGTCAATGTTGTCGCTGAGCAAAGCCACACAAACACTTACAGTAAGTGGCTCTGCCTTTTAAAGATACAGTATCAGTGTATCTGAATACTCCTTCACCCTCTTTTAGGGTAGGTGGAGTTTAAATGTTGTTTATATATTATAAATAGTACAGTTATATTTTGATGCATGTTTTATACCACTAATGAAAAGAAAGCCAGCTACTCTTTCTTTTGACAGCCCCCTTTTTTGCAAGAAAGCAGAAACATATCTGTTGTGATTTTTCCCCTTTAGAGATGTGCAGATAATCATATTTCACTCTTTAAATCCTTGTATTACTATTATTTATACTGTATGTGTGGTGGTGTTAAGAGTCAGACACCCATGCACTGAGACACATCTTTTCTCTGTTAAAGTAAAGTCTGCTTGTTAGGTTGTAGTCATGTTACAGCTGAGAAGCCGGTCTGGGATAGTTAGCGTTGGAGCTGTTGGAGCATAGAGCTTTTTTTAAAAATGATTATTAAATGTTCAAAGCACAAACACGATGAGTATTTGGATAGCTAGTGTTAGAGGTTAGCAGCTCTCCTTTATAAAATGTAAAAAATACACTGAGCAGCTACTGTATGTGTTCGTCTTCATCATGTTCATCTGAAAGAAGTCTAGTTACACTGTTAAGCTAGATTTCTGTAAAATCGTTCAAATAGAGGATCAAAAATGTAGATTACAGGATAGATCTTTGTAATTGTCATTCAAACAACGCAATATAATGACGATAAAGAGGAGCTGAACTCCTGAACTTCTGAGCTTCTTTCTCTCCACATGAAGCTTAATCAAACTTTGTCCATGATCCTTAAAACTGGACCATACAAAGTCTCTTCTTGTAAAATAGAATGGATTAGATTATCAATGCACAGGAAACAACTTCATTTAGAGTGCAACTCGTCAACAATGCAACAATATCTGTCTGTGTCAACACGGGAGTGTATTCATTGTCAAAGGAAAAGAAGAACGGTGAAATAAAACTAAATTAAAAAAGCTATTTTACCTCATCATATCAATTCTGATCAAAGGTAAGAAGCTCGAGGTAATACATCAATCAAAAACCCATTACCACACATACAGTAGCTACACTGCTATGTATTCTCTCCAGCTTTCCTTTTTTTTTGCTCTGTGTGCTAAATAATGTTTCCCCGATGGTCTACAAATTCATGGCATTGTGATAATCACAAGCCATGCTCCTCAACTCAACCAAGCCTTTCATTGGCTGTTTGCTTGCTTATCTGCTTTATCCTTGTTCTTTCGAAGACATGTTTATATAAAAACATTGAAAGTGGGTTAACTGGAAAGGCATCAAGGAGATTTTTTGAGCACAATTGCCTTTGCTTTAAACATAGAAAGGGGGGAGAAAAAAAAAACTTTTGATATTCAGAGAGAATATAGCAGTGTGGAATGGCATTAATCATTTACAAAGTTTGATTGTTTTCCAGAGGAGAAGAAACATACACCAAGGCCCAGGATAGTTTGTTTTTGTTATATTTAAAAAGATAGCGCAGCTTATTTGGCCAAATTGGAAAGCCGTGGCTCCCATGCGATTAGTACAGCGGCGGTTTCATATTTCACAGCAGCCTCCTTTCCCTCCTCCCGCCTCTGCCGTTCACTCATTCCCTTCCACTCACCGGCTCCTTGCTTCGCTGATCTCTCAGTACTTGCCCAGTGGCAATATACAACTGCTCATTCTTGCACAATAAGAGAGGGAGAGAGAGAACAAAACAGGGTTCACACATGAAAGGGGACAATGATCCTTCTTCTTCTTCTTCTTCTTGGCTGCCATGATAAAACAAAAGCCACTCTTTTAGGGAATAATTCTGCTTCATCAATTAAATATCAAACTAGTGGCTTCTGCAGAAAAGAGATAAAGCTATCACCTCTGTACTCCGGGGCTTCTTTTCCAACGAAGCTTGGAGATTCAGATAAAAAAGATTTGATTCCCACATGTGGCGGGTAAAGAAAACTGACACAAAGGAAAAATAAAACACAGGGAATCTTAATTGACCTTGTTAACCTTTAAATAGGCTTATTGATTACCTCATATTAGGCTGGTTATGTTGTAATTAGATGTGTATCCGTCAGAGTCATATGTTGCAGATAAGACCCAGAGTTGCTTGTTTGATTGGCTAAAAAAGGAGTGGTGGTCTTTTACAACAAAAGCTAACAGTGAGGTTGGAATCAGTGATCGGAAGGATTTTAATCGGCTTGAAGAAATTTACACATACTGAAACCTTTTTGATCCCTTCAAATCATTTCAAAAAACCTTACATTTGACGTATACAGGCCTTGAGAGCGAGGACTGTTTAAGAATGAGAGTTTGATGTCACACACAGGGAGAGATAGTGTCAGAGTTAACACAAACACAGGCTGACTTTGAGCGACCTGGGCATGCTAAGCGCTTTCACTTTTTGATAAGCAGGAGACATGACGAGTTGTGAAAGGACCCTTCAAGTTTAAACATGTCCGACTCGAGCTTATCACACAAAAACCTGTTAGCGCCACTTCTTGTTTCCAAACACGGTGTCAGCCGTGGGCCCTCTGCGTCTCTTTCTTTCCTACCTATTGTATCTTATCCTCCCTGGTGCTTTCTGCTCTCTGTCTATCCATGGTTTGTCTCATCCATTTCAACCTCTACACTTAGTCCATCACTCCCCTTTCTTCCCCTTTTCTTTCAGTCTTCTTCTCTTTGTCTCCATTTCATTTTAGGTCTCATTATCCTTCCCACTTTATCTCCTATAAATTCTTTGTCTCTCTCCTCTACACTACAAGGTGTCTCTCCTCTACTTTAAACTACTTGAGCCAGCTGTATCATCTCTTCTTCTTTCTTTGCAGTCTCCTTCCTAATGCTACACACTGCTACAGTAACCTACCTGTCCTTCTCTCCCTGTTTCTACCTCCACTCTCAGCTGTCTCGCTGTCTGTGATAAGGGGGAATACGAGATCTATACCTACCACACTCAGGTTGACTGGCGTGAAGGGCTTTGGCACAGGCAGATCATAGAGAGAATTCAGCATGTCATTCAAGTCGTTTTCCTGGGGGAGGAAGAGAAACAACAAAAGGAGAAAGAAAAACAACATAGGACACATGAATTTTATTTACTTGTATTGTTGTTGTCGCGAGTTATGTGTCAATCTTAACAACAGTGCTGGGACGAGCGCTGCTGCAGACCAGAGGGCAATCCTGCAGCGAGGCCTGAAGGGTTCGAAAACATCCGACTGACATATGTTTAACGAGCAATGGTGAGGTTAAAAGACGGCTGAATGTGGGGCTGCAGACGCTTATTATCCGGCAGCGTTGATTTACGGCCGAGAGCGGGCTGTCAGTAATTAAAGCAGGGGTTCCCGCTCCAGAGACGAGGGGCTTTAAGAAGCCGTAAGAGGGCTAGCTTGACCACAGAACAGGCCCTGAGATTATTCCTCCAGCATTTATGAGCTCTCAGACAAGACTGCCATTCACACTCGCTGGAGAACTGACGGGGACGACACTTTGCAACTTGTACTTTGTGCAACTAAACTAAACTAAGAACTGTTCACACAGAGGTCAGGCCTTGATGTTTTCTCGATTCTTTTTCTATCTGCCCTCTCAGGGAACTTTGTTTTGGTTTTGGCTACGAGCCGCTGCTCGTTTGAGGAAATGTGCGTGTGTGTGTGTGTGTGTGTGTGTGTGTGTGTGTGTGTGTGTGTGTGTGTGTGTGTGTGCGCTTTGGAGAAATAGAAACTGGAGAGGAATGGGCGGCGATGTACAGTAAGAGAAGGAGAAGGGGAAGGGTGGGAGGGAGGGAGAGTGGAGGGGGGTTTGTGTTGGGGCGTGTGCAATCGAACAGCCTCCTGTCATGAGAGGCTCAATGCTCACACGCATGGTCAGCAACACGGCCTGGGGAAACAGTTCATTTACCCCTCGCCTTAAACCCTCATCGCTCTTCTGTCTTCCCTCGTCTGTCAACATCTCCCTCTCGCCTGGAACGGACAGCGGGGTAAATAGAAACCAAATCATGCACACTAACACTTCAGTCACCCAGGATTTCCAGCAATCTTCCTGTCTCTCTCTCTCTCTCTCTCTCTCCCTCACACAAACTAGTCTGTCTCTCTCTCTCATTTTATTTAAAAACTGAGCTCCTCTCATTCAGAGAAATGTGTGTTTATGTTGAATCTCTATGTGATCTGTTTGTGATTGTCTACTTTAGCAAGGCTCTCTGTCCTGATCATTGCTCTCTAAGGGTCTTGGAAGCAGCAACGACTATATGACAATTGAAAGCGGTCCCAAAGCTCCCTGCACATCTCCCCCGCTCTGCCTCCCTCCCTCCCCGCTCCGTCTTCCTCCACTCTTCAGTCAAAACATGGGAACATCACCTACACCCTCTGCGCTAGACGCCGCACATCTCCCCAGTTTGTTGCATATTTTACATTTCCCTCCCTTTGCTAGTACAATGCATTGAATAGTCAGGGGAAAAGACTTTTGTGAAGTGCGAAACATTTGTGTGTGTATGTTTGTGTGTGCTCCCCTGTGTGTGTGTGTGTGTGTGTGTGTGTGTGTGTGTGTGTGTGTGTGTGTGTGTGTGTGTGGTTGCCTTTTTCTTAACGATTTGTTTTCCAGTAAATCATCAGGAATAACTTCCAGTGTCAGATCAGCGTTTGGTCTGTGAAATGTCAACATTGTTGCTGCTAACAACGGCAGCCGAGTGGAGCCCGAGACGGCGAACAAAACTTGCACACAAAAGACAACATGCAGCATGCAGAGGAAGAACACAATGGAGGATAGATATTTTACCACAGTAGAGTTTCAAAAACACTAAACTGTGTGCTTGTTTCTAAACCAAATCAAACCACAGAATCGTATAACTCATGTTATGCTTTTTAAAACCACATGTTATACTTCTAAAAGAATATCTGGGAACATTGAAAGAGATGATTACCTGTTGTTTTGTCAAGTAGTCTGCAAGGGTATTTAGCAACTTGTAGTAGATTTCGAACCATGGTAGATAACTGCAAGAGTCAGACAGAGAAGAAGCAGATTAATTCAAATGTTGTTGTTTTTTTATTATACTCAATAATCTCTACTTTAAAGCTCCTACAAGGACTTTTTAGCTGGTTATGAAAAAGACTAAATTAATATGGATGCCTCTTTATGAGCTTCAAAAGCAAGCAGGACTACAGTCAGGATTGATTATTTCTATGTTGTTGTTTTAAATGCCTAACACCATCACAATGGGGTGTCAGATGAAGTAATGAACTGCACATTATATTTTCTATGGCAAAGATTATGAATGAGTCGTTCATTTGACTGTAAAAAAAACTACTTACACATATAGGGAAAAATTAGCAAAGAGATAAACACTACTTTGAACACGGGGGGGGGGGGGCGTCCAAAATAGACACACAGTTACATTTCCTCACAGGAGCTTGAAAAAAAAATACCAAAAAAAAACATGTGGAAATAAAGCAGATCAGAATACACACACAGGGTTTGCATTGTTGCTGTAGTGACAACGAATGTGAAAATATGGCGTCCCCTGAAAACAACGTCATTACTCACCATTTGTTGGGTTTTTTAAGTTTAAAGTTGCAGTGACTTTATAATGTATAGCCTCGTAATGTTTCTGTGTATGTGCTGACCTAAGACCTAAAGATCACACGTATACAGGGCATTGTAAACGGATGGTGTTTTCAAAGCTGCTCCACAGCATTGGAGACATCGGAGGGGAAAAAAGGGAAATGCTATGCAGCCTTTATTATGACATTCTTCTTATCCGAGGGTCTCCACATGCTACAAATTCCTGTCGATTCTGCTCTTTAAACCAAAATAAAAAATAAAAAAGAGGCAAACAAAAGAGAATGATGGACTTTAAATTCCTTTGAGAAAGCTTTCGTGTAATACAGAAGATGCTATGGTTTACAAGCATGCAGCTCACAGATGCACAGGCTTAACCAAATTGCAGCCTGTGATGTCGCCCCCCCCACCCCTCCTCGTTCTGCCCCTCTCTCTGTGCTTTTTTCCACGTCCTTCACATTTTAAAAATAATCTTCGCCTTATGTATTAATGCACGATAAATAAATTCATTAACAAGCTCAAAATAATTTATACTGCAGTGTTTGTGTTAAAGCTAATCAGCAAGTACACCCACCATAAGCTAAAAGCATCTGCAGCATGGCTTTCTTTACTAAGTTGACATTTTCTTGGCTAAGTCCACTTGCTCTCTCAGTGGAAGATGGCCAACATTTTTCTTTTGGCATAAAAAGCTGCGAGGGCTCCGTTCATTTAATGTTATGCAATCAAATAATAAAAAACATGGTGTCCTATCAAGGTATTGAATTTTTATTTAGTTTGGTGTTTTAACATGGAGTGTGCATGCATAAATAATGACTCTAGATAAGGACTTGTTGGTATTGCAATGAAATAAACAGAGACTCCCATTAATGCTTCATTATGTTGCTTGGATGCAGAGGTTGGAACATAAATTAGTGTGCAAATGAGGCGATCAATAAAAAGTCGAATCTTAGTTGCTCAATAAATTCTGCGAGTGAACAACGTGTTAAATACAAGTCATTAAGAGATTTATTTAAATCAAATAAATAATGAGAGAAAGAATTTATCTGCAGTGTCTTAGTTCTATAATGAAGAGTCAAGTTTAAAGAGGATGTAGGTTTGTGTGAAGTCCTGCTCAGGCGCTGGGCTGGAGTCTGAGGACTTTCCAGGCCATGGGTCACTGGCTGCTCTGTAGACTGGAATTAACAGACAACAAGAAAACAATAAAGTGAACCTAATGCAAATTTTCATATTGCTAAATCCGCGAGGGGCCAACGACAGGCCGTGTTCCCGGAGAAGTGCAGCCAAGCGCACCAATCAGAGAGGTTGACTGACCATTAGTCTGAAACAATCAGCCTCTTAACATGCCAATTTTTTGACGTCTGTGCGGAGATTTACCGCAATCAGGTCACACTCGCAGGAGAGCCTAAACCAAACACGCGTGTGTTAATTCACATGCTGACCGGATATCAACCTGAAAACCCATTTCTGCCCCGTCAAACTACATACAACGCAAATATCTGCATATGGGGTCAGTTTACATTGAAGCCGATACACGGAAAGTTCAGACTGATTTAATGACTCAGAGGGAGAACAAAGCCTGCGTGTTATCTCCGCCTCCTGTTAAAAAGCCAGGCTTCTGGACATTAATCCTTCATTTTTCACAGTTGAAGGGGATGTAAATAGGACTCTCGATGTCAGAGCAGCCGTCAGGCCTCACAGATCTCACAGTCATTACACTCCCACACCAAGGTGCTGTAAATCCTTTGTTTCAGAGGAAAACGCATGATTGCTGAGGAAGGCAGCCAACCGCAAATTATCAATATTCTTCAAACATCTTCCTACAAAGAATCTAATGCTTCATTCAAGTTGCAATAAACTGAATTTAACTTAAAGATGTATTGTTTTGTTCTACTTAACTCCCCCCCTCCCCCCCCCCCCCCCTCGGCCTCCCCGACTCTGCTGTCTCTGTTGATCCAAAGTTAAAGTTTGGAAAGCTTCGAGAGATACTCCTACTCTTCACAGTTCATTGCTCAGATCTGTTTGTGCTTCGCAAATCCTCCGATAGAAAGAGAAAGAGAGAGGCATCCATCACTGGAGTGCTCAGTGCGTGGGGGCCCCGCAATCTCTCCTGCCATTTTAAACACGTCTCCTCAAAGTGCCATGTACTCAAAGAATGAAGCAGTTAATCTGCGGCCCACTCACAGCCCCGTCCTGCTCTCCATCGCCGACTCAGACCACCAAACAGGACAGAGATATCTTACAGAGGACAGGGCCTTGGATCGGCCTTTGGAACTTACATTTAAAATATAATGGACGGGATCATACAGGACAAAAAAATATAAAGCTGAAATGTGAAGGACAACATCCAGAAATAAAACTAATGACTTACTGAATATTTTGGACATGTACGCTCCTGATTAATAACTGTATACCTCAGTAGTTTAGGTTTTAGATTAACTCTGCACCTTTGAGCTTTTTTATCAGCGCTGTCTGCGGCCATAAACTACATGTTGTCTGCCAAGCACGACACTTATTCCTGCGCCTTAGATGAGTCTTAAATCTCATTTTATGCACTGGCACCTGTAATCGTAAGTCATCTTACACTTTGTAGACGGCTCAGTGGACGATTTTATTACACCTTTACTTTCTCGGGGTTAAGGGGTTAAGTACGGGGAAGGAAGTTTCTCCAACAACGGCCTAAGTGACCACTAACTGGAGCAATGCTATCCTTAAAATGTTTCCGAAAGTCTCAGCCTTTCATTAAAACACGGCAAATATCAGAATTAAGCATATGTTCAACAGGAGACTATGAGGAAATATGAGGAACAAGGACTGAGAGAAAACAAAGAATAAAAGTGTCCTATATATATATATTTTTTAAAGGTTTTGCCTGAAGCGAGCATGGCCCTTTCGGCCACGGCTTTAGCAACAAGACTACAAAGGGCTGTCCACATAAAACTGTCCCGCTCATTAAGGCACTTCCTCCTGTAAGCGGAGGTGACAATTTTACGATCCCAGCACTTCAACAATCGCAGAGACATAAACTGTTTGAATTACTTTTATTTTATATCCTTTAAATAAAAATAAACTTCTCAGTATGGGCCTTTTTGATTCACACGTATATTAACTTGTAAATACATCATCTATATTTGATCATGTTTATCTTTGGTTATTATTGATATTTATATTGTAGAGAAAATAATACTTAAGACACAGGAACTTTATTTACACATTTCTGCAATGAGAACGTGTTTTTTATTTATTTTAAACAGCAGATATCTTCTCCCAACATTGTGAGGTTACTTAAGATAAGGGAAAAGATCAGGGCAAAAAAAAAAAACGAGAAAGAAAAATGTAACCGGAAAGCAAACAATCAATTTTAAATTAAAAAAAGAGATAAACTTTCTATACGTTATTTTATTAAAAAATGAAGGAAGCCATGCAAACTACTCAGAATGCATAATGAATTTTATACATCATATGTCAAATGAATTAGCATGTCTAACTCAGCGAGAGGGACAGGGGAACCTCTGCTAATTGGCAGTGAAGCTTCATGCATAATTATGGGCCAAGCGTCTTTGCTGTCGCACTGTGGCAGTAGCCGTATAACGAGGAGAGAGAGAGAGAGAGAGAGAGAGAGAGAGAGAGAGAGAGAGAGAGAGAGAGAGAGAGAGAGAGAGAGGGAGAGAGAGAGAAAAGAAAAACAAAGGCCATGGAAGCTGGCCGAGAAGGGTGGGTGGTGTGGGGAGGAGGGACACGGTTCTTCACAGCAGCTCATCAGGGCAGCGACAAACCCACGACTGTCCATCATCAGCCACACACACCCACAGACATACACATGTACACACACACCCACAGACATACACATGTACACACACACACACACACACACACGTACAGACGCAGAGCAGCGCCGACAGGAGAGCTAACAGAGAAAAAGAAACGGCTTTGTGCTCTATTTTTCCAGTTTTTGTTTTGTTTGTTAAACCGTTTAATACATTCATTAAAAATGGATTTATTTTCTACATTCTCCTCAGTTTATTCTAAAGTGCACCAGCCTTTCCACTGAGATTAGCACTCGAGTACTCCTTCTTTGAAATGATAAGGTAATTACATCTGTAAAAACATTGTGTCAACATGCAATTACATGGGAATTAAATGATAATAGCCTTTGTTGGAGAGTAATTATGCGAAGAAAATGCAATTTTCTCGGGTCTGGTGTCCCCATTTATGTGTGCTGTGATAGGTTAAATCCACCTATGAAATATCAAAAACTGTTCAACTTTTAGGTAATTACAGGCACAGCTCAAACATATTTGTGTGGGCAGATGAGAATTTAAAATTGTGCTTCTGGCATAGAGCAGCTCAGTGTGAAGAGTGAGAATGAATAGAAAAGCTGTCTCAAAAATCTGTGTTCACTTCCTAGATCTTGTTAATTAATTTTATTTTCATCACACTTGAGAAATAAATGTGGAGGTACATATATATGTATATGAAAAAAAATGTTCTGAGACTGATTCCATAGACTGTTTGAAAAAGGGCAGAACAGACCAAGTGCGGGTTATTTGAACCAGTGAGTAAAGAAACTGTGCTTGAAAACTTTTATTCCAAACATTTTCTTGATTTTCAATCAGAAAGTTCAATGTTGAAAGCTGACTTTTATATGGTTGGATTTAAGAAGTACAGCGTCACTTTTAGAACATGTAGTTGTTAACTTTTCGATATTTGTTTAGTTTTAGTTACATTCATTTATGGTTTAACGTTAGAGACTGCAGCAGGATTCAACTCATAAGGGAAAAACGTGATTTTGAAAAACAAAGGTCAAAAATATATGTACCTATGAGAGGTGATTTAAAAAGAGGCATGAAAACATTTAGTGAGCATGTGAATGTGTGTGTTTGCATGTGTGTGTGAGAGTTACCTGAGCAGACATATGCAGACACGGCAGCCTTGAGTGAGTCGACAGAAACCAAACCTCTGTTTGCTGTCAATGTCGGTCAGCACAAAGGTGAAATTCTGCCCCACCTGATTCTGGGAAACCCTGAGGCCACAAACAAAGGGGTGACACACACATTCATAAAAAGTCAAAACACAAAAACAACTGAGCAATCAACTGAAATCAACAGGCAACTGTAAATCAATACAATGGTATACATAAAAAAAAAAATGAAAGCACAATTTTGGTCTAGTTTGATCAGACACTGACTCATTCTCAGACTGCACCTCACCATGAGCTACATCTCCAGTCAAGGTCCAAATCTGATGTCACTTTTTTCCACTATGGCTGCTTGAGAAACTGTAAAAAGTTTTTTGTAACCCCAAGGAAAAATGTAATATAAGCTCTATAGATCCTTTCACCACTAGATGGCAGCAGCTCAGCTTCAGTAAAATACTGTACAGATCCCCCTCCCCACATCTCTCCCTCTCTCTCCCTCTCTCTCTTTCTCTCTCTCTCTCTACAATTTGAATTTTAACATTTCATTTTACACGCTGGAAATAATAGGCCAATACTTCTCAGAGAGCTGCTAGCCTGATCAGACCTATATAATGTAGAAAGAGAACACATTTGTTTACTCTGGACCCACACCTCACACTCACATAAACATGCATTAGTGCATGACACATGGGTGGGCAGGTCGCTGATGACATCATCAGCGTCATCCTTAATGAAAAATTGTTGTTATGATTTTCATCACTGTGTCCCCTCATCTTTACAGCATTTACGTTGAAGCGGATATTTAACAAACAGGTGTGGTTTTTTGTAGGTACACTCAAACAGGATGTATTCAGAAAAATGTCTGATCTGTTGAGGTTAAAGACCAGAGAGGACGCTTTCAATATCAACCACAAACAAACATCATTAAATTCTGACAGTTAATAAATCATCGTTTGACTGCACTAAGGGTTGCAGGAATTTCACAATAACAAAACTGTGTGAGGCATAAAATACACATCAGCTCATTTCCCTTTTTGCATATGTGTCTCTGTAGGTGGGAGGGGCGCTAGGTGTACATATTTGTGGTTGTGTGTGTGTGTGTGTGTGTGTGTGTGTGTGTGTGTGTGTGTGTGTGTGTGTGTGTGTGTGTGTGTGGTTGTGTGTGTGTGTGTGTGTGCGTGTGTGTGTGTGTGTGTGTGTGTGATGTGAGCAGTTTAGTGCTTTAAAACAGGGAAGCATGGAGGGAGAGGAATCGTACCTTTCCACGTCAAAGGGAAAGCAGAACTTTGGTATCGTCTGAAGGACCTCCTGAGAAACCAGAACAGAGAGAGACACACACGCACACACACTTGTTTAGAAAAACGCACATCACAAGGAAAACAAATAAATGCATGTAATTCAATATTAAAATCTCCTGGGCTTCCACTAAGTGTGTGCTATAAACTGGCTGAACAAAATGAGGATTAATGTTAAACGCTGCTGATAGCAATCTGACAAAGTCTCCACATCCCAAACAGTACAGCTTAAATGCACTTAATCCAAATGAATGGGCAATCTAAACCACTTCATTTGGCAGAACAGAGTGGAAAGGTTCCCCTTTTTTCCAAGGATGGGGAGGGATCCTCGATCCACAGCTTGAATAATTAGCAGTTAATAAGTTCATCGATTATCGGGTGCCAAAGGGAGATGAAAAGATGAAGGAGGAGAGAGAAAGAAAGAGAGAAAGAGAGAGAGGGAGGGGGGGACGCACAACATTAAGGCGATGGTGGCAGATTGTAGTGACAATGGGCTAAGCAGCTCTGAGGGGTTAAGAGGTAGGAGGGGGGTACAAGCCTTCGGGGCTTTACCTCCCAACACCTCCCCTGTGGGTTGGGGATGGGGGGGGTGGGGGGTGCATGCTCTTGAAGCGAGGTAGTAGGGGAGGCAAGAGGAGGGGAGGGGAGGGGGGGGGGCACCTTTCCACCAGCAGCATATGGATTTAGACAGGGAGCAGGAACAGAGCGAAGCACCATATGGGTGAGCCTCTCCAGACCAGCCACACTGCCACAGAGAACCAGGTCCCCTCTCTCTCCTCGTCCCTCTGGCTGCTAACCTGGCCCTGAGTCGGCGCCAGGCACCTGGTCTTTTTAGCCGTCTGTCTTTCAGTTACCTCTCTCTCAGCTCGGGCCAGACTCTGCCAAACTCTACAGACTAATCCTGCGGACGGAGCGGCGGTCTGCTCCACTCTGGCCTCTCTTACTGTCTACCTCTCTCGCTCTTGGTTTGCCTGCCAAGCCCGGCCACTGAGCCCGAGGTGTGTCTCTTCCCTCTGACAGGAGACGTCCGAGCTGAGATTGATGCTTCATATATCACTCCCTCTCTCTTTGCCTTCTCAGAGACTGATGCTAAAGACAGGTTGGGTGTCTTCTGCTGCTGCTGCTAATACCTCGCCGCAGGGGGAGCAGTCACTGATTCTACCCCCCCCCCCCCATCCCCTCTGTATCAAAACTTAAAGCTGCCACCCCAGCATAACACAACCACGCCACAGACAAGCAAGAAACAGCAACAATGAGCAATGTCAGAAGATTGGGGGGGGGGTGTCATGTGTGCATTTCAGTGGATGATTTGTGCCTGCCTTCTTCAAGTACTTTGTGCGTTCAATGTGAGAGGGTGGTTAAGCATGTACATTTGTATGTGTTTGTATGTGTGTGTGGGTGGGTGTCTGGGTTTAACTCGGCTATATGTTTGTGTCTGTATTTGCCCACATATGGAGCATACTTGAGGAGAGGTGGGGTGGGAGGAAAGTGGTTGTTTTTACTTATCAGAATCTGTGATAAATTTGAGGACTCAACAAAGACGGAGGGCTCGGTGGCAGAGGAGGTCTCCGTCTCTGCCGTTAGTGACAATGTGTGTGTGTGTGTGTTTGTCTGTGTGTGTGTGTGAGACTGTGTCTTGGCGTGTGCGTCTGTAAAACTGTCACACACATCAGAGCTGCCATCGCTGTATGCGTTTGCTACTATTATTAACCACTACGTGCGCACACCAATATGTTCCAGTGAGCCCTCCCTGGTACACTGCATATGGCACACAATCCCAAATAGACGCACACATGCAAGGGCACACACACATACGCCTGCTTTCCCAGCAAATAAAAACATTTGACTTGCCAGATTCGAGAGTTGTCACAGCCCCGCCCACATCAGTTGTCTGTGTTTGAGTGACAGTCAAGGGGCTGCAGAGACTCTGATCTCATACAGGACCAGTGGGAAGTGTTGACTTTGTGTTTGCATAATGTGACATATAGAGAAAAATGTTCTGTAGATATATTTATATATATATACATTCTAAGTACCCCTATATGAATATCAGTCTGTATACTTCAGATATACTGACACCCGCAGTCTATAACGCTTTTCATCTGCGGTCTTCATCCATTAAATAGACGAGGTGACTGCTTCTATGTCGGATATTAAACCGACTTTAACTTCTCTATTATCCGATAATTTAATGAAATAAATTAAAGTGCTGCAATTTATAGGATCTGTTTGGTATTTAGCTTACTAATTATTAAAATTCAAAAAACACACACACATCATGACCACTAAGAGGCCATGGTGAGGCCTGGATATGGATTTTTGAGAGTTTGAAACCAAAATATATTCATTTTAAAATCATATACAGAAGAGAAAAGCAGAACACTATTATATTTAGGAAAGCAGAACTAGTAAATGTTTGGTATTTTAGCTTGAAAAATGACTGAATGTCAGTCATATAGTTAGTTACATGTGATATTTGTTAATATAATAACACATTTAAAAGCATATGCATAAGCTCTCTGCTGAAGATAATAGAGCAGGGTTATTCTATCATAAGAGACAGTAGATTGAATTTTCAAACACACCTTGGAGGGAAACTGTTAAAGTGTAAAAACATGCCAAACAATTCATTCAATTTGCAGCTTCTCTTTTTGGAAATACAGTCTTTATTATACTTGAGTCTATAAATGATGGGATTTAAAAATCTTAAAGCCTGATATTTAAATAAAACTAATTTCAAAATGTGTGTAAATGATCAGAAAGCTATTTGCATGCCAAGTTAGCATTCATAGCACTAAAGGCTACATGATAAAATAGACTTTTGGGATACTTTTGCAGAGGTGAAGCTTTACACACCGCTCAACCTAGGTTGTGTTCCAACACTTTCAGTTTTAAGCAAATAGACTTCTTGTATGTGTTGTGCAACTTCCTCATCTATCAGTGTCTAACGTTTTCTAAATAATCCCTGTATTACTGTTAACTCTAATTCATATCTGTGGAGCTCTTACCGCTCCCCTCCCTCCACGATTGGACCCTACACCATGGGGATATCAAAACAGGAAAGGCACAAAGGGGGGTGTCTTCTTCCACACTTTTTTCATACAGTAAGCCCCCCCACCACTACCACCACACACACACAGACACACATATATATATACACTCCCTGTGCTTGCCGTTTTCCCAAGACAAAAGAAAAAGAGGCAGCTAATATATTTGCAGCTTTGCAATGGGGGCTGTGAAGGGGTGGGGGAGGAATCTGCTGCTAGGCTGTGTTTGGCAGACGCCGGTGTATGTGTGTGTGTGTGTGTGTGTGTGTGCTGTTTATCGTGAGTGGAGACAGGGGTATCACTCAGCGAGACAGAATACTCTGGGTTCCCCCAGCGGACGATCCTGCTATCACTGCACAGCAACACTACAACAGCACACAGCAGCTCTGTGCAGCTTTGCGCCGTTCCCCCTGCAGAATAGCAACGTGCAGCAGGGAAGAGCAACAAACTTTGCAGCACAGGGCGAAAATTGTGCTTTTATACTGTGAGAAAATGGGCCTAAACTTCACTTTTATTCCTCCTCTACCCTGATTCTTTTAGAAGTAATTGCGGCGGGTTAAGTTATATATATTTCAGGCATACAGCTGGGTGTACTGGGGGAATCTGACAGATCATACTCTGTGGGCTAGTTTTGACAGTCTCTAGCACTTATAAATATGCACCTCCTCTACTGGCCACCCACCAACACTAAAAAGGGGAAAACCAGCTTTTTAAGATCACAGCAAGTGGACAGAATGATGTTAACCATTTTTTTTTTGTAAGTGTCTTTATACACAGATTAAATGCTCGACTCAGCGTCAGGCATGGTGTTTCATTTTGGGTGTGAACTTCATGAGCAATACTCGTTTCCCCATATGCTTGCAAATATATAAAGGAGAGAAGCAGACGAGTGCTGTTGCAGGGAAGTGTGGATGCGAAGAGGGGAAGGAATGAGGTTGGAGCAAAAGGATAAAATGCAGAAAATTACAAACTATAAGGGGGGAAAGAAGAGGCTTGAAAGACAGAGGCTGACAGAGAAACTGTCAAGAGTGAATGTCATCAGGAAGAAGAGATGGAAAAGGTATTCGTTGGACGGACACAACAGCAGAAGGAGGGAGGGAGAGAGGGAGGGAGAAGCAGCTCAGTTCATGCCCCTCTCCCCATGCAGCGAGGACTCCTCCCTGGGGGGACTCAGACTTTAAGCCCCTGCCCTGTTTTATATTCCCCCGGCTACTGCAGCCAGATCAATCTAGCCAGCTACCCGGTGTAACTCAACCCAGTTCAGTGCAGTCGGGCCCCCAGAGCCCATCCAGGGAGAAGTTTAAGGAGAAATGGAGGCTGGTGGCAGGCAAATGTGCCATGTACCATTGCTATACCCATATTAGAAGCAGATTTTAAAAGGACTCTGTCAGTGTTTTTGCATGTGTAAGCCCATTACTACAATTCACATATTCTTTACATTACTGTCAGCTGTTTTCAAAGCATACTGTTTTACTGTACAATCCATCACAGTACACATTGTGCCTGCTTTTATTTTTTTTGTCAGAGTTAATTTATTATTTCCTGGTAATGCGATTGAAAGTGCAGACTTATTTGAAAAGCCTGCACTTCATTACCACACAAACATAACATCACTCAGAATAATGCGGGCAAGATGTTCACTTTGATAGATTACCGAACTCAAGTTAAGTTTTTGCAAGATGAGTTTTTATAGCGTAGGAAATGAATAGAAATCAATTAACTTAAAAGGTAGTAAAAGCACTCCAGAATCCTGCACATCTGCATGAGGTTCATCTGCACTATGATTGGTTCTAGAGCAGTGTCTCACATGTGAATTTGAATATTTTGTTTTAGCTACAAGGTGAATTCTCTTCTTCAGCCACATATACTCTGTGTGTCACATCATTCATATAAAATCATTATAAGTGTGAAGCCTTAGCATTATTTAATACACTCCTTAAACTGTTGATCTCAATGAGGCGTTGGATAGCCAAGCAGTTAGGTGGCACACCCCATGTACAGAGGCTTCAGTTCTTGTTGCAGTGGCTATGGGTTCGAATCCGACCCCTGCCACTTGCTGCATGTCATCCCCCACTCTCTCTCCTCCCAACATTTCCTGTCTCTCTTCAGCTGCACTATCTAATAAAGGCAAAAATGCCCAAAAAGTACGTCAAGCTTTTCTTTATGATCAGATTTGTTGAACTTCTTCAATACAGTCATAGAAAACTTCAGAAATAATGAAATTGCTATCGAAGAATTTTTGAACTACTTGCAACAAATCCTGTAAAACATAAAAGCCAGTAAGAACTAATAAAACATCACGGGAGGTTATGCAAGATAATTCACATAAGCTTTAAAATGTTAAAAAGGCAACATCACATGGTCAAATCAATTACAAATCAAGCTTAATTCATGGTACAAGACAAGGATCTTCTGCTTATCAGAATTCCTAAACTACAACAGAGAATAATCCATGCTGCTTGAAAGCACCAGAGAAGCAAATGTGTTGACATTGAGTTGAGATTTTTTCCGTAACATACTTGAAATGAAGTTTTCATTAACGTGCCTGCACCTACAGGATACCAACATGTTGAAGAAGCCAAGCAGGGGGGAAAAAGCGAAGGAAGAAAACAACTTGTGCATACAATTTTTGGAATAGCCCAGCCTGAGGCTGCTTACAACACTACTCACATATTAGAGCATTATCATGATCTAATGGTATTGTATCTGCATATTCTAGTATTAACACTGTAGGCCGTTGATTTAATAAATGCATTTTTTAATTTGCCTGAACTATTCTTGTATATAAGTATATTCCCCTTCTGATGCCTGCTCTGTTGGAATCCAAAGATTGTTTTAAGACTTGGAGGTAAGAGTTAAGAGAGACCTTTTCCTCCTCGAAAACATTAAATAACCGAAGGGAAACCAGTTTGTGTGACACTATCTTTTCCATAAGTGTCAAACACAGTATAATGGAGCTTTAAGGCTACAGTGGTTTGCAGCAGGCAGGGACCCTAGTTATCCAGCCGGCACTTCAACAGTATAATGACATAGTCAGCAGGGCTACTAACACATCAGCGCTAGAAACCACAGTGTATCCACACTCCCTCCATTCACCTCGTCCTCCCGCACGCTCTTGTGCCCTCCTCATCACCTCCTCTCTTCCTTCCCTTCTCTCTCATTCCCTCCATCCCCCCACTCCCTGTCCTCTTTCACCTCCCTCCTAAACCCCCTGTCGTCTTCTTGGATTCCCCCCTTCCTGCATACCCCACCTTTTCCTCACCCTTACCAACACCCCTCGTCCTCTCTCTTGCCCCCCTTTTCCCAATTAGTCTGTCTGTGTGCAGCTACCCAGCCGATCTCTGCCCATCCTGCCGGTGCTGGTTCGCTCACCCAGCCCCTCTGGCGAACATGACAAAGAAAGATCCTCAGTATTCAAACAGACACACTGCTTTCAAATGCCGAATGGCAGGGTCGACCTGGGTGCAGCTTTAAGCAAAATATTCAAATTCTCAGCCTTTCTTTTTTAAGAATTTGCATGGATATGCATTCATTTGCAATGTGTAAAGGCACAAGGACAGCTGAGCCTTGGATTGAGAGAGAGAGGAAAAAATAAATAATGCAGAATAAAAACGTATCCTGGTATGAAACCTTGATGGGGTAGACATGGTGGATTAAAAATAGGTTCAAAACTAATGAAAACACAAAGTCCCAAACAAATGACTCATGTACATTTTTGGCACCGAGTAACTGATGACTATCATCAGTGCTTTTACTGAGAAAAGGCAGGGAGTTGGTCTGTGATCTTTCACACTGTAAACAACAAACTTCCTGAACAACTTCCTGTTTCTGCACTGATCCCCAAACTGAACCAGATACATAAAGGTTACTGAATGTGTTACTATAATGAGAACGAAACACAGAGCGGAGATATTAAGATACAGAGAAAAACATAGGGAACAAAAAACAAGAGGGGGAAAAAGAAGACATACTGGGATGAGCTGTGTGTTTCTTCCAGGATTCAAGTGACTATATCACCTCCTTCGTTCTTTGGTGATATATCCACACAAGCACATTTTCGCATTAAAATCTATATAATTCAACCAATAAATATTTAAAAGCCAAATTTGATTGATCATAGCCTTAAGCATATAACTGCTTAACAGGTATCAAACAGTGAATCTGAGCAACCTGCTCATTCATCTTCCTGAAATTATAATATCATTTTCTAAGATCAGGATAAAAAAAAAAGACTTTTAAAATGTTCACTAAAAAATCATACTGTTCTTGAGAATCCTCATTTCGGCAGAAATGCAGGACAGTAAAGGTAAATGAATGATTATCCTTTGCATGTATTCACACAAATATCATGCCACCCCTGCACAAGTTGGGGCCCCAGTTGAGCAGCCCGAGTCAAAAGAGTCAGGACTCGCCCCTGCTTGTTTAACTAACGTGCTTGCAAGCATGTCATGTTACTTTTGCCAGCAGCAGGACAGAGGGTTCTGTTGATGGACAGAGGGGGCAACAAGTGAAGGACAGGGACTCATCTTTAATCAGGTAAAAGCCAGACAACTTCTCCAGCATTACAATCTTTCCTTCATCAATCTCATCCAGAGTGGCTGACACTGCTTCTGCTGAGAGTGTCATGGTCTGGTTTCATAGCTGTGAAAGCATTTTCTATTGAGATGGATACATTCCAGAAACAAACATAAAAAAAACAGGAGGTACTCCTGAAAGTTCCAGCCTACTTTGATCGTCTCTTAATAGTCTTTAAAGCACAAACAGACTTTTTGTTGAGACAAGCTCATAAACAGTCTCTCTCTCTCTCTCTCTCTCTCTCTCTCTCTCTCTCTCTCTCTCTCATTAAAGTCACTGTAGATTGCCCATCCATGATCTCACACCCCAGTATCAATATAAAGAATAATAATCCATCCAGATCATCAAAATAGGGAATTTTCTGTGACAGAATCACAGCGATGTGAAATATGTATGTATTGGTCAACCGTCCTTTTTTTAGAGCAGCATGCTTTACTTAGTCATTACGTTCTTGGTATCCTAAATGTTTCATAGAAATATCTTTAAAAGAAGCCAATAGAGTATAGTATAAGAAAAGGTAACTTCATGAGGTAAGAGGCTCAGACAAAACTGATTTCCTGGCGCTGCATCTGAGAAAAACCATAAAGGACATGTGTCAGTCAGTGGGATTATGTCAAAGACTCTCAAAAACTCATAGCTGTAAAAAGAACTCGCATTGAAGAGGAGAGCTAAATGCTGAAATGAAATGTGTGCACCTTCATTTATTTGAATTTATTTAGTAAAGGATAGCCCCTTGAGATGTGCCATCTCATTTTCGAGGGGGTCCTATGACAAAACAAAGTAATACACAACTATACAAAACAGCATTACTTAACAGACATACAGTTACACAAATACATAGAGCACTCTCTCTCAACCTCTCCAGGCTCTCAGATGTTGAACAAGACCAGGTTAAGAAAAAGAGTACAACATGTATAAGGAGCAACAATAGAACGCTTCATCATCAGATTATTTGTAGTATTTAATGGAGTGTGTATGGGACTTTTGGGGCTTTTGGAGCCATCCCCAACTGGACACTCTAGGAACTGCAGTTTTTTTGTATGCACTTTTGCTTGGATGCAAGAGCGAAGGAGATTGAAAACAGAACATTTTAAAGGGGGTAATAAGGACTAGGACATATGTGTGTCCTTAGCAGGACACCTTTGTATTACACTTTTTTAGTGGACTTGGACAACTGGCCTTGAGGAGACATAATTGAAAGCAAATTTCAGCTTGGATCAGTGTCTTGATTGTACTTTAGTATCATGTTGATATAGTATTTTTTCTGTCATTTACAAAATAATTTCTCCAGGGACAGTATTACCTTATTTTGATTATATGAGCCCATTTTTGGGAGAGAGGTCAGATGAAAAAAATGTAGGAATGAAAGCATCATCTGATGCAAATGCAGGAAGAGTGAAACTTCCAGAGTAAGAGAGGCTCAAAGAAACAAACAAAAAATGACTGAGAGACAAAGACTGTGACAGGGGGAGATGGAGGAGAATCCAGATTAAGAGGCAGAGATAGAGACACCACTCTGTAGGAAGAAAAGCGTACATTAGAAAGAGGACTGGAGCAGAAGAACAATGGGCAGAGGAACAGCCTCCTCTGGCCGCTGCAGACCTCAGACCCTGCAGAGATTTCTTTCATTAGGCTTTAATAGTGTGCTGCCGGCTCGCCATTCTGACCTGCGCTCTGTGCCAGTAATAAGAATGGCCTTCAAAGCCGGACCAAAGCAACAGAGCTGCTTCAAGGGGGAGGGTGGGAGGGAAAGGGGGTTGATGGGGGGGGAGGTGGAGGGGCACATGAGCGGATAAGGTGGACTTTCAAATTGACACGGGGGCGTTACATTTTCACATTCATGCTCACTCTTTCCCTTCTGATAGGAAAGGGAGATGGGGGAATAGGGAGTTTTGTATTTCTGGAATTTTTTTTTAATCCCTCCACAAGTTTCTGTTAGCGCTGACCCCTCTGCTGCAGCGCGTCTATGTTAAGGGAGGTTATTTTGGTTAACAATGGTCCCATGTTACCAGAGCTCTACTCCTGGAGGTGTTGAAGGTGGCAGATTGATCTTCTGGCCTCTTCTTGCACTTGCCAACACATGACAGGTATATGTGTGCTTATATTCATATGTGTTTTTTTTTTTGCTACCTCTATTGCAAGAAGAGACCCTGTTAGCAAAAATATTTGTCATTTTCAAATCTGCACTTCTGGATCCTCAGGGAAATCACAGAATAGAGGGGCAAGGACAAAATAAAGGCATTATTTTCACCCTCCTGTAACCCACAACAGCACACATTTCTACATTTCCATCGACCTCAACACCTTGTATCCCGCTGTTGAATGGAGACGTCATTTGAAAATTAGCATCCCAGAAGCCACTGCATTTACCCGCAGAGTTGTCCTTGCTCAAGTTTAATAAGGGTAGGTACATTTTTGCTTTTCTCTTTAGGCTAAATGCACATGTATGATGAATTCAACAATTTGTGTTAACAGGAGGGATAACATCCCCTTAACCCCCCACTGTCCGGCCCCAAAGTCATCCCCCGTCCATCAGTTGTTAATGAGTCACCTCCGATATAACAACATTCCACTGGGCTAGTATACATGCAATTCATTGTATTGCACTCATTTATTCCCAGCTTTTTTCACAATGGTTGTATTTATGTTATGAGGTGAGAGGGCATATTGCTTGGAGAATAAGTATGTGGCGCCAACAATAACAGTGTGCATTATTCCAGTGCTAATAACCTGTCCTGCTGATGTCCTTTCTACGTATCACAGATGGGCTCAGACAGGGGAGAGCGGCAGTATTATGCCTCTGCAGAGATCTTCCACTGAATATATTACCATGTGATAGGGGGAGATGTCTCACTCCCTAATACACATACACACACACACACACACACACACACACACACACACATACACACTTGTAGTGTTGGGCCAAGAGAGCTGCATATGCCCCAAACATACAAGCATGGGCTTCATTAATGACGTGCCAGGAGGAGGGATAGAGAGAGAGTGTGTGTTGTGTGTGTGCGTGTGCGTGTGTGTATATGTGTGTGTGTGTGTGTGTGTGTGTGTGTGTGTGTGTGTGTGTGTGTGTGTGTGTGTGTGTGCGCGCGCACTGAGCAGCCGGGGGGGGATTTCCTTCTTTAAGCTTTCAGCTCCCACTGGGCTAAGCTCGACTGTATGAACCCTGATGTGGGCCTGCCTCTAACACATGGCGTCACACACACACACAAATCCCACCCTCTCACACACATACACACAAAGCATGTATATATTGAAGCTCAGCAGGGGGGCAGCAGTGCAACACCGGCTCCTAAACATTTGGCTGTGGACGTCTCATTGACAGATGTACATGGAATCTAGCAGAGGGGGTCAGGTCATCGCAGCGCCCTCCTCTTCCTCCTATCCCTCCCTCTCTTCATCCCTCTGTCCTTTAACACAACATGTTTTTTTCTATCTCTGTCTGTGGCTGGTGGCTGCTGGTTGTGCCATGTACAGGGTAGAGGAGTTAAGGAAAAATGTGTGCCAATTAAGCCACATGGTCATATGTGTGATAGCTCTGTTGGCTACAGCAGCATGTGGTTAAGATGAGTCTGGCATGTGATACAGTAAATATGAGCTCTCAGGTTGACAGGGACGACCTGTTTCCAAGTGTACAGTAGATGCATTCCTTCTTCATCTGTGGCTACAGCCATAATGCTGAGGCAGTTTGGCAGCATTCAAAAGTTTGATGAACTGTACATTTAAATCATATGTGCTACACTAGTCCTGTTTACAAATGTCAAACCCAACAAGGATCTCTGACGAATGGATGTAGAAGCCAAGATTTCATAATGAAACAAAAATGGGTGAAACAGTGTTTGACCACATCACTCCCTGTTCCTTTTTCTATTCTCTGTTCCTTTACGGGGGCCATGAGTGCAAACTAAATCAACAAGACCATCGAAGGAGTAAAATATTTAGGTTGTATGTAAAGAAAATCTCTGATAAGCAGTGAGAGCATTATATTTAAACTATTTTGAGGAAGTTGTGTCGACTTTAATCATCAGCTATTCTGGTCATCCCAACATCATTGCACTGAATTTACACCAGTAACACGTGAACATGCATCATCAGCTGTTCAACATCTCAAACAGTGTGCACAATCCAATGAAAAGCTCACAATTGTTAAGTTTTTAACTCTTTAAAAAATTGACCTCTCGCATGTAGCTGCTGGAGCAGAAAGTGTTCAGTCATTTTGCAACAGAAAGTAAAGGCTTACATTTTTTTGGGAGGGATGTAATATGTTTCCTGATGACAAAATGATTACATAAGGATTTAAAACAAGGTAAAGAAATGTTGGCACATGATGTGGCCCTGAGTCAGGTCACAGGACCTAATTGTTTGTTTTTAGGTTGATCTAAAAAAAAGATAGCTAGAGTAAAACTAATTCACATAAACTAACCTTAAGTTTGTAGAGAAATACGGAATGCCGTGCATTGATTGTACTCCAAGAAATGACATAAAAAACACATCACACTTATTTAATGAGTTTTTGCCAAGGATCAAAGTTACTGCAAACTGACCATCCATTTTCTGTACATTTCAATTGAAGCACTCCGTCCTGGGAGTAGAATGGCAGTTCAGTTGGCTGGTAAAACTCTTGGATGGATACATCAGTATCTAAAACCACAACTGTCCACCTGCAGCTTGAGAAACACTAGCAGCCAACAGCTCTTTACTGTACTGCCAAAACACACCAGCGCTCTCTTTTTGCCAGTCACTGGGTGATGCTGGAGAAGATGTGAGCAACGGTGCGTAAAAACACTTCCCCTAGCCGCCTCTTTCCTCACCACCACCACCCTGCTTCTCCCAGGAAGCCAGCCCAGAGGTCAGCGCAATCAGGACCCATGAGCAACAAAGGGGCCTAGTTAGGCGTCCAGCACAGTGCCCGAGCCAAAGGCCAGCTTAGCGGGGCGAGACTGTCCATTAGGCAAGACCCTGGAACACCCGAGGGATCTGAGGTGAACAGGGTTAGAAAGAAGAATAAAAACACCATCAACCCAGACACATACACACACATCTTCTCAAAGACATACACAGATCATATGAGGCCTTGTTTGACACCGCTGTCAGGGTGCAGTGAAGGGGAAAGACGAGACCTGGTGACACACTGAGACATCACACACTTTCATGTACACAAATACATGCACACACACATTTAGGCCGTCATACAACCGAAAAGAAGAGTATAAATTTCCATCTTTTTCATCTCAGTTTCCCACACCTTGCACTTTGCCATTATAGTTTCACAACAGTAGCTAGAGCAGAGAGCTGAAAAAATGAGCTCATCCTCAACAGCTCGCCACCAAACACTTATTTTCTGCCACCTCTTTTTATAGAGGATAGGACGTTGGCTCTGTCTTTATAAAAAGGCTAAGGTCTTATTGAAGAGCATCACCTTTCGTGTTTATAACCAACTGTTGTGTTCTTGTGTCTTGCACGAGTTTACTGTGAAATGTGTTCTCACCTTTTTGAGGATAACAGGATATCACTTGTTGGTTTTGTTATACACCTAAATGTGTCTATTAGTCATTTACTGTGAAGGCAACCTTATCATTGGGTTTCAGGGTGTGCGATAGGACGATCTTAGATCATTAAGAATTAAAATGTGTCTACGAGCCGCAAAAGCAGAGATCGTAATATCAAGCTACAGTGTACAAACATGCTCATACATGGATGCATCCAAAACAAATGTGTTAAATCTCAGCCAAATTACACTATTTGCTAAAAAGAAATCTATCCCAGCTCTGTGGAACTGGTTTGGATTTTCCCAAACAACAAGGCCACCTTTAGCTTCACAAATATGGGTTGCATGTTGGATGGCAAAACAACAAACCTTTATAACAACCTCAAGAGACATCATCCTAAAGAGTATGCTGAGAGTCAAACAGCGAGATCAGCCACACTGCAGTCCGCAGAGGCACATTTCATGCCATTCTTTTAATTGATGCTGCTGAGATTATTCTGCTGTCTCTTAGTTTTGCTACATCATTAACAAACCTCTCCACACAAAGCTCACCTCAAACTCTTTAAAACTGGAGTTATGTTCTGTGGGCAACTTTATGAAACAATGGAGGCAATGGAGCTTGCTTGGTACTAGAGACTGACCGATTAATCGATATTATCGGCTGGCCAATATTAGTATATCCCGTGACTATCGGTATCAGCTCATTTTATCACAGATATGCGCCGATATTACAAGATTTATTCACCAGTCAAAAAGCATTTCATTTGTATCATTGCATTAAACTAGCAGCTCTCCTTCTGGCTGTCAAGAGCAGAGTGTGCTATATGGATTACAACAAGCATCCTCACCCACCAGAGTGTCAAGCAGTCATGAACGTACATGTGCAGGTACTCTCCAGTTGAGTGACCATCTTGTTTTCGTTATACTGAATATCTTTTCTTTAAGTGTTTGTTAACTGCTATTGAGGGATCAGCGCAATAAATGTGCATATCTGTATCTCTCCACAGTTCAAAAATAGATCTAAGAAAGACATCGGCCGATATATCGGTATCAGATTTTTTGTCTCTCCAATATCGATATCGGTCCCAAAAATCCCACATCGGTCGGGCAATACTTGGTACTTTTAAACAACATTTTTTTTCAATAGAACATTCAAAAGTATAATTTTCAACAGTATAATCATTTTTTTCAATGCATGCTGCTCAAAGTGCTCTTAGTCAACAGTTCACTCTCCTTTAATTGGGGTATAGAAAACCTTCAATCTTTGGCTTGTCGACCCTGAGTCCCCTAAATGTATATCTATTTACGGTACCCCCAACTTGCCTTTATATTTCTTCCTATCCTTTCAACAGCAAGATTTTTATCCTCCTTCCAAAAAACCTTTTTTGCCAAAAAATCTCCATTAAAACTCATCTACTTCCATTGTCAACCTCTGTCTTTTATTAGTTTCCTTCTCTTCCCCTTTATGACATTTACTTTTCTCTCCTCTGAAGGTTATTCAAGTTCTCAACAAATGTTGTGCTGCCTCCAAAACCTAAAGCCTAAAAGGTATTTGGTCATTTATCCTGTAAAGATAAAAACCATCAACATAAAGGTGATACTGGAGAAACAAATATTAAGTTACACTGTATTGTTATCACTCTCTTAATACATTTACTCTCACTGGTTTAGGAAGCATACTGTATTAGCCAAAACTAAAGAAAGGTATTGGAATCACAGAGGAAGACAAGGTATCAGACCATCTCTAGTCTCACTTGAAGGTCACGTAATTTGTTTTAAGTAAGCATCTTTATCCTTCTGCAACTGAACTTCAGTATGCCCACCTTGACTCCTTCACCACTCTCACCAACCAAACCCTTCATCTCCACAGGGTCAACATCTAGTTCCCTGTGGGCTAAAGCCACCAATCACGTCCAGCAGCTTCTCTTCTTTCCCTCAATCCCTCAGACCCTTGCTTCCCCATCCACCCCATCGATCTCTCCTCCAAAGAGCCACAGCTCCCTGCCTCCTCCCACCAAGACCGGCAAAGAGCTGTGGCCACCAATCACAGCATGTCAGGCGACCTGTCCTGATGGAGCACGGTGTCAGAGCAACACTCAGTTGCTGAGGTTGAAGGCCTCCAGAGACCCTCCGCCTCTCCTCTTCTCTCTTGCTTTGTCTGTCCCTCCATTTCTCCCTGTCTGTTAGGTGACACAGTAAGCGTTTGAGCAGAGATGGATATACGTGAACAGAAAATAAGTCAAGTTTGGCCAAAGTCAAGGCATCTCGAAAACTTGACAGTGGTTAAAACTAAATATGCACAAAGGCAGAAAAAAGAAAATCTATCTACAACTCTTTAAAACACCACTTTGGGTGGAAATTAATTGAATTAATTATCTAAAATTAATTTGATTTTAAAGATTGGCCTTTACACTATGTGGTATTTGCTTAAAGCCAATGCGGGTTGCTTTGCTTCACTGAAGTTTGAGGTATTGGTGAAAGAGCTTTTTTTACTAGGATCCTTGGTTTGCACCAAACTGTAAAAGAAAATCATCATGAAAAAAGCAAATTTACCACTAACTCCACATAAGCTAATTAGCTTAATGAGACACTAGCATCACTACCTGGTGTGTTTAAAATTAGCACCGTGACGTTTTCTGAACTAGGGGAACTGTTTTTCTCTCTTTAACACCTACATATTCTACAGTAAATTCAACAAGTTCATAAAGAAGGAAGGAAATGTTCTTGAATCCTTGAAGAAAAATACTCAGGAGGGAGAAAAATAAGTAAAACACTATATTTCTTTCTGGCATGCCAGGATTTTTACAAATCCATTGCACATCGCAATGCACATGTCGATATCAAAGCATAGATGTATCCTGTTAGTACTGAATCACCTGCTGTATCGTTATCGCATTAATGAAAAGCAGCTTGTTATACAGTTAATCTATGCAGTATGAAGCAGGGAGATCAAAGGTTTTCTATTAAAATGAGTGGAATGGCTACCGAGAGTTAACATCAACTTTACTTCACAGCTGAGAGAATTTCTGGTCTTGCAGTAAAATGTATCCATAATTCAATATTTCCTTTAATTCTCTC
The DNA here is from genome assembly GCA_020745685.1 of Tautogolabrus adspersus. NCBI lineage: Eukaryota > Metazoa > Chordata > Actinopteri > Labriformes > Labridae > Tautogolabrus > Tautogolabrus adspersus. Next base: position 10,264,203 of record CM036536.1, on the reverse strand, counting down.
TGGATCTTTGGGCTGCTACCACCCAGGATGATGAAAACATGCGGTTTATGATTACATTTGTAATTTACAGCAACTGTGTCTTTAGAGGGAAATATGATATAAGGTGTTAGGCAACAGAGAGGTTGATGAACCAGCAGGGAGCAACTAATACAACAGATCAGACAAAAGTGAAAAGAAAAAAAAGAACATGGGGAACCATGAGGTGCTGATAAACAAAGTAAGAAACACTACAGTTCTCTGTGTGTGTGTGTGTGTGTGTGTGTGTGTGTGTGTGTGTGTGTGTGTGTGTGTGTGTGTGTGTGCATGTCTGTGCAGGTTAGTGTGTGATATGCGAGTAAGCTGTGTGATGAAAGCTACACTGCAAGAAGGAATGAACAAAAAGACGAGGGAAAATGTTAGTTGTAGAAAGCTAAACTAGAAAATGACCATATTGTGGAGTTATGGTTAATTCAGTCCCATTTCATCCATCTCCGTGGAGCAGAGATACTGTGGGTGTCAGTGTCTATGCTGAGCTCGGTAACAAGCGTCTTTATAAAGCAAGCATTCGGAAAAACACTAGAAATGTGGAATAACTGGCAGCAGTATGGATCTTCAGGAAGAAGATATCACTTTTATGCAAAGTTTTACAAAAAACCTAAAATAATAACACATCAGTGCAAAACTCCCTGTTGAAAAAAAAGGAGGTCAGTATGTTGCTATGGCCCGTAACAACTGGCAGCCAGTTATTAAAACCCATCTTACCGACACACAGAGGGACAGAGTAAAACTCTACAACATCTAAAACATCGTTGAAATTACTCCACAATGCATTTCAAGTACCACTTTGTGCAGGGTTGCACAGTTGGACGAAGTCAGTCCAACTACTTCTCTAATTTAATACGTCCAGACTTTGAGTGCACAAAAACTGATGACTAGCAGAAATTCCAAACCTGTTCTTTTAGAGATTTCTCTGTGAAAAAACCCCCCCTGCTAATTTAACCCCTGTGACCAACAGCTAAACTAGTTAAGAAACATGGGTGCTGTAGCCTCAAACCTTGACCATTTTAAAACCTTTGAACTGATTTGTTCTCATCTCAGTCGGTACGATAAGTGTTGTGAGGGAACTCATAAAATTCCACAGTGGACATTAAAGGGTAAATCATGTGAAAACTGATTTGGCATCAGGAGGATGAAGAAGATTTACGCGAAGCATGCACTTACAAAAATATAACTCACATTTTTCTTCCTGCAAAAAAAACTTGTGAGTGTGTGGGTGTGGCAGGAAAAAGAGTCTTTGAGAACATGAAGCACGAACGTACAAATATGTAAAAAACACTTTTTTCTTTCTGTAACGATGATAACAGTTCAAAAGGGACAGAGAAGAGATCAGAAAGCATGCTTATATGAAACAAAATATAGTCTTATTATCCTGTGAAGATGAAAAAAGTGATATGTGTTGTTACTTTTCCCATTTTAAGAACCTATAGTACCAACATGTACCAAGGACAAAGCACCTATCCTGAAACTTTCACTGAGTTTAACCATCAGGTTAGAGAGAGACCTAATCTACAGAACCCTTTGGTATGTTCCTTGAGGATCCAACAAAATAAGTCATGTTTTCCACTAAACTTGAACACGTATTTAAGTCCTTATTTAAGTCAAGTTCTATGGTGTGTTAACAGCTGTGAGAGCTACATGCGTGAAAATGACATCATGAGGCTAATGGGAACTAAGTGAACAAGCAGAAAGACAAAGATAAATACAGGTATATTAGATAATAAAAGGGTTTCATACATCTTAAATGTTTGTGTTGGAGCATTTCAACTTTAAGTAAGTAATAATAAAAAGTATAGCAACATTCAGAAGGGTGTTTTTGTGTGAGTGACATTTTGAAATGCTGCTGAGTTTTCTCTCAGTCTCTGTAAGATTACAAATCCGCGTCTGTTTATGGAACTTGCCGAGTGTTTATCATATCAACGTCTGTTCTCTTCAGAGGAGTGGACCTTCTATACACCACACTGTGGTTAGCTAGAAGTAACTGGCAAAACCATTTTCTGTGTTTGCGTGTTTGTGTGTGTGTGTTCAGTCTGCTTTTTCCACAACTTTGGGATGAGATCTGAGAGGAAACGGACAGATTTCCATCTGTCTGCTTCATTTGCAAAAAAAAAAAGCCCTTCTTGCGATTCAAATATATGCTTTAGCCACCTCTCTCTTGCCCTCCCTCTCCTCCATCTCTCCCTCTCTATCCGAGTGGCATCTGTGGATGACCAGGGCATCAAGAGTCTCTGGGGCTGAGGGAGGATTCAGGGGAGCAGGAGGGAAAAAGAGAGGAGAGAAAGAATGAGAGAGAAAGAGGGAGCGAGCGCCTCTCACTTCACATATCCCCAGCACCACCCTGGCGTGCCAGCCAGCCTGCAGTCTGTTCTCCTTTGAGCTTTCTATTCTACCACAGCACAGGAAAAAAAAATCAATTCATATTTCCATAATCCACACTCCTGTCCGTCTGCATGTCTTTGCCCACCCCCCTCCCCCTCCTTCCATCCTTCTCTTTCTCCCTCTCTTTCTGCCTTCCTCTCTCTTCCCCTCTCCCCTGGGGTAGACTAACCCCTCCACCCCGATCCTACGGCCTACAAATGTCATTACGCTGAGCAACAATAACGGCCTAAACAAAAGGGGGCCTTGCTCTGAGCCCTGAGCCCCTCAGCGGAGACTGTTGGCTGCTGCTGCCATATGCTGGCCAGCTCGGGCCGCAGATAGAGACTGAGACTGTGGCTACAGAGGACTCCAGCCTGCAGCCCTACAAAGGAGGAAAGGAGCCCTAATCCTGGTAATGAGGCCCGTGAATACAGCCTTTATGTATACGGGGGAAAGAGCCAATCCCTCTGTACACAGCACGCTAACTAGCCATCTTAAGGGCCATCTTATCCACACAAACGATCTGGTTGACAACAGAATGAAAGAAAAGTAAGGTTGTTTGAGGGGGGGAGGGGCTACTAAGAGAGACATGTTGGAGGAGAAGGATGAGACAGGCCCATGTCAACACATAGACTGTTTACACTATTTTCTTCTCTCTTGGATTCAGCTGCTCTTTTTTCTCCTTTTTCTATCACTTCCTCATCCTGCGCCTACCTCTGTAAGTGTGTAATTTCTCACTCACACACTCGTTCCCTCACTCCCTCTACCTCTTACTCTGATAGCACGCTCTGGTTCTTGTGGGGCAGGCAGACATCGCCTGAAGCATCTTTCTACAAGCCCGTTTATTCCTCAAAGTGGATCAGAGAGGCAGGAAAGCTGTTTAAACTCACTGGCTCGGTTGCTGTGCAGGGAGATAGTTAGCCTACGCACATATTGTTGTCTTTTTCCCATTTTTGTTTTCCCAAGTTGACAATATCCCCCCCCCTCCCCTCCTCAGTCCACAGATGGGAGGTTGCAGTCATCTGTCCGGTGATTTGCTCCAGGACTTGTTTTGTGCTGTTACCACTTCAGGAACTGAGACAATATGTTGCATGCCTTGTTTTCTTACGGTTTAGAAATACATCATTTGCACAAACACAGAAAATTGCTGAAATCTCATCTGCCTACAGTACAGAGTGATGTGCACAACATAGATTGACGCCACATTATTTGATCAAGTTGGATCTGGAGTGTTGTTCTTTGAAGGTGAAGCCAGAGAGAAATGATAAAGGCGCCCTGCTGCGGTGCTGTATTTTTCCAAGGGTAAAGAGCAGAGCTTTTCATGAAAGGGATATTAAATCTATTTAAATTACTCCAAAGATTTCGTTTGTTCATGTATGTGCACGCTGTCCCCCCCTGAGACAGCTGAGAAGATTTGGCTTAGAGGAAATTTGGGTCTCTGACAACTTAGGTCTTATTTTGTAGTTGGGGCCATCATTTATCTCGGCAACAATAAACTCAATAAGTTCATTTAGTGATCACTGGGAAGGAGTCAGATGTGGGAAATGACAACTATTAAACAAGCATTTACACATCACACTAACAAATGAGAAAAAACATATTTTGAAGAGAAAACTTGGTATTCACTCACTTTTTATCACCGTATACTAGTGTTTATGTTTCATCTCAGGGTATAAACTAACCTGGTACTAAACTAAATGGGTTAGAATACTTTAGTTCATGTTACGGGGGGCAAGGGATTTGATTTATTCCAACAAACTGAAGTGACAGCCCATCATGACAGAGTAAATCTAAAGAGGAGCAGACAACCTGAGTTATCTAAATAATAAAGCTCTTTCATTTACTGGCTGATAGCAGGGACGCTTGTTATTTCTTCTTATTAACCTTTTTTTGTCTTTTAAAGCCTATATTGTATAGGACAGTGGATAGAGTAGAAAGCTGGGGTGAGGGAGCGTTGGGATTGACATGCGGCAAACTGCCAAGGGTCAGAGCCGAACCCGGGCTGCTGGCCTCAAGGACTACAGCCTCTGTATAAGGGGCGCGTTATATGACAGCTAGGCTATACAGCATCACAAGTTGTTTGGTAAAGTCAGTATTAGCTGTGATACCAATCTGCAAAATTCAGTCTGTGCATCTTTTGAGAAAATAAAGATACCTTGTGAAACACTACCCAAACTTGAAGTTGTAAACAAATTCTACAAGTTATAGAGTAGAGCTCCTGGAAAAATGAATCCAATGACGCTGCAAATGTAAAACATTAAGAAGCAGACAAAATGGCAATCTGAGGAAAGTGAGCAAGAGATAAACAGAGAGAGAGAGAGAGAGAGAGAGAGAGAGAGAGAGAGAGAGAGAGAGAGAGAGAGAGAGAGGTGTGTGCATTCCTGTCACGGTTGCATGATAATTACTTATTCGTCGGTTATTGAAGACCTGCTCACTGCTTTTCATTATCAGCAACAGACGTACAATGAGACAGAAAGAGACAGAGGAGGAGGAGGAGGAGAAAGAGAGAGAGAGAGAGAGAGAGAGAGAGAGAGAGAGAGAGCGAGAGAGAAGGAGGGCAAGCACTGATGAGGATGAGGAGGAGAGTGGTGGTGGTGGTGGTGGTGATAGGTGTTGGGGGAGGTTACCACAGGATGGCAGGGTGCGAGAGGGCATTAGGCAAGGAAGGGAGATGGGAGCGGTAGAGGAGGAGGAGGAGGAGGAGGAAGGTGGTAGAGGTTGTCTGTTACAGTGAACGAGAGAGAGCGAGAGAGATTTAGAGAGAGAGAGGAGAATGAAAAAGCAGAGTGTGTTCCAACCTGGTCTGTGTGGTCCTGGGGGAAGCTCCACAGCACGGTTGGATCTAGAGGTAATTGACAGACAGCATTAATCAGCGGGTGAGAAACACACCGTCTTCGCTAGCTGCCTCAGAACACATACATATTAATGAGAGGGGTGGGGGCAAGGGTGGCTGCTGCAAGTCTGTGCACGCACACACACACACTTACACTTATATACTTACTTATACACACACACACACACAGGGAAGTGCACAGTGAAAGACAAGAGAGAGAAAGAGTGTCTAGGCTGTATGTGCTGTAAATATGCTAATCTATATTCTCAGTGTAGAAATGATAGCTTATATTACACACCAAATCATGCCCATTTAAGAAAGTCATACCAACACATACTCTGGTTCGTTTGCTTAATTATTCCAACATAGATACAAGGCTCGATGTTTGCTGGAGAGATGTAACATCTAAGTGTAAGGGTTTATCATGATAACAACAGGGGTTATTATATGTTTTCAGTGTAACATTATCTTTAATAACATCAGAATTATTGCTGAGAGATTACACAAAGATGAATGTATTTATCAATCGACAGAAGATAAACCATGTGTACTATTCACATTGATCATTTAGGTTATTTAATGTATATACAGATTATAAGTATAGGGCTCCAAAGCATCACAAGTGTCCTTTTTAATGGATAATAATCATTTTTAATGGAATACTGAGGCTTAAGGTAGCTGATCAGACTTCATAGGAAATCTTTTTGTGAGCTGTTTTCATTATTTCATACACTTTGAAAACAACATACTAATTCATTAATCAAAAGAGAACAATTAAACAAACAGTTATATATTCATTACCAGTAATCCTGCAAAATATACAATGGTATTTTGTTTAAATAGTGCGCATCAGCACATATTTGAAATCATTTTTGATGCTTTATAAAAACAAAAAAAGAAATCAAGTCCGAGAGTCCAAAAATATATCATAAAAACATGTCAAATAACCATTTTATTCGCTTTAGTCTGCCTCTACTTGAAGTGCTTGAATTTCTCTTCAGTCTAAGTCTAAACACTCGCCCTGCTTTTCACAGGCATATTCCATGTGTTTGAGCAGCCACTGAGCCTAAGCCTGAACACAGGGGTCTCTGGTAAACATGGTTTCCACGGCTCCAAGGTCACCGTGTGACCTCGGCTGGAAGAGTGAGGGTTTGAAGAGACGAGGGCTCACATGCCAGGTTCACTGTCACGGACATTCAAAAGACCTGCATTCTTGTGAACACACCCCCAAGCGTGGAAGCAGCAATCATTTTGAAAGACAGACACTTCAGTCAGAAAACTATCATTTCGGGATCAACAGGTATAAACTATAAGGTTGATTCAGACCCTTAAATGAAGGATACGTGCCATTTTAACAATTGTTGTATTTGGATCAGATTCCTTCCTTTGCATATGCCCAAAAAAGATTCATATAGACATGTAAGAAACCTGAGGAGAAGATCTCTACTTTAGAGGATATGCAATTACACACAAAGTGTGGAGTAGCTTCATGGCTATCACACCATGCGGCCTGACAGAGAGAGAAGGATACAATGGACAAATGGATGACAGGACGCAGCAGAATCCATCATGCCTTACATAATCCTGTTGGATAATTTCATGGGCCCCATCTTGAAAAGAGTGGCACAGAAAAAAAAAGCAACAGAGTTTTAAGCCCCCTCCTCTCCCTTTTCTTTCCCCAACCCTATGATCTGCCACAGTTAGGGCTATTTTATGCTGATTTTCCTGGGTGAGAGGATGGGAACTGCTGCACGAGAGTAATGCAGGGCAGAGGAAATGTGATGGGAGTTACAGAAGAGAAGAGGGTAGGGGGTCAAGAGTTTGTAACATTTGGAAGCCCAGCCTACTTGATATTCATACTTGAGTATGAAATGGTCATGTCCCGTCTTTGCCTGTGTTGTCCATGTTCACGTCTAAACCAATGGTCTCTATGTTGACAGTGCGGTGTGACTGATTTTAAGATTAAGTACTGATGGAGGCTGCAACACATCTTGTACACAGACCAATCTTTAACTTGTCATAGAGACAACAATGTGCGATTCTATCAATTGCCTGCTTAAGCCATGTCAGCGAGTCGTTATGCACAATACCAGGGCTGTGGATCTGGATCATCTACTGGGAATGCATGCATGTGATTTATCTGCTATGGCAAGTCAAAGGATCTGCTGTGAAAAGGGTCAATAAAATCTACACACATTCAACACACACTAACAGTTAAATTCATGCATGCAGCTTTATCTCTACTGATACAACACAGACCGTTATTATTCTCTCACTGTGATTAAAAAGCTTAATGTCTTGGATGTTAGGGAAGCTGTTCAAATCAAGTATGTAATACGCTGCTTGTCTGACATTGCATAAGACTAGGGGTGGGAAAAAATATCGATACGGCAATTCGTTGTCATCCTGACTCCTGTGATACAGTTATCGAGTCGCTGGTGCCAAATATGGATATTGTGATTGAAAAATATATGGAGGTCTAAACAGATTTCCCCTGACGATTTGACTTCCTCTGTTACTACTTCGTGACTCCTGTTGGTGGTGCTTATGACACGAATAAGGGAAACGCGAGTTAATTGGCCAAAGAGGAAGTTGACAGCGGGATAAAAGAAGAGGAGGACAGTGGGATAAAGTGGGACAGCAGTAAAAGAACAGAAGAGATGAAGCGTGACAAGAGGAGAAACTGACACCACATTTTAGTGTATTAATACAATAAGTCTGCACTTGACCTTTTAAGTGGCATTTCAAATACTTCGGTTCATCGGATACCTTGGCGTATAATTACATGATTGTCTTGCAATGCATCAATTATCGCAGAATCGCTGTATCATGATATTATCCTGATCTTGGGCCACATATCGTGCATCATATTGTATCGTGAATTAGCCTGTGGTTTCCATCCCTACGTGAGATGCATAATAGAGGCTGAGAAAGTTTAAAGTACTGCTAACAAGATCAGCTGATAAACTTAGCAAACCAAAACAAAGTTAAATAACAGAACAAATCTTATTATCAATTGTTCCTATAGCTGTTAGTCAAAATGTTATTAAACTGAGGATATGCTGCCAAACTATGTCTCAGAAAATCATTTTGACTGTTGGATGGACTAAATGATAGAATAAGCTGTCATGTAACCGAATGGACTTCATACGTGTTATAAAGTCAGTATGGAGTGGCAGGGAGGGAGAGAGGGGTAGAGTGAAAGAACGCTTGAATAGAGAGAGAGCACAGGAGGCAGAAAACAGAGAGCTATAACAACACATATAAACACTTTTTTTCATACAGCCGAGGACAGACAAGAATTTTAGAGCACTACCAAACACCTTCCTTTATCATTCACATCTCCTCTTTCCTCTGCTTTCTGTGTGCACTTTCCTTTCCATTTCTACAGGCTCTTGTTCTGTCTGTTCTGCTCCACCTCCAGATTTCTCTGCCAATCACTCTACCTCTTGCTTCTCCATTCCTTCGTCTTTTCTTTACCGCCTGTTTCTGCCTCATTTCCAGTCCTTCTCCTCTTAGTCTCTCTGTTTCCCATGCTTGCCTCATTTTTCCTTTCTTCCTCAACCTCATTTTCTTTATCCCACCCTGCCCCTGCAGCTCTCTGTCCTCTTCACTTCTGCCTCGCCCCCTTCTCTCTCTCTCTCTCTCTCTCTCAATTTTTCTCACCCTCTTGCATTCGTACACCCCTCCCTCAGACGTGCTGGGCGTGTGGAGGACGCAAGAGGGGGCCTGAAGGGGGTTAAGGCTGAAAGTTGAAGGTTACGGAGGTGAAGAGGACCCCTGCTGTTCCGCCGGGGGACACAAATGTCACCATGACAGATCCTGCACCGGTTAATCCCTCCTCCCCTTCTTCAGAAACACACACACACACGCACACACACACAGATACTAGAGCATGACACTAAACAAAAAATAAATAATACATTTCTGAGTACTGCAATACAAATTCCAGCTGTCAAATTTGCAAAACAAAAGACTCTTTACTTTTCAGCACATAACTACATTTTAGGTGTAAATGACATGCTAAATATGTCCTAAATTTAAATGTAGTGCAAATGTTTCATTTCTTGATCTGCATTCAGAGACTGTGGACAGCCATGAGTCCAATACTTTTCTGTGGACTTGGACTGTTTGGAATCTTGCACTTAAAAAAAACACAGGCTGTGGATTTAACAAGTGCATTGTTCAAATGTTTTGGCTCGCTAACAGGGTCATAAAACACATTCTGCATGCAGCAGACTATGTAAGCCGTCACTAACAATAAAATGTGACAAAGTTAGAGACAGAGGACACCAGCAATGATATAAGTGAGCATGCATGAGTACAAAAACATGCATGCACACTCATTCACACACTTAAAGAACTGCATCCATCCACAATGGGTTTGAAATGCAGCGCCTTTATTGGCATTAAAGTAAGGTAACAGCTATCTAACTTTATTGATATTTTAGCTCTTCTATTATTATTGCTAAGACTAAATATCCACTTCCTGTTTTTTTAAGAACTGCCAACTCTACCTGCTACTTCTGTTTAGATGTTTTGATACCATATTTTCTTTCCCCTAAAACAAAGACCTGATTATCCGCTGACACTGAGTAAAGTAGATTTTTTTTTTTAAATACCAGTATCGGTATCAGCAAGTTAAAGCATCAATCTGATACCTAGACCAATAAGCCCAGAAGAATTAGCTAGAGTCAGGTTAAGCAACATGTGAAAGAAAAGTGTGGCGCTAGCAAGGTCTGTAATGTCAGTCAAAATTCGCAGAGTATCAGCATTTAAGGTTTTTCCACGGTTATACTGGGTACCCAGTATCGGCCAATAATGGTAAAATGGTATCAGAACATCTCTACCACAGAGTAGCCCCCCTTATACCAGTTTGATTTAAAAGAAAAATATCTAATTGGTGTGAAAAACTGATTGCTAAGATGTTGCGAGTTTGACCGTCCCTACACACTCACTGCTAACACTGCACTGTCGCTTGTTATCGTCACATGATGCTGCTATGCAATCTGTCTTACCTGTCAAATGATGCTCTGTGTGCTTCCTGCATACAACACAGACAACAGCCTCATCATGACACACAGGACTCAAATTGTGTTTATGCTCTTTCCCATAGTTGACTACATTTTCCAACAGCTGTCACTAACAGCATAAAAACAGTCTATTTTTATGTGATGCCAGTGACATGGGGAAATCAACTTATAGCATATTTCACCCTGATGGAGCGTAAACAGATCCAATGGGTGAGAATTGAATTGAAATCACCTATCCAGAGTTAGATTCCTCCATTCTCACCTTGGGAAATAGAGGTGAGCAAAATGTGATGACAAGTGACCACTGGGCGTGAATGTGTCCTTTACAAGGACATGCATGTTTACAGATAGATACTAAGCTCAGGAGTGAATATTTACAGTATGGTAGCATGTCCATTGATCTCAGAGGGCTTCAAGCGTGGCTGACCTCCAACAGTCACGATGGGGGCAACATGCAGGAAGCCCCTGAGCCGTGACACAGATACTGGGGAGAGACAGGGGGTGGTGTTGGTGGTGGTGGAAATCAATGTTTTGGCTATTCCTGAGACGCCTGTCTTTAAAAGACGGAGGCGAAGAGTGAGCGTGGAGAAAGGGGGGTTAATAGGTGAAGGGTGCTGGCAACTAAGAGCGGGGCAACAGGGGAGAGAGTGGGAGGAGGAAGGCGGAGGTGGGGGGAGAATTGGATGGATTGTTGCAGAGTGGGAGGTAGACCGCTGCCTCTCTCAACTGACACCACTTCCTTCCTACCTCACTCAGGTGGATCATTAAATGTGATGGGATTAAACAGAATAAATTAGCAAGATATATGTGTGTCGAAAACATGAGAGAAATAAGCCTACCCCTTCATCTCGTACTTCTTCTATTCTCTGCATAAATCTATGTCTGCTGGCACTTCCAAGTAGGCTAAAAAATGAGAAATGCTGGCATCTTCTTCTTGGCATAAATCTTTGCTTCTTGGGATTTCCAAGTAGGCTAAAAAAGAAGCTGTTGGCAGAGGATGTCATTCCTAATGCTGCCCTAATGCTGCTGGCTGGAAGAAAAAAGTTGGCGCATAACACCAGTGTGTCAAAAAACCCCACACTGCCCAGCACTACACAGCAACTTATTCAACTCTTAGTCATTTTGTCACTGAACTAAAAAGTAAAGTCCAACTTACTTGCCTACTTTGAATGACATAAAGAATAATAAAAATAGCCTTGCAATGCAAACCAGAGGAAGAAGCATATGATACACATGAAATACACCCACAGTGCAGAGACCTATGTTAGTGTTTCTATAGGATCACCTTCACAGCTCAATAACAGGCCTGAATGCATGAATCTGGCTTTAAAACAGAGGGAGAGATTCCAGTAAAACACCAAAAGACCTAACCCTAAATCCAGGGTGAATACACATTTAGATGAAAGCCTCTTGTTTATAATTCTCTATACAATGTGAATCAAACACAGACTTAGAGCCCTCATGGCCATCCAATGTTCTAAAGGCATAAAAAATGCACTTTTTTCACCTTATTCCATGAATGTGTGTTGTGAGTGAATAGGGGGCCTGTTTGTTAAGAGAGGCCAAATCCCATATGGTGAACAGCAGCTCCTCTAGTGAGAAGAGATGCCGTGAAAGCCACCGGCAGCCCCTCTCCTCCATCCGAGCTCCGGAGATGAAGGGATGTAGCGCCTGCCTCTCCTTGTTCCTCCTTTCTCTCGCTCCCTTTGCCTCCTCTACTCCCTCTTTCGTGGCCAGGGGTTAAACTGCTGCACTCTAACCTCGTTGGCAGTGATTTCATTCACTCCACTTCTCTTGCTCGCTCTCTCATCTCTGAGAAAGATTTATTTCACAGTATGTAGTGGATTAGGCCCCCTCGCATGCCCTCGGACAAAAGCATTGTTTTAGCACTAGCCTACTCGCTGTAACTGGAGGAAGCTGCCGCTACTAAGCGTCCACAATACGGCCATTGTGGACGCGGGGCTGGAAGGACCCTGCCTTGGAGGCCGTCTAGACTTTGAGCCTGGGCCGATTGGAGAAACAGAGGGAGAAAATCCCATCAGGCAGTGGAGTGAAAGTTAACTAAGGTAACCTGCTGTGAACCTGATGAAGATGTCAAGCCAACATATGGCAAAAAATGTCTATTGTCAGGACAAGAAGCTTTCTTTCCTCGGAGGGAGGGTCTGCAGGAGGAGGAGACCAAAGAAGGCTAGGGGGGTTGCACAACCTAAAGGAAGGAATAACTGCAGTGGTCATCGTTTTACTTCTGGATCAGTAGCCTTATTCTGGCCGGGAGGAGGCCCAACCCCTACACTCACAATTAAAGGAGTAAGCAGATTAACTGGCGTCTTTCAAAAGGCCAGCAGAAAGAAAAACACACTCACGGACGTTTAGAACTTTTTTTCCCCCCCTTTTACCGTTCCAGTCTTAGGTTGCACACTGCAAATGGCATTACATTTCATGCTGATTTAGTGAGCAGAGGTTTTCAGAAAGAGAAACTTCTTAAATGATGATATGGTCCTTAAGTTTACTAGTACTGATTGGTCACACTGTGTTGTTACAAACGGCGACCTGGGGACTAAAATAGAAAGTGAAGCCTGTGTGTAGTCCTCATAGGATAAGGTGGGATTCATTAGGACTGCTCTGTGTTTGATATCAAACGGCTTTTTTTGAAGTAATCTGTGTCAAAAAATGCTGATGAGCAACACTCTAAAGGGTTTATCATTTCTTAAAAAAGGCATAAGCAAACACATCATCTTTAGTTTGAATTAGGTTTGAATAAGTCTAGAAATAGGTCTAAACACATTTTAATTCCAATGCTTGGAAATATGAATAAAAGAAAAAGAAAACAACCTTTAAAAGGTAGAGCCTGATTTACCAGCCAGAAAAATAAATCAACTGGCAGGCTTCACATGTGAGAGATGCTGGCCTCAGGGATTTCTGAGCCATTTTTACAGCTTCATCTGAAAAAGATAAACAACAGCCTCAGCCACTGGAAGAAGAAGAAAGAAAGAACTGCTCGGAGATGATGTGACCCTATTAATGCCACATTAGTTGTTCCATCTTCCCAGAAAAATGCTTCGGCGGGATGAGCAGAGAGAGAGAGAGAGAGAGAGAGAGAGAGAGAGCGGGAGGTGGAGAAAGAGAGAAGTGAAAGCGATACTGTCTCCAGGCTAGTTGGGATGCAACCCAATTTCACAGCTTCACGAATGAGTGGCACAGCATATGGATGCAACCTTTGTGACAGCCTCTGTGTATCACCACATATCAGCGTTGATATTCCCAGTCAGATTCCATACTGGTCCAACATTATGTCAAACAGCAGCTCCGCATGACTGCATCTTCAACACAACACAACACACAGGCAGCCTGTTTGTTGGAGGGGGGGGGAGCTGTTAGCCACCTAAGCTAAGAAAAACAAACCAGCATCTCCCGAGACAGACTACTCTCCAACTTTCCCTTCACTCACTGTATGATGTTCGCTTGCCTCAGAATAATAAAATCAAGTGCGTGCTTTAATACAGAAATATGCTCCTAAAATCTGAGGTATAACCTGAAATATGAAATCAGAGATATGACCCAGATATGCGTTTTCCAAATAGACAGGGAAACAGCAGATAGAGTGCAGTGTTTTGGCAGCAACAGAACAAGTTAATGGTGCTGATTTCATCTCTGGTTGTTGGCTGGTTGGCTTGAAAAGTAATATTCTTCACATCATCACATACTTCTCTCCATATGGTCCAACCATCTGCCTCGATCAAAAACAACATCTATATAAGCACAGAGACTAGATAACTCCTTTATTAAGCTAATAAGGATCAAAAAGACCGGTCCAAAGAATGAAGCTTACTTGACAAGGTATGTAAAGCTTTGACTTTAACAAAATGATGGTGAAATTGTTTAGTGAACTATGAGTGGAAATATAACAATATATAAAACGTAAAGTCAACAAAATATTTAGTTTGGGAAAACCAAATTAGGTTTGAATCTGAATAAGACATGTGCCTCAGTTCAAGGTTTTAGTGACAAAACACAGAGGAGAGAGAGAGGTTGTGTTTGATGAAAATACTTACCTAGACAACAGTCTGCATTGCTGGGGTTAATCAGAGTATGCACGTTAGCGAAGTATAAATGGAATTTTCTTTTGGTTAGCCATGTAAACGGTTTATTTGTTGGAATAAATGGAAAAATCTTAAACATTTTGTGCATTAACATCGCCATTCCCACACTGAAGAGGCTTTGCTGGCAAGCAGGAATCCATGTGTTGTTTGTTTTGGTCTCATGTGACAGAAATGGTAGGCGGATAAGTCTATTGAAATTTATTTCACGGATATGCATAAACTTCGAAAGTTTGGGTGATCAGGTCATTGTCACTCAGTTACACATGCTTAGGGGGAAAGTTCCTTTTTCTAGTCTTTGAAGAGGTGGTTGCAGCTTTGGAGAAAACACTGTGTAGCACAGCAGCTCCTTGAGGTGTGGAGAGGATCGATCTCAGTTAATGTCATATGGCACAGCACCCAGAGGCAGCCGCGTGGTGCTGATGACAGTGTAAAGCCTTGCCTTTGGCGGCTACAAGCTCGGTGCTGCAGAGCTGTGATTTGAAGTTTACGTGCAAAGGGCTGACAGACAGACAGCTCTCAGTCAGGCAGTCAGACAGTCAGTCAGCCTACAATCTTTCCACAGGGATGACAATACATCTGTATCTCTTAAAAGCATACAATACCTAATACAAAACGCACTCAGAGGGGTCTCTCTGCTCTGCAGACCTGAAGGATGAAACACTGTCAGGAAAAAAAAACTGGGCAGAAACGATCTGAAATCCCAAGTTTATATGGCTTCAGGAGAGAAGGGAAACAATGCAATGTTATGGAGAACTCTAACTTCTAAAGTGGTTATCTGGGTTTGCAGTCCAAATTCAAGTTGTGTCTATCGATTCTCATCATTATTTGCTGGTTTCCAGTTTGATCTCTTGGAGTCAGGAATGTTATCATTGTACAACTGGCTAAAGTTTTCAACAACACATCTCTGTTCTCAAAAGCTGGCTGGTTGACTTTGTAACGTTCATTTAGATGCTTCTTGATCTTTGCTGCAACCATGGATTTAAGCTAACACAGCAAACAAACTGTGCATGCAGCTCACCTTTGACCATGTCAATAATCACACACTCTGTATAGAAGAAGAGTGCAGAGTTGTCTGAGACATGTCAGCAGAATTAAACCTGCTTTCCCACACCAACCTGTGATTAATGTTGGTTTATAAACTCACATTTTACCCTCATAGATCCATTCATTTACAGACTGTTGTCACAACTTGAATTCCTTGTCATCCACATTCACACAGGAACCAAATCTACAACTATGGAGATTACTGATTAACCAGTAAATTGGTTGACTTTTACTCTATATTTTTCATATAAATTAATAGTCAAATGCGAGAAAACAGCTAAGAGTGCACATTGTAAATTACCTGAGCAAATTTCTTGATTTTAAACAACCAACAACTTTCAAGAAATGAATTACTAATTGTATAATAATATAGGTGAAGCATCAATTTCCAACATCTGAAAGGCTAAAGCTGCTTGATCTTAAAATGAATCAATCTACCATCAGTTGATGATCCAATAAATATACTGATAAAATATGTCTGCACTTGACTGAATTCTGTAATGTCTTCCTTGAAATGAAGTTCACTAGAAATGGTTGCTGCTGGAGATTTAAGAATCATAAAGTGTATCTGAGAGTAAGAGGAAACGATTTTAAAAAGCTTGTTGACCACGGTCTTTGGGTGGAGGTGGTCATATCCTGTACGGATTAAAAAGCAACCTTTTGGCTATTTTGTGATTCATGATCTTGAACTACATTAATAAAATTGACTTGATATGAAAGCCAAGTAGCACTAGACCAATGATCCAGAGGCATTGGTTTAACAACACCTACCTCTACATCTACTTTTTCACTCTGACCACAAACAGGGTTAAATTCTTCATCGTTGTGTGAGTCAGAAGTTGATATTTAATGTTTATACATCTCCAGGCCTTAATAAAGCCAGTATCATGAAACAAATCAGAAAATATTCAACATTAGGAAATACACTAAACAATAATGGTCAATATCAAGGCCAAGAAGGAAGTGTTTGGAAGGAGAGAGAGCATAAATGTGACTGTGTGTGTGTATATGAAAACAAAGGCCTTGTGGATGAATTACATGATTTGCAATGATAAATGGTCTCAGACATTCACAGAGACATCTAGATTGACCTATATTTTCTGTCTTGAAAAATAGGCCAGAACCCAAATTAAGGGCCAGTGGGGCTACGACATGCATGTAAACGCCATCATCTTTGCAATAATTGTGTGGTGCTAGGAAACATAGAAGCAGCCCTGGGTTGAGAGACATAGCCTCGGGGCATATCTGTTGACGTGTAAATAGAGAGGATAGAAGCTGAAATGACAGCACAGACAGTAGGCTTGTACCACTAGTTCTGCTTGGCTTGGGTTTGGCCATGGTCATAAAATGTAGGTCTAAAGGACAACAGTCTAGATGTCAGGATACCAGTACTCATATCATGTCAATAAGTAGGTTGATTTCCTTAATTGCCGGGGAAAACACATTTCTGTCTTTTCATCCTTCATCTTTTAGATTATTTTACGTCAGTTTACATGGCAGCAGCCCTGTCAAGTCATCCCCTGACCAGAATACAAACTGGGACTTAAGCCTTTGTAGCAATCTCTGTATCTTCCTGCTTCTTCAGTTCATCTTAAAGTCTGGATGGAAAATTGTTGGAGATCCTTAAAATCCCTTGTAACATCATTGTAGATCTTTTTTTCTTGCAATATAATATCATATAATAAATAAAAAAAATACATCAGTGTTAGGGGTGTTGAAATTATTCATTTCTATGATGCATCGCGATGCGGATGTGGACGATTCTGGATCGATGCCAGGACAGCACATAATCGATGCTGACCAGGGTGGGAAATTAAAACATGCCCCCCACCAAATGCGATTATTTTTGTGCAGTGTAGGGTGAATCTGCTCAACCCAGCGGCCACGGTGGCAGGCTAACAACAGTAACATAGGCTGTGACAGAAAACAACTGAAATCGAATCCCAGGTCTCCTGCTTGGTCCGCTGTGACTTTCAAGCAGAGCCAGTTGATCCCACATGTGCACTGACCACAGGGCTCTGCCTCCTACTCGTGTCAGAGTGAGTGTCAGTGTTAACAACGATAGGCTATGTGCTGGAGTGGTTTGGCTTGGTGTCACTTTAGCTTACAGCAGCACGGATTAGCATCACCATTGCAGTTGGTCTACCTGCTGAGGTGTGTTTAATCTGATGCCTTACAAGTTTTAAGTCCAAGATGATTAAAAGAAGCGGGCCTTGGCTTTGACTCGAGGTCAAAGGAGTGGCTGTAATTGCTGTAACTCCCTTCAGCTAAGTGTAGCTCCGATAAAGCTCAGTTAGTTTGATGATATACACATACTATTTGCAACAAGTAGTTCACAATATAAGTTTCCGGTTTCTTTTTCATTATAGTCTTTTTAATGGCAAACATTCATATCAGGAAACGGGCGTTTTCAGGTAAAGCAACTTAACACGACTCAGTCATCTGAAATACAAATGCAGGAGAGAAACGAAACTTAAAACCACACAGGTTCAGTTAGAAGCTACAAAGTCCTGAGAAGTGAACAGACAGTGACTTAAAAACATATTTCTCTGGCTTATGCACATACATGAGTTGAGTATCCAACAGGCTTGTTGGAGAGGGAAGGAGGGGGCAGGTTGGTTGAACATGGGATTATGCGCAATCATAAAAATGAAACATGCACTTTATAGCAGAAACATTTATGATTCTCCTCATATAAACTGAGATTATCTTGCCTCTCAGTCCAGGTTAAGGTGCACCAGTCTTTGAGGACAGAGCTGCAATGAAGACCTAAAAAATGAATTTATTTTGGTTTACAATGTAAAACATGATAACATTGATTTTTAAAGTTTGACCTTGTTTTGACCTCTTTACTTTTATTTTGTTGTTTACAATTTGAAATAAAATGGCAGAAAAAGTTGTCTGTTTCTGTGTGGTTGGAATCTTTCATCTGAAAAGCTTCATGAGCTTTATGGCAATCATTCACTTAGCACACAACAAGAGAAGAGGGCATGCAAAGTGAGTTGCCCCCAAATCCTGTTAAAATCACAAAATCTGCCCTACATGACAGTCCTAAAAGTCAACATATTCTTGAACACAGCTTTTTATGAAATCCAATTTAGCAGACTAGGACAGATTAACATCACTAAAGATACATTAAAGCAGGAGCTGCACTAATCCTGTTCATTTGTGGGCTAAACTAGGCCACATTGGTATTACAGGCACAAGAACCAGCCAATCATTGTTCTTTGACTCACAATAATTGGTTGTGTGGGTTTGTGTGTGTGGGGGGGGTGTATATGTGCATATTTGGTTGTACATGCTTGTGCCATCTGCTTTGCTGAACATATACTTTATACATCTATTGTCATTTCTTTGACATGATGCGTGTAAGAAAAGCTTACCTTCAAGATGGAACTGGCAGTTTTTGGAAGCTAAATACGGCTGGACATTATCTTAGCCTTTGCTTCAAGGTTTTTATTTTTAAACACGTAAAATTCCCACAGCTGTCTGCAGCATAACTTAAGAGTGGTCACAAGGGAATAAATTCGTCTGCCATCACACAAGATGCATAGCTCATTGCACAAAAAAGAAAGAAAAAAAAGCCACTGACAACAACGCTGTGAGGCTGCGAGTGGGGGCGATGTGATGAAACTCTTCTGCATTCATCAAATTCATCTCATTTTAAATCATTGATCGGGTCCCTACTTTTCCCCACTTTTTTCGCCGTGGAAAGGGGAAGTCTAAAAATAGCCTGTGAGCGTCAGTGCCTAGAAGTCTTTCCATGTTCTCCCAGTCTGGCAGCATTAGTGAATTCAGATGAGCCTCCTGCAGCTCTCACAGCCTCTGTGTCTCTTTCTCGTGAACAGTCACACAGCCGTGCACATGCATACACACAACCATGTATGCACACTATACGGCTAAACATGTACCTGCTATCACACATACACAAATGACAGTTTGCCCCTGGAGTATCAGTACAGCATCAGTGAGTGGGAACGCTCTGCCAGCAACCTCCACAGTATCACCTTTCAGTTTATACACTACTGCCATCAGCATATCCACCACTCCCTTCATCTGCTCTCCACCATCTCCCTCTCTTTCTACCTCCCCCATCATGTTGCATTTTTCCCTACATCTACATGCTTTGGCCAATAATACCCCATGTTATGAAGAAAAAGTCCACACACAGCTGTCATGTTTATGGCAGTGGATGTATATTGGTGTGTTTGAAAGATAGGTCACAAAGCACCACCTAAAATTGCCGTTGACCTCTTTCCTCTCTCAAATGTTCCCGTAGGTCCAATCTGTAGCTGTCGTATCTAGTGATAATCAGAAATGGGAGTGAGAAGGATCGCACCTTGTTTGTGACAGTGCAAAAATCTGTGATCACAGAGAAAAAAAGTTGGTGTTCAAAAGTAAGAACAGGTAAAGACAGGAGATACAAGATGTTAGAAAACGTGGATGTAGGAAAAAGGCAACCATTTCTGAGCAGAATGAATAAACAGAGAACAGCACTGACAATGAGCTTTGTGTCCAAACAAAGACCTCTGTTTTCAAGCCTGCTGCCAGAACAATAAAAGCAAAAAGCCTGAGAGCATTAATTGTTTGCTTTTTCAGGCGATGTCGAATTGTCCTGGAAAGAAAATTTGGAAAATCATGCAAACTGTAATGAAAATGTTTCATTTTAAGCCAAGACACATACAGCAAAAATACAGAGATTGCAAAAGACATCTGTTCTTCTGACTTATAATGTGAAAGATATCAGCGCTAGAGATGCACTGATGTAGCGATTGAACATCACTGATCGATTTAACATCAATATCAGTCCAATTAACAAACATTGGCCAATCAGCAAATGATCTCTGCTTTGTTGTCTTTATCAAATGTGAAAGATGATGTCTGCAGTGTAGGAGTCTATTCCACTGTCTATGGGAAGGTTAAAGTGACATGCAGTTTGAAAGACATGTTCCATTGACATTTCACGGGCGGGACTATACGAACAACAATTTAACTACATCTTACAGCTCATTTAAAAACACAGAAAAATCTAACAAACATCGGTATCAGAATCAACCCTGATTTTCACAATAAAGTGCATCTCAAGCCTGTACTGGGGGGGGGGGGGGGGGGGGGGGGATCTAACTGAAACAATTCTGAGAGAGGTCTACTTTTTGTTTGAGACACACTGTATACCCTGAAACAGAAGAGGCCATAGTAAAATGTGAAGACGACACTTACTTCCCTCTCTTTTAAATAAGACAAGAGTTGGAACTAAACCCAGTAGGCAGCAGGCCACTACACAGTTAGTGAATGGATGAGTGACTGCATGTAGGAAGCTACAAATGACTCCAGACACCAAAAAAAGAACAACACGGTAGAGCCCAGAGAGGAGCGACTGGCCAACTCTGGACTCTAAAATCATAAAACCAACACGGCTTACATCTAAATCTCAACGTGTAGCATATGCAGAAAAGACTGAAATAACACTCTGATGATAAACATGGCATTAAGTGGAGAAAATGCTCTCTGTAATCTTTTTACTTTGCTCATTAAAACAAGGTAAGTTCTAGTTTTGTGAACATTTAACAGTTACACACAAAAAAAAGAAAAAAAGGAAACCAGAAGACATCGAGTGGGATGTGGCCACGACTGAACCATGGAAGAACAGTTAAAAGACTTCCTCAATCTGCTTCAGAGGAAACAGTTGAAAAGACAACAAAGACATGTTGGCGATCTGATTCAGAGTAAAAGAGCCAATTTAGTAAAGTCACATGGGTGAGACCAAAGAAAAAGGCTCAAGGGTTATGAGACAAACAAAGTGTGAGGCCCTGGGGTCCTCTCAGGAGTGCGAGTGGAGGAGTGTGGCCTCTCTAATGACCAATCAACACCCTCCTTACTGCCATGGCATCTGTTAGTACCCCTTTGGCCTCCCTTCTGATTGCGAGCCCATCCTGAACTCAACACGCAGCCGGAATCCAATCAGACTGCAGATCTGGCAAAGCTCGGGTCAAGGAGCAATTCTGACATTTTGCTGAATGCCAACGTTCAACCTTTTCTAAAAGTTCTACAATACAGGAGTTTTGCTTTACGGATACGAAGGGAAAAGGTGAAGCCAAGAAAAAGAAATAGAGCATCTCAGAGCTGCTGGAGGGGGCTACAGGAGAGAAAGCAGCAGATAGATGACTATAGTGAATAGTAGATGACACGGTGAGACCTCAGGGTCTCAGCAAAAATGTTCTGAGGATCTAGAACAAAAGTTACTTTTCATAGGCGGACAAAGAGAAGCTTTAAGGCCACGTGGATAAAAAAGCAAAAAATATCTCCTCTTTATTTTTTGCTTTCTGGTTTCCTTTA
The DNA here is from genome assembly GCA_020745685.1 of Tautogolabrus adspersus. Lineage (NCBI taxonomy): Eukaryota > Metazoa > Chordata > Actinopteri > Labriformes > Labridae > Tautogolabrus > Tautogolabrus adspersus. Next base: position 10,242,463 of record CM036536.1, on the reverse strand, counting down.
TAAGGAAGAGTGTCACAACCTATGCAAGTGCAGTTACAGCATATGTTGACAGCTAAACCTCCAGCAGTGTTTTTTAACACTAGCAAGATGGTGTCTTGATTAACTGAAGCTGATGACTTATCTCTTCTATCAGAAAATAAAACACAGTCATGTTCAGTAGCATACAACTGACAGGCACAAACATGAGATGGAAACAAGATACAAGTGTTTTCATACATCCTTTAAAGCTGGAGGGTGTCATATGTTGTGCAGATTAGGTAATGTAAAAGAATGTCAGGAATGAAAAACATTCTGATTCATTTAGACAATTTAAACTCCTGCAGGTCTGCACTTGAGGAATTTAATGCAAACCACAAAGGTTTCAAACCCTTAACCTGTGAGTTATAGTGCAAACAAAGCTGCATGCATTGAGTTTTTTTATTCTAAACACTCTATCATCCACCTAATTGCAGCATGAATGTTGCAGTAAAATTGATATGCTGATCTATTAAGTTTATTGCTTTGTTACTGGCAACAATCTGGCTGCAGGGAGCGGGCGAGGACAGGTAGCATCTGTCCCCACCTACCGCCTTGGCAGCGTTAGCGTCATCTGCTAGCTTTGGCAGCATCTTGGAAGCACATCAATATGGCTTTATGTAGCCAGGGCCGCTAGTAGCTAGCATGCCAGTCACGCTCTCAGGCAGCGCTCGCTCGCAGCCTGAGCATCCACTGAGCACTGAGCCAACACAGCTAAGCGGAACTGAGCTCGAGCTGAACAGGGAGGCCAGGTCTCTGTGGACCTGCATGAGGAAAAAGGGCCAGTGTCTGTCATCTCTCCACACATCCGCGGTTAGAAGTGTGGGGCCGAGTCCAGATATGAAACCTGCCATCATTGTAGCTATGAGCCTTATTTTCTTGTTTTTTTCTCCCCAGCAACACCTATGTTCAGGAATGCTGGTGCTCTCATCTACTGAGAGAATTGGTACTGTATACTACACAAATCTGTAAGGTGACAGAATTTTCTGTTCTTACCTGTGCCACTGATGTTATTGTGTTACCACAAGTGTTTGCCAAAAATAAAAACAGGATACAATCAAACCCCCCCCATGGGGATGATGATAGGCCTTCATCCAACAGGAACAATTTCAGAACACTGGCATAGGTATCTATTCTTGATGAAAAGCTTTTAGCAACACAATTGCAAATAATGAAAATTAAACTTGGATCTGTATGTCTGTGAATCAGACTTTTTGTTCAGGCTCAAAGGTCATATATCCTAGCAGCAAATCTGTGTCATTCCGAGTAGATGAAACAGCCCTTTCTGCTAAATATCACACATCTTCAGGAATCTAATGAGATGTGAACAGTGGTTACTCAAAAGCCAAAGCTGTACCGTGTCAGCATCTCACAACAAAACAAAACACAAAGCACAGATAAAAAGCGTATTAAACGGGGTGTCTCACGATTAGATTCGATTTCGATTCTTGGGGTCAAGATTCGACTGAGAATCTATTTTCGATTCAAAACTATTCTGGATTCATTGAATTCATTGAAGTATCATCTTTGAATTAGTACATACTTCAGGATCTACTCCAGTCACCTGTGAGACTGGCTGAATTTCTTGCTGCTCCATTTGACATTCTACTGAGTTAAAGCCTTAGCACTTAGCAGAGTGACTGATTAGCTCGATTTTTGGAAGTTATGAATCTATTTAAAATCTCAGAAGATAAGAATCTCGATTTTTACATAAATTGACTTTTCTCCCACCTCTATTAAATAGGAGTCCACTTTATTATTTGACCTCAATCTATTATTACCAAATATTTTATTTGTATCGACAAGGTTTTAAGGTCTACATCACCGAGTAACCTCCTTGAGTAACAATACACACATCCATTTTATTGTGCTCATGACAATAAGAAATAAAGATTACCAACATGCCTGCATCACTGGTTCAGATAACATTACTTGCATTCTAATATTTGTATCTGCTTGACGTCATTGTAAATGAGGGCTATGCTCGTAATGATTTTCCACTTTAAATAAAGACATAATACTTTGGTGCACATGGCACAATCATCCCAGCTGTATTAAAGTCAGCTCTGACCAATTTCATACTTTGTCAGTTGCTGTATTCAAGAGTCAAAGCATCAGCGATCTTAAATTCCTTCTTTAGTGCCCTTATTCAGCGACTAACAGACATCCGTTTCAGAAATATTAGTTTGCATCCATAAGCTTATAGTGAGTTAGAACTCTATTCTAAGACCATGGATTTGAAAAGGTTACAACTCAATAAAAACTTACTGCAAACATGTGGGTGTCATCTGCAAACACATCGCTGCCTAAAGGTGCGAACCCAGTTAACACAGGAAGTTGAGGGACAGGTGTTATGACCATCTTTAAAGGGCTCGGTTATTTTTGTCTAGCACCAGTTCAGGTGTCTCTGCAGTTTGATCTTGACTACTACTAACAAAGTAAACTACCCTCTACACTACAATGCTCTCATGTCAGGCTGCTGCACATGGATCTAGTTTCAAACCAGCAGGACCAGGATGTGGTGAGAGTGGCATAATAGCAGTGCGGCATCAGCACAAAAAAAAAACTGCACACACACCAAGCTTTCCAGTCAGTCTAGGAGGAAACACTTTTAGTCACTGTACAGCATGCTAATGTAAACAGGAGTTCAGAGAGTTCACAACAACTGAATTGCAGCCAAAATCAATATAAAATTACACTTTATATTCCCTAAACCGTGAGGAGGAGATGTGAGAAATATGAGCACGCTGAAACCTTCCACCACTTCTTCAAACGCTCACATTTTTTACACCATGTTGCTATGACAATTTAATTATAGTCTATCAGAGTTGTCTGTTTGTTTGCCTGTGTGAGGTAGTGGGAAGATAATGTGTTAATGTGAAGTGATGCTTTTTGGCCCACTACCTGAATGTTTGGCTGCAGGAGAAACAGCTCTAGTTTGTGGTGAGCGACTGTGGAGGTTTCATAGCTGGCCGAATCAGCTCTGTTATGACTCACCGTATTAACCCTTTGAGCTCGTAATAGAAGGAAGGAGACAGACATATGCATTGGTAAAACAAGGGTCACGTTTTAGGGGTTACAACATGTAAATGATAAATGTGCAAGGAAAACATTATCGTCTGTGATATTAATGAAGAAGAAGTATTTTGTTTGATTCAAACATCAGCTTGAGCAACGTCACAGAAAAAGAAATTGATCCGTTTCAGAGAGAAGTGGTTAATTCCTCATGTGATTACCTGAAAGCACTCGCTCACAAAAACAATCTCCTATAAATGTAACCTCTACTGGCAGCCAGTATACATTTACATCATGACAGGGATGTTCTTATATCCAATCAGGGCCCAGCAGAAAGCGAAGGGAGCACTTTGGCGAAATGACTGAGCAGAATGTGAATGTTCCATTTGACCTGAGGGCTGTGCACACGTTGCTCTGTAGCTGTGCTCCAGGGAGCAGGACTCCGGATATGAGTGTGACCCTGGATCATACGTGGGGGGAAGTCAGTTATTATAGCGCAGGCCGGTGGTTTATGAGTTGGGTTTAAAATCCAATATCAGAAACTACATCCAAGGACAACTTACAGTCTACTCTGGTCAGCTCAGCAGCTGCACAAGTGAACCGTCTACATAACACCTCTTTAATGTCAAAACTAAGTGGGCAAAATAAGACAGCTGGTGTAATGTGCAGCGAAAATGTTTTTACATGATATTCGACTTGTGTCCGACACTTGATATTGATGTGAAATAAAGGAGACTATATTTCCCATATTCATAAAGGTAGAAAACAGTGTTGTTCTTCATTGGCCGCACTCAATTCCTGGGACAGTCTGACTGCTTTTTGTCTGCTGGAATGTTTGACCACTGCAAATAGCAAAAGAGTTAATAATGGAACTTGCTGACCTAAGTGTGATTTTTCTAAAACGATCTTTGTAGGGTCATAGACACAAGAGGAAGCCTTGCACTTGTTAACTTATAGTCAGGCACAATAACAGAATAATGGAGACTGGAAATCAGTCAAAAAATCAATTTCTAACGCCAAAGTCAAGTTAAAACCTGCAAACATCTCTGACCATTTTTGAGATGAACCCAGCAGCGACCTTATCTAGTCCTTAGGGTTTTGACAGAGCACATGTAATGACACCACAGACATAATGATTGCTTTCATTGTTCAAGACTTAACTCAGTCATGCAGTGTTGTTTTGTGACGCTCACTGCAGGACTTGAAATACTGTGCATGTGCATTTGGTAAACACAGCTGCCAACGTTACATAACATCTTAGCTGTGCCTTGTTATTACTGTAATTACACTACAAACAGTCATTTTTACAAACACACATTAAACAAAGGATCCATGCACAAAACCATTTTCTCAAGATGGGCCTGTTTAATAAACAGAGAAAATATGTCATCATCAAATGCTCCATATTGTTAATAGGTTGAATGTTTGGGCCATACAAGTATGGCCCAAACATTCAACTAATGTTAGTTCAACTAACGTAAGAACTGTTAGGAAAAGGTCCATCCAAATGTCCTATAGCGTTAGGTAGCATTACATGTCAAGTTAAGCCTTTAAATAGCCCAAACTAATAAATGACATTCACAGATTGAAACTGAAAAGACACAGGGTGCTTTAAATAAAAAATGTTGGGCATTTTTTGAATTATAAAGACTTAACTGACTGATCAGTTATCAAAAATTCAAAAGATGAATCTGATGATAACCACTTTTTTTTTTCAGCACTGAAAGATGAAAAAAATCAAAGTTAGAAGGAATATGCTTCATTAAGCACTACATCTAACTTTATGAAACTGATGGAACTATTTTCTCAGCTTCTTTTAGCATCTTCAAATATCTTGTTAAGTCTGAACAGCAGTCCAGAACCCGGGGATCAAAAACTGATGATTGAATTAGTTTGTTTTAGGCATATTGGGTTTGACAGCTGACAGTAACTATTATATATTTTGAAAATGTTGTTCTCTGCAATTTTTCAGTGAAAATGTCTTAAATGTTTAAATAACGATTATTCATGCCAGAACCTTTTTTGAATTGTCTACAGCAAGCAGAAACAGACTGACACTATAACGGATACCACCACATAACACTTGTTTCATTTCTGCACTTTATGGGAAGTGTGACATCTTGTTAGTTTGGATGGTTTTGTATAACCCTGTATATGTCTTCAGGGAGGGGTTTTCATATAAGCCATTAACAGGTGCCTTCCACACCCACACATGTGCTTTTAATATTTCCTGTATGTGCCTTGCATTTCTATTCCTGTGTGTAAAATGGATTGGATTATAATAAATACAATTAAATAACATACCTTCATTTTCAGATGTTGGACATGCCACCTGTACAACCAGATCAAATGTTCTGTCTGGATACTCCCTGAAAAGAATACAAAATGTGTTTACCCAGGGGGAATGAGGGGCAGCTGTTACAACCACACACTAACATGGGCAACAAGTGTGTAGCCTACTCCACATTAGCAAACATAGCAGCGCTGTTTAATGTGATGACATGTACCTCAGTATCATAATCCTAATCATAACTGTCCTACTTTAACAGAGTCACACTGTCAAATGCAAACAGTGTCGGTAACTTGCAGGTTAGCTTAAGTTGTCATGTGCTTTAGTCTGAGTGTAACAATGAGAAGTGTCTTCCTGCCTGACAACATAACTGGACAAACTTAGGTCACAGGACTCGGTCACTTGGTGTCGTGTCCACACATAACCTATATAAAGCTGCCTGCTTGGCTAGCGGGGCTGCTAATTGCTGGTCAGCTAGTAGACAGAGCAACAGACTGACCCAAATGCAGTCGAGCCAGCTGGCCTGGCCGCTAAATCCACACTGCTGGAGATAGCTCACATTACGACAAACATGCCTTCGCTTCTCTCGTTTAGCTGCGAGTTAACGAGTTATCGTGTCCGAAGCACACGTTCACAGCTCTGCATCGACTAGCGACGAAACTCAGAGGTCTTACTTTATTCTGCTGTCCATGGTTTAGCTACAACATCGCGACAACTCCGTGCTGTCGGCGGCTTTGCTCTGCTGCTCTGCTGGCTGTCTGGGTATATTCCCCCCTCGTCCTTCCTCAGTCCCGACCGTCACTGCTTCTGTTTTATCTGATACCGGCCGAAAGCTGCCGCGACCGCATGTCTGGAGGTGTGATAGCAGTAGTAGTATGTGCCGTCCTGATGTCGTTAATGAAGCCTGAATGCCCAGCTCAGCAGCACGGTGGTATTTCCCACAACAAACACCACTCCAGGAAGTGCTGTCAAAGATTTGGTGACGTCAGCGCGTCAGATGAGCACCTTGCTTCTGCTGCTGCTGCTGCTTCTGCCTGCGAGCATCTTTCCTGAGTAACACAAGCATGATACCCACATAGAATAACCTGAGTCGTATGATTCATTTCTATCATATAAATGCGTGTTTCCCCAATGAGACTGTATTAATACTTCAATAATTATGGTAGAGTAAGCCGTTAGCTTTGGCTCCCAAAGTGGGGTCCTGCGACTATTAGGGGTCGTGGTGAGGGGCCGGCTGCCAAATTGAGAAGTAGGTCTAACTAGGTGATGATGTAATATTTAAGACACTTGGGAACTGAAGAACAACCTACAAGCAAATCATGACACAACATACTATCAACATGCTGTTGATATCCTGAACATGATAACTAAGTGTTGCCTATAGGCCTACACCCAGATGGTATATAAAAACATGGACCTTTATTTGGAGTCACTTTTCTTGACTCGTGAGAAATTAAGGTTCAATATGAACCCACTTTTTAGGACCAGAACCACTCCTACTGGAATATTTGTCTTTCTTTAATCCTATATGTTCAACAATGTCCCAGCTAATCCTTGTCTATACCTTTCCTCAAGCAGTGAGAATGAATGCAGGTGGTAAAGTTGTATAGGTCATAGAAACTATCAGTTGACAATAAGCAAAATAAAGCCAAATCAGTGCGTTGAACTGGAACTGTACAGTTGGGTGATGTTCAGAGAAGGGCCAGCTTAACAGCAGAAACTCAAAAGGCAACAAAAGAACCCACACAACATGGCCAGAACTAAAACCAAGGGACGAAAGATGTATGCGCAATATAATTATCTTGTGTGCACAATATATTTTTTTATTACTTTTTGGGACTTCAGAGACTCCGTACAACATCAATAAAAATAGAGAAAATAAAGCAATAAAGAAACAAAAAAATAAAGATAAATACATGTCGTAAAAAAAATATTAAAAAGATAATAAAAATGAAGTAAGATAAACGTTTAAAAAAATAATAAAATACAAAATGAAGCGAGAAGAAGTGAGTTTTATTAATTGCTTTTAAAGATATTACTTTTTCTATATGCCTCGGCATGCAGATTTGTTCATGACATTGTTTGGTGCATGTCATCCCCCGTCTCCATTCAAACATTTCCTGTCTCTCGCAAGCTGTCCTATCGAATTAAGGCAAAAACGCCCTTAGAAATAATCTTCAGGGGAAATAAACTCTCTATTGGGACCCTGGTATGGTCAGTCCCACTATTACCCCCACTTATATGCCCGTGAGGGCAAGAAACATCCTTCCAAGCCCAGATTCCCCAGGGCCTTAAATTTCAAATTTACTATGAGGTAATTGGTTTTGAAAAGTTTGAGTGAATGCAAATATTTCAAAGAATATGTACCATTAAGTCCAACATAGATTAGGGTGGGTGTTGCATCTTTAGTCATGTTTTAGTCTCTGAATATTTAAATGTTGGCTGAACATGTATATATGTTGTAATACAATTTAGTGACCTGGATTATTTAAATATTTGAAGTGTGCTGTTTTCGACATTATCCATAGATAAAGGTGTATTTAACTGTTTAGCCTCAAACTGACTCAATCACATGCTGGTACTATTATTCCAGCACAGGAGTCCTCTGGGTCTCTCTCCAAACAGGGAAGCTGCCACGTGTTCCTGCTGTGTGCACATGGAGGCGACAGGCTAAATACAAAACGCATAGAGGCCACTATTTACGTTTGAAGGTCAATATAGGAGCCAAACAGAAAATTGTTTTTTTAACCGCAAAATAAAGCCGTAGATCACAACGTATCAAACATGGGACACACATTCAAACAGCCATGGAGCTTGTGGAGATAAGATTCAACCAAGTCATAAGCAGCATAATGTTGCAAAGTAATTCAGTAATCAGACTGTGGTGGAGAGTACAAAACTAGTTAAGACTGGCACAATATCTTGGCTTAAGCCTCAATAATTATAGTCTGGCATGTCTAAATACTACCCACACTAGATAACAGCAGCCCATGCATGTAATAAATGCTGAAATTGTAACACGTAATTCAGTTCCATAAGATTTTAGATTATGAAAACTGTCTGAGCCATGCACAAAAAACAATGCAGGATAAACTCACTCCATATGACTATTACAATCTTCTTCAGAGCTCTACACCTAATATGTTGCTCATGAATCAGCTGAGTCACTGGTCTCTTTAGGAGTAAACCCATCCTTAATAATGAGATTTCTATCATTTTTTGCGCCTAAGGGATTCATTTCACTTCCCTTATGTGCCATATTTTTCAATTCATTTTTCTGTTTTATGGTGGACTTTCCCTTGTATTGTTTGCATGTTTAAGTGATATTTGTCCCAGTGTCAATTGAAACCACTGTCTCAGTTGTACCTCTCTCCTCTCCAGAGACTCTGTCTGGATCAGAGCCAGATACCTTCAAGCTGACTGGAAGGTAATTAAGTGGCAGCAGACTGGGACATGCTGTTTCAGGCATCTGTATGAAATGATAATGGCAGGGCTACTGCCTTAGTATACAAAAATGCAAAATGACACACACACAAAAAACACACACACACAAACACATACATAGCTCTCCGATGTGTGCTCTGGTAATCAGTGAGGATCCACATTTAAGAGATCTGCAAACAGTAGCTGATTATTTGTAATTCAGAGAACCTAACACTTAAACAAAGAACAATAGAGTGTCTTATTGTCCTCCTGAGGCCCTGAAACTATATCAGAATGGCGTCAGACATTTGTCCCAGATGAAGTGCACATGATTTAGCTTTCTGAATTAAATGTCACTTCAAAGAATATTTATAACCTCAGGGCTCTATTTTTCACGTACCCTTGCCTTAATAATGGAGCCAGTAGACTTCCCCAGGTCAATTGTAAATCTTAAAACATCTGCATTTTTTTTTTTTTAACTTAATCAGGTTGATTTGGAGATATTTTTACAGAGCTTCTTATATACAGGCATTTATTTTCACCAGTGATGTGTAATTTGTCTTTGGGTAAAATGACCTCACAATGTCAGTCAAAAGACACTTGTCAGGTCTCATTACACAGAATTCTTAGCAGACACATCATCAGAGGTGGCTTCCAGCGTTGGATAACCTTGGAAGGACTCATTAATGTCCACTCATCAACCTTGCAGTGTTTTGTCCAAGACACTATATAACTTAAATATATAATATATTCACTATCATGTTGTATGAAGGTGTCTTTGTTTACACCACGGTGTCATTGCAGCAAAGGAGAGCAAGGCTAGTCTTTTACAAGGAGAGTGTAATTAAGACAGACAGACAGACAGACAGACAGACAGACAGACAGACAGACAGACAGACAGACAGACAGACAGACAGACAGACAGACAGACAGACAGACAGATAGATAGATAGATAGATAGATAGATAGATAGATAGATAGATAGATAGATAGATAGATAGATAGATAGATAGATAGATAGATAGATAGATAGATAGATAGATAGATAGATAGATAGATAGATAGATAGATAGATAGATACCTTGTGTGTGTTATTCAAGTGGGACTCTTTGGTGGCTGGTGAGAAACGGTAGGGGCGCTGTGTGCGCCAGCAGATCAATGTTACGACATAGGTCACATGTCGTCACCACTGTGACGTATACGAACAGAGGAAAAGAGGAAGTGCAACACATTTGTGTGCCGGCGACACGGGGAGAAGGAGGGAAAAAGTAAACATACAACAGAGACACTTTTTTAAACGAAGACATGATACGTAAACGGTGACCATTGTAACTAAAAACGAGATGGCGGATTATCGGTATGTTTTTCCTCAGAACTGCAGACGCTGTTTTAAAGTCGTACAACTTTGACCCTGTTTTTTAAATCAGTGACTGCAGAATGTTTCACCAGCATTATCCGGGGAAAGCGTTAGTCAGCAGATTGATTCTCCTCCATGCCCAGTTTAATACACGACTTTTAACAATGTCGATGCCGAGTCAGTCAGAGAGAAGCTCGAGAGGCAGGAGGAGTCCACAGATCAATGCAGTCAGGGGGGAAGCAGACCCGGATGACGTGGTGACAAACAGCCCGGGGGGGGACACCGACCAGGTCGAAAGAAAGTTCACAGAGGAGGAGAGAAGCATCCACAGAGTCCACACAGAAGCATGTGAGGTAACAGGAATCCCATCAGAGATCTGCAATATCTATCATGTTGCTCACTGTGATTAAATAGACCCAGGCGCCTCTGCAGGGATTTTAAATTGAGATATGGTTTCCATTTCCTTTCAAATAGCAATATGAATATTTAAAAAAATCACCGTGCACAAGTACTTAATTCAAAGTATACTCAAGTAAAAGAAACACAAATTCACCATATGTTTTATCAGAAAAAATATATCAAAGAAATTATCAAATGATGCTTCAAACAGCCTGTGATGCTTTTATGGTCTACTGTATAGGCCTTTATTAATTTATAATGGTATGTTATCTTATAATGTTGAGCTGATTTTACCAAGTTTACTTACAGTTTAGTATCTAAAAGAACTGTATATTTTTGCCATTGTTTCTTTTATTCAAAATCAGAATCTAAAAAACTAAATATAGCTCTCAAATAATGTTGGCAACTTGAGCTAAAAGTAGCTCTGAAATATAGTAAACTACAAGTGACACATAAAGCAAAAAGTTTGTTCAAGGGGAGGGGCTTTTTATGCCTTTATTAAGAGATAGGAAAGTGGATAGAGTCAAAAATCAGGGAGAGAGAGAGAGTGGGGACTGACATGCAGGAAAGGAGCCACAGGTCGGATTCGAACCCGGGCCGCTCGCTTTCAGGACAATATCCTCCGTATATGGTGAGTGTGCACTGACCACTAGAGTACCGGCGCCCCCTCAGGTGAATGCTTTTAAACCAGGTTAACACAATGATAGTTAAAGAATAGCGTAACATGGGTCTTTTTACTAAACAAACACAGCCAGTTCAACATGTGAGGACAGATTTCAGGATTTTTTGAGGAAAATCCAATATTCAATATTTTCTCAACCACATTTACAGAATGTCCTGTTGAAGCATGATGATTTTTGAAAGGACCTCAGTACAAAACAGGATATTTTATAAAGACTAAAGGCCACCATAATTACACTTACATTTCCAGTAAGTGACATGTTCCTTGAAAAATCGAAAATAATATCAAAATGGTAATTTTGTATAGTACAAATAAAACCAGACCAACAGAAGCATTGTTTTTTCCAGATGACATCAGTGTTTGTACAATAATATACCAGCTGTTTTACACCTCCAGAGCCAGCTTGTCTCCAGGGCAAGGTTTCCCTTGGGTCCTTGTCAGAGTGATATTTTACTTAAGTTTAATTACAGCAGTGAGTATCATTGTTGAAGAAATGTTTTCCTTTTAATGTATACTGTACCTCCCTGTGTATTACTTTTATTATATGTTTAAAACATCACCATCATCATCAACATGAGATTGGGAGTAGGTTTGGAATTACTGTTTCAAAACCTTTGTCAATTTCCTAAAGATTACCAGGGAAAATGGTTTATTTTTGGTCTCTTTATGCCTTATAATTAGAGACAGGACAGTGGATGGAGTCAGAAATCAGGGAAAGAGAGAGTGGGGAAGGACATACGGGAGAGGAGCCACAGGTTGGATTCCAACCCGGGCTGCCCGCTTGGAGGACTGCAGCCTCCGTACATGGGGCGCGCGCACTAACCACTAGGCTACCGGCGCCCTCAGAAAATTGAAAATGTTAACAGTTCATTATAACTTTACTAAGAAGCATACTTACCCATTGTTTTATACACAGTGCATGTCATAGAAGTTTTTGTCATGAACTGTCACTTCCATTAACCAAATCTATCCTTGCTCCTCCATCAAGCAGAGCCACTGAGCTCTGTGCTTATGACAGGAGTGAGTAGGTGTCATCTGCATGCCTTTGGGCGTATCTGTTGTAAATATTGTGCTTCTGAGTGTGGGTGAAACTGAGGCAAGTTGGCTGCGACCTGAGGAGAGTGGTAGGGCCTGGGTGGGAAAAGCACAATACAGAGAGGGGGCCCAGCTATGCCAGCTTCACTATGTGGCCCTGGACTGCCATGTGAAATGACAGGCTGTGTCACCAAAGCGCCTGGGGCCTTTTTCCCTTTGTGGCCTGTCAGAGCTCACCGACTAGCCGGCTCTCATTTTGAAACAGACTGAGAGGTGACATTTTCTAACTTCCTGAGGGATGGCGCAGGAGTTTGGTGTTGTTCCACGTACAGAAAGTGTTTCTGTGTCCATACAAGAAAAATAATTAGTCAAAATAAAGAACGATTGTGTCTTTTAAGCATATAAAACAATGCTTCCAGTTGATTAATCATTGCAGATCCTCACCCACAGAATGATACACAAAAGAGCACTAATTAATTAGAAACATCATAAGAGTGAGACTGTCTTACATCTGTTTCTATGCATAGAGGTCATGCATTCCCTCTTACCTTGACCCAAAGCAATCTGTCTCCATGTATAAGTTCATATTCAGTATAATGCCTACACGTGGCTCTGTGTTTGGGTGTGTATATATGCTGTATATGGTTATGTATGCGGGGGTCACACACCGGCATACGTGTTTGTATGTCATGCTAATTAAATAATAATATCTTCATTATGTTCAGGCGAAGAAGCAGATGTATGTCGACCCTTCAAGTGGGTACAAGGTGTTCACAGAGTATGCCCACCTTCAGAGAGGGAAGTGCTGTGGCAGCGCGTGCAGACATGTGAGAGCTTTGTTTTTTTTCCTCTTCTACCACCATGTTTGTTCTGTGCATTGTTGTTGCTGTTAAGTTAACTCATGTCCCTTCTGCTTTTTCTATTCCATACCCTGTTTCGTAAAAGTTTTCTAAGAGTTTTAATTTGACCCCCCCCATAAAAAAAAAAGAAAAAGTTTCTAAGCATTTTAACAGCCCGTCTTCACATTTTCTGTTTGTAGCTCTGAAATGAATGATACATTTATTTAATCGAGTATCAAAGCGATGTGTACATGTTATCCTTTACAACACAATTACTTATTAACTCATTATGAAACGACCTCAATGTTCCTTCAACATTCTGGGAATACAGCTTGCTGCATCCGATATGAAACATGCTGCTCAGAGAACAGTGGTCTAAAGTAAATATATTGACCTTTGATAGATGAGTCTGCTTATATATTACAGATGTTTCTCATAATAACCGGTGAGGATCGCTTATATCTCAAAATCTTGAAATGAATGATTCTTAAGGTTCCTTCCAGAGAGCATTCATGTACTGTAGGTGTTATATCAAGCTTCCTCTTTTAGAAATCTGTTACCAAAATATTCAGTTTAATATTATTTCAATGAGAAACAAAACTAGACTCAACTGACACAGCAATAGGCTGACATATCCAGAATATGGCATCTCAAGCAGATACTGATCGTGTATACAAGTACTGCAACTATACATGCAGGTTTGATTACTGACAGGACAGTCTTTGGGTTGAATTCATTGTGTTGGACCAGAATAAGTTGATGGTTATGTGAACATCATTGCTGCGTGTTTATTAAGTCAACTGAGAAAAGGAGGATGATGCACAGTATTCTATGTTAAAATATGACACAATGTTTAGGCAGACCATGATGACATTTTCTAATGCCTTCTCTGTTATTATTGACATTGACATTATTTTTCTTTTGAAGCGTGTTACGAATACATGGCAGGAGTAAAAGGGGCATTAAAACTTGATGGCAGACGACGTACAACTGTAGTATTAGAAGGTCTTGTTGCATTCACATAGATTTAGGCAGTCTACTGTCTGGACTCCTCGGGAGGAACAAACAGTCCAACAGAATAGCAGGATGGGGAAATGTGAGTGTGTCTTTTTTCCAATCATTTGTGTTGTTTTCTTCTTGTATGAGCAACATAAAAGGTTGGAAACATTTTACACAGAGGGCAGCAAAGTGGATCATTTCACTGTGGTGGGTAATCTGGTCTGCTGGCCTCACCTACTATTTAACGTCCTGCTCTCATAGTCTGAATTGACATCTGGTTTGTTTTCTACCATTCCTTGGATCCATGTGAATGCAGCAGTCTGAGACAATGATGCTAATGACGCTTAATCTCGTAAAATGTCCGGTGCATTCGGTAACCCCAATGATTTTATGAGTTTATTAACCAGTTAAAAACTTTTCTCATCTTAGAATAAACAATACCTGGACTGCAGGAAGAACGGCGTTCATTATGCATTTGAAAACAATTTCCTGAACCAAACCCAACACAAATTTAAAACCAGAGCAGAAGTGGTTTATGGTTTGCTCTTTACGATATTTGCTTAAATATCAACAGGTGGGGGAACAGCTTTTAATTGCGCTAAATAATTCACTGTTGATCCGAGGCGTGTTTGAACCTTGTAAGATACTTATTACCTTTTACAAGTAAGCAGGAATCAATCTTAAGTGTTTTGTTTTTAGTTAAAATAGTTTTTGGTAAACATCTGAAAATAGAGGTCGATATTGACACAGAAGGGCTTTTTTATTACGAACAACTGATTCCATCCCATCCCGTTCTGTTTTTCCCTCATTTGCTCCCCTGGTATGCTGTGCTCTCTACACATGTCAGTGTCTCCCTCTCTGTGTGACTGATGTTCTGCTCCACATGTAGCCATTTAGCACCATTTAATTATTTCATTTCCTCCTCTAGTGTCCATATGGCCAAGTCAACGTGAAGGACCCTGCCATGAAGAAACACTTTAACTCTCTGTTTTATGTGTAGGCCTAACATGACAAAGGTAAAATCTTTGTTTAGAATGGTTCCTTTTCTTCAGACTGTCGTCGTTTGGACGTCTTGAGTGTCATTTTTTAGCAGTGTACTAAATGATGAAATATGGATAGCATCTGTGCAATACCTATCTCCTATGAATCACTAATCTGAGGATTGTTTTCATACTAAAAAAAAGTATGAGGATTTGTTCACTAGAACCTGATGTGAAATAGTCTATTATCAAATTGTGGTTTTGCTATGTTTTTTTCTAATATACTGTACTTCTCCAATGTCCAATGAAATGCCTTGAGCTTCATTTCTCGTTTTTCTTTACGAGTATTTGATATTTTGTGGTGTTTGCCTTCTCTGATGCATTTACAAAGGTGGTGGGAGTATGGAGATGAAAACTGAAAGAGCATTTTAGATCTTCGCCCTCCAGATAAAGGGCATATAAGCGAAAGTAGCTGCAGATAGTCAGATGGAGTCTTGTGCTCTTTTGTTTTGCATCTCTTGTTATTTTTTCTCCCAAATGTACGACTGTATGAATATTAGCATTATTTACACCACACAAGTGCTTGACTGAACTGTCTACCTTTGACTGAAACACTGTGTTGTTAAAAATAGGCGGGGACCAGGGGTCAGCCCTTACACTTGGCTGCGCTGCTTTTACACCACTTGATGGAATCAGGCTGTTAACAAACATGCCGTGGACATCAACAGCAGCTCTCCCCACCGGACCTGCAGCTCAGCCTCCTGGCAACACTTGGCTAAAGCAAGCTCTCCCTGCGGCTGCTCTCCCGAGCTGCAGCCTAATGAACTCCTGGGCCCTCTTCTCCCAGCCCTGCAATACATCAGCTCATGTTCTCCAGCATGTTTAGACGCACACATGCATACAAGCAGTCTTGTTCCATCACAACACCCCGTGGCTCCTAATAGGCCAATATAGAATAAAGGTTGCACTAAACGCTGCACTTTGTAGCCCACAGTAATAGCACAAGGTAAGGTCAAGCACTCATGCACCACTACCTGTGCGTGCAAGAGCTGTTCAGGAAAGATGTGCCACTTGATTTGTGATTTGTGAGTGCATGTGGGAAGGCAGCGCAATGCCTTCAGGCTCTAGCTCTGAACCTGCCACACACACTCACCCATCTCCGCCTGATTGGGCAAACAGCGTTGGGATGAGAGGATGTGTCTGCCGTTGAATTCTGTTGCATCCGCCTTCCGGCACGGCCACAATTTTCCCCGGCAGGTGGGTCCCAAAGGCAAGTGCTTAGTGATAGGAGCAAAGCCCTGTGAGCGGCTACAAGGAGATTCATGATCTCAACAGTGCTGGGGAGGACAGGTTCTTGGGGACGCGTCGTCAGGCGGGATGAGAGGCGAATTTATTTGGTGGTATTCTAAACCGAGGCAGCGGAGCGTGCGGCAGCAACATTTCTGCAGCGGGACGGTGAAGGTGTCACACTCATCAAGTACCTGGGCCCGCTCGCCTGCTGCGGCTCTGCGGGTTTTTGCCTAGGGACTTGTCTGTCACATTAAAGTAGATGCATTGCCATTCAGGGCCTCGGCGGTCCCGCAGCCTGACCATGAAATAGGCCAACTTTCATGTCTGCCTCATCCTTCCACGTCTTCCCAATCCAGTGATGGCACAGTTTGATTTTTTTTTTTTTTTTACCATGTTCGAGCCTAGCAGTTGGTGAAGGAGACACAAACAACACAGCAATGCCTTCAACAGATTTATGCAGAAATTAACTTGGAAACAGCCCCGCCTTCCCCATCAATTCGCTCGATCATCATTTTTAAGTTTTTCTAGAGACAGTAAGCCTAAAGTACATTTCAAGAATAGTGCCCTTGAGTATGTCATGCACTTTCACAATAAGAGACCTTTTTTTAGCAAATGTCCCATCATTTCTCTGATCTCTTGTATCTGGCTCAAAATGATTTGTTCTAGCTCGTCTTCAGTTAATTTTAGCTGATTTAATTGTATTTGACAATTTTATAACATGAATGCTAGCTTTCCCTGATTGACATGTTTATTATTGAAACAATTGTATTGATTTTGGCTTGGTTGTAGAGTAGAGGTTGAGTAACTGTACATGTTTCAAAACTTTATTTTTCAGTAAACTTTAAAAAAAGCAAATGCACACATGTAGAACTACACGCACGCACATACAGAGACACTTGTATTCCCTCAGTGCAGATGTGCTCCCAAGCCACTACAGCACATCAGACGTGAGGTGTTTATTTCAGGCATTTTGGACTGAACATCTCTGACCTTCAGCCACAGCATATGCTGAGCTGGAGCAGAGTGGCAGCTATACACTGTGTGCCTTTCTGCAGGACGATGCCACTAGCCGCAGAGAAAGAGAGAGCTGTCCAGTTTGGAACTGTGACCAGACAGGCTCGAGTCACAACCAGTTGACAGGCCAAGCAGCCCCTCCTCCCCTCCCCCTCTGTCTCAAACAGGCGCAGCAGCCCTGCGGCCAATGGCCCCAACCACAGTCAGTTACAGTGTCTCCATCACTGCTGGCCAGACCAGCCAGGAGATGACAGAAGAGAGTTGGCGGGGGAAAAAAAACAACTTGAGTGTCAGCCGTATGATGGCTGAAAGGAACATCAGTCTCAGCAATTGGCCAAGCAGCGCTTTGCACGTTTGTGTGCGCGTGTGCACATGTGGAAATGTGTGCCCGTGTCTTGATATTCAAGCAGCATTTGAGCAGCCCCTACATCAACGTCTGGTCTTTGTACACAGACAGTGTCAGCTCGCCTCAGGGCAGCAGCCTCCACAGTGGTCATATGGACAACCAGATCCCTGTGGTAGAATTAGTGATAAAAAACACACGGCCATTGAGTGACAGTCAGCACGGCAGATTCCTTTGGACAGACAGGGCTGCAAATAGCACAGAGGAGCTCTTCCTCCCTCAGACCGCAACTGGTGGTCAGGCTCATGCCAGGCCAAGCCGAGGTCGCCAGATGAGCCCACATAAAAGGAGAGTCAGGGGCAGAAGCAGGCACCTAAAGAGCACTTTGGCCTGTTTATTTCCCTCCTGGTTCCACATCAAAGCAGCCATATCTGTGATTTCTCTTCCACATTTAAAAGGCAAGTAATCAAATTGCTTCTTTTGTTTGTTTTTAAACTTTCTAACCTCTAGCTCATCTCAAATTGTGTTCCCTGCTGTGTTCAATGAATAGTTGAAGTAGGAAGTGTTTGAAAATATAACACAAGCATCACCTAAACCAGCGTGTTTCCTCACATAAAGCCGCTTTGCCCCATAAGGTTATATAGCGATAAAGAACATCCATCTATTATGTTTCCATGTCCTTTCTAGTGTGGCCAGATATGGACTAATATGCACACCATTCCCCAGGAGGATATGCTGTCCCCAGTGGAGATGGGGGGTGGGGGTGTGTGGAGGTGGCGGTGTGCTGTCGGAGCTGCTCTGGAGGCAGGGAGGGGAGGCAGGCAGCAGTTGGTGTGCAGGGAGCAGAGGCTCAGGCTGGCTAGTTAAGAGCTTCCCTCTCCTATCCTCCATCTGCCAGGGACCGGGGCTGTGATTTGAGCTCCAGCAGAGCAAAGCAGGGAGGAGATCGAAGGAGGGAGGAGGGTGGATGCAGGAGGGAGGTAGGGGATGGGTGGTGGAGTAGAGAAGGGGGAGCGTTGGTTGGAAGAGACAGAAAAGGGAAAGTGGTGGAGGAAGGGGGGAGTGGGAGGAGGGGAGAGAAAAAGTGAGGATGGAAATGAAAAACTGAAAACAGCGAGATTGAGACACTTCAAAAATTCTATTTACAGGCTAATTCTTGTCTATTACTATTTTTCTAAAAAATGGTTACACATGTTATTGTAGGTACCATATTCCACCATTGCCAGTGCATTTTTCATATTTCCTCCCTTCCAATAAGTCTGAAGCCATGTCCTCTGTGTTTGTAAATATTTCCAGGATGTCTCACCATCCTCACTCACCCACCTACCCCTGCCAGGCTCATGTGACTGGGATACAGCTTTTACAGTGTGCTTCACTCCTCCCTCCGTTCCTCCTCCTCCCCCTCCTTCTCACACCCCCCCCCCCCCCCCTTTTCCCTTCTCCCTTCTCCCTTCCCTTCCCACCCCTCTACTTCAGTCTGTTTAGCCCATGGTTCCCTTAACCACACTGGATCTTCCTCCTTCACCTCTTCCTCCTTTTTCCTCCAGCTCTGCTCCTTTTCTGGCCTTGCTGTGGGAGTGACTGAGTCCCTGAGTGTCACATGAGGTGACCCAGAAATGATAACTCCAGATGAACCCTGGATGTGTGGTAATCTACCCAGCATGCCCTAGGAGCCAGGCAGGAAAGCAGGCGGGCATCCCGGTATGATGCTCTATCTGTGGTTTCACTGCTGAAGCATGCATCTGGGTATCATGCTTGCAGAACGCTGTGTGCACGGTATGCACAGTGGTACACAGTGAAATAGATCTCAGTGCCGTTGCATTATTGATGAGATACATTGTGATGTCAGCCCAGGCGGAAGCAGCAAAGCAAAATGACTGTTAGCAGTGTGGCTGGTTATCATTTATGCAGGCAGTACAGAGGTGTAATTAATAGCCACTCTTTTTGCTCTCATCCCTGGTGCTCCCTCACACACTGTTCTATTCACTGGTTGTCAATTTAAATCTGTCCGTCTGTACCTCAGTGAGTTGTATTCTGGATGACCTCTCTTTGTCATGTTAAATGAAATTATTAAATTCAAACAGAAGCACCATACAGTTTACATCGTTTATCATTAATGATATTATTTAATGGTGTCCACTGTCTTTTTGTTTAGCCTGTCAGGTGAAAAATAATCAAAAATACACAGGAAATTACCCCAATTATTGAACAGTATATAATAAGGCAAAGCTTTACTGTTTTACCACCTAACTTGAAAAAAAGTTACATAATAGGGTATAGGCACAATCAAATCATCCTCAAAGTGTTAACATAATCAGTATTTACCGGACAATAAATATTATAAAATAGGGGAATTATCCATTTTCAAAACTTCCTTATGCATCAGATTTTGCAACATTGGGCCAAATGTGTCCAGAAATGTACCTGGATAAATACACTAAATGTTTCAATGGAATTTATAGAGTTTGTCAACTGGACTATTAAGAAGAGCAAGGTGAAGAGGAGCACATTACAGTTCAAGGGAAATTAAATAATTAAAATATTACATACTTGTAAAAAATAAATTTTGATTATTCTTAAATACAGCATTTTTAAAATGTTTGTACTATCTCATTGAAGCCCACTGGGCTGCTGTTTGCAGACTTCCAGTAATTAAGGCATTTAGAATAAGCAAATGAGACATTATTGGGCATTTTCATTTTGAAATTAATTTCGATTTTGTGTCTTTGTTTTGTCTTTCACATCTTTGTCAGACTGATTGATCCTGGTTTGGCTGTAGACGTCTAATTATTTATTCTCACAGACCTCAGCTCTCACACTCACAGTGTAAACCATACAGTATCAACTCATGTTGCATTAATGCAATAAGTGATTTGACATTTCCTTTGATACATTTTAAGGGATAAACGCCCTTAAACCCATCCACAACTTTGATTTCAAATGTCGGTTTCCTCTTCTTTAACGCGGTTAAAATAAACTTCTATGAAATCATACATTGTTGAAAAGGAGCCAAACGAAGAAGTGGAGATTAAAGTGGAAAATGTCTAGTTAAATAGAAATACTGCTTAGAAATTATTGTAGATAATCGGATTTTTTGGCGAAAACTGACTCCAGATTAGTTAATCTATCATTAAATCCCATCACACAGTGTAACCTACATGTTGAGAAGGCCATTGGCTCGTGGCTTCCCATTTCTCTGTGCGTTATTGTGCGCGCGCTGTGCTGTGTCGAGCACTGCCTGCATACGGGAGAGGAATATTTAAATGTCTTGTGTTTTAATTGACGCTCAAACTCCAAGTGTGAGCTCAGAAACGAGGAACAGCCCCCATCTACCGGCAGCGTCTCCTCCTGTCTCTCCTCTGAACAGCGCGCGCAGTCCGGAGCTGCTCAGCCTGCACGCGGCACAGGGATCTCACACAGTCTCAGGTAGGTTAGAACATTTTTATGTAGATCTTCTTTTGGAATTTAATACTATTTAGAACATGATCTAACACAATAATGGAAGGGAGCGTGTGAAGCAATGCGCGACAGATCTGCTGCTTGATAAATACATTGTGAAGAAATATATTCTCCGAGATTAAACAGGGATGTGGTGCAAAGGAAAGTACTTTAATTTATTGATGGAATGTTTTAAAACAAAATCTTCCCACCGCTTGTAATAAATGCGTAAATAGTCTACATAATAGGATATCGTGGTACGAAAATCATGCAAGAGAGTGATAAATATGACGCCTTGCTCGAAATATCGGTTTAGCTATTTTGTTTGATTTTCGGGGAAAAACATCTGATAATTTAATTTCTTTTTTGATGTCAAAAGTCCACTGAGCCATCCTGTATTTACACGCCATTTTAAACATGGCTGTTATTACCGTCGTTATTTAATTTTCAAACAGCTTCAGCAGGTTTAAAAGAGGGCTCATTTTAATGTCTGAAAATAAGATGCTATAATTGTGTCTTTTAAAGAGTTAATTTGGTCGAACAATGTCGTATATGAAAAAAATTAGGGCAACTCATTCTCAGTAACTCAACGAAAAATGACATCGCAAATTAAATGCTTCTTCGTCTATGAATTTAAAGCAACTCATCTAATGTGATGTGTAACATACACGGCCAGTTTACTTCAATAATAGGAGATATTTAAAAAACGTTTCAAATGAGAAGTGCTCATTGCTGGACTAAAAAGGCTAAATATCGTCACGTTTTCTTTTTTTAAAGTGGGATTTTGTGAATTAGGTTTGAAGCCTGTGTGTGCAGACTTTCTAAAAAATTACATCAAATTGATTGAAATGATAAAACAAATGATTGTATACTTGATTTCAGTAAATATCCTAATTATCAGATGCAAAGGAAACAAAACAAAACGAGAAGACAAAAGGCATGATTCCCTCAGCTCCTTGGTGTTCACTGACACATTGTTAAAGCCTCTTCAGTCAAATGAAATGTCACTGCTGGAGGCAACGGGTTAAAACACTACTCCTTATCGACATTAACGATATGATAGATGCAGATCTGACTGTGCGAATAAATCACATTTCCACAATTAGAAGTCGCCTTTTTGGTTCTTAGTGAAGGAAACGGATTACATATATCACACAGAGCTGCATGAGTTGGTCTCTCTTCTCAGGGTGTCTTTGTCCAGGTGAAATGAAACCCGCTTGACTTTTTTGGCGTCTCTTTTCGACGCTCTGGGGCGCAAATGAACGATATGCTTTTCTGAACAGCTCCAGGTCCAGCAGTCCATCCATGCAGGAGGGAAAAAAGGAGGGTTCAAGTCTCGTCTCATAGCGCTGCTATCAAGGGGCCTCCAATTAAAGTCAACACAACTTCATGGGTGGGGGTGGGGGGGGGGGGGGGGGGTATAGGGAGGCGGGGAGGTGGTGATGCTGCTGATGGTGGGGTGCACATGATAATGTAACACGTTTTGAGATGAAGCATCCACACCTGCACCCCCCCCCCCCCCCCCCTTGAATCTCAGTAAATCTATTAATGGGAGCAAAACTACGTCACAGCTCCAGCCAGTTTATTTCTTTTGTTTTATGGAGAATTGTTCAGCCATCGAGCTCGTTATCTGGATTTTGCAAAAGTAAAACCCTGTGTTGTGTGTCAAAATAAAAACACCCTCGAGCTTTGTCACCATATTTTGGCCTGTGAATGGGACAGTAAAGGCATTCAGTCTGCACGATTTTATACGACTTTTCACACCCTTTAAATCTGACACACATCTCAAGTGTAGCACCACCGTCGCCTCCATCACAGGCTAAATGATAGGAAGTCAGCTATAATGGATTTTTTTAAAACGCGAATTTGGAGGAACACAACAACTGATTTGGGTTTGACAATTAAATGCCTTATGCTTTTTGCATAGCCTAAAATTGACGAAATATGTTAGAAGCCGGGGTCCCTTTTCTATTATCACCAGCTCAATTCTCCTACATGTAAACAACTTCTCATTTATGATAGGAAATAAATGCAGGGAGGCTGGTAATAAATGGTCACCAGTGAATAACTGCAGTTTAACAAGCATTTAATGGAGAAAAAATGACTGCACCAAAAAGGCTATTTAACCTCTTCTGATCTAATAATATAGGTTAAGTGTGCGTCAAACAATTAAGGAAAAGAGCTTTTAAGTAATTATCATATTTGATAATATGGAATCTTGTAGGCCTATATATCGTTTACAATTAAGGAAAATGTTTTTTTTTAACAGGGTAGATGTTTTTCATTTTTTAACAAAATCGCAATTCATCCGTGTAAAAATATCTTGTCAAAATGTTTAATGTAATCTTTCCCCGCCCTCTAGCCTATCACTGATCACTGCCCCGCCCCAAACAATACATTTATACCCCATACACACACACGCACACGCACACACACACACACACACACACACACATACACACACACACACACACACACACACACACACACACACACACACACACACACAGAGTGCAGCTTTTTTTAAGAACAATAAAAGACTTAAAAAAAAAGAATGAAGCTTTAAAATGATAAAATCTTAATCTCCAAATGAAACCAAATGAATTATTCTCACAAAGCTCTCTATAGTAGAAACTGTTATCTCTATTTCTAAAAGTTTTTTATAAGACAAGTTAAATAATTAAAATAATAAACCTAAACTAATTTTGATCCCGTTTCAATGTAACTCCTCCTATATAAATGGGGGATTAAAAGTAATGAAAATGTCAATACCATAAAATAGTGGTCCTTCGCGCAGCACGAATCTGAAGTTTTTGAGGGGAGAGTGACAGCTCTTTGTTGGTGAATAGAAATCAGTGGCGAAGAGAGAGAGAGAAAGAGAGAGAGTGAGAGAGGAGAGAGAGTGAGGGAGAGGGGAACTCCTCCTACCAAATTATTCAGACTGGGCAGGCTTTGCGGGCTCTTCACAAATAGGACACGGTTCTCAAATCCAGGCAGTCCCAACCTGACCTCCGAGCAACAAGGAACCCTGACTGGGAAAACCGGGAGAGAGAAATTACTTAAAAAAACAACAACAAAAACTTTGTGTCATTATTTTTGGCGAGTGTTTACACTGTAGCCCCCTCCCCTCCTCCCTCCCCAACACCACTACTTCTTCCACCTCCACACCGGTTTGTCGCATCATTTGGACTATATATTTTTCCTGGAGGAGAGGCATTCACGAGCAGAAGGAAAAGCTAGTGCATTTCCACTAGCACCACTCCTCCTGTTCCACCCATGTTGTAGCCTTTCTTCGTTTTTCTTTTCTTCCAGTTGCCTTTGCACAGTGTGGAGGAGCTGATCTGAGTCTCTGGGGTCGTGTTGGTGTTGTGTTGCCTCCTTAAGAGCCCGTTTGGATGCGCTGAGACAGCGGGGCGCAGCGCTGCAGTACAGTTTATGGAAGTTGTGGGCTGCAAGACAGAGGCAGGCAGTTGTACGTTGCGTCCAGGAGCCATGCTTTTCCACGGGATCTCCGGGGATCACATCCAAGGGATCATGGAGGAGATGGAGAGGAGGTCAAAGACGGAGTCGCGCCTGGCGAAGGGCATGCAGCTGAACGGGAGAGAGTCGGTAAGAGCCGGTCGACCTGTGTTTAAATTCACATTTAAAATCCTTCTTACGTCAATAAACGACAACTGTGCCACTGTTACCTTTAAAGAAGTGTGCGTTTGTTTAAGTAGGAGACAGGTGAGGAGTAACTTCTTGTGTTAAATTATGTAAAAAATAGTTTAGTCCAATTCTTTAATCAAATCCACATTTTTCTGTAAGTCATTCAAGTTTTTATAGTATTTTGTCAACTTTCAATTATTTCAAAAGTTGCTGAAATAGCTGCAAAAAACTAATAAACAGAAATGTATTTGCAGTTCACAAAAAAATTAAATAGAATCACAATTATTTCATCTAGAAAATAAATTAAACATTTTACAGTGCATTGTTAAATTGTGTTTTATTTTGAAAGTTTATTAATTTTAGTTTGGGAAGTTACAAATCTACAAATCACTGTAGACAAAGAGAAATCAAGCTGACTTGTTCTTTATATTTTATCATTATACCTTCTGTTTTTTTTCTTTTGGCTAGCTAAAACATAACGTTTTGATTTTCTAATAAGGCTGTAATTTCAAATAGCCTAGGCCTATTTTATGTTTGCTTGTGTTCCAAGAAAATTGACTTATAAAATGTAGCTTGGCAGAACACATTTCTTTACTTTTGTTGACGGTGAGTTATTTTCAGCGACTCAGCTGTGTCGTAGATGGTGGTTATTCCTTTCTTCAGGGGGCCTGTGAACACACCGAGCATGCATTAGTTTAAGAGCATGTTCAGAGTCTCCATTTAAGGCCTCGTCTTTAAAGATAAGACACCATTTTTGATTAAGTGACCAGAATGCCACTAAAGGCCTGCATATTAACATTTACTTTACATTTCCCAGTCTGTGTAAGGAAGTTGGCTATGAGCTCTCCTCTCTCTCCCTGCTTTAGACCATGCCTTCCATGAGCCCGGAGAAGCCTGCTCTGTGTGCCGGCTGTGGTGGAAAGATTTCGGACAGATACTACCTCCTGGCCGTGGACAAACAGTGGCACCTGCGGTGTCTTAAATGCTGTGAATGTAAACTTGCGCTGGAGTCGGAGCTAACGTGTTTTGCCAAGGATGGGAGTATCTATTGCAAGGAGGATTACTACAGGTAAGGAAAATGAAGGTTCATCATTCACCTTTACGCGCTCTGTTAGGCACACACGCACGCGCCTACAGCCCTTCATGTAGCCTACACATTGGTCATTTAATCTCCAAGGTTTATATGAAAATGCCATTTAAACATTAAATGTACTTCAACTTTTGAAAAAATATGTGTACAGCCACTGCCAGTTCGAATTTAACAGGCTGTGGCTGTTCAACCGGAATCATGTCGAAGCCTTATAATCCAATTAAGTCTTTTCTAGTCCTTATAAAATCATACCTGTCACTCAAGGCCCCCTGCATGGTTTTAATTAAAAAGAAGTGATGACATAAAATTGTCACTGTATTTTTTTTGTAATTTAGACACAATAGTGTCTAGGCCTCTAAATGTAAGATAAACTACAACAGGCTAACTGAAAGTGTGAGTCACCCTCAGAAACAAAGGAGTAGGCCTACACCATTGTACATTTGTGCCGTTTGAAAACATTTCAGTCAGTCTAATGGCTTTTAATCGCGGGCAGGCTATAGCCTGTCCCCTGTCCCAGAATGCTCCGCTATGGAAATATGCTGTATGGTCATATTATGTGCGTATTAGAAAAAGAAGACATGCATGAAAGGCCTATATCAAACAATGCACTATACACTATAGTGAACAAAACCCTTGAAATAAGTGATGCTGTTAGTGGCTGATGTGTTAGCTGTCCCACCATTTTTAAGGTGGGACAAAAGGTTTGCTTAAGTTCAATGCTTAATAATTCTAGGCTTTCTCACTGATAGTGTAGACGCAATTTTAACCTGTTTGATTGGAGAAAAAAGTATATTCCTGCAGGGAAAATATTTTAAAATAAAATGTGGCATAGTCATCACTTCTTTTTATAGGCCAGGTTGGGCTAAATAAGCTCGGGATGTTCCTTGATCATTTAATTTCTTGAGTAGGCTAATAAAGCTGTGTATATTAACACCCCTTTCTCTGAAATGCACGACAAAGCTGTAGTAGTGACAAAACCTACAGCAAGCCAAATTAAGCATGTTGCATGGCAGTGAATTTGTAGGTAAACCTGCCTTGGCCTAAATTGTTTCGGTTTATGTCATCTGGTCTCTATGTATGAGGAGTCTTGACAATTTGTCTGTTCCAGAAGGTTCTCCGTGCAGAGGTGCGCACGCTGCCACCTCGGGATATCGGCTTCGGAGATGGTGATGCGGGCGCGAGACTCTGTGTACCATCTGAGCTGCTTCACGTGCACCACCTGCAACAAGACGCTGACTACGGGCGATCACTTCGGGATGAAGGACAGCCTGGTGTACTGCCGGCTCCACTTCGAGACCCTGGTGCAGGGACCGGACTACCACCCCCAGCTTAACTTCGCCGAGCTGGCAGCAAAGGGCGGCGGCCTCACCCTTCCCTACTTCAACGGCACTGGGACGGCACAGAAAGGAAGGCCGCGGAAGAGGAAGAGCCCGGCCATGGGGATAGATATACCGAGCTACACAGGTGGGACAGCATGCTATTCATAGCAGGAGCTCATGAGGAAAGCAAAGAAACGTTATATATTAGACATAAATTTAAATGGTCTACTAAGGTTTTTTTTTTGTTAGCCCGGGTGCAAAAGTTGCTTTAGCATTTAATTGTTGGCCCCACTATCGTGTATAGACGGTCAACATAGGTTATTTCTAGCACTTAATAACGCTATGAAATTCACCTGAAATGAAACACTACTCCTTTCCTTATGAAGGTCAAATCCTGTTAAATCTCTCTGAAATAAGTCAGCTGGTTGAAGGTTTTAAAGCTGCTGCTTTATGGTTGATATCCTCCACTAACAGGTATTACACTTTTCTGGTCGTTAATTTCATAATCTTGTGAAAATGCATTAGGCTATAAAAAAAATTGTTTAAATTCATATAACATAGCTAAAAAAAAGAACAAATGAATAGTAAAAAATAAAAAAAGGTTTTTAAAAAATCAGTGTATGTTTTCCATTACGCAGGAGAGGCTTGCTGTTTAATGCAGCCGACCCCTCAGTGCCCCAGCTGTAACAGCCGTGGATCTACCTTACATGTCTGATATGAATCAATCCATCTGTCATATTGGCAATGCAAATACAGGTGAGCGTTGCTAGTGTGTAACTACGCCCGCAGCAATGGGCTAATTGATCTGCAGCAACTGTCCACGCGCCTTGAACGCACCGTTTTCAAGTGTGTGCTTTAAACTGTGGCGTGTGTTGATCGAAATTTGACCTTGCCGACAACATGCCCATCGACTTTTATAATTAAGACTAATTCAGGTCAAAATAAATGCAAATGAAAATATAGTTTGGGATAAATAGCGTGGCCAAAACAATGAGTTTATTTGAAGAAAAAAAAAGCGGCTTTATCACCAAAAAAAAGAGGCACTGTTAAAAGTAGGTTTCATCTACAATCATGCATTGAAACGCTAAATGGTATAACCCCCCCACCCCACCCCCGCAGCGTCCCTATTTTGTGTTCGCTTTCTGTGAATTAGTGTGCGGTTGAGAAAGTTTGTCATTGTGCGCCAAGTTTCCTCTGTTCCCGGTGAATAGAGAGGAATAAGGGTAATCTGCGCATTAATTGTTCTTCGTTAATTGAAGGTGACGTTGGAATCTCTGGCCTCCCGTGCGCCGCTCAGCACAGTTCTCAGGGAAACACAGAGCCGTGCACTGGGGCCTACTGCAGGGAACACAAACACTGTACAGTCAATCTCAAAGACCTCTAGTTTGTTATTCATAGTCACTATTCCAAGAGATTATGCAAATGTAAAGTTCTCATTGATGCCTTAATAGAAAAATAACTAGCACTGTGATTAAAAATAGAAGAAGCAAAGTATACCTTTATAGGCTACCAAAAGATATTGTAAAATAACAACAGGAAAATAATGAAAAGAAAATTCCACAGAGAAAGACATAAAATACTGCATGATGTCCATTCCATGTAATTGCTTAACACAACAGACACAGCAAAGGTTCTGGTGGAAATGTTACGTTTTTTATTTGGGATTTTTAAGTAGGATGAAATTGAATTTTTCAATATTAAAGAGAGGCTTATTTAGGTTTTAGTAGTGGGCTTTTGGTTACCTTTTAATGTAAAATGTTGTCTTTTAATTAAATTCTTAGCCTAAAACAATACATTCAGCCTTTAAACTTTAAATTATACATAGCAGAAATTATAAATTAGATTTGTTGTAATATGGAAAAAAATGGAAGAGTAGTCTGGTATATTCTCTTTTCCCTGTTTCAGTGCTTGAATATGGCAAACATCCCTATTCTACCCTTCTCACAATACTCTCCGACTGTTCAGGTTAATGTTTCATTCTGCACATCAGGAGACTCATATTCCTGACAAATAGACTGAGGTTTTGTTTGAGGTTTTGTTTCTGCTTTAGCGAGCACATTCATGTTTGTTCTCACAGGGGAAAAGGTGTGGGTCCACTGAGTATTGCACACCACTCTGTAAAGTTTGGTCTTGTTTGGATACAGAGACCCCTAGTGGGTAATATCAAGTGAAACACAATCCAGGGAAGGTTTGGAACAGAAAAACATACATGTCAGTGATTGATTATTTATGGTGTGTATGAATGTAACAAGAAGAAATGTCATGTAACGAAAAAAAAAACATAATTCAAGCCATAGCACAATACACAACATAAAACAGAAAAAGATATTCATCCAAGTTTATTAAATCTCTGTCTACTTTGGTCACAATAGTTTGTTATTTTAACAAGTCATTCATTTTCTAAAAAGTGTTTGAGCCATATCCTGGCGATGAAATGTTGGTTGAACTAATTTTAATTTTTTTTCAGCCACAGAGAATAACAACTAACCAGCGTTAGGTTTCAAAGAGACAATAACATCAACACAATTGACTTTATATTTAAGAACTATTATGCAAATGATTTGCTGGCTAGATTTCCTTTCTCTTTGCTTTAATATGAAATAACATTCCACCATAAATAGTACATGCTACCAAAAAAAGCTAAATCAATACACAGTTATGAATTCTAATTCTTGTACATATTAGTTGCAGCTTTACAAACAGTCTGTCACATGCTAATTAACTATCGCTTTTCATTTCCCGTTAGAGTTCTCTGTCACAACAATTTAGCAAAATTAGAATTCATTCGAGAACATAACTGTGCACTGAACTTCTACATTTTATTTTATTTTTTTTAATAATTGTGATAAAAGGTTTCATCTGAACCGTTTAGCCAAACATGCTTTCAATTTACTGAGTCCATTTTTACCATTTCACCATCTCGCAGTGTTTTACATTAGCAGTTGTTCGCTGAAAATGAAGCCCATTTGGATGATTAGTCTTTGCAAACACAAGCACAAATCATTTAGCTCAGTCCCAGTGCTGGTTTAAATACATCATTTTGATAAAAAAATGTAATCTGATAACGCAGGTTATATTAAAAGGTGGGACACATTTCAGTTTAGTTATTTCAATATGTTTCTTGACTTTTGTTAATTATAACTCTGGCATATGAAATCGGTTAACAAGTGAGTCAATGGAAATATAAACGCTTCCTGTGATCAAGTCCATTTGCAACAGCCTTACTAATAAACACTGAATTCAGCCTTTGTTTCCATTTAAAGTCAGATCATGTAACAGGACATTACATTTGGTTGAAGTGAATTTGAGTTTTAAGTTTAAAACTGTTTTGAATGTATTAGATTAAAGCAGTGTGGTGCTATGAATAATGTTATCTACGTCGTTACAATTTGTTTGACCATCACTTCTTTTTGTGAAATAGTCAAATTTAAGCTGGACACAAAAGGTTCCATTTTAAGAAAAAGGAAATCTCTCGCAGAGCTGAAAACATTTTGCAGTCGTTCCTCTCGGACTCTGACCCGTTTCTGTACTCTGCTCTCTACCCTCTCAGGCTGTAACGAGAATGACACGGATCACTTGGACCGGGACCAGCAGTCCTACCCTCCATCACAGAAGACCAAACGCATGCGGACCTCCTTCAAGCACCATCAGCTGCGGACAATGAAATCCTACTTTGCCATCAACCACAACCCAGATGCCAAGGACTTAAAGCAGCTGGCCCAGAAAACAGGCCTGACTAAGAGAGTTCTACAGGTAAGCAGAGAGCCATGTCTTCTTTTTATCTGATCACCCCTATACCTGTGTCTGCACCCCTCCCTCTCATTTCACACCAGTATTATCATTCAAGTCATCTTTTTTTGGTTTTGTTTGGTCCATTTAGTCTTTAGATGTATATCCACGGGGTTTTACCTGAAATGTAGTAGATTCTGAAATGTTATTTTATTCAAAGAAGAAAGGAGAGAAGATGTACTTAACTTAAGTGTAAAAACATAGGTGATATGACTGCTTATAAGAGTGCACTTTTTATTTGTGAAAAGAAAGAGGGTGTAATTCGGCTCTCTCTCAAAATAAACAGTTTAAAATTCGATTTGTTAATTTGCTACTAAAATTCCACATTATTATATTCAGTGTTCAGGAGCTAACTGCTTCATTATTATCTGCCCCATTAGCTCAAAACATGTATTGGAAATTGCAATTTAAACATTTATATACATAAGACAAGGACAACTTGATACCCCAAAAGCTGTGATAACTTGATGTTTTGATATCTTTTTAAAAATTAATCGTAAACACAAAAAGTAAAAGCCACATTGGGATTGGTTTGCAGGTTTGGTTCCAAAACGCAAGAGCCAAATTCAGAAGGAACGTTTTGCGACAGGAGAATGGAGGTGTTGATAAGGCTGATGGCACCTCACTCCCTCCACCCTCATCTGACAGTGGGGCCCTGACCCCCCCCTCCAGCGCGGCCACTCTAACAGACCTGACAAACCCCTCTATCACTGTAGTGACCTCCGTCACCTCTAGTTTGGACAGCCATGATTCGGGGAGCCCTTCACAAACTACCTTGACAAACCTTTTCTAACAATCTATCTCTAGAAGACTGATTTTTTTATCTGATTTATTTGTTTTGTTTTGTTTTTTTCTTTTCTTTTGCCAATCTACATTTTATTTTTTTAAGTGACACCTTTAAATCTACCAGAGACAGCTCCTTGGAACAGAAAGTGCTGTACTGTGTACACAAACAAGAACAACAAGAGCAAGAACAGCAGCAACCACATTAAAACACATGGAAATCATTTTAATGTGTAGCATCTGAAACCACATGGCAGCCGTGTCTGTAGATGAGTTACAGTTTGCAGAGATTGATTCTGAATGGGACATTTTGAAGTCGAACGGATTTGAAAATTTTCATGGATTCCACAACCAATTCATCGGAAAAAAACAACTTAACTCTCAGCTTGTCTGGAAAACTAGATGAAATATTTGATTTGACTTTATTTGTACATTTGTATGGAATTATGATAAAACAAGCCCTTCTTAATTTATGGGTAATTGGTAAATTAAAAACTAACATGATTATTTCGCCCTCAGAAACTTGTATATGTATGCACTGTGTTCGCACTATCAAATTTGAAGATTTTGTTTGGTCTCTGTTTAGAAATAATTTGGTCAATAATCTTATAGAATGTTCTGTATATGGGTAACTCCAGAAAACAGGCTTAATAACTTCCGAATGTTTTGGTCGTTGAGACCGAGTTGGATGGAATCAGGCATTAAAACATCTCACAGAGCTACATGGAACACGTCTAAATTTCATTTCTAACATCTAACCATCGTAGCTTATATGGCAGGTCGATGCTAACTCCATACATTTTGTCTTGGTTAATATATCTACTGTGATTCAGAAAAAAACAAGCAAATCACACATTCTGTACAGTGGTAACTGCTCAACATGTAATGCAGTCACATTGATAGAAACTATCTAAAGATCACAAACGGTGAGAGAAATTTGGATCGGAAAACAGTTGTCATCGATTGTTTTCATGACAGAGCACTTTCTCAGATTTGTTGGCCTCATAGATTAACCATAATCAAATGGATAAACCTTAGCAAACATATTCATAAACCCACAGCTAAATCCAATTGCACAGTGACAATACACTGCCCAGTGAAAAGTGCATTATTGTTTATATCATGTTGCTCAGGGTAACAATGTGATTTTAAAAGGGAAAGGAGGAGGGTTCAGAAATTAAATGGTTGCGACGTTGCAGATTAGATTTGTAGAGCTGACATGAACATTCAAATGACCTCAGAAAGGCGGAGTTGTACGATGAGAGGCAGCCAGTGGGAAAATCATTGTCCATGTGTTCTCCGTTTTGGCCATATTTATACTTTCTTTAATGACACTTGCCACTGAACAGACCAAAAACATGTTTCTTCTGGCTGAATGATAGAGAGAAAAGAAAGAAATCTTCAATGGAGTTGATACATTTCATTGTGAGTGTCACAATTTGTTCTATTGTAGAACAAAGTGGTTCTCTAAATCTACTTATTGAAGTAGATGCCTAACTCAGTTCTACTATGTGCCTTATGCTATAACTTGGGAGAAAGTTTGTGAAATTCAGGATCTATGTGTTCTTTGTTAACTGATTCACATCCTTTTGACGCCTCACTAGTTTTGTACTGTTTTGCATCTTATTTCCGAAGATCTTTTTATGGTGTATCCTGTTAAAAAGGGGGCAGCGATGTCATAGAAAGCATTTGTGCACTCTTTCAGATATAGTTGGGTAATCCAAGAACCTTATATATTGATCTTCGTGTTAATAGTTGAGTACAGTAAGTGTTCTATCAAGATTGTCCATGTTTCCCTGTTTCTTGATAAAGATGGTGTATAGAAACTATTTCCCCTTAAATATTTATGGACCAAACGGTTGTTATATATCTTATTAAATTTGTGTGAATAAAAATACTTTGCTTTAAATGGGTTTTATTTTTCATTGCACTTGCCATTTTTTGTTTGCTCTTAAATACAATTTTCGTTTATCACATCAACAAATGAAAAAGCTTTCAGTTCTTAATGACCAGTTAAACGTCCTCATTTTTGCCTCCATTTTTAATTTCTATTCCCTATTTTATGATGTTTATGGTTTTTAATGTAATGCCCCATGGATTTGCATCTAAACCCTGCAGTCAAAAATATGAATTTGCTTTTTAATGCATGAACATGGCTTTAAAATTTAACTCAAAGGAATGCTTCGAAGCATATATTGATATATATCTATATACATTTATAGTTTATATATTTATGCATCGCATATTGGTAAGCCTAAAATGAATTAAGAGTAATTGCAGACCCAGTAAAGCCAGGTTGCTCTGTAGTTAATATATTCTTACTCTATCGTTTCTTTCAGGGAGAACAAATCTTGGGGCATTACAGCCATACATCCCGACGTTTGAAAATTCCCTAAAGTATTAAGAGAAGGGGAAAACTTTGATGGGAATTCCTCACCATTGAAGACAAAGACAATATTAGGATAAGATGATAGCATATTGAGAACAAATAAAACAACA
Organism: Tautogolabrus adspersus; assembly: GCA_020745685.1. Taxonomy (NCBI): domain Eukaryota; kingdom Metazoa; phylum Chordata; class Actinopteri; order Labriformes; family Labridae; genus Tautogolabrus; species Tautogolabrus adspersus. Next base: position 10,208,216 of record CM036536.1, on the reverse strand, counting down.
GATGAAAAACCTGTTTCAGTAGCAAAATGTATAACAGATGATTTTTTTTTTTTTTAAACAAAAGTTTGTCCTGAATGTTTGAATCCATCAGCGGAGCATAGACCACAATGTGTAATATATATGACATCCATGTGGAAAAATAATCTCGCTGTATTGGAATAGTAAATGCACAAAATGATAATAATTGTATTGTAACATAATTTAAAAAAAGGAAGGAAAAGGATGTGATTAAAATACAGCAGGCATCCAACAGTGTGAAACAGAGACTGTATGGATTTTACTGATACGAACACACACACACACACACACACACACACACACACACACACACACACACACACACACACTCTACATTCACAGCATTTCTCCCACTGCCTCTCTCCTATGTAAGCACAATATTTACAGTACATTCCCTCAATCTTTCTTCAAACACACAGACACAAATGCACACACTTGCTGCTGCCCCCATGCACCCCACCCTAGAATCAGCTTGCTAAATAGAAGTTTTCTTTTGTCACAAGTGTCATTTCGTAAACACATGGCCTCCTTGAAACTCGGCAGCAGGACGCCCATCAAATGTGATGAGTGTATGAAGAGGACTGCAGAGCTGGAGCTTTGCCATCTGGCTGTACCGAGGGAAGGAAGTGGAAAAAAAACAAAGCAGATAAAGAAGAGATTCTCATTTTGCATGCGCCTCATCATCTTGTTAACATTTTTCCTTGAGATGTATATGATTTCCTTTGATTCATTGTATGATTCACTGTCAGCTGCAAAATAAAGTATATGAAACAATGTCCCTGATGCCCATATAGTACCTCACAGTGGAAAAATGCTCCTATAGAATAGAACTCTTTATAGTATACAACAGTTCTCTTAATTTGTCCAACACAAAAAAGATTTATTTAAGTGTGGTCACACATTTGCACAAAAAACGAATATCAGGTAGCTTTCTGTTTAACTGTTTGAGAATTCAATAACACATATGTAGCCAATAATGGACAACGTCATTTAAAAACTGTAACAGTAAAAAAAAAAAAAGACTGTTTCAGTTCAGTTGTTTGGCAGTACACTGTCTCATTACTAAGTACGAACACTGGGTAAGTATGCCATGTACAAAAAAAAAAGAAGGTGTGTTCTGGAGACGAAAAAAAGAGAGGGGGGTGGGGGGGGCTGAAGCCACATGCGGACCAGTAAACAGGCTGGTGTTGAATTCCAACAATGTGGGAAACAGCAAACACTTCAGTCAGTCCAAAAGGAAACCACAGTAGGGCCGTGTTTCGTTGGGTCTGATGGGAGGACGACAGTGGGCGGGCCGACACCACAGATCTACAGGAAGCACGACCAGAGCAGAAACACAAGCAAACAAATATTATTGCATGCTCAGTTCTGGGGCTGGTGGATGAAAACTTTCTGGACTTCGTCATGGCCCCGTGTTGACAAGAATTTCAGGGGTTTGCTGCTGGGCTGGAATGCATCTTATCGGTATAACGTATGTGTGTTTGTGTAAGCAATGCCTGATCAGACACCGTCTTGCCAAATAGGATTGCCTAACCCTAATCCAGGCATTTGGAAAAACACAGGGTTGATGGTGTTCCTTACTGCATTCAAACATTTGAGCATCACATGTGCCTGGGGCCTATTATCTTATGGTAAGATCATCAAAAATGAATCTGTGTCATAGTGGGATGAACTAATCTCAACCTGTGACACATGCTTTGGATGAAAGTCAACGATGAAGTCATTTTTGTCTTTGTGCAGAGATCTCAACAGGTAAGAAAGGCAGGCTTCTACCAATCCTTCTCTGCCACTCCTTTCTCCTCCTCTTGTTGAATGACAGCATGAGTACCATGACCTCACAAAATCACAGCTGACAGTCCTGCATGTTTAAGACACTGGCAGACTTCAGTTATATTATCACACAGCTGTATTCAGCATTTGTTTTAAATAACTTTAAGTTATTAAAATTGAATTCAAATGCACAACCACTTATTGCTTTTTAACAAATGTGTTGTCAGACTTGCCAGTAAGGGCTTTGGTTTTTACTTGTGACATTTGTAGCTAAGGCCTGAAATCAAAACTGCCTATAAATGTCAAACAAACGATACCAGGACACACACTTCACTGTACATGTCATTAAAAACTCTAATGATAAATACATAAATAAAAAATAATTGGGAAATGTCCGGCATTCGTTGAACATATTGCTCAATGGCAACCACATCCTACAGTTTCAAACATTTTGAGTATCAAAACTATTGAGGTGTGAGTTAGTCTGAATCCAGGTACGAACAGCAAAGTGTACATGGACCATTTTAGTAAACAGATAACTAAAATCCACAGATGTTTGATGACAAACTGGTGAATCGGTTCTTCAGGATAGTGTGTTTCTGTAGGCACAAACACTCAAATGGTCACACAGGCATTACCACACATGATATCCACAGGGCGACAGGGTCAAACAAAGTAAGGGATGATCACTGAGGCATAGGCCACACCTGCAGTTTACAGGTTGCTCTGATGGTGTTGTTTCTATGGTCACTGCTTGTGTGTGTGTGTGATATTCTGCCAGTTCCGCCTCAGTTCCCTCCTCTCATTGCTAGGCGCCCATTTAACCTCACCTCACACACCAAACCTGCCTGCTAACACAAACACACGCCGGCACTGGGACACACACAGACACAGACACACACAGACAGATGTCAGAGGGGTGATGATGTGAATGAGACACATTTAAACTGTAATGTGTGTGTTCATGTGTGCACTTTTCTGTATGTGTGTGTGAGACCGAGGCCTGCCCTGCTGGTTGATACAGAGCAGGTGGAGAGATCCTCTGTGCTGGGTGTTTGCCAAGAGAGGAAACACAAACACATGCATGAACACACTCTACAACACAGCACAGACGCACAAAAAGAGAAAAGCATATTTTACAGAGGGATCTAGGCAGAAATAATATGCTGTTTTGTCAGTTTTGTCCTTCACTTTATCTGAGACTATCTCTCCTGTGCCTCATTTACGCAGAGTTTTCCACACGCCATAATCCCTTTATTTCTCTGTTGTGTCTCTATTCTATATTTACAGGTATTTGTTGTTTGACGGCTCACATCTAGACAACCTTGAAAATGCTGCGATCAAGGCTGATAACTACCGGTTGCAATTGCACTTTGAAGACAAAACAACATTAATTAGCGTTGAAAATGGAAATGCAGGCGTCACATGCACGCTGCCTCCAAGTTTGCCTTGGTTTGTGAGGAGAGAAACATCATTTCCTACATATTTTCATCAGTAATCCTTCTCTGTTTCCCTCTGATAGCTGTGCTCAGAGAGGTACATAAACAGGAAGCTCTTCTGCATTGATATACGGCATGTTTCAGTGTGTGACAGGTCATCTTTGTACTGGTGGAGTGTAACCTCTCAGTTCTTGCTAAACCTTCAGGATGCACGCAGCTCCTCTCTCCCCTCCATCTGCTGGTCTCTGTGAAGTGTGCGCCCGATCACAGGAGCTTTGACTGCAGCTTCTGTCTCTACCATGCTGCAGTCGTACCTAACCCCTGAGCCAGATCAACAACACAGAGGGAAATAAAATAGACATGAGTGAAAACATCAACATCTTTTTCCTTTTTAAGTGTTTAAAATGTGCTTTCAGCCCCTGGGTGCAACATTTCTGCATATTTAGCATGAAACCCCAGACAGAAATGCAATGGAATGTGTATGTTGAAGAAAACAACAAAAAATGGAAAGACTGTGCATGTGTTATAAGAATAACACAGGTCTTAATAAAGCTACTTTGTGATCCAAATCACTGGAACATACACTAAATATAGAAAAAACATGAATTAGCCCTTTTCTCTGGATTAAACAAAGATTTTGTGAAGTGCATCTTTATGGCGTATTTGTATATCCCTAACACATAAAAAGAGCCATATATGGTACATTTCTGAAAAAAAAAAAGTTGTCATCACATTATTTGTGACTAATTTTGTTCCAAAAATGGCCCAAATGATGAGCAACATTTGTTCTAACACATCAGAGTTAAATGTCACGTTTACAGTAAAATGTCTACAGCCTCTCAATAAATCTCATGCTTAACCTTCTACATTCCCCCTGGAGGGAGAACCTTTTCCATTCTGGTTACCTGCAAGCGACACCGGAAAGTTTGAAGGTGGAAGAGAGTGAAAAAGATGACTATAGTCTCTTCTTGCTCAAAAAAAATATACCCGCAAATCAAAAGGAAATCCTGTCTTTAAAATAAACAGTATCGGAAAAAAGAACACAAAAAGTTTGCTATTGGTTTAAAGCAGCCGATCAGTGCAGAGAGCCACTTTTAGAACAATGGATCTTCTGCACGATTATTAAACAGTTTTCCACCAAACAGACGTGGAGGCATACATGTTGAACTACAGGATCTCTGGGTGCAGCTCCCCTCGCAGACTGATGCATTACTTTTCATCCATCCATCTAATTATTCCCTCAGAAACCTGAAATTTGAAGATACAAAAGACCGTCCCTATCTGTCACTGAGCGCCATTGATCTTATTGAAAGAAAATGTGGGTGTAGAGGAAACCCAATATAACTCATGCCATTAAATTCCACACAGCATTATTCACATACAGAATTGACAGATTTCTGTGAGACGTTTCTTTTAATCTTCAACTGTTGTTGAAGAAAAAGGGGGAAAAATCCTACACTCCAGGCATCTCTTCCTTTTTCATATTTGCAGTGAGGTTAACAAAAAAGGCTATTGAAGTAGTGAGAAAAAAACACAACCCCACCTAACTTGTTGATTATTAACAATGGGGATGGGAAGGAGACAGATGTGATTCCTGTGTATCAGCGATGTTTGAATTGTCAGTTGGAAATCAGCGCTGAAGCTTTTATCAAAGCAAAGTAAGCTGATCAATTCCAGATGTTCTTGCTGTCCATGCGAGTCAATCTGCAATACCATTTTTTGTCAATCAACTCTCATGATATTCCCTAGTACAGATTGTGTGTGTGTCATGGGATGTGTGGGTAGTCTGCATGCATGTGTGTAATGACAATGAGCAAGACTGTGCGTGGAATTGTGTGCATATTATAATGTGTGTTCAGGAGAATCCATTTAGTCTAGGCTGCCTCTGTCTCTCCCTTGCGCACATACACAATCGCATAGATACTTAAGACACCCGCAGCAAATCATCATACATTTTCAAAATGAAGTAAAACAAAAGATATGTTCAATTTTTGCTGCTCTAAAACTGCTTCCCCCTCAGTGGTTGTGAATAACTCAGTATATTTGCACATCAGTGAAGCGTCAGTATAATAAGGGGATGAATAATATCTAGTTTAGGGGGACATAAACTACATATAAGTAGGAGATATTGCACTTTTACAACTAATAACTATTTTAAACATTTAACAAACATAACATAACCCTCCTAATAGGATACAATTGAACAAACCCATGAATTTTAAATCTAAGGATGTTGATGGGGTTCAAAGCCCATGAATGAAATATGTGTGCCTCGATGTAGAATTTTCTTTGGAGGCAAACTACTAAAACCAAGGTCAAGAATCAACTTACACACTATGTAACTTAGGTTGATAGGCTACTTCATAAAAACCTTACCTTGTGGCCCTGTATTGCAAAGTTGACTCTGAGTCATAAGTTGAGACACGGCTGATAACCTTACAAACAGCTTGTAAGAGGACCGGAATGAACTCTCAAGCTCACAATCGTATCATTGCTCTCATTAAATATCATGGCAATGTTCATGCGTGTTAATATGAATGGGGAAAAGTAAAAAGGGAGTATTGTGTTGCTTTGAGTTTGAGTTCCTCTGTTGAATCTCGCGGTATTTGACAGCTTTCCTCTACTCTTTGACACTTGCCCCTCCCCTGCGCTCCGGGAATGCTGGGTTGTTTACATTACTGGCACACGGGTCAGGAGTGTGGTGATGAGAGGGGCCTAAGCCAGAGGAGAGACGAGACTATCTGAAAACACGTACACACATCTCGGCTGGCTCTACCACAGCACAGACTCTCCCTCTTCCTCCGTGAAAACTTTTTTGTAAACGCTCGGGAAACAGTGCCACGCAGGACGAGAGATCCACTGAGTCAACTTTTTTTTTGGAGCGACCTTGGAAAGAAAGGGAAAGTCAAAACAAAGACAACCGCCATAACCATCAGAAGAAAGTCTCAACGCAAAGGAGGGGATAGCATAGCAACAGACTCCCACTTCCTGGTAAGTCGTGAAACCCCGTTAAGTTAGCTGAGAGTGAAGTCATTAAACTGCTTCAACGCTGCATTGGCCGGCTAACAAACTACTTCTTAACAACTAAAAACTTCCTTTGTTACTTAGTTTGGAGCTGACAGTCTCATAGAGCCTTTAAATACGATTTAATCCTAGTGAAAAGCGATGTTGACACACTTCATAAAGTTTCTACGAAGTTCGCTAGCTAGCTGAGTTAGCTAGTTAGCATATTAGCACGTCGACTAGCTTTCACTACCTTGAAACTACAGTCAACTACACTGCATTACATTGAAAGATAGCAATGACATTTGAACATTAATATTGCGCCACATAGTGTCTTTTCTAACAACGATAAGCTGTCTTTAGCTTTGATAAAGTCATGAAGCTATGTCTGTTTTGTTGTCAGTCAAATGAAGTAGCCACTGACACATGCCATGCTCCAGCCTTACAATGATGTTATAGTATGCTGCATACATACTACCTTGTAAGGCCCTATCTGTATGGTCTACTCCTAAAGGTGAGACTACGTTTCTGTGACATAGCAGAAAACATCGATCTTTCTTTGGTTTGGTAAATTCATGCAGGTTATTGTATGTTTGTCTGTAGAGTATCTTTATACGGTTTTCCCTTTATTTCTCGTCTGCAGACCTAATACCTCCTTCTTCTTCTTGCAGTGTAGTTGTATTGGGAGAGAGCTGTGGGAAGAACATCGGTCTATCAGATTGGTTGGGGCTTATTGGAAAAACAACAATTCAAGAATAATTCTAATAAAAAAATAGATAGTTTTATTTTGTTTTATATATATTTAGCAATTTTCTGAAGAAATGGTGTGAATATAGGCCTGGTAGACGGGGTTTATTTGAAGGCAATACTGATAGATAGAAAGAGATGGTTTAGTTGATAGAAAAATAAATCACATTTTTTTTAGAAAATAAGCTTTTCTTCCTGTGACTCACTGCACTTTTTGTGGGTCAAAAAGGTTATTACAAAACATTTACTTAGTGATTGCATTAGGACTTGAGTTAATCACTTTAGTGCTGAGCGATATGACCTCAAATCAACCCATTAATCGATTACGATTAATGAACGATTATTTCATTTTTGTTTTTTGCCCTCCTAGTTAACTGACATGGTCTCTACTGTAAATATGGGATATTTTTTCTAATGAAAGAGTGCATATCTGATGAACTATTTTGTGGTTATTTATTGAATATTTCTAACCGAAATCAAAGCATCGCTTGTCACGTGACTCTGCCCTGAAAATAATTGAAATAATCGACATGGGCAAGATTACGTCGTTTAGAGGTTCTGAATGTCGGTTTCGATTAATTTTCGATTAATTGCCCAGGCCTACTTTGTTGTAGCTCCTCTATTAAAATATTTGAATAATATCAAATAGTTTTATAAAGTGATTGAGAAATGAACAAAGATTGTAATAAAACAAACATACAAATGACACTCAGTGATGAAGCATACAGGTGTGTAAACAGAGCTTTGTCTCTCCTGGGCCTTAACATTTTGGAACTTGCACATCGGTTGAAAAACAGTATCTCATGCCACGTTGCTGTCGCTGCCTATCACAGCCAAATATTTCAGGCGTCATACCATCACATTTGGCTCCGCTGCAGAGAGATGATTCAGAAGAGAGTTAGTGGGAACTGACATACCTTGTTGACCCAATTATTACTCACTTCTGTGTTGCCTCATTCGCTCATCGTCAAAGACAACAGGCTTGAGTCTGCCAGCATCATCAGGTGATCGAGCTGAACACCGGCTGGCTCTGTGAAGTTGACTATCAAGGAATGTGTCACGAACCGGATGATCAGCAAATGTCTGCCAAATGTATGCATCAGTCTCTGTGGTGAGGGATTTCTGCCAGTACATCTCGCTTTGAATTTCAGCTGATGAGAGGTGGCATACTTTTGACAGGCCTTGGCAAAACTTAATTGTTTTGTCTTGTTTAATTGTTTGGATGACAAGGTTAATAAAGGTTGACTAGAGAGGTGAAACAGCGGTGATAGGGAGTGTGTAGTCTGTTTGAATGAAAACTCATGCAAATATAAAGACATAGAAAGAGGATTTTTCACACAATATGTTATTATTCAGAGGTTTAATGGTCATCAAATGAGCAAGAAGCTGTCCTCCTTCTTGTTTAGTACATTTATATTTACTTCTTATTGACCAGAGGCTGCGTTACTTGTGTGTGTGTGTGTGTGTGTGTGTGTGTGTGTGTGTGTGTCAGCACTGATCTCAAAAAAGCATTGTACAGTGAGATAGCAGCCTTCATTTTTTTTATTGGTCTTATACTTGTTTAGCAGCCAAAAGTAAGAGTATAACACTTTTCTATGGGCTTTAATCTTTGTGTTTGCTTTTTTGACTGATTTGGAGCTAGGGATGTCACAATACTCGATTTGACCAAAAAATGCAGGTGAACTAATGCACACTGTTGAAATTGCATAAATACATTGTCAATGTTTCGGTACCAAAATCTGAAAAGTGCTCTCTCTCTTTCATTTGATTTGGGTTGAAATAACTGTTTTCTTTGGTAGCTTTTAAAGCTTTGGTTCCTTAATGATAATATAATATATTTATTAAATGACATAGATTTTATTGTTATTATGTGGTATCGAAAATGAAGACAACCTTTTTGGAGCTTTGAAAATAGTTAGGTGTACTGCCTTGGAAGAACTTGAAGGAGTACCATTAGCATGATTTGTTTGAACTTTTGACATTCAGAGCCTTTCTTTGGAAAGGTTTATCAAAAGCACTCACCACAGTTGAAACTTTTTGTTCAACATTCTTATGCTCCAGTAATTTCAAATAAAAATAGTCTCAAAACATTGCAATTTGCACCGCAGCTTTCAAAAATAAAAGCTGTTACTAAATCAGACCTTTTTTTTGTCCCAAGAATTACAAAAAAAATCCAGCAAAATCTTGGAGGGGAAAACTTTCCAGGCTTTTCCTGGGGTTTAGCGTGGACTCGCATACATACATATTAGCCTAGTCTATGCATATCTTCTCTATCAGTGCAGTTTTATTAGCAGGAAGGCTTTCTACCACAGATACTTTAAGAGTGAGACCTAAAATGACTTTATTGGTGTGGAGGAATCTGCAGCACACAAAGCAGTGATTTAACACTGGAATTTTACCAAATCGCTCTGTTCTGTGAGAGTTTCCTGTTTTAGCCCTGGAGCTGGCCCCTGTGCTGCATTAAAGATCAGATGAGACATTTGTCATCTGACCACTTTAACAGTCATCTTGCCTTCGGGTTTCACAAAGAACAAAAAACGTTAACTCATATCTTTTTCTTGCGCAAAGCATATTTGAAGGAAGATGCTTCCTAAGGCAATTTTTTGAGCTACATTAAGCACTGTCTTTTAAATGATGTCAAAGACCACAGCCAAGCATTGTACAGAAATGATGCTGGCAAAGGTAGAGGACCACTGCTTAGAAATAAGGCTTTTGTTGTCATTAGTTGTTTTATTATCAATAATAAAAAGTGAGAAAAATAAAAGTCAAGCTTGATGCCTTCCCCAGCAGAGTTAAGAATTGGGTCTTCCCTTTCCAGTTTGGTTTGAGATTAGAGGTCTTTGGCAATGAGAGTGGGCTGTCTTAGCTGCTTCTTCTACTCGTCTCAAACATCCAGTCAGTCAATACTTTCATATCCATCTCCTTTCTTTCTTATGAAGGGTCACTGATGTTTCACGCATTCAGATATCCTTGGAGGGTGCCTTGAGGCTCCCCGTGTCACGTGAAAGTTCTCAATTTCACTGTGGCATTGATGCCTTTTCTCAATGGGCTCTCAAGCGCTCTGGGGGAAACAGACTACAAAGACATGCAAACACAAAAATTACTGACCTAGGACCCTGTTTAAAGTTTATGAAACACTTTCAGTGCCCCTGGGTCAGCTTATGCCATGACCGCACAATATCAGTAGTTTATTTCACTGGAAAAAGGCCCATTCTTCTTCTTTATTTCTTCTTCTTTCTTTTTTTTTTTTTTACAGCCATGGTCTAGTCTCTGGCTTTCAAATCATCCACCATTAGAAATATATATACACTCATATGAAATAAAGTTATGAACATAGAAATATTTAAAGCAACACCTTCAAAAGCCTTTTTGTCGGTCCTAAGAGTCCTTAAGCACTTAAGCAATAAACACAAACAAGTTAAGATGAAGAAATAGACTTAAGATGCCTGTACACTGCGAATATTAAAACAAAGAACACTTGAACATAATTTAGTTTAGCTATCAACTATTTCATAAAATCCTTAACGTATTGAGAAAATCACAATTTGTTACTTGATTGGCCTTATTTGACAGTGAGTAATAAAGCAGCCTTTTAAGCAGTTTGCATAAAGAAGCATTTCTTTAGGCTATTTTTGGAACGATTGTGCACACATTACTCTGTAGCTATCCAGTATGTTTAGAATGTGAACTGTGTCTGTATGTTTGGTGCGTGTTTAAGAACAAGCAGCTGTTTGTTGCCATTTAAACAAAACTACCAAATCTCTGTTGGCATATTGTGAACTGTGCTGGAAAGATGGCTCTCCAACAACATCCTGATTTTTTTTTACATTAGAGCTCACTCTCCAACCGTCCCCTCTCCGTCTCTTTCTGCTTTGATTATCAACACACACAAATACAAATCCCTCAGGATACAAATTCACTTTCACAGAATAATTACAAGATGCTATGTGCCACTGTAAACAGCACATCAGTGACACTGACAGTGTTCATTTGTCATGAGATGAGACAAAAGCAAAATGAATATGCACTCATGAACAGAAAAAGGGAGGACGATTATTTTTTGTGTGTTGCTTGCTGACTGTGCTATGGGCGTTTGTTCCTGCCTCATCACAAATGAGCATTAATGTTTCACACGGGATTTGCTGCAGAAGAGAAACATTTTGTATGAGAGCATCTTGTTTTGACAGACTGTCTGTTTTACCCTCCCCTTTTCACTCAGAATTGCTGGGGATCTTTAACTGTCTCTCTTTCACTCTTGTATCTACGTTATCTTTCTCTTTTGTGACATTCAGGTTAAAAATAAGGCCTAGATTTTAAGCTAAATACTTTGCCTTCGTGTACTGAACATAAAGGACCGTAAAATATGTGTTTAAGACGGACTTTTAATATCTATTTTTTCATCTAAAAGTGGGCTGCGACCAACATACCAGTATAAACCAGCTGAGACATGCAATGTCGTACCGCGAGTGCAGCTTCCCACATCACACATTGCACGTGACCTGACGCTGAGACCAGGCTGGCAGCATCACTTTTTAACAGTTTTTCTCCCTCATTAGGTCATAATAAATGAAAACTGTGGAATATTGTTCAGTAAATGAAGCATATAGAGTGCTGGTTTGATTGAAAGACTCTCCAATAAAAGTCAATGTGTGACCAGCAGAGGTGGGCCCAACATGTTTTCCCCAACACAGACTATACCTAGGCGGGTTGCAGCTATATTTGCTTACCATACTGGCATTTTTCTTTTTTTCCAATCCTTTTCCAATGCCATTTAAGATCCATAATCCAGAGGACAATCTGTTTGCTTTATATCCATCGCGAGGAGCTTCTGAACACTGCAGTCGAAAAGAGAGGGAGAGAGAAAGAGATGAAAACGTCGGCTTTTACGTCTCTCGTTAAATGTATTGATTGTAGTACAATGTCTCATGTTCAATATCAACCTCATTATATTGCCTTGCTGCCTACATGTGTTTCATCTGTTGTGATAATGGAGTTGTGGGTGTAACTTTTTTTTAAATGGGCGTTTAGTTGTTTGAGGAACTTTTGTAAAACCTACTGTTAACATTTGACATGGATGCAGATGCATATAGCACTTTTTAGATTTTGGAACAGCTAAAAAGGTAAAAGTTTACGATGATGTTTTAAACGTACATGGTGGCACCAGGTACGCGCCCACTTCTGGCTAGGACTGGGTAGGAGCAGGATGTGGCTGGCTTCTGCTAATGCTTGGCTTCATTGGAGAGGGTAGTGCTAGTTGAGGTAGGTTTGTAAAGTTCTAAACTTAAAAAGCTACCTTGAAGATCAACAAGGAAAGATACAACTTTTTGGCATGAGATAGATTTATTTGTATGCAAACCTGAGACATAACTAGAGTTAGATGATTTTCTGCACTCAGTAAAGCTGCTAAACACGAGACAACGGTGACACTAGTAACGACACAGCCTTAGTCGTAATCTGTTATCAGTAATATCTGTAGGGATGTACACTCTGCTTCTTGCTCTGTCCCTCTCTCTTTTTCTCTCTTTAGCTTCATCCATCACCGGCCTCTTCCTCTTAGCCTCAGCCATTGTATCAAGCTGTTGAGAGACGTGCTAACTGGCTGGTTTGCAGCTGAAGGTTGGATGTGATCTATAGTGCTATAAAGCCCTATGCAATTCTCTCGATATAACATTGGCCCGCTGTCCAAGTTACAAACTGCAGTAAACGGGTGATCCGGCCGCGCTGTGGCCATGGGAGAGACACCATGTTAAAAGTTGTACTTTTAAATCAATCTTTAAACTACTATTATTAGATGGAAAAGTTACTTATTATTGCTTGAAATGACTTGGACATCATGAAGATCCCCATCATTTATAAAAACCCTATTCTTTTAGTTTTCACTCTTCATTTTACACTGCCTCATTTGGGTGCCGTGGACGTCTTATCCCTCTCCCGTACTGTCCCCTCCTCTGTCTGTATTTGTACTCTGACTCACAGCACTGTTCCTTAGTTGCCCTGGTCTCTTAGCATGGCTTGGGGCTTTGAGGTTGTGGTCAAGGCCTAGGGGCATAGAGAAGGAAGAGGAGTCATAATGAGAGGCTCCCCTCGACTCCTGCTAACCTGCCCTCCAGGCCCTTTGTCTCGTTCCCATTCCATGTCCGTGCCACCAATCTCTTCTTCTCTCCACGTAGTACTGCTTCTCATCTAAGACCCTCAATCTCCTTTTTTAACCACCCTCCCCCAAACAACTTCTCCCCTCTTTCCATTCCTCAACCTCTATGACTCTGAATCTGTCCCCCATTCTCACCTCAGCTCCACTCCATAGGGGGTTCTCTCCACCTGGGGCGTCCACTCAGCCTCCTCTTCTCTGTCCAGCCTGGCCCACAGTCAATGAGAGGCAGGCAGCCTGACTCCCTCTGAGCAGCAGGAAGCTGCAGCAGCAGGGGTTAGGCCTGTATGGCGCTGCCGGCTGGCTCTGTCAGAAGTCCTGCCAAGCCAAGGATGAGAGACCTTTGCCAGTGCAGTATTGGGGCACTGAATAAAAATATTTTGCAGATGTCTGAAGGCAGGAACCAGGAGTCAGCAGCGGCTTACTCAGGCCTAGAGCAGAGGTGTATTTAAGTTTTTTTGCATAGTATATATGATAAAAACTTTAATTGAAGGAGTGGGACTTAATGAAGTGGTCCTTAGGAGTCTTCAATCAAGAAATGGGCGTGTACCAGGAGGAGGGGCGTAGGAGGCTGTTCTGAATCTGGATTGGCTGGAGGAGATTTGATTGATTTGCTTTGGCTTGGTTTAAAGAGGGGGAGACTCCCGTTTTACTGTTCTGTGAAAGCCTGGCTGGGTTCCCAACCAATTCTGGCTTGACAGTTAAACAGTGAATATTTAACATTGCGCCACACTGCGGGGTTTGGCTGTAAACAGCAGTCAGCAAACAGCAGAGCAGCAAAAGCCTGCGTGACGCTGGGCCTTGGTTGTGAAGCCCACCTAAAAACAACGCATAAGCAGGAAGCACATCTTGAAGTTCTGATTTTAGTAAAAGGCAGATGGCACTGGCTGGTGGTGTCACACTGTAAAAAAAAACAAAAAACACCAGGATCCCCTGATGAAAGCAGCTCACGCTTGCTTTGAACAGTGAGTCTGTCATGGTTGGTGTCTGCTGTGTGGCTCCGGGTCAAACTGTGATACGCAACTCCTGGAATTTTCGCTTTTTAAGTTTTTCATGTTCAAATCGTCTGAGGGGGAAAACAGAGGGGGGGAGGCGAGGGGAGGGGGGGGACAGGATGTTGCATTAATATTAATATTCAAATATGTGCAGGAGGCAGGGAAGACCTATCTGGTTTAGCTGCTTTCAACCCCTGTTGTGGAGCTGTTTTCTCTCTTTTCTTTGTCTTCTGTGCTTTTCTTTTTTTCCTTCCTTCTCTGCATTTTCCCTGGCTTTCAGTTTTTCATTTACTGATCATTTTCAACTTTGTTTGTAATGGATAAAAATACACTTTAAGTCTCTAATCTATTGGAAATTAAAAATTAATTCTTCTTAGTAATGATACTCCTCTTTTTGTCATCAATGTAATTAAACAAACGTAATCTCAACTGGATCTGGTCAGTGTACCCAAATGCCCTTTTGAAATCAACGTTATGTTGTTTCATTTTTTAAATCCCTTTCTGCAAATAGATGCCTGACATTAACCTTTCTTAACAACATAAAGTCCAGGTTTAAGAAATTGAAGGAACAACAAACCCTAGTGTCGTGAAAGATTGTTACGTCTTCATGTTTTTATGACGTTCAAGAAAATGTATGGCTAAAAAAAAGTAAACATTTTTTTTTTTTCATTTTCAAAGATCTGATGACAGGATTAAGAGAGGGATTAAGGCTGTGTTAGTGAGACAGACAAAACGTGATTGTTCACTTGCTTGTAGGGTCGACACAATACCAGATTATTTTTTTACTTCGCTACATTTCTAGTGAAAATCAAACATCGATACCTGTTTCGTTATCACTGCAACATAAATACAAGTCCTAGGCAGCCAATATTGGGTCATTTCTTATTTTTAATCTTATTTTTAAAACCATCAAAATGCCATCTCCTGCATACAAGTTTTAATACCAAATACCAAAATGTTGTCAACGTATTTGTGCAATTTAATTGTTACTAGAGCTGCATTTTTTGGTTTAGAATATGACTGAAGATCTGACGTTTTTTTAAAAAGCTTTGCTACTTTTGGATGCAATCATTAACAAAATGGAGATTGTCATTAAAACATGTAGTATTGATACGTTTGACAGACGATGCTTGTGACATTTGATTGTTTCTTGCTTTTCGAGGCTTTGTCCCCATCTTTGAATTTTTGCCAATGATTGTTTGTATACCGTGTTGTTTGTGCTTTTAAGAAAGCGTTTTGAAGCGAGTTCATCGTCTGTCTCTGAATGTGTCCAGCTCATGTCAGTAGATTTGAAGGCATGTATGTAGACGTGTTGATTCAGCTGTGGCTTTGTTAAGCTGTACTCGGTCCTGATATCAAGAGATGAGTCTGATTTGTGGAGTTTAACAAATGTTATGTGAGGGGAGGGCAGAGTCCAGCCTCTGTGTGAGGGATGGTGGAACAGGTCTGACATCTCTCCTGAACTGAAAAGGGAAATCCCTGCAGGCACAGAGTAGAGAGGAGGGATAAGAAAGGGGGGCGAGAGTGGAGAGAGGTGCGACCCCTTAGGGGCAACCTTATTCTCTGATAGTCAGCTCCTTACACACGCTTGCACACATACTAAGACTCTCTGTCGGTGTGTCGGATGATGCACTCATGCAAAGAAGGATGAGTGCCCTAGGAATAAAAATAAACGTTGAACTCATAGTGTGTCTGTATGTGTTGTGCTCAGATGCTTATTACAGCAGTTTGAGGTATAGAATAATATAAAATGTGCGCTGAATAAAAGCAACACATATTTCCGTAAAAAAATGTTGCTTAATCCACAAGTGGTAAGTAAAGACATAAAAGCCAGCAGATTTGATTTCTTCCTGTACCAAAAATGTTGACTGGCTTTTTTTGTTGTCTCTAACTCCTGATTTATTTTTTTCTGAGAGGTACACGTACTCTTCAAGTCATAGACATATGTCCACAAATGAAAGATGCTGAGCCCCTGTTATAAATCATCAAACAGTATTCTTTTTTTTTATTCAAAAAACAAATATGAAAAACCCCACAACTTGGGATTCTAATTAAAAGCTTCACAAATGTCATCAAACTCAATAAGTTCTTTATGTCTTGACATGATATTAATACAGAATACGTTTTGTTTGTTGATTTCACACATACTTACATCCAGCAAAGGTACTGTATTTGACCTCTGATTGAGAAGCACTGCTCTGGATCTGGTTAGAAGATTGTGTGCGTGTGTGTGTGTGTGTGTGTGTGTGTGTGTGTGTGTGCGGCAGCTAGCAGGACCGACCACAGAAGCCACAGCAGTCTGAAACCCAACCAGAGCCACAGTCGAGCTTGATTTTTGTGGAGCCACATTCCCACGGGGCTACTATTAGTATGTATTCAGTGCATGCATATTCAGATTTATATGAATTTGTTCGTCTGCATCTGCTTGACTTTTCATTTCAAGTAAACAAAAACAACTAATCTTATTGTGAATGATATTAAAGTGATGACGACACTAGGTTTGACGGTATTTCTTTATTCATTGAACAGTGAGTTGACCTCGGGTTTTGTCAGGTTCAGGGTCTGGGTCTTATGGGTCTGGGATGTTCCCACCACTAACCCTGGAGATGCTAAAGAGTTGTGGTCCCCTTCCCCCTTCCCTGACAGGCTTGGGCCCAGACCAGCCCCATCACGAGCCCTTAGCCCTCACGTTAGCACTCAGCTATGTAACAAGACATGCCTGGGAACTGCTCCTCTCACATTACTAATGATTTGGACATCTTGCTCTTGTCATTTCCTCTTAGTCAAACCTCGATGCTGACGCAGGGTAACTGCTTTAAACTATCCAGGGAGAAGTGTGGAAATAAAGCCTGCTTGATTGGAGAAGGAGAGACTGCTGGTTTTGTGTGGAGGCAAAAAAAAAAACCTACATTAACCAGATGTTTTCTTGATGGTTGTTTCATAGATGAGAAACTCAAATGACAGGCCTCATCGTCTCCGAAGAATACAGCGATGGGTCATCAGTTTCTACTTTTTCATTGCTATCGGACAACCCTGTCACAGCCAGAACTGCATGCTGGGTAAAATGCACTTATGTTGGTTAAGAATAAAAAAGATTCAAATTCTGTTTGGTTTTTGTAGCTATCTGATCTCCCTCTAAACTTCTTTTATACTTGAGTTTCTTGTATAAACAAGAATTGACACCTTAAGTCTTCTTAGTCCTCTTTGCTTGTTTGGCCTTTTTATGCTCGCATCACATCACATCACATACACATTTCTATTTGCACTGGTTGTTGACTTTTCTGCAATTATTAGTTCACGTGGGCCATGAGAAGACGTCTCTTTCTCTGCAGCGTCATCTCCTCCTTTAGAGATATTAATAGGACAAAGAGACAGAACAGGAAATGTAATTTCAGAATCCGAACACTGCCCAGATGATGATGTTTTCATCTGTTGACTCCTGTTTGTACAGTCACAAGCCTTCATAGACCACACTGCATTTCCAGCAAGAGTCTGGTCTTCCTCGGTACACTTCAGTGTGAAACAATCCTTTTTTTAGAACAGAAAAAAAAGATAGCATGGCTTTCCCTTGTTTATGTATTTATTCATTTTTACAAAAGTACCTCATTTGTCCATATTTTATGTCTTTCTAAGCCCTGTAGCCGCACATACAAAGAGAGTCCCGGCCCTGTGGTACAGAATGTCGCATTCGATATCCTGGTGCCAGAGGTGATGAAGCTAATTTGGTGGTCAGTAAGTGACATGGCTAACAAACAAAGCCCTCATTGGTCCTGGAGCAACGAGGGGCTGCTCCGCTGTGTGTGTAATGCTCAGTTTTGCATTGTGAAAGAGCACGAGTTGTTGCCAGAGGGCTCTAATGCAACCCAAAGCCTTGGGATGTGCGTCATGCTGTTTTGTGCAATTTTGGGCGTTGATATATAGTTCAAAGGTTCAAATCAGCTCAGAGGTGTGCTCCTATAAAAACCCTGAATAGATACTTTAAAGGAACAAAACAACATAGAGAAGTATTTTTTGCTTCCCTTGTGTTTAGATGATGTCTGGGTGTCCATATAGAAATGTATAGAAATGCAGAAGCGTTTACAAAAAGGTGTGTCAATTGTATTGTGGGTTACATGTGAACTACCTCTACAGCCGCCACTGCGTTCTCTATATAATAATCATGATTAAAAAATAAACTAGAGCTGCAATGTCTACTAGACTATATTCTGTTAGAATAAAGTCATTCACAAACAAAAGTGCCAAAACATTTACTGGTTTTATGTTCTAGGACAGAAAGTGGATATTTTTAGTTTTTCGACAGTTAATGTGTACACAATAAGACTTGATACTATGACGGCAGTGTCACGATGTTTAATAAGCCAAACAGTTTATTGGTTTATGATGAAAATAATTGTTTATAGCATCATCATAGGACGTTTTTCAAGGCTTTTTTTCTGTATCTACATAATACTGTCAATGATTTCCTCTATATTCTTGCACTTAACTTAATGTGTCACTCTTCTTAAACAGCCATAAGGTTCCTCAAACATCCTTAAAATGTATACTGTAGCATCCCTCGCTACCTTGTATGAAGTGGTCTTGACTTTTCTTCACGTTATGCATTGGGTTCCATTTAAACTGAGCTGCGATGGTGATATTGCATTTTGTAGGACTGTGAATGTACTGTAGTGAGGGTGTGCAAGCATAGCCCAAACCCCCAGGGTCCCCTTTCCTGAGTGCCTGGGGGGGGGTTCTCTTCTTCACACAACCTGCGCCTTCACACACTTAGCTGGTTTTTGAGGGATCACACAGCTGTCTTAAATGAAGCTCTGTTTTTGCATACTTTGCCCACATGATTTGGTCTTTCTTTACACAGTCAGCAATTTGTCAATAAACATTGTTTATTCTCAGTGATTGACAGAATGAATTGGTTTCACCTTGTAAAAGAGGGATGCTGAGGGAAAAAAGAGAGAGGGATAGCGTGTCTGGCGCTCTTTTTGTGACTGGTACCAGGGCTGTCTGTCACTCTTCTTTTATCATTGAAATTGGAGTTTATCTTTTACAAGCTTGAGTGAAATGTTTTTGTTTTTCAAGTGATTATTAGCATCCTCCTTGGCTGCCGTCTCCCAGCTGATGAAACGAGCACATCAAACAGTGTGCCGCGCTAACGAAGCGGCTTGGGCGGACTAGTTGGCTGGCTGGCTGCTGCCTTTTGCTGTAAGGCACCTGCTGAAGTGACAGGCTGGCAACAAAGGGCCCCTCGCCACAAGAGAGCCGTCAGTGCTGCTGTGGAGTGGGCAGGACAATGGAGTGGGCAGGACAATAGAGCCTAGGTGGCCTGGGCTTTTAGCCACGTGCCAGCTCGTGTCAGCAACACAGGAGCAGGGAAGCACCAGGGAGGAGAGGTGGGGAGGACAAGTGCGAGGGAGAAGGAGAAAGGGGAGGAGGGCGGCTGGCACCTGCATGTGCTTGAGCTCTTTACTCAATGGTGGACATGTTTACCTTGCATAGTGGCTGAATACGTGAAAGGAAAATGGAGATGGAGACGATACAAATGTGCAGGTGTGCACACACACACACAGATGAAGACAGAGGAGAGTGCACTGTGGTTAATGAGATTACTGGCTCATGGAAGATCAGGTGATAGTACAGATGTGTTGTATGGAGGCTGCAGAAGGTGAAATGTGAGCTCACAGGAGCAAAGCTCTGCACTAGTTTACTTGGATTGTTGGGAAATAAATCAATTTAGGCCTCACATGAAGCACGGGATGGTGGCTCTGTGCTATTTACTTCTGCAGTGAAATAATCATTAGCCTATAAAAATGTGAAAGTGAAAAATGTAAAGGAGGCCTATAAATAGTGAGCAAGCAGCATTATGGATCGCTGGCCTTGGAGAGTCCCAATGGACCTCAGCGGTTTTCTTTGTCTTAATTCCCTTTTTTATCATTTCACTGTGTTCCCTCCACACTGGAGAGGGTGAAGGTCTGAGTTTTGTAAAGATATCACACACAAACATACACACATACTGTAGATCCATTGTTTGAGTCTTTTTTCTCTCTTCCTTAAACTGAACTAAAAAATAGATGAAGGTAGCATGCTAAGTCCGTGTGAGGTGATAGCACATCTGTATCTGGAAGTCGCCTTAATCTGTGTGTCAGTCAGAAGCATTGAATTCCATTTTTTTTAAGATATGTGCAGTTATTTAAAAGACAAGTCAGATTATTTTTCAAATATATAATGTCTAACCAGGTACCGGTACATATTTGGACACAATATTCAAAACATTGAATGTTTGCTTATTCATTGTGGTTAAAATATAAGGTACATGAAAAACAATCAGATATGCAAAACTATCTGTAGAGCTAAAAAACTAGTTTAAATAAGGTTCTAGCTGGAATTGCTTTGTGATAAATCCATCCACATTCTGCCGGTTGAAATGTAAATATTCACTGTGGTGTTGTTATTTGGGTCGTCCGTCAGACTTTTTGAGGTCCTGTTATATTCTCATGCTGAGCTGCGTCATGATTTACTTAGTACTTTTGTTACCAGATTTGGTGAATGGACAAAGTTTAAATTCTTTGACTCTGATGTGTTTTGCTGACTTTGTGAAGCCTCTTTTCAAAGGTTTCTCGCTTCATCTTCAAATTGTGATTTTCTTCTTTAAGATTGCGGAACAATAAAGTTTCGTCTTCATTTTCTATTCCATCAAGTCTTGGGCCGTCTTAGTCAAAGAACTCAAAAGCGGCTCACATGCTGAGGTGTATTTGGTCCCCTCTCTCCCTCTTTCTCGGCTCGTGGTCCACCAGACTGAAGTATTCGCGCATTCGGGCTAATGATTTTGAATAGTGATTAAAATGAATTGTAGAGTGCCCTGCTTCAGTAGTATCTGGACCCCTCCATCATTAGCGCTTCTCTTCCTCTCTCTGCCTTTTTTCCTCTCTGTGTATCATCAGTATAAGTCGAGCAGGGGTTTCAGACGAGGCCCGGGGTGGGCTTTCATGAACACAGACTCAAAGATTTCCCCACTTCTTGTAATCATGGACACCACTCTTCTAGCACTTTCACTGTCGTCTTCTGGCTCCTCAAAGGTGCCTTTGATTCCCTCACATCCTACACTCGGGCCGGATAGTGTCACATTATGTTTTTCCTCTCTGCTTTTTTGTAACTCCCCCACAACCCCGCTCTCCATCTCCTTTTGCCCCTTCTCTTTTCTCTTCTTCTTAGACCCCAGCTCATCAGTCTGTGTTCATATTTATTGTCCTCAGACCGAGCTGAGCTCTTCTCTTCAGGGCCGCTTAATTCCAGGACCTTTCCCCTTTCCTTCCCCATTCATCCCCCCCAGTCTGCCTTGATCCACCTTTTCATAATCGGCTCGCTCTCTTTGTTTTTTCTCTTCTCCTGTTCTAAATGAATAATGCAGAAGAGAGGAAATGGGGATTAAAGAGAAGCTAAAGCCAGTGCCAACTTCTGTGGTGCTGGTGCACAGCTCCAAACCGTCTCTCAAAGGACCATGAACACATCAGGGCTAACAAGCTCCTTTTTTTCCTCTTCTGACATTTTTTCCCCTCACTTCTGCATCTGTCCCACTCTGTCCTATACTCCACCCCTGCTGTGCCTTCCTCCCGTATGCCTTGCCCAACTCACTTTTGACACAGTTGACCGAAGATTTTCTCTTTAGTATCGACATTGAATGACTTGTTGTCAACCAGTTTGCTTCAAGATCATTTTTACATCCTTTTGTAGGGCTATTCTTTAAGGCGGAGCAAAAGATTGTCATTATGCTGATTATGGAAATGATGTGTAACAATTCTGTGGCAGCAATGATAAAAAAAGAAGGTGGCACACTGGAAGCAGCTTTTCTTGACCTTATTTTAATTCTAAAATGTGTAGTTGTGTTTAAATATTATTTACTTGTGCATATCTCTTCTGGTAGGCTGTCCGGCGCCACAGGCTACTTGATTTTCATGTAAAACATTTACTTTGGTCAAGATCGACATAATGATAATTCACCTTGATTTGTCTGTGAACCAAATTGTTGCACACAGATGAAGTCAGATGGTAGCTGGCCATCTAACGTTGTAATTAGAGGTCGGACAAAATATTGATATATCGATGAGTCCTGTGATAAAATCAGTGGTGCCAAGTATTGTTATTTTAATATTAGAAAAGGTACTGGATGGCCCCTGTAGCTACTCAAATTTCTAAATAGATCCAACATTGTATGTCCATCAGGGGAATTTCAGGTGACAGCTCCACCTTACCCAAAGTCTATTTCTTGTTGAAGAAAAGGTTCAGGGTTTAATACAAGTAAAGTGCATGAATAAGCATGTGTCACAAAAACACACAGATTTAAAATATGTATGATAGAAGAAGGTGAGTTGCAAATGTATCTCAGGTAAGTGGAAGTAAAAAAAAAAAGAAGCAAATAAACAGAAGAGAAGTGTGCTGGAAATGTGAGAACAAAGAAGACTGCTGAATAGTTAATATCCTTCTCTTGTTCTGCCTCATTGTTTCTCCCTTCCCTCCTGTACTGTATAATTACCTACGTGTGATTGGGCCTGCTGTGAGAATGTCAGCCTGCAGTCTCACATTAGATGGAACACAGTCAGAAAACCGGGTTTGTTTACACTGAGTGGTTGGTGGTCTGAGCGGGGAACTTTTTTTTCACTTTCCCCAACAGAAAAACAACCATCAGTTCGTCAGGGAGATAAATGGTGTTCTTGCTAGCTCACATGCTGAAGATCTAGCCAATTTTTTATCTGCAAAAAATGATCCATCACATCTGAAAGCCTTATTGGAATGGATATCATCATGGGGGTTGTGGATAATTTGTCTACTTTTAAGCAAGTATGAGATGCCACCAAACACATTTAATCACGAGTCAGTGTGAAAAAGTGAACACTTTAAATGTTTCCAATATGATTAAAGGTATACACTATGAGCAAATAGTGTATTCACTTTGCTAGCTTGTATTGATTCTCTTCACCTCTGTCGTAACACCAGTCTGTTGTATATTTGCAGCTGTCTCAGACCAAAGCTCCGAATGAGTCAGACATGCATCTATGAACAGTGGGGGGATTTAGCTTTTTAGCTACTGCACCCCCACTGTTGGCAATATCCTAGCCAGTTTGTAAGCCAACATTCTTGTTCCCATGACAGAAAGCAGGCAGACTGGCACCTTGAGTTTCTGCTGCTTTGTGCCCACCAAATGTTTCTACAAGTCTAAAATTCCTCACTCACGATGAGAGCAGGACCTTTGGTGGATCAGAGAGAATCACAGAAACTGTGGGGCAGGGCTTAAGGAGCGAGAGATTTAGCAGATTTAGGGTTCACATGATGAAAGTTTAAATCAATCTGTGTGTTTGATTCCTCCAGTCACTAGGACAAGCATTTGCCCACTGCGTTGTGAGTGAGAGCCCCATGAGTGTGACCTTGCCTCGTTTGATTGAGTTAGCATCGTCAATTGTGCTTTATTACAGCGTGCGTTAATCCAACGTGGCAGTCTTAATTGATCTCGTTAACATGGGATGTGGGAGGCAAAAGAACGTCAGGGAGCTTGGATGCCCCCTGGTTATTTTGACACGTAGACAGTCAGAACCACAAGAGGGTTAGGGAGAGGAGTGAGGGTGCCAGCACCAATCTAACAAAACACAAGGCTGAAGTGCAAAGAATCACAGCGAGAGGCAGGGAGGGCGCCCGGGTGGATAACTTGCAAAGTCCCCTGTGATACTGAAATCAAAATGCCACAACAACCAGCTAGTCAGCCTTGTTAATAGGCTCTTGTTTCACATGGTAATAAATTCTCCATGAAGATCCAGCATGTTCCATTTAGTCTTGAAAGGACTTGATGTGAAACAGGAATATGTACATATTCATGTGTATGGCCGCTGTAATCAATTTAACACAACATATTGCTTCTGCATGGGGTGAACATGTAATTTTAATTATATTGACTGTCTTTTTTTAATCATTTGCATTTATTTGGACCTTTATGATAAATCTTTGATCACCACTGACATTATATCCAGTTATAACAGTCAACTCAATCATTACATTATATTCATGCCAGTGTAGGGCAGTCATGCACTCTGCTTAAGAACATGCTAACTTTAGACCTGAACATAAAACAAGATGCATTTTGAATCACAGGTTTCCTTTGAGGAGCTGATGATCCAATCAGATCCATCATGGATGTAACACGGTCACCTTAATGTAATGAGACACATATTTGACAGGTTATATGATTTTGAACTGAAGACTTTTAAATGGTTATTTTAGTTGATGGAAGACATCCAACTTTGTGTGTGCCTGGAGTCCTTTGTTTATGCATATATGTGTAGGGACTTATGTTGCCATCCAATAAGTCAGTGTGTTAAAGAATATAATAAAAGATATACATCTATGTCTTTGAGTGTATTAGTTGTCATTAAGAAGGCAGTTTGGTCGGGGACACTTAATGGGACTCCAAAGGTAGGCTTAAAGATTCTGTTACTGCTGACCATTGAAACGTCAGAGGTGCATGAACATGAGTATGATGTGATTTTGGCAGCCCAAACCAGAGTTAAGCCATTACAGGAGTCATAGCCATTTCTGGCTTTCAGCAATGATTTTTCTTTTTTTTTATTAAATTGAAAACATGACCCCAAAGATTCAGAATTGACTATTTAAAAATGATCCTCTAGTTTGCCTTTTTGCCTCCAGCAGTGGGTTCTTTTTTTTCTGAGTTTCTTACATTTGAATTGATTTAAACTTGTTTGAATGTTAATTTAAGATAATAATATTCTCAATATACGGTAGTCAATGAAATCCCAGGAGAAATCGTATTGTGCAAACATTTTAATGATCTTCAAAGCTCTCATGAAGGCCAGTGAACGGCTGGGGGGGGGGAAAAGGCTGAACTCATCTAAAATAAACAACCACAGTTTATGCAAAATACATGCCTGTTCATGCACAAACTTCTACATGCCTGCCTACATGCACAACAACATAGTACATCCCCCCAACTCACATACAAACATGCACTTACTGTGCCTTGCATATGTGTTTTTGGCAGATGCCTAATTAGCATCATTAGCCTAAAGTGAATGGAACTGAGGACACGAGCAGAGAGACAGGTCCTTTGTGTCATTCTCATCTTGTACCAGGTGATTTTTCATTCACCAGGGGCTCGAGGCAATAGACACTAGAGACAGGCTGCTCAATGATGGCAACAACCATAATCACCATTATTAGGATTGATACTGAGATCACGATTATTAAATATGAATACTCACATGCATTCATTGAACTTAAATACTCTTAACATTTATCTAAGATGACCAAACCTATGGACAAAACAAACGCAAGGCGTTCAGCACCATCATCATTTAATCACGATTATCTTGTTTTCATGATTGTGGGAAGACCAAAACTGAATTGAAACTGAAACTTGATTATTTGGCAAGCGTTAGAGAAAAACATGTGATTATTTTCTTTATTTTCCAATGCTTGATCTAATAGGATATCCAATATCGGATATATATGTTTGCTGTGTGGGCCAAAATCTGCTTATTAACATGATTTTTATATTATGTTGCTCATGGTCGCGAGTGGACATACATACAAATGCCCGACTGTGAAGCCTGTTGTTTACCTTTCCCCTTTTTGTGCCACTTCAGTGTGTAAATGTTTGTTTGTGTTTACACACAGTTTTCAAGATGTAAATAAGACAAAAAGAGAGAAAACTGATAATAGTTGAGTTAATCTCTACAGTAAAATCTGGATTAGTAGACCAACCAGAAGAAGAAGTCATTTCCCTTTTACCTCTTACAGACTTCTTACTAATTAAAAGTCAGGACTCTTTTTTTTTTTTTAAACAAATCCTCTGTTTCTTGTTTACTTTTGGCCATTATTGCTTTCCCAGAATGTGATCCCAGTGTTTGCACCTGTTCACCTGGCCGTGCACACAGTCTTAAATATCACGACAAAAGGTGTGCGCACATTCCCTTAGTTTATTTTAATGTATTGCACAGCAGACATACAGTTGCATACATGCAATACCTCATCTCACATATGAATAGTGAACGTCGCTATTATCAGCGTTTAATATCTTGCATTAATTAAAAGTAAATTGGTGTTAATTGTTGGACTATGTAACCATATTATGTTCATTGCAGAGTGTATTGGGAGAACTCAAAGAGCATCTGTCAAAATCAGATTTCTTCCCACTTACATGAGCTGAGTGGAGGCTCCAGAAACATAAGCTAATTGCATGTGTGAATATAATCTTTGCATCATAGTTTTTCAAATATTGGTGTAAATTATTCATTCAGGTAACATTTCACATTATGGCACTGCCTGTTTTAACTATGGTGATAAGCCAAGCAACTAGTGGTGGAGTATCTTGTGCAATTAGCTTGTTTCTAGGCTACATGCCAGAACATGCAATTAAACAGCTCTGTGGCATACACCCATACCAAACACACTCACCTCTGTGTGACCTATATTTCCTCAGAAAACAGAAAAGGACGTGGAGCTGCTTAAATGGTGGTATAACCAGTAATTCCCAGGAAAGGTTCCTTGGAGGAATGCCAAAGAAATACAGAATGGTATTATCACATCTTTGTTCAGATTAATATCGCTGTCTGCTGTGCTTCTGCCACGCTGCAACTTGAGAGGGACCGAAACAAAGAGTGTCAAATCCACAGGCGTGACGTATGATCCAGTTCTGCTGAAACAGGACACTCAGGCAGCAACTAGCACTGGATAGTTTGGTTCTGAAAAACAGAGGACAGTTGTCTGGTTTTTGACAAGATTGACTGATTAGTGTTTGGTATGATAGTCAACATTTAGACAGCTAACCACTGCTTGTGTTTCGTGTGGTTGATTCTCAGAGGTGCAAAGGATCAAGCGCCTAACACCATGGATATGGACACGCAGCCTCAGGGACAGCAAGCAGCCGTGCCCGTCTTTCAGCCCCAGGTACACACACACACACACTTATACAACTGCCGACAAGGGTTGTAAAGTACGAGTATCATGGACCCTGAGACCAGTGGGGCCAGTGGGGCTTGGTTCCAACCCACTTTGAATATAAAACATGTTAAGAAAATGTAATACATCAGTTGCCAAATACATACATAATACATAACTAATGTTTTCTTAAAATGCATTGGCTAGTTGTGTCACGTGATGTAAACACAGTTTTCTGACACAACAACAGATTTCCTGTGGACGTTTTTTTGAAATGTAACATCTTAAATTGTCTCAAAAAAAGTTCTTAAACATTAGATAGCACTTTTACTCCGCCATGCCTGAATACTTTATCAATTCTACTCCGTGTAGTTAGAGTTATGTGATGTTTTATTCCTATTTTTTGGTGGATTTGCTTGTCTATGTGAGAATTCACAGCATTAATGGCAGCATGTTCACAAGCTGACCGGTCACTTGGGCGGCGTTCACACTGCCGGTAAAAGTGACCTTAATCCGATTTTTCCGCTCCTCACTGAGTCAGATCAGATTTTTTTTTATGACAGTGTGAATAGCACAAGTCACATGTATTCTAATCTTTTCTAAACAGATTTGGGCCACTTTCATATGTTGATCCAAATTGGATACAGGTCGGATCTTTTGTAATATGACCTAAGTCTGAACAGCGAGGTCAGAATGCTTGTGTCTTTGTTGTCACTCGCTGGAGGGAGAGGGGGGCGTACCAACCGTGTTCAACAGACCCAGGCTTTCCCTATCATGGACAAGACTCCCAACAGCAGATCATCATATTTTACAAACTCAGAGCAAACTGTGATATAAAAAATACATAAAGAGGTTAAATACATAATGCAAGATAAAAACAGGCCTGCAGCAGCAAATGCAGGAAGAAAATCTAACAATGAATGCGCAAAATTAAGGCTTGTAATATCTCTTAGTGCACAATAGATTTGAATATAACAACACCCCCTGTTTCTCCTTATTTGAATTATTAATCATATGTGGTGTGTCTGACAGTTTAGGATATGAAACGTAATTGAAAGCAGTAAGTATGCTTAATTTTATATTTTATAGGAGAAAAGGTAGAAGGCTTCAGTGTCTTGTTTAGTCTCTTTGCAGGATAATAACTGTTAAGCATGAATGACTTTCTGCCCACCTTCTTGCCTTCCTTCATGATTTTCGACGTGTTGATCAAATGTGTTTTGTTACTCATGCTGGGTTCCTGACATGACTGAGGGTTTTCATTCCAGTAAGTTCTTTATGACAGACATGTCACGATGTTCAGTAATGTGAGTGGTTTTGTTTAAATGAGGAAGGATTATGATATTGCTTCTCCATAGCTCCAGTGAAAGGGCGGACTTTTTAATAAATAATGACCGTACACCGCATGTATTCATTTATTCCAGGAATACTATACCTCCTTTTTTCAAATTTTGAATTGTAAATATTCTGTATGACTCTTATTCCGTGCGTCAGTCAAAATGTGCAGGTGTGAGCATCCTTCAGACCACTGAAGCCGGTGTGTGTGTGTGAGATAGACAGCAGAGGATGAATGTTGAGTTGTTTCTATTGATCAGAGCTCTGGAGGCTGACAGAGCCTTGCCTCCCTCTATGCCTCTCTCGGTTCGATACACCTCAGGTTTGCTAGGCGCAGATCTGGTCACTGTTGGATTTTAATACCGCCCTCCAACATCAGGCCCATTGATTTCTTTCCAGAAGGATGTTTTTGCCTCCATAACTATTGAATAGACTTTAAACAAAGAGGATCATCTTTACGCCCCTGAGTAAATTTGGATTTTTTTTTCAGAGCGTGAAACAACACTAAAAATAGCTCTTTACTCTAAGTTGTTGTTGTTCTTCTGTATGCAAGGGCACTGCAACATTCACACAATTGCCAAGGGGGTTAATTTATCCTAAGATGTGTAATTGCAAAATTAAAGATAATTGGGTTGCCCACAGAAGAAAGTCAGATAAAAGCTCTAATGATTAATTTCACTTAGGCATCACCCCCCACGCATACACACATAGACACTAGATCTTCTGCTGATCTCCCAACAGTTGATTATGTGTTATTGTTCAGGCTTAATGATTTCTCTCTCTCTGTTTTTCAATCTATTTCTAGCAGTTTACATCAGTGTTAATTCCAGGCCCACTCTCTTTGCTTAGTTTATTGGTAGCTCAGGGAACTTTCCGTGTTGCGTCAGGTTTTTTCACTCTCACAGAGAATGTCTGAACGGATTTCACATTTAGTGGGAGATGTAGAGAGTCAGTCAGAGTATGAAGATGGCTGTCTAACCAGCATCCAGATGGATGTCTTTCAACAAGTCCTGTATCTTCCTCACACTTTCCCAAGGTTCAGTCTTCAGGCGAGCAAGGGGAGGAAAAAAGCATCAGCCTTCTCCTGGAGAAATCTGAATTGTATATCTGATGAAGGATATTCTGTATCGCTTGCAATATCATTTCTCTTTGTCCCCGAGGTATGATGCATATGCATTAGGTAAACGAGATGAGCTAGTAAGATGTGCATTTTTAATGGCGCATTTGCTCTTTGAGTGAGTGGGAGGGTTGGTGATGAGGCCCCCCTCAGATCAGATTTCGATAGTCGCTGCAGAGTTTGACAGACACGGATCTGTCTGTAAGCGCTGAGACAAGGCGGTGCTGTTGTGGAGCAGATTGAGAGGAGAAAATTGAGAAGCACCTTTGGGGTGAATCCTGCCAGTTTGACTGCCTGGCTGGCTCACTGGCTGACTGGCTGGGGATGAATATTGCATGGTACCCCGCTCAAGGGGGCAGGTGACTGGTGAGGGTAGGAGAGGGAGCCCCCCTGCCTGCCAGTTCCTCTCTGTCTCTACTTGTGTCCCTTCCTGTCTTTCTTGGAGACTACATCCACTGTAATCGACTTGTACTTATTACATGTGAAAACAGATTTGTGTTGACGCTTGAGTTTTTTTTCGTTTTCTGTTTTATTTAGATCCCTGTTTTTAGTAAAATGCTAGAACAATAACAAACAAAACAAAGATAAAACTCCTAACTTGTTTCAGTCAGAAAATGAACAAAACTCTGTATCACAGGCGACATCTGGATAGCAGGGGGGGGATCACAGTACTGCTGTTTGGCTGGATCTGAGCTGGTAAAACCTGTTTTGGGATCTGATACAACTTGACTGGAAATCAAATATTTAAATTTTTTTTTTATTCTTCTAAGTCTGAAAATTCAGCAAGTTAGGAATGTGTGGGCACAAACATGAGTAATTGTAGCCGTAGTGGTTTCTCAAAAAAAAGTTAGAAAAGCCCTTTTTCAGGGATCTGCGGTAAATAGTAGTCAATGCATTGCTTTGTATGCAAATTCATCTGACAATAAACACTAATACAGCTAACGAAAGCAGTGATATCTAATAAGGTTTAAATTAAGTGATTAAAGGATGCCTTGTTCAATGTGGGCAGTGTGCCAAACTAATGAGATGTGTTTTTGATTGTAGCTGGTAAAGGATGGACATGTCCTGGATTTCTCTCCCTCTCTGTTTCTGCATCCCTTCCTTTTTCTCTCCATGGGAGACGGCACCTCTGTGCCGCCGCTGGCCTTTCAGTGGCAGCCGTTGGCACTGCTGGGCTGTCACATCACACCCTCTCCCCTCTGTTGCTTGTCTCCCCCCCCCATCTCCCTCTCACTCTCTCTCTCTCCGTTTCTTCCACATTCTCTTTTCCGCTCTCCATGTGTCTTGTCAGTTGTGTTTGGCAACGGTGTCATTACTGGGCAGCCCGTATCTCACGCCCTCCAACGAGTTGTCTGTCTGCTCTCCCTCTGTCTCTCGCTCTCCATCTTCTCTCTCTTTCAATCCCCCCTGCTAGTGACTCGCCCATGGCGCTTGTATGTCACCTTTATACCCAAGACACACTGTCCCTCACAGACATTTCCCATAATGCCTTGCATGGCTGCCACTTAATCCCCATCCCCTACAGCTTGTCCCCATCACCAACCAGAGTGTTGAAGAGAGAAAGCAAACCACATGGAAAGCACAGAAATATACGTCAAAGATACGTCTGTTTTTTATCTTTTATATATAGTTAAATTTAGAAATATGTTTGCTCATTTGATATGTGACCTCTTCTTTTCAAGTCTGCTTATTTTCTTCTTCTTTATTTTTTTAAAGAATGGACACTCACAGAAGGAGTCCATGTGTCCCTGGTGACATTTGTGCCATGCTTTACCCATGTAGATAACTAGCCCTCTTATATTGAAAGGAACACTAGGCAGCACTTTATGTATAATATTTATAATGCATGTTTAGATCCTTACAAGCTGTAGTCTTCAATCTTTTCCTCCCAGTTTGTTCAGACACTGACCCATGCGTCATTCAGGGTCATTCCTCTGTGACTTCCTTTTAAAAATGGAAGTGTGCATATGCGTGCGTGCGTGTGTGTGTGTGTGTGTGTTTGTTGGGCCCTTGTGCTTCAGCTGGGAGCCCCTGATTGTGTGACACCCGTGTGCGGCAGATGAGACAGCCTGTCAGTCAGCCTTGGCCTGGCTGCCCTTTGAAGGCCAGGCCAGGGGGCGAAGAGGTGCCGCAAATGGCCTGTGAAGTTTACATACACTGCCCACTGCTAAACAGATTACCTCTAATGAAGTGTCTAATGCCGAGGCCGCCGGCTGACATAATCCTGCCTGGCAGCCCGGCCCCTTGGCTGCCAAAAAAGCCGCCCTCCCTCCAGCCCTCTATTCCGCCCTCGCATGGCCTCTACTGCCACCCAGGGCGACTCCACATGGGGAGGTGCCCACTGTTAATCATGCCGGACAGTGTGCGATCTGACATGCAAATGTAGGTCATTGCATATGTAAATGTGTGATTACGGGGCTGGCATGCCAGGACACATTAGCAAGACTGTGCTCTCAGCAGGCGGTTGTCACAGCGCTTTAGAGGCTCATGCTAACATTTGTCAAGCTACCACGCAGCGAATGAAAGCAATGCCCTCTTGTCCTCTCTCTCTCTCTCTCTCTCTTTCTCATGTACACCTAAAACTGTACATTTTTCATCCCACAAATACTTCTGTCACTCTTAAGACTGCACAGATTTCTTCATTGCACAATACGGTCACACCTTCAGTGCCAGACCCCTCTTAGCACTTTGTGTATATTTGCATTTTGCCTGCATGAACGTTATTGTTTTTATATGAAGTCTACAGCCGAACAAAATGTGGTTATTGGAAGAGCTTTTAGAGGTGCCGTATGTATTGGCAAAGACGTTTAGCATCTTTTTGAAACCTGCTGTAAAGGTGAACAATGGGCTGTGGAGCAGTGTGTTATGCTCTCTGTCAGAGTGACTCTGAGACAGCATGGGATGATGGTGGTGTCATGCTGAAAAAAACGTACACACCTCAACGGTGTTAAGTGTTAATTGGACAAGGCATCTAATTGGCTCACGCCTTCAGCAGTCAACTTCAAACTTTAAAAACAATGAATAGTTCCCCCATCCACACTGCCATACCTATTAGCTTTCTTTCTTTTTTTACATTTGTTAATAAAACTATGAAATGCAGGAATGTAAAATCTGTGTTGGACTGAGAAGAAGGAGTTTTTATTACTATTAAACTTGAACGAGGAACTCTGAAACATTTTCTTTGAGCTGTAGATTTTAAACTACCATTGAAGCAGGTGTCTTCTGCGTGGGGGGGAAATGTAAAAAAAACATTGTCTATGTAAGCATTTGCTGTGTAACTCTATTTGATGTCATTGTCAATAGATGTGTTTTTAAAATCAGGCAAGTTAAAGATGTAACTGGACTTTTTAAAGTTCTGATGGATTTTTCCCAATTTGACGACATTTCCTGACTCACTGTTAAGTAGATTTTTTGAATTGTCAGTATTTACAGTCTAACTTATCACACTGCTGTGTCTCAGATCTTTGCTCTCGATAACGCTTACAAACTGCAAAACACGAAAGAAGCAGTTAGACCATGAAGACCAGAGTCACCATGAATGTGATGCAGTTTAAGTGCCTGGAAGATTAATTTTTGACCTTCTCCTCCTTTTACTCTTCCTTCCCTCTGTCCTAAGTCACTTGCCCCCGAGCTGCTCCCACCGCCACATTGGCAGAAGCGCTGGTGACATGTGGCATTCTGATATCTGTCACCTTCTGTTTGCTCCCGCAGACGCCTCGTACAAGTTTACCAAAAGGCTTGAAAGGTCAAGCAGCCTGCTCCGTGCTTTTTTTTCACACTTTATGTCCAAGGGGCTCATTCTGGTTTATTTTTGACTTTGTTTTTGTTTTTTTAATTGTGGAAGGTTAGTGTCTCAGCCTACACAGCCAGTCATGTGGCGAGGAGAAGCGGGGAGTCCTGTAGTCTGTGGCCTAGTGCCAGACTATCAGTGATATAACTTGGCAGACAAAGGGAAGAAAAGCACTCCCGCTTCTAGTGAACTTAAAAAGAAAGTTAGATGGAAAGATAAGCTGCCTGTTTTTATGTAGAAAGATATGTTATCCTTCACTGTAAGGAAACAGGTTTTATCTCTCCTTAAAGGAGGTCAGAGATCTGTTCATCCCACCAACAACAGTCATGTAGGTATCCATAAGACATCAAAACAAAGTTGAATTAACAAAGGAACATTAAAAAAAAAAAAGCTAGCTGTGTTGGATTAGAAGTTAGAATTTTGTGCCAGAAGGGCAGACACTTCCTAAAAACACTGCCAGGCTGTCCTGCTGCCTGTGAAATGTGAATCAGTTTGCAAGTTCACACTTTTGCATTGATATGACCTCTAAGTGCTCATTGGGTCTTAAATAACAAAGCAAAATAACTGTCCTCCATGTATTGATTGTAGCGAGTTGATCCTTAAGCTACATTCTTCAAGACCTCTCCCAGTGTGACACATCAGCCTAATGCCAGTCAAATCATCAGCAGCCTCTTAGCAAAACACAGAACTGAAGCTTGTTCCTCCCCTCAGTTTCACCCACATCTGTCCGCCCTCATCTAGTCGTTACTGCGCTTTAATGCTACATACGTACACGATAACAGCAAAATGTCTGCAGATCTTGTTTGTCTTTTTTCCAAAATAAAATGTGTGCCTGTGCATATACTGTTTGTTATCAAAGTTGTTTTATTTGTCCTTTCAGAAACCATTGCAACCAGACATGGGCCATAACTCGCTTGCCAACTTCCAGATTGAGAAGAAGATTGGACGTGGACAATTCAGTGAGGTGTACCGGGCGAGGTACCTGTTAGACAACACGTCAGTGGCTCTGAAGAAAGTCCAGGTAAGAAAGACATGGAGGTATCACTTCAAATAACAAGTGCAGCCAGCGTGTAAAATGTTTAACCGTTCTCGTCTGTAGCATCATTTTTCATCTATAGTCCACCTTTATATTATTCAAGAAACAGTTATCAGATTCCTTTTTACTGTCTACCTCTTAAAACACATCTTAGAGTGTAGGTTATTCTTCTCCACTACTACTACACTGTGCATCACACACTCCCAACAAGCACTGGCATTATGTATCATTTTGTTTTGGTAAAGTATAGTATGTGTATAAAATCAGCATAGATCTGTATTCACAAGATGATCCAGCTCAGTCACATGCACAGTCATACAGTTTTCAATGACTTGTACAAACATATACAAACCATCAGGGGCTCGTTTCAGAATTGGAGGTTAAGCAAACTCTGTGTAACCCTGAGCTCTGAGTTGAGTTACCCTTAGTTGGAAAACTCTGAGTTTCCAGTTCAAGAACAGCTGACTTGACTTAGTTCAATCAACTCTGAGTAGGTTCGCTCGGAGGTTAGCACGTGCACCACGACTATAAAATGCCAACACTAATGGAGCCCCTGTACTATGATTCACCATGGCAACAGGTAACAAAGAGAGGTCCTCGTACTCTGCCCCTCTCGAATTAGAAATCCTCATGCGGACATACGGCGAGTAGGAACATGTTTTTAAGAAAAACTAAAGTAACACTGCTGCAGGGGCACATCAGAGAAGTGGCATTGGAGAAAATTGCTGCTCGAAAAGTTTTAATGTAGTCAATCATTTTATATTAAATCACACCTATAAGATCACTGGTAAAAACTGTAATGGTATTTAACATAAAATGTACTCTCATTTAGGCCTAGGTGCAATCCAGTGGGAGAAAAGTGGAATTGGAAGCAGCCGAAAATGAAATATAATACACAGAGTCTAAACTAGACTCATGATGGTACCTTACTTTAATCATATTTGACATTTTCAACCAAGTAAACATAATTCAGTGGCTATTTCAAAGAGCATAAACTCTATTTAGGTGAACTGTGATCATTATTGGAACAATATAAAACACTTTCCTTGTATTTGAAGGAAGTAAAGAGGACCAAACAAAATGTGACTCATTAGTCTTTCATTGACTGCGCTGGGTGCTGGTGTTGATGTGAGGCTGGAGAAGATTATGCAGATTTTTGTGTGTGTGAAGAAAAACAGTTACGATCAAATGTCATCTGAAAATGATAACGCATCCAGCCGAGGTCTATAAATCCTCCCTTGACGTAAATGTAGGCCAACTTCCTGCTAAGTAATGCAGCCCCTTCATCTATAGAGCTCCTCTACAAAAGTACATGCCAGGTTTGACAAAAAAATATCTGGTTTTAAAAAGTAGCTATGCCTACCAGACTTGATATAAAACAACCTGGATTATTACTCTGACAAACGGTGAATCTCTGTTAACACGCGCGTCATACGGACTGAATATTTGAATGAGGATGAAACCACATTTCTGGCTCTGTAAGAGAAACGAGACTGAGAGAAATTCTGGGTTAATTGAAGAATACCGGCCAGGTATTCACATACGCAGTTACCATAGTAACTGACTCAGGGCTTAAGTTACCTCTCTTTTTGGAACGTGCTGGAGTTACCCCTATTTCTCAGGTTTGAGTAACCTCCCTTTCAGAAACAGAACACCCAAGTTTCCCTCATTTCAGGGTACAGACTCCGGGTTCAGACTAAACCTGCTTTCAGAATCGGGCCACAGGAGGATATGGTGCATAGGTTGAGAACACATACAAATAGACACACTCTTTACACACACCTCAAACAAATATCTTACCTATGTTATGTGTGTGTGAGTCAGATGTGAAACACCTGTAGTCACTCCAACGCCACCCTCTAGATAACAGCAACCATGTTTTCTATTTAGTGTTTTTTCCTATTTTCACTCTGTTTCTCAATCTTACCATTTCTTGAATATGTCATAACACCCTCTGTCCTCTCCCTCCCCCCCTCCTTTTGATCTCTTGATAGATATTCGACTTGATGGATGCCAAAGCTCGGCAAGATTGCATCAAAGAGATAGATCTCCTTAAGGTAAAGAACCAGAGAAGGAGAGACGGCGTCATGTGCTGCGCTCTGTTCTCTTAAGGTGCCTCAGCTGAGACCTTCCACCACAGGAAAAACAATTGATCTGCACCAGACGGCTTTGGATTTGTGTGTTAGTGTGTGGGCACGTGCACGCATGTGCACAAATTCTTGCATGGATATGAATGCAGGGGGTTGTTTTAGTTTTTGTGCACACAACTGAGCATACGAATGAGTATGTGTGTGTGACTGTATAGTACATGTTTATTACTGTCTGTTTATATCCCTAAGCTTGTGTGTGTGTGTGTTTGTGTGTGCACAGGGGTGCACCAGTGTTATTTCCCCCCAGGCTCACATTGACTCTCTTTTTTTAATGCCAAAGCTATTGTTTTTCATCTTTTTTTGTAATGTTTAGAGCCGGTCTATGGTGCATCACCATGGAAATTTAACTGTCTCCCACATGTGTCTCTTGATGTTTTACCTCCTCTCTTTCCTTATTTTTACATTTGTTTCCTCCAATAGCGTGGTTTCATGTCTCAAACCACCATTAAAACGTGTCAGCTGGATTCCTCTCAAATACTAATGAACAAACTAATTATAGCTCCAATATCTCCCCCTGTCTGCAACAACTCAAGTCCAAGTTGTGTGTGATATGTTTGTGTGTGTGCATTCCTGGTTAGATTCCCTCCATATATGAGGCCTTCCTGGCATGCGTGTGCACTTCAGGCAGTTTGTGCACATACTCACGCTTACATATACACATTAGGAAAAGAAAAGAAAACCAATTAGTTATTTTCAAACACATCAGTGGACCTCCCGGGTCTCTAAAGGCCAATCAAATGCAATGATACTTAGATGCAGGCGAGACCCGGCAGAGAGCTGTAATCTGAGTAGAAGAGCATTGACTTGACGGCAAGAGACAGCGAAGTTTGCCTTGATCTGTATCTCTCACCTCCTAAGAGGGGTCAGGGCATGGTTAATGTCCCTCTGCCAGGTGTTTCTCACATTTTGTCACCCACATTTTTTTTTCTCTCTTTGTCTTCCTCCATATTTCTGTCCTCTTCTTCCTTCTGTTTCCTATCTCTTCTGTCTCTACCTTTTTCAGCCAGTTGCTATGTCTCATCTATCCCTTTCCCTTTCCTTGCTCATCTTCCCCCCTCAGAGCTTTTTGTTCACTTCCTTTCATCCTGTAAGCTGATTCCAAGTGAACATGGAAGTTACGTCGAGCCCCGCGCTGCCCAGCCAGCCTGATAATAACGGGCTGAGTGTGAGAGAGAGACAGCCCCTCTGCCGTATCCCCCACTAGACAGGCCAACAGGAGACACAGCCAAATCAGAATAATGAGAGGCACACTGGCATGGACCGACTGGAATGACACACATACTGGCGCGTGATCACACACACACGCACACCGCACACGCACACGCACACACACACACACACACACACACACGCACACACACACACACACACACACACACACACACACACACACACACACACACACACTTACTCAGTCATGGCCTTTCAACAGTCTGCCTATTTGTTTGTTTGTCTGTACTTGTTTGTGTCTGCTCATTCATCTGTACTTTCCTGTTCTGGCATGATGATTTCAACTTGAGAATCTCACTCCTCTCTTCACCCTTTTGTCTAAATGTTGGTTTCAGGAAATAGCCTGCTTCCTGCCAGTCTTCTAGTTTCACCATTCTTGAAATCTCACAGCTGTGTGTCTCTTGCTTGGTGGATACTATCGAGCCTGGATAGTATTCTGAAGAGTAATAATCTGCCCTAATCAGCAGTGAAGAGCTGTAATGATGTCTGCATGTTAGCTTCTTCGTGTTTTGTTTTTTGTGTGCTTGCAAAAATGTGTTTGTCTATGTGTGAGTGCATGTCTGGGTTCTTTCTATGATCTGATTCTGACACCAATTTAGTGACAAGATGGAGAACCTCCAGCAAGCAGCTTCATTCAACCTTCACTGTCATCTTTAGGTGTCTATTTGAAAGTGCAGGGGTTTTGCAAGTTTGGTACATATTTAGTAAGAGTGTGAAAAACTATCGATATGGCAATTCAAAGACGTATAGACGATATCACTGGAGCCAAATATAGACATTTTAATTGAAAAATCAAGATGGCGCTTTAAACAGATTTCCCAATTTTACTCTACAAGTCATCACGTAATGACTCCTCATGGTGGTACTAATGACATGAATGAGGTTAATGTAAACAAAAGTTAATTAGCCAAAGAAGAAGCTGTCAGTGGGATAAAAGGAGACGAAAAAGACATCGGGATGCTGACGGACAGCGGTGAAAGAAGTAAAAGGACGATGTTTGATAAGAGTTGAAACTGACATCAAATTGCTTTTATTCTTTAGTGAATCAGTTATCCAGATGTTTTACACGAGTGTCTTTAATGTCAATTATCGCAGAATCGTTGCATCGTGATATCATCATCATCATGGGCCTCATATCCTAGATCACCGTACTGTACAATATCGTGTTGTGTCGTATCAGAGATCCCACCTTATTCACACTCTTTATATGTAGTTCCACTTCAAAAGGACAAACCTCAATCACCTGAATGTCTGCTCATTTTCTTATTAAGAAAACTGAAAATGATAGACATGTCATGCAACAGAAGGCATTCATTTCTGCTCTATACGCTGCTTTATATAACTATAGTTCATGTTCCTACCAGTTGCTTCCCTATGAGTCTGTAATTCCATTTATAAATACACTATAACCTAATTTATTATCATGCTTAATTTAATACCATCAGATAGCATCCGTCAGTATCTTGTTCTCTTTTTGAAACAGATCATCAGCTAACTAAATATATCACATTGGTTGTTGCATGATTAAGTAATTACACAGGCTGGTGTGTAATTACATAATCATGCAAACCTCTGTGTGATATTTCCCAATGAATGATAGTTGTTTTGCAGTAGACTCCCATCCATCATTTATAGAAACATTTGCATGTGAGCATATCTCTTTATTTCTCTGTATCCTCCGCCTGAGGTTCAATTTGTGGAAATAGAGTGGGTTGGGGTGGGGGGGCTTGTCATCACTCTCTGGCTGTGCTACAGTGTGGAGCCATGCAGAACTGCCACTCTGAGCCAAAAATACATCTGGCAAGAGAGGACAAGGGAGGGAGAAGGAAAGATGGAGACATGAGAAAGGGAAAGAGAGAACGAGTGAGGAAAGAGGAGATTGTGGAGGGATGCAGAGATGGAGTGGAGAGTGTAGTGTTGCGTAGTGTACTGTACTGCGCTCTCCTTTCCCCTCTTCACGGCATCATCCGGAGCATGAACATTTCTTTAATCACAGCAGAGAAAGCAGAGCGAAGCCGAGTGGAGGACGCGTGTCACACTGCTCCGTCTGCTCGCATCACCCCCTCCCCTCGACATCGCCACGCCACACAGCTCCATGTCTCCAGCTCTCCACATATCACATCTCCTGCCCCCCCCCATAACTCACCTTATCTGTCTCCTGCTTTTTTTCATCCCCACCTTTGTTCTCCTTCCCTTCCCTCTCACCCCTGTCTCCATCATTCCTTTTGCTTGTCTGTGTCACTGTGTCATTTGTTTCTTTCCCTTCATTGCGCCTCCCTTCCATCTCTCTCTCTCTCTCCCTCCCCCTTTTCCCTCCTTGCTCTGGATGGAAAGAGACTTTTTGTTTACTACCGGGAATGCTGTTCCTGCCTTATTGACCAACCAACAGGAAGAAATCTCAGCCAGAGATGAGCCTGGGATGCTTGTTTTTCTGACTGCCAGCCATGTCAGCCTGTCAGGCGTGTTTGTGTGTGTGTGCGTGTGAGTGTCACACATGGGTTGTTGTCATCACAGACAGAGGGGTTGTTGTGACATATCACCCAGCTTTGTCACTCTGGAGGACAAAACCGTCTCATTAGGTCCACACTTACAAAATGTGGAATCCAAAAATGGATAAAAATTGTCTTTTTAAACTGGTGGTGAAAGTACCACGGATTACACAACTTATGACAAAAACTTCTGCTATTATCAGCTGGTTGTAATGTTTAGATATCATTTGTTTAATATGTTTGCTACTGCCTGTAGCGTCTACAAGGACTGACTTTCAGTCTATAGGTAGTGTGACCACCAAGACTTCTAATGTGACAAATTCCACCAACATGTCCTCTATTTGCTTCTTTCTCCATGACATGTCTGTTTTCTTTTTCTTCCACAGCAATTGAACCACCCCAATGTGATAAAGTACCACGCGTCTTTCATTGAGGACAATGAGCTTAACATAGTCCTGGAGCTGGCAGATGCAGGGGACCTCTCACGTATGATCAAGGTATGAAAACCCCCACAGACAGCAGACCCCACCAGCTAACACTGTAGCCCAGACTCCTGGAAGTGCAGTTGATTTGTTTATGTGGTCAGGAACATTTCCAAGAACATGTCAACCACAAGGACCTTAAAGGACACAGAGAAGAAAATATAAATAAGAAGAAGAATAGGAAGTCTTGGTTTGGCAGAAAAAAACAACAATTCCATTTTTGTTTTTAGGGCTACCGGTAATTCTTATAGTCAATATCTGACAAAGTAGTTCAACACCATATCACACACTTCAAAGGAATGTTATCATAGAAGCAGCAAACTGCTGATGTGGCCTTTTTTTTAAATGTACAACAAAAGGAATGGAGGCAGGAGGTCCGCGGTTTGTGGTTTTTACAGGATTTTGACTTACTGGACACTGAGTCAATCTGAATCATCCATCCCTTACTGAAACCAAAAACCAACTAATAGAAGACCTCCTGCAAACCTCCTTTAATCCCAATAGTCTGTGTTGACATGCCTAGACTGTGCAAGGGAAGTTGTAAAGAATGGAGCGATGATTAATGGTCATAAAGTTGTGTGAACCGATACTGAGCACAGCATATGTCTTCCTTATACTTTTTTACATATTATATCTCAGGGTAAGATACTTGGACAGAGGCTATGATTTGAGTTAGTATTTAATCAGCTTAAGTTTTAATCGTTTTTTTACTCATTGACATAGTTATTGTGGCCTTCACACTAGCAGCATGTTACTTATGCTGTAATATTGTTTTACACTTTTAGCAGCCTGAAATACAGCTCTTTGTATTCACGTAATATGCTGTATGTCAAGGAATTAAATTCCTGCGTTGACCAACAAAACTTATCAACAAATCAATCAGTAAATAAGAAAATCAGCACTATGTTACTTACAGAACATTTGCCCAGCTTGACTACATTTCCCTCGATATAGAGCTGTTATAATTTAACTTGCAAAATCAAAACTGGGTCCAAATAAATGCAAATGTATTTTTGAGCTTTGAGCCCAGGGATGTATAAACTTGACCACGTCTTAAACCCAGATCCCCTATGTGTTTTCGTTGGTGCATGTTGTTGAAATTGCAGCAGAAGAAAGAACAGGGTTGTTCAAAAGTGAAAGCGATTACATCCCAGGCTCACCCTGTTATTCAGCTTTGAGTTAGGCCGAACCAGCAGTTATTCTAAAAACCTGCCAGTATATCAAATTAGTGGTGTGCATGTAAAAAGCCCGGTCTTCTCCCATGCATAAATGATGCCGCAGCGTTGTATCGGCACAGCTCGACAAGCTGTTTGCAGTCATACTCAGCAGCTCCACATCTGCACAGTTCAACACAGCAAATTAGGAGAGGCGAGGATTAGTGGTACAAGAGAGTGAACATGGCAGGCTCAGCACACACACATACACCAGTGATATATATCCCACACACACAGACACTGAATACTTACATAGGGTGTACTCTGTAAGTAAAGAATGTGTGGACACAACCAAAGACAACACACACATTTTATAGAGATGCACTTTACAAAGAGATACCATGGCAGCCTGAAGAGGTACAATAACAAACCACTGAGCATCACTGCTATCATAGCTAAGCAACCGAGCATGCTGGGAGCATTAAAACTGTGTCATCTCCTTATGGCTTCTGACAACTTACAGTCTGATACCAAAGTACACGCCCATCCTCTGCAACATTTGTCTCTTGCACAGTTCTAAATGATTTGTTTGTCAAATGTAACAGTAGCAGTCCAGAGGTGCGTGCCATGGATTAGCACCCCCTACTCCCCCTCCTCCTCCTCCTCAGGCCGTAATGTGAAGTAAACACCTTCGTACAGTGTGCCATATTTAAAACAGAAGACCCCCCCCCCCCCCCCCCCCCCCCCCCAAGAATGAATTTAAATGTTTTTATTCTTTTTGATTTCTCGTCCTCCACGCCGCTCTCTCATCCTTTCTCTCTCCCTCCCTCATTCTCCATTACTCTCTCTCTGACCATCTCAGAATTCAAATGAAATCAAATGGTCCTTGATTTGCATGCACTTACAGAATATTGCATGTGCGGTGTTTGCTGTAAAAGGCATGGAGAAGAGGGTGGTGGTGGTGGTGTTGGTGGGTGTCTATGTGCTCCCACACTGACATCAAACGGTCCTCTGATATGGAAATGGGAGGGCACGGGAAGAATGGCTTCTCAATAAGGCTTTGTTTGGATGTAGGCCAAGGTCTATCCCTCCCTCTCGCAATCTCTATCCCTCTCTTTTTTTTTTCCTCACACACCTTCCATCATTTATGCCATTCTTACCTCTGCTTTGCTTCTTTCTATTCTCCACTATTTGTAGTCTCCTCATTTATCTCTCTGCCTTTTTCTTTTCTGCCCCCCTTGCTCTCTGTCTCTCTCTCTCTCTCTCTCTCACACATTTTTCAGTCAAGCTATTGGCCAATAATTCTAACAGATCCTGTTATTTTTCCTACTTGACCTCCGACCTCACCAAAGACTATAGGTGTTCTGTTTCAGTATTAAATAAACACACTCACTCACTACTATAAATACACAACACTAATGTAGTTCCATAAATAAAGTAGCCCCGTTAAGAGAGCACTCCAGAGAGAGACAGGAAGTTAAGAACAGGAAAGCAACACTGTAGACCCCCCCCTCCATCACACGCTCTCTTAAAATGTTACTGTGTTTCTTGAAAGAAAAATGAGTATAATAAATACTACTGTGACTACTTGTACTTATAATAATAATGTTAATTTTAGTGTTCCTATGTTTTGCGGAGGTTAACTAATCACCAGCAGTTCTAACAGATTGTGAGCTGATTCTGTTTCAATGCATAAACATGAACGTACAGGTGGTCTGCAAAATGTACATATATTTGACGTATGTTCAGACAAACATCCTTAAAAACCCAAGGAATTACCATCAAGGATGTTCACCTGAACAATACTTAAAGGTTTGATTTATATTGTTACCTCTGCTGATACCCCAGAATTGTTCTCTTATTGTGCTGCTGCTCTAACTTTATGTTTCTTAATGTAAGAATGACTGCTAAATGCTTACAGTGCAATGGTCATGGGCAAGACTGTCATCCAAGCTGGTGAAAGTCGAGGGTTGTATTTTTTAACCTTCCAAAGGGATCCATTAGGACACTTCTTACATGTTCTTAGTCTTACCTGCTGCTGTTAAAGGAGGAGTCTCCGCCTCATCTTTATTCTTGTCATGGTGAATCAATCAGCCATTCCTCCTAAGTTAAAGCCTTGTCATGATTGTAACTTCTCTTGATATGGACCACTGTCCTGATGACCTAGAATAACTCACACAGCCCTCCTGAATACATAAACAAGCTAAAAACATCTGGAGGCACTGTGCCACTGAAGGCTTTACCTTACAAATGAGCTGTGTGTCAGACGGGAGAGTTTTGGAAGGTACCACAGATTTCTTCTCTCTGTTCCTTAAAATGCATGTGCTTTCTATTGTAGGCCATTGAGAAAATGAGACTGAGTTTGGTTAGGAAAGGGACAGACTGTGAGGAGAGGGGTCTGGGTTGCATTAACAGTGGAGTCA
This sequence comes from Tautogolabrus adspersus, assembly GCA_020745685.1. NCBI lineage: Eukaryota > Metazoa > Chordata > Actinopteri > Labriformes > Labridae > Tautogolabrus > Tautogolabrus adspersus. The sequence goes on along the minus strand of CM036536.1, from coordinate 10,163,963 downwards.
GGGCTGGGGACGCAGTCTGGGGTTGGATGCTGAATTAGCAGACAAACATTTTGCTACCATCTTGAAACTGTATTCCGTGTCACTCAAGCCCCCTTTTTTTTCCATTTATTTTGAGATATTGTATTTGTAACCTCATTTGGGTATTTGTGTGTGTGTTTGTCTGTGTGCTCCTGTGTTTACTTTGCAGCACTTTAAGAAGCAGAGGAGGCTCATCCCAGAGAGAACAGTGTGGAAGTACTTTGTCCAGCTCTGCAGTGCACTCGAACATATGCACTCCAGGAGAGTCATGCACAGAGGTGAGTTGATGCATACTCACTTCACAGCTGTGCGCTGGCGCTTTATACCGGATGTCGACTAATGGCTAAGCAGTATAGAAAATCTAAAACTGTGATTGAGCAGGACTATGACAGTAAGACTATGACTTTTTTACTTTGCACTTTCTTATATAGGAGTTGTCGCACACGTGTTATTGTGCTTTCAGCAGCATATGCAGTACGTTTTACAAATATATATTTTTGCTGGTTGCAAAGCATTCCCTTCTCCAGTGCTTCATCAGTGACAAGTTGACATCGACTCGACTTTTATCACGACTGTTGAATTACTGAAGTCCAGCAGCCCCTGATACACACACACAGTGTACACAAACACTAACACATGCACATGCACCAACACATATTTTATTTTTGAGTGATTAGCAAATGGTATCTATTTCATGAGACTTGTATTGAACTACTTTTCTGAATAAATAAGTTAACTAACTTTTATACATGTAAAGCAGTAAATTAGCACACCAGTGCTAAGTCCTCTGGAAGATGGCTTTGTGAGGAAACCACTACGAAATGATGAAGCATATGAATAATGTCTGAAAGCATATGAACAATTAGAAGCTGAGCCCTTGAAAACCCATTTTCCTCATAATTTAAAAACTTCTATTTTATACAACTTTTTTGATTTTTTCACATCATTTTTGTGAAATGTATCTCTGCCATGTGATGGGGTCATAGAGTCTGTCATTAAGACAAATTATCAACCCTGGACTTAGTTTAATATTTCATTGACTTAATTTTTTTATTTTTATGATAGAGTAGTGCACTGATTTTACATTAGAGAGGCATTCTGGATACAGGGAGCTTCTCTCCACAGGGGCCATGAAGTACTACCCCACACTTGTCTGTGACTGGTCTGAGAGAAGAGTGGACACACGGCCTTACCAGAACAAAAGAGATCAGGTCCTACAGTACACTTGCCGAAAACAGAGAGAGTGTGTTACCAAAACAGCCCCTTGCTTGCTGGTGTTGAGTTTCTGCATCATGTCCAGAGTCATGTCTCTGCAGGTTCATATTAAGTTACTACCTCTATGTCTGGAAGGGCGGACATATCTGTTAGATGTGCCTGTTCCTTTTTTACAGTATACCACATAAAATACATCTCGTACCACATCTCAAGTAGAAAAAATATGATAAACACAAAACATGAAGTCAATACGTTTTCTTCAGTTTTAACAACCTTGTTGCATTTGACAGAAAGCTGAAGTGAGGGTGTTAAACAACACATAGACCAGAGAACACAGTGTTTATGGGCACATATGCTTTGAGTATAGGGCCCAGTCAAATCGAGACCTGGATTCATGTGTGAAGGCTGCCGTACTAACACACACACACACACACACACACACACACACACACACAAACACACACACACACACACACACACACACACACACACACACACACACACACACACACACACACACACGGCTACAGGTGGTGTACTTCCGTTGGACTGACTCTGATTATGGCAGAGGGACACTAATGAACCCTGAGCTCTGGGCTGTAATGACCACTTCGCAGAGACCGCCTATTCAAAAGCTGCTTACGATTATATTGGAGCAATACATTTCAGAGGCGGATGCGAGTCGGTTTGACATTACTTTAGAAAAAGCAACCGAAACAGTGTACCAATACTGTAAACCTAAATAGTTTAAATAACAGACTGCATGTAATACAGCGTTATTTTCAGAGACAAGGCCATAAACAATACTTTTCCCAAATGGTCCTCCCTTTCCAGAGAATATTCACTTTTGTTTTTGTTGTTATTTCTTTATTCTAGGACTATGGTTGACACTCAATGCAACATTCACACATTCTCCTCTCCTCCTCTCCAGATATCAAGCCAGCCAATGTGTTCATCACAGCTACTGGAGTAGTGAAACTAGGAGACTTGGGACTGGGGCGATTCTTCAGCTCCAAAACAACCGCCGCTCACTCGCTAGGTAATTCACAACAGTCTTTACATATACACATTTAAACACAAACCTTTTTCTTTATGAACACACAAACGCTCACTCAGACACTTAGACACACAGCGGCCCCCACTAATCACCCAGCGCTGGATGTGTTTCATTAGGCTCGGTGAGCCCAGAGCCATGTGTCACATAGTCACGCTGCCTGGCAAAGGCTGTGCCCCGCCCCTTCATAGGCCACTTAGCCACTTCCTGTTGCCTTGACCTTTAATCCTAACACAGATGAAGACTGTGCAGAGGCCTTCAACACACAGCTCTTGATCGTTGACTGTGTGCCATAAAACAAGCCAGCCAACTTTACAATCACGGTCATTGTTGGCTGTGATTGGTCCATTTGTCACTTGTAGCAAATTCAATCATATGATGTTATGTTTTTGTTTGAATATGTGAGAAATGAAGCTTTCAACTGCAAAAATAATTAAGACCTGTCAGTTGGCTCAGGCTAAGTCAAAAAATAAGAGTGCTTCTCCAGACTGGACAAAAAGAATAATTCGATGTATTAAAAAGCAAATTTGAACACATAGGTGTTTATGGCTATGGGCTTTGGACTGTCATTCTTCAGGAGTCCTTCCAATAACGTTAAGGAGGGAGTGAAACAACATTTAGCTGCCCATGTATTTCAACAAGAATAGTTACAGGCATGTAAATATACGTACACACGTTTCCACCGTGCCCTAGTGTTTAAAACACAAGCGTCACATTTGTCCTTGTAGTACTGATCTTTAGTCTTCTTCATTGATCTCACATTTCTTCTTATAATTATATTTTCTGTGCACATTTCATATTTCTTTATGCTTCCATTAGATATTTCTTTACTTCTTTTGATGGCCAAGTGAACACATGCTTAAACAAGCGTGTTGCTTTGCTGTGCCTCGTTTATACGCTTCAACTGAATACTTCACTGAGCCCCGCAATTCATATTGTAAAAACAATCAAAAAAAACAATCCAACAAAAGATGATTGTAATTGATCACTTAGGTTCTTAAATTGCACTTACAGTCCTGTTGTTAAATCTTTTCGTGACTGCACATTTGAGTTGTTTAGCATACCAGTAACAAATGATGTTAAGAGAGAGAGAAAGTAGATTATTCTTTTGAATTGAATTTGTTAAAAGTTATTCAAATTAAAAAAACTAAATCTTGTCAGTAAATATTGTTCATTGCCCCTTTGTGTAGGAGAGATGAAACTAGCATTTTGTTGGTGTCATAAGCTAATCTAAACACAACATTGAAAGTGAAATCATCCTCAGTGAAAACTGCTGTCATAGTTTGTATTGGTGACCAAACTGTGACTCTGCTGTTCCTTCATTATAGCTTTGTTCAGAGAAGTGAACTAAAAGAGAAGTAAAGCATGAAATGTTCACAGAAATATATATTTAAAAATATGCTTTTCAGTCATTCAGCAACAGAACAAACACAGCAGAAAGTTTGGTTCCTTATTATGTGCATGTCAATTGAATTAGAATAATCAGATCTCTTGCCTTTAAAGAAAATGTTCAAATGGCACACCTGTAAACAGTCTGATGACTGTTTACAGTCTGATGACTGTTTACAGTCCTTGATTTGTCCTTGATTTGTCTTAATTGCTTAATTAGTGCTAAAAGTTCTCTCTTGAATCACCTAGTGGTGTGTTGAAGCAGCTTAATGTCTAGTATCATAAAGAACATGTAGCACAGGTCATTGTAGTGGAGGGGGTTTAACCTGGTCTATTGGAACATGTGAGTGTGCCATCTGACTTTCAGCTTCGGGAAAAATGCAGAAAAAAGAAATCCATGAACAAATATAAATGCTGCCATTCGCGCTGTCTCACTTCCCCATGTCAAGCAGTTTTTACCACAAACAGAGCGCTATTCTCAGCCCCTGTTCAGCAGCAGCCCAGCATTTGAGAAAAGTGTGAATCACATGATCAACTCAGCAGAAGCCCTATCAACTGAGCAGCCTGCAGTGCCAGGAGAGCTGGGTGAAAGCGTCTGTGATTGCTCATTAAATGTTGAGTCCACAGCACCCTCTTTAGGCCAACAGAGGATACGCAGGCCCACACATATAGCTGGAATACTGTCATCATTAATGTGAAGCAACCAAGGCTGCTTTATGAGTCTCCTTAAAAACTACACTTATTACAGTGTCATATTTATTTCAGGGCAAAGTAAAAGCATGGTGAGATTTGATTTAGAACAGTTATATTTGTCTTTTTTAACTACGTGAGGATTTTAAAAGTAGATAACTGTTTTCTACAGATTATGTTCCCCTCACTATGTGTCCCCTCTCCCTTTGACATTTTGTGGTTTGTGTCAAGAGCAAACCTGCTGTCTGTCCTTTTTTTGTCACATATCCTTCACTCCTGTAACTGCTTCTCAAATTTGTCCTCCCTTTTCCGCTTTCTGTTTTTTTCCACCTCCACTTTCCATTCCCCCTGTGCCCTGACTTTTAGCTAGAGAGAAAGCCGAAGGTAAAGGTGAATGAGAAAGGAGAGGGACGATAGAAGGTGTGAGAAAACTAGAGTTGGAGAATGGGAGAAAACACAGACAGACAGATGAGGAAGCAATATGTGAGGAAAAGTAGGGGAGCATAAGATATAGAGGTATGGGTGACAAAACATCTGAAAATGAAATGTAGACTGTTTTAGGACAGAGTGACAAATAGAGGAAAAAAAAGGGTAAGACAGGAGAAGTTAGATGGAGATAGAGAGATGAGAGAATCAAACAATGTCTCAGGCAAAACTCAAAGAAAAATGGTAAAGCAAGAGAGTGGGATAGAAAGGAAGAATGTGAGGAAGAGCAGGATGTGTATGTGTGTGCATACGTGGAATCGCGTGCCACCGTGGGTCTGTAATGAGCCCAGCCATACTGCTGAACAGTGGAGCAGGGTGGTGGAGATGAGATAGAGGTCCAGGCAATCAGCCTGTCAGCTCCCAGGCTTTCAACTCTCAGCAGCCTGCAGTCAAATATACCCCCCCCACACACACCACACGCACACACACACACACACACACACACACACACACACACACACACACACACACACACAGTTTTTTGTCTCTTACACACTCAGACTCTTGGTCTCCTATACAGATGTATGTATGCACCGCCACTCGTGCACATCCATATGTACTTTTATTGATGCAAGCACAAAAAACTCACACAAGTGACACATCCACAGTCTTAGTTCTGAGACTGACATAAATGCTCACAAGCAGGCAAGAGACACACACTATACACTTTATGCTTTGTCATATTAGGACTGATATGCAGGGCTGTAGTGGAAGCTGGATTACAGAGAAAGAACGACAAAAAGAATATTGGTAGTAAGTGGAAAGCTGATGCAATCATTAGAGGAATGAGAGACTAGCCAGTTGGCAGAAATAAGTAGTATAATATACCTGCAATTAACACCTGTAATGAGAGAGGTGTTAACGATGAGTACCGGGGGAAAAGGAAAGAAGAGGGAGAACAAGAAACAGAACGACTTGAGGGAGGGTGATGTTGGAAATAATAATGAGGATTTCAACATGTATTTAAAGACTTGGTTATCTTATAAAAGGAAGGAAGCGAGTGGTGAAAGCGAGCAGGGTAGGCGTGGAGCCAAATAGAGGGCGAGGGCTCTGCAGGACATATAGAAAACCATGAAAACATAATGGGACTATAAGGGAATCCAAAGAACGCCTTGTGACTATGAGATTAAGTCTCTGCTGGCTGTGCTGCTGCTGACAATTTATTATCTTATTTGTTGAAAACGATGGAGCAAAGGTTCCCAAACTCTCTGCCCAGGGTCTGGTTAAAAGATTGAATCACAGCATTTGAGATTTATGGCTTAAAAACATATAGAAAAGTAAAAAGAGGGGATAGAGAAACGATTTGAGAAGGATTGATGAGGACTCTCTATGAAATTCTTAACAGTGTTTAAATGGTCCTATAAAAGCATTCAGAAAAAATGCAACAAGTTTGTGCAATCAAATCAAAAATTGTGTTGAAGAAAAACCTCACGTTCAACAGGGAGGTTAGAAGTGTGGGGCTCTTTATTCAGTATGGCATCTCACCTCCTATATGACAACAATTACCCTGTTTCACAGAGAACACAGTGTTGTCATAGCCATTCACAATAATGGAAATCAATCCCAACATGACTCTCAATTTATTTGCATGAATAAGTAATGTGCCCTTAATTTAGCATGCTTACTGAGCCCGAGCCTGCCGCTGCTTTTTTTAACGCAACTATTAGCATAAGAGAGGCTGATTCTTTTTAATCAACTAATAATGAATGTTAGGGGAGCTTGTTCAGACCTCACCATGAGACCTCACAGCTCACACACACACACACACACACACACACACACACACACACACACACACACACACACACACACACACACACACACACACACACACACACACACACACACACACACACACACACACACACGAACGAACGAACGAACCACAATACCAATCTGATGACCAATTAAAACAGCAATCCTCAGTCCCTGGTTTCTTCTTCCACTCTCTCTCTCTCTCTCTCTCTCTCTCTCTCTCTCTCTCTCTCTCTCTCGCTTCCTGGCTGCCTTTGCAGACACTGATTATATTTGGAATGACAGGTAACACTTCTTTATTCAAAACGGCACATTTAAGATAAAAGTGTGTTTTCTCGACTAAAACAGATCTGCAACTAAATTAAAGAATGTTAGCTTTCATTTCAGTTTCTGTAGACTTCAAACAAAGAAAGCTCCCCCTGTAATAGTTTTCTAAATTACTTTTACATTAGTTGAGTTTCCTCCGACCTGTTAATATGCACACTGGCTCGTGTGTGTGTGTGTGTGTGTGTGTGTGTGTGTGTGTGTGTGTGTGTGTGTGTGTGTGTGTGTGTGTGTGTGTGTGTGTGTGTGTGTGTGTGTGTGTGTGTGTGTGTGTGTGTGTGTGTGTGTGTGTGTGTGTGTGTGTGTGTGTGTGTGTGTGTGTGTGTGTGTGTGTGTGTGTGTGTGTGTGTGTGTGTGTGTGTGTGTGTGTGTGTGTGTGTGTGTGTGTGTGTGTGTGTGTGTGTGTGAACATGTGGGTACTGCTAGTGAGTGTGCAGTTATGGCTTTCTCCTACCTACATCCTGCAGGCTGACTGCCTGTTTTTGTGCCGATTGTACACTCATTGACTGCCAGTTACCCTGTAAAACAAGCTTTTCCTCCATCTTCATTTGTTTGAGACTTTTGTCCAGAAATTATTTAAAAAAATATAATAAATGTGAAAACATGAATTTCTTATGGAAGGAAGACACTTGAACAACTTTCATGTTTGATTAGACTAAATGGCTTAGTGCTGGACACCACAGCCTTAGAGGGAACATTCAGTACTTTGGTTCCCAACTTAGGGTCCAGGATCCCCAAAAGGGTTTTGCAAAAGATCTCAGGGAGCCAGGCTTTGTCTGCTCTGAGGTTCTCCAAATTAGATTTTCACATATTAACTAAATCATGATAACATGCTTACCGGGTAGTTTATACTACAGTCTTTTGGTAAGAAGTAGGGTTTGTAGGCCTGTTCTTTTAGGCTTTTGTCAGTAGAAAACAATAAAAATTGCTGTATATTTTGACAGCAATGTATCACTTTGTTGTGTGGGTCAAGGTGGGGTCTCTTTTCTTAGATACATGTTGAGGGGGTTAATGAAAAATAGGTTTGAAACACTGATGCAGCATAATTCATTTTAGTAAACAAACAATCAAATGTATTCCATATAGGTCATTGGTCTATAATGTAATCAGACGTGCAACTTAGTTAATTTCACTGAAACTATTAAAATATAAGAAACAGAATTCGTAAGGATGAAGTATTGTAGTGTAAAAAACCCCAAATATAATAATAATCAGTAAGGATCTCAAGGAGAATGCAAGAAGACATTGATTATTTTGACATGTGAAGCTAGCTAGGCTAGCCTACCCACATTGTCAAGAGCTTATGTGCAACGATCCTGCTGATGGACATTGTACACCAACTCAGCAGAGGCTGCGTATAGCTGTCATATTCATATTCCAGAAAGCCTTCATTCACATGTTTGCCTGAGAGGATGTGGAATAAGCAGCCTGAGAGCTGCTCAGCACAGGTTAGCGGCCCGCTAAAATTTCCATCCTTTAACCATATGTGATTAATATAAAACCTCTGCTGGATGTGCTTGATAGACTTTTATATGGGAAATCACAGCAAACAGAAAGCAAATGAAAAAAGCAGCCAGTCAGACTCAGTTAAGAAAGCAGCAAATATCCAAAGCTTCCTGCAGTGTGTTACTGAGTCAATGTTGAGCTGCGGTTCCTCTTTGCGTCCAGTTGGGTGAAGGTCTGATTCTCTGGAGCTCTGCCAGCCGCCGTGGCAGTGTGGGGATTCTTGAGTTTCCAAACCAGAACCAGAAATGGGCCAACTTTTAAGGCTCCACGGCTGCTCCCCGGGCATATTCTCTGACTACTGTTTCAGATCATTACCGAGCCGCAGTAATCAAAACTGATTCATGTACATTTTGTGTGTGTGGGTATGTCTGCTGCACATATGCATGCAACTTTGTGGTACTTGTAGAATTGCATGCACTGTATCAGTGAACATGATGATAGCTAATGTAATTAAATATTTTTTTACTCGAGCTTCCTTGAAATTAGCAGATGATTTAATTTAAAATCTTTCTTAAGTTTTTGTTTTTGAAACTTTTCCTTAAAAATGGAGAGCGTCCCGACCTCTGGCTGAGTCCAGTTTAAAGATTACACCAACATGTTCTATAGTCATCTTCTATGTGCTACTGATGAACTATGTGTATTGCAATGCAAAATATCAAAGCTCATTTTCTCTTTGTCCTTTTCTACCTTTGCCTATCTCTGTCTCTCCTTTCCCCCCCTCACTCAACCCCTCCCCTCTCTCTCTCACTCTCTCCCTGTGTTCTAGTGGGTACTCCTTACTACATGTCACCGGAGAGGATACATGAAAACGGATACAACTTCAAATCTGACATCTGGTCGCTAGGATGCCTGCTCTACGAGGTAAACTACGAGAATATGTGCACACACTGTCACCTTCCAAGTCGACTGTAGGAGTGACGTGCGAACACATCGGCTCTGACTCTCACACACACACACACACACACACACACACACACACAAACAAACAGACCATCCTCAATCCCACACATACAGTGGAGTAATATTCACCACCTGCACTGTGTAGATGTGGATGTACTGCATTTACATCCAGTTTAACTGGTCATAATTTGGAAAATAACAAACACACTTCTTAAGTAGGGTGGCACAATTAATTGCAATTTCACTGTTACTGCGATATGAGCATTGCAATAAACACATCGCAAATGTCTGAATTTACCGCAATACCTAAGAACAATGTTTTAATGCACATTAAGTGATGCTTTAGTATAAAGGTGAAGTTTTCACACCATTTTAAGACAGTCAGATGAAGCTCAAGCAAGCTCTCTGCTACCCTCACAATATTTTGTACCAATTTCATGGAGAAAGAATGCTGTCTGGATTTATTTTGGATTTAGGAAGGACATGTTGCAAACAAAGGTTTTGTGCAGATAGGACATGCAAACTGTGAGTTTTAGCTAAAATGCACTAATATTTGTATGGCCATCACAATGTTGAACAATTTTACCTGCACACAGCTGATTTTTATCATATTTTTCATATCCATAAGGTGTTTTTGGGCCATATTCCATGTGTTTATCCCGCCTGTTTCTGTCTTTATTTCAACTGCCCTCGCTCAGCTAAGGCCTAAGACTTTTTCAGTTAAAAGTTACATTGCCAGAGAACCTGCGAAACGTTGGAGATCAAGAGACAGAAGGGAACCGACATGGCCATGTGTTTTAGATAAGGCCGCCCAGTGACACTGACTAGTTTGATTAGTCAGGAGCGAAACACCACAGGGCTCTGCTGCAGACCACACCGAGTGGAAACAAGCCCAAGAGAAGGGAACAAAGGGGAGAAAGTGAGGAGGAGAACAATGATAGACATGGATGATAGCAGTCAATCTGATGTTTCACCTCGCCAACCTTCACATGCACTTAATACACACACACACTTCCAGAGACAAACTGTCGGCAGAGGAAACACCCACATTTTCCTCTCCTCCACTCTCCTAACTCCCCCGAGTTGCTGATCACTTGGGCTGCATTTCAACGCACCAGTGACTACAGCTTCTCTACAGCGCCTCGGGCATAGAGGTGGAGAATGCGTGAGGAAGAAGTTTTAGCTCAGCTTGCAGGTCATGGTTGCTCAGAGACCACAGTCCTTCATGCTAATTAGTTTCCCACAATGCATCGAGGCAATGCATGGCTTTGGTTGGCTGAAAGCAGTGGGTGCTGGAGGTCACATTCTGTTTTTCGTAGTTTATTATGTCTCTTGCTAGTGTGTTTTGCACAAGGAGGATGCTACTTTTACCATGAATACAAAACAGACTGCATCTGATTATGTGTCTCCTGTTGCATACTTTCTGCAGGTATGAGATTTTGGCACCACTGATGCCCTGCAAAATTAAAGTTAAACTCGTTTTGATGTTGTACATATTTAGGGAGACCAATTTTTTTTTTCATTTTTTAAATTTGGGTCAATTGTAAGATCAATTGCTGTCTGTTTGAACACCTTTGTTCTTTCTATTTTTGATTGTCTGAGTGGCTCTTTATCCCTTATTTGACACTGACATTAGGTAAAGACATTTATCAAACAATTCGATTGGTTTAATTGTAGCTGGAGAACCTCTGTTGAGGAAGTATTTCATGTGCAGCCTGGGCCCTGGTTGTTTTCCAGTTCCAGAGGGGGAGCAGTCCATTGATCTTTTATGACTATCACCCTAAAGAAACCTGCTAGGGGTCTGTGTCTGGACTGAATGCTTAGAAAGCAAGATAGAGGCCAGAGGTGAGAAGAGGGAAGGACAGAACAAGAGAGCCATAGAGAGAAAAGAGGAAGACTTACTGCTGAGGAGGCAGGGAAAAAAAGATGTAAGGGGTAACAAGTTTAGGAACCTATATAGGCATATAGGAAGCTAGAGAAGGGAAAGGAGATAGGCAGTAAAGGTCTTCGGAGAGAATGAAAAGAAATATGCGATAGAAGGTTAGAGGGAGCAGAGGGTAAGAAGTGGAAAATAACAAAAAGCAAGAGAAGGGTTATAGATAGCTGGAGAGAAGGGAAAGATGGGGGTGGGGGGGGTTCATTCAGAGAGAAAGAATTGCACGTATAAGAGCAGATACAGAACTCCAGCCATCAGGTCAAGGTGAGCCATGCAAGAGCCTGTGGAGATAAAGATTTTACAACCTCATTGTTACCAGAGCAGTGCTCACCACGCCATGCATATTCTCTTTGAAGAGCAGACTCCTGGTTTCCACTCTTCTTGGTGAGAGGGCTCCACAGTGCATTCTGTGTCAGGAAACTTACCTCTTTCTCAGACAAACTCGCTCCTCTATCTCCTCCCCTCTGCTATGTTTCCCTCCATATGCCTCCCTTTTCCTCACTTAACCTTCAGGCAGAAGGAATTCACATAGAAATCCACGCCTGATCCCTTTGGTACTCATTGATTTCACTCTGAACATACAGTAAGCACTGAGGATTGTGCTGCTGTATGTTTGTGTGTGTGTGTGTGTCCATGAGTGCGTATCTTTATCCCAGGGAGTTTGGTTCCTTGTATGAGAAACAGTTCCATTTGAGAGCGCCTGCCTTTTTTATTCTTTCGCCGGGGGGTTGGGAAAGGGTCCGAAGGGTCCCCCCGTCAATACCTGGTCATTGTATCTGCGTCTATCTTTATCTCCCATTCTGTTTGATCCCTTTCTTCACGTGTCCAAACTCATTACATCACCTGACCCTGCCTGGTGCCCCTCACACAAACCCGCTACGCTGTGGCACACAGGGATGCTGCAGCTGCTGTAGTTGTCTCCCAGGGTGACCGGGAAGGAGAGGAGAGGGTCCGGTCACGCACCAGCCGATGAGATTGTGGTCTCCTAGCACTCTCTGTCATGTATGCATTAGTTATTCCTGTATTAACTAGCTTGGTATTTAAAATAAATGCATTTTACACACACTGTAGGTCCCCGGCTTGTGCAGATGTTTTGTGGTTTGCTGTGTTTTGTATAAAGCTGAGCAGCAGAGGGGAATATCTTGAAAAGCTTTACTGGAATGTGCCTCCTTCCTGCAGGAGCTCAGCGATCCATACCTCTGACTGTGCTCATGTCTCATGCCTCCTGCTTTATTCCTCTACCTCCCCTCTTGTTTTGCTGTTGGTTTTATGAGACCCAAAAATGCTGGGCTCTGAGCAGCTGGCGTTTACATGCAATGAGTTGGCCCTGTGGCTAGCTCTCTACATGTTCTTAAAAAAGGAAGAAGGATTTTCGACACAAAGCCTGCTGCTTATCATCTTTGTTTTTGTCCTTCAGGTGTGGGTTTCGATGTGTTAACATAAATGTTATTCTTACCACTGTCCATATAATGCTATTCCAAATGTTGCCTAACAAATAATTGTGTGACGGTTGTCACAGTACCAGAATTTGACTATTGGACGATATCAATAACTGTTATTAAAAACCACGGTAACAAAAATAGAAGTCCCAGGCACTAGATTCTAAGTAATTTATTGTTTGTAATTACAAAAAATTGCAAGAAACTCCTGCATGTCAGTACGGGAACGTTGCTGTAAATTCTACAGTTCTTTCTGTCTTTGGGTTAAAAATATGACTGAAGATGTTTTTTTAAAGTTTCAGTTTTCTTTGATACTTTCGATAAATAAAAAAACAGACTGCATTGGTTAAATACACATGGTATCAAAACACCTTGTTAAACTTAAATTTGTACACAGTATGACAGATCTTTTTACTCTTCTGCTATACAATAGTATCCATAACCTTTGATGTGTGCAGTGCACCATGGCATTTGTAAAATTGAGAGTTGGTAGGCTAACCATTTATGAAAACCCATGCAGTGGCTTTGTTTTCTCCTGAGCATTACACTTTTACTTTGTGATATGAGTCACTTTGTCTATTTTAGGAGAAACTAAGAAGTCTACTTAAAACCCCAGATTGTTCTTTTGACCCTTAAACTTGTGTCATCAAACAAATGAGAGGCAGCGAGTTGATTAGTTGGATCAATAGATGTAGGTAGGGGGATTATTTTTAACTGTTTTGTTTTTGTGCTAAGCTAACAAGCTGAAGCTTAATATTTCATGGACATATATGCGAGATATACTGACTTACACATTCAACTCTTATCAGGAAATAAAATAATTGCATATCTTAAAAATGCTGAACTGTTCCTTAAAATGGCAAAAATAGAAAAGTCTCACTGTAAGTCTAACTACACTGGGATGGGACCGTTCCTTCATTCTTTTTCCTCAAAAATCAAACCCACTAGAACAATCTGCTCCTTTGATTTTCGTCCTCCATTCTTCATCTTCTTATCTTTCTTCCCTCCCTCTCCCCTTTTTAGTGTGTTGAAGTGAAGCAGTCATGGCTCCACTGGGTGTAGGTATATTTTTAATGACTGTCCCTACACTTTGACTTATTGCCTTGATTAATATATCATCATAAAACCACATGAAGGAACAGTGAGCACATAAAAAAGTCATGCTTTCCTCGCTTTTACTGTGTGTGTCTAAGTGTATGAGAGATATACACCCACATACAAAATATATCCTTTTTCATATGGGTGTTTATTTTCATGGAGCTATAATTTTATGTGTCCTTATAAATGAGTGAGAACTTGTGAGAAGCCTTTCAGTCCCAGGGTGGAACGGCCACAGGGAGAGAGAGGGGTTAGGGAGATCCTGGATCCTTATGCAGCTCCTTTAATTGGCGTACAGGGAGGGAAGCTAGAGAGAGAGAGAGCAGGATCACTTTTAATTAAGCTGGAAGGCCAAATCCAGACCTTTAACACGGACAGGGATGCTAGCTTTACATGCCGGGGCCGGAGAAAGAGCAGAGCCTGCCCAGCTGAAAAAGAGCCCAGGAACAAAGGAGGGAGGGTGTGTGTGTGTGTGTGTGTGTGTGTGTGTGTGTGTATGTGAGTGTGTGAGTGTGTGAGAGTGTGAGAGCGTGTGCCGGACTCTGTGTTTGCAGGGTTGTGCATACTTTCTGCCACCAGCAGCTCACACCCCTTAGACAGACAGCAGGCATGCGTGTGCATTGTATGTCTTTGGAATATCAATGAACCTTACACACACACACACACACACACACACACACACACACACACACACACACACACACACACACACACACAGTTTTATACTCACACACTGGGGCCTCAGAGGTCAGAGAGTGAGTCAATCATCTAACCTATTGCGACGACACACTCTGGAAAAAAAGGTGTGTGTGTGTGTGCGCTCAGAGCAGGGGGCCGGCAGCTGTCAGGGGCTAGGAGCAGCAGGCACTAATGAAGCAGATGAATAGTGCAAAAACTCCCAAATACAAACAGGACAGTTGACATTTTTCATCTGTCAAAAGCAGAAGATGCATGAAAATACGAGGGGGTCTTGTTTAACCCTTTGCCTCCTGGTGTCTGTAGCCGGCTGATTTTGTCTGTTTTTCTCCTGCTTACTGAGAAATGTTAAGTTCAGGGAAACACAATAAGAGGGTCCATTTGCCTTTTACACAACATTAAAAGGTGTTAAATAATTAAGTAATGAAAAGTGATTTCCAGCATTGTCCTTTCCAAGTCATTGAAACCAACGTTAATAATCAGCATTATTTAGTCAAGCAGTGCATCTCCTTTAAAGACAGCAAGCTGAGTCTGCCTTGCACTGCCCTCTAGTTTTTCTGCACTTACCGAGCTATCAGGTTTTATTTTTTGCAAAAACCAAAAAAAAAAAAACATTGCAAGATGACAGTTGACCTTTGTGATAAACGTCTCATGATAAAATCTGAAGTCTTTTTTTTTCTCTCTGGGCCGCTCAGGTCTCTTTAGGGCTGCGGCCGAGACTGTCCAATTAGCTGTTGATTATATTGAAACAGTTGAATCAATAGCTGTAACATAACGGGTATTTCAAATCAAAAGTGGACTCGTTTTTGGAGCGTGGTTCCATGCGTCTTCAGTATTAATGTCTTCAAATGCTGTAATGCACTGTATGTGTGTCTCAAAGGTTTTTTAGAATCTGAACCAGTGAGAAAAGACCCCCACTTTACTACATGTCATCAGTGACGTGTTGGATGTGTATGCAATTTCTGATTAAATTAAACAAGTTTCATACAATTATATTCACTTTTTGTTATTGGGAGCTTTAAATGGCAGCACCTATGCAAACTTATGAAGGACTGCGATCATCTTATTAGTTATTCAAAAGCTTGTTATCAGAGCTGTGCAGAATAGCAACTCAATCACATCTGTTTATAACTTCAACACATTTTTTTTTTATTAAGACACCACTAACTTAGTGATCAAACTTTCTATCTGGTAGCATTACTATGATACGACGGTCTGTACATTTACCACCATGCATGAAGTTAGCTGCAAAGTCATCCGTCCATGCTGATTCTGAGATTTCAAAGAATTACGGGATGGACTTTTTTCTGTTTGTTTGTTCTTATCTCTAAATCGCTTTAGAATCAAATGTGAAATCTTAGTTCACAGATATGAAGTTATGTTACTTATGGATTGAGATCATAACTGACAGACACAGGGATACAAATATCCTCACACATCTCATCACTGTGGGCCGCCGCTGTGTCAGTGTCATTGTTGCAGCAGAGAGGAGGAGAGGTGTCCAAGCGAAGACGGAGAGGGAGATCCTTTTTACTTTGTGCCTATCTGAGAGAATATCCTGAATAAGTGGGATCATTTGACTGAGTTTCTATCGTTGACATAATGACTTCCCACTGGAAGCTCGGGCCGAGACTCTGCCAGCTCTGCCCTTTAGGGTGCAAGGACTTTTTCCATCTGTGCAGGAAAAAAAACCAACCTTAAAGTTGATGTTTGTGTTACTTTTGTGGAATTGTCAAAGGGTTACATTTTATCAACATGTTTATAGAAAAATAAACTTTTCGGTTAAGCTGAACAAGAGCTCTGAATGAACATTTTCAGTAGTTTGTAAGAGGTAGCTGTCAAAGTTTATTTTTAAATCGGCAAACCTCTTAAAGGAATGCAGAGAAATGACCTGTAGGTGTTTGTTGCCGTACAAATGTTTGTATTCTCCATGGTACAGGAGGAGCCTGTCACAACTGTAACTGAACAACAGCTTCTTTTATTGTACGACTCCTTTAATGCTCCTAGATACACATAATTATATACTTTATACTTTTTGTTTGTTTTTTGTCTGATACCTGTGGAAGGTTGAAGATTCACACTAAGATGCTGTCCTCTGTATGGAACGATTCTGTTTGGATTAATATGTAGACATGTTGTTGTCGTTGTTTTTCACACTACCAATTAACAGGCTGTCAAACACGCCGCTCAGTTTCTGTATGATAGTAAAGAGACATCTGATTTTAGTTTTTTACTGTTTCTAATTTTAATCGATCCATTATGAAAAAGCTGTGTTGTCTTTCTCATCCTTTTTAGGGCCATTTTTGCTGCTTTTTCCTGTTTTTCCTCATTTATGTAGTATCAGTAACAACATTGAAAGTGTAACACTTATCTACATCACATGTAGAAAGAAACCTGTGATGAATTTAAATCTTGTTTAGCATTTATTTGAACGTCCTCTTCTCTGGAAGTCATTGAAGCATCATTTCAAAGTGCTTAGAGATGCCCTTTGGCCTGTTACAGGTGCAGTGTATGAACTTTCACACACAATACTTTTCTTTTGCATATTGAGAGCCTTTTTGTGCCCGGCAAGAAACTCCTATGTTATGATATAATTACCGCCGTGCTGCAGCTGACCTCTTCCTGTGAAATATTTAACAGTATATGTAAATAATGTGAACAAAGTCAGCAACCTCCAACGTCTTGGAGCAGATCTTCATTGTAAACACTGACAGCTATCCCAACCATATGCATTTGTCATAACTCATGTAATCTGACCGAACACGTGTTATTTATTTTGAAAGCACAGAATCAGGAAGAAGAAAAAAGAACGTGTTTTTGGATGCAAGTCTGCTGCAGGCTTCACCTTTGCATGCACCTTTATAGGAAGTGAGTCAGCCACTAAGCCTGGCAAAAATGGCATGCAATATTTTCTATTTTTAGAAAGGCAAGAGGGATTCCTCACCTTTTTCCACTAAGCCAACATCTCCTTATCCTTTCCACTCTTCCTTACCCTCCCTGTCTGCCTCTCCTCTCCTCTCCTCTCCTCTCCTCTGCTCTGCTTGCTTGCATTTGATTTCCAGAGTATACAGTTCCTCTACGACTCCAGCAAACTGAACAGTTCCCTTCTCTCAAACGTGTGCACTGCAACCGCTCCCCTCAGACTCTCCTCTGTCTTACTCCTACCCTTCATTTCTTCTCCAAGTTTTCCAAGAGGTCCTGAAGAAAGGATCTGCAAACTAGAGGAAAAACAAACATACAAGCTAAGGAAAGATGATAAGGATTTTTTCACTTTTGGTTAGCTTGAAAATGAGACCACCACTCATTCCGGTACAACAAAAACTTAAATATCGACCTGTTGTCTGCCTTTATTTGTTTCTCATACCGAAGCGCTCTTTAAATCAATAAGTCTTCTGTGTAGAACCAGTTGAAATTTGGACCAGGTGTTTCCTGGACTCTCCCTCAGCCTTTTGCTTTGGTCTTCTCTCCCTTCTCCTCTAACTTTGTCTGACCTTTGTCCTTCTATCTTTATTTTTCAGATGGCAGCCTTACAGAGTCCGTTCTATGGAGATAAGATGAATCTTTATTCCCTTTGTAAGAAGATAGAACAGTGTGACTACCCCCCTCTTCCCTCAGATCACTACTCAGAGGAGGTAAGTACTTTTTCCTTTCCTCCTGATAAATCTACTTATGGACCTGCTCAGTGTTTTAAAAAAAGAATCTACTCCAGAACTTCTTTTAAACAAACTTTAGAAAAGCATTAATTTTTGTAAGTCAACTCCTTTTTTTTAAAGAAATGGTGGACGGTTTCTCTTTCTCTGTGCCAGTTTGCTGATTTTTACTGGTGTTGACTATAAAAAAGAATTAATATGTAAGTGAAATCCGCCCAACTCTCTGTGCCACAGCGCAACGTAATCTTTCTCTGTGATCAAAAGGCCGGCTATGATTTTAAACCGTTTGAAAATTAAATGCACATATCAAAAGCATCTGGCCATGCTACAAAGTGAGCTGAAACTAAATTGGCTTGAGTGTCATGTTTCCCTTACTAAATGTTAAATCATCTGCTGTAATTTTTGCAGACTTACCCGTGCACAAAATGAAATGTAGTCGGGCTGTGGTTAAAGATGGCCTTATTGCTGATTGGTGATGACGTGTGTATGAATGCACGGCGCTTTGTGTTTGCGTGCCCTCTTTGTGTGGGTGGCATCTTTTTTTCTTTTCTCAAAGATATATATGAAGTCAAAACACATGCGAAAACTCTAGACACTGACTCAGAGGTACACATGCAATCAGGTACAAGATCCATTTAGCATCGACACTGTGCTTTGATACAGTGAATATGCACTGTTGTGTGTGTGTGAGTAAACTGCATTTACAGATCATATATATGTAGTTTATCTGCACACACAAGTCTACAGTGGCTTATTTAAAGTGCCGATCTTTATTAATGGCTGATTAGTCAAATAGTAAACCCTGATGGTGAGGAGGTGGGCTTTCAATGCACAGTGGTGTTTTCTTCATTAGGTTTATAAAGGCTAATTTAGTGGGGCCTCTGTGTGTGTGTGTGTGTGTGTGTGTGTGTGTGTTTGTATGTGCAGGACCAAATAGAAAAATGTGTATATTTTGTTACAACAGCTTCCTTACTCCACACATACACACTCCACACTGAGCTCCTGCGTTGCCCCACATGTCACCCCCATCCATGAGAAAGGGAGACAAAGTGAAAGAGAGAGGGAATGATAGAGCGAGAGACAGGGCGATGGAGAGATGGAGATGAGGGGGGTGCCTGCAGCGCCTGTCTGGATGTAAACAATGCTCCTGAAGGATCGGCAGCAAACTGTCAGCTGCTCATCTTTGTTGTGTCATTTAACCATCTCCGTCTATGCTCCCCCCCCACACGCCTCCCTTCACTAACTCCTACTCCCCCCTCCCTCCACCTGACACCCCCACCCCACTCGCCATGCAAAGAAGCGCATGAATATTTTACATATCTGCTCCCCCCCTCCATCTCTATTCTGTGGGACTAATTCTCAGACTGTCTGAATTTGCATCTTTCTCCCACTTTCTCTCTCTCTCTCACACACACACACACACACACACACACACACACACACACACACACACACACACACACACACACACACACACACACACAGACACACATACAAACACAGCGGCTGACGAGAACTCGTCCAAGCCGGTGCCATGCAACAGCGGCCATGAAGTCGGCAGATGGTTACCATAGCGACCTCGCGTAGATGTTATTTTTTTCTTTCCTCCCCATCTTTTATTCTCTTCTTTTTTTTTAATGATGGCGGTGGCTGTTCCGCCTGCAAGCCTGTCTATCTATCTGCTCCAATCAGCCGCTTCGCTTGGCTTCAAGTGTAAGCGTTGTCTCCGGATGGCAATGGAGTGGCATCAGTGTATGCGTGCGAGTGGGTGTGCCTGTGCATGTTTGTGTGTGTGTGGGCCTCAGGTAAAAGTGAAATCAGTAAACCATTAAGCGATTAGTGCGCTAACCCAGCCTGGTGTCTCTGCCTCAGCTCGAGTACTTGTTGCTGTGTAAGTGAAATTAAAGACGGAGCTCTTTAGGAGGCATTAAAAGACGAGCAGGTCTGAGTTTTATTCATTCAAAGATCTGCCTTTTTTTTTCAAATGTACAATGAAATCTCAATGTCACTGACTGTATTATTTCCCTCTTTACCTCCTTACCAACTCCCCCCCTTCCCTTCCCGCCCCGCCCCGTCCCTGTCCCTTTCACCAGCTGAGGAACTTGGTAGATATGTGCATCAACCCCGACCCGGAGAAGAGGCCGGACATCGCCTACGTGTACGACATTGCCAAACACATGCAGAACATGACACAAGGCAGCTAAGCCTGGAGTTACACACACTTTAGCTTGCAGAACTCCTTCCCTCCCCCCCTTTGCTTTAGATGCTGGACTCAGACACATCTATCAGCTTTTATACGATAACTAACTCATAAGTTAAGCCCCCTGTGTTAAGTAGAACGTGCTACATATTAGTATTTTAAAGGTGATGGTTCTGTTTATAACATGATGTAGACACCAAACCTTATCTGCGCTAGGATAAAGATTTAAGAGATTTAGCTTAGCTGTCAGACAGAACTCCCCTTCTTTAGACTTACAGTATATAATGTTACATCGCTGAGAGTCAGTGTATTGTAACTCACGTGTGTGGGTTTACATTCAGTGAAGTCAAAGCGTTCTTTAGCAGCTGTGCTGAGCAGATGCTACACAGAACATGAACTCTTCATATGAAACAGTTCATGCAGATATCACCTAAAATGGCCTTGAAGGCTTTTGTTGGGTCTCATGAGTAGGAATAGGTGTTGTTCATTTTAGGGAAACGTAACAATCCACGTCTTTATTGATAACACTATGAATACTTTCTGTTCTGAGCTTGCTCGTTAAAACCTTGATGTTTTCTTGACGTGACATTTGAACACATCATTCTGACATTTTATTTACCTTTGCCTTATAGTCATTCCACTGCACATGCTAATTAGTGATACAGTATACTGTATGGGTGTAGAAAATTGCAGAACCAGCCTAAGTCTCCATGAAACAGAACAAAATTAGCAAACGTCTCTGAGTGCAGGGTGAGTCTTCAAAAATGTCAAATATTTAACAGAAAGAGAAATTACAATAAATGTAATGTAAACATACTCTATAATGCTTTAATGGAATATATTGTGCAGATGATATATTAGCATTTAACACAGGAACGCTGAATTAAAACCAGGAAGTTGTATATTTCATTTCATGGGGACTTTAATAGAACCGGGCTTTGATCCTCATCCCTGCTCATGAGACCTCTGGACAGCAAGTGACACAAAAAAACACAGCCTGAAAACTTTGAGCACAACAGTTAAGTTCAAGTGAAGAGACTTTCACTCAATGGCAGAAAAAAGGGAGAGATATAAAAGAGTGTTTGATGGTTGAAGCTTAGTTGTGTTGCACTTTTGACCCTGGTACTGGAAGTCTGGCAGGGTGTTAATGTCTAATGAATGTATAAGGAAAGGATCATTTCAAGGGTCAACTGGAGACGTGCACGGAGGAGAACATGGGCAAGTGTCTCCAGGACACTTTGAATGTTAGTCATTTTGACATCTATGTATTGTTTTTAAACATTTTGAATTCTTTTTTAGGAGTAGAAGCTGAAACTAAATGTCAACTGACACCTGAGTGTTCCTCCTTTGCTTGACTTCTTGCTATTAAATATTGCAAGTTTTTTTTTTTTTTTAAGGAATTTAAAAACACAGTGAGAGAAAAATCGAAACAAAAAGTTCTTATCGTTGTCCAGTGGATGCTTTCGACCCTCCAGAGGGGGTACAAAATGTTATTGTTAAAGTTGCTGTGTAAGTTTGCAGTCGAATTGTCTTCTTAAGTAACGAATAATGTTGGAGAGAAATCAGGGTCTAGCCTTGTGTAACCGTCCGCTTCACAAAGAAAATCACAGCGTAACTACCTAATTTATGTCCTCAGCTGAGAAACCAAAGACACAAAAAGAGAATTTAATGTAGGATGTATCTTCTTTTAAAGTTTAACAAAGAAAAAAAATCCAACAACAAAGGAACTCGTGTTGTTTTACTGTAGATAGTGAGTTCCTGTAGTTGTGAGACTGTAGTGGCCTTACATTCATGTGGCAGAAGTCAGCAGTGGATGAAACTACAGTATATAAACATATACAGTATATGTTGTTTTTACGCTTAATAGGTTTACACCGGGGGCTCACATTTGACCAGCACTGACTTCCACTGGTTTACATGATTACAATGATGTCACCTGAGAGGGTAAACAGTTGTTGATGACGCTGTATTTCAGAGCAGTATGACTTATCTTTTAAAATGATCAAACACGGTGTCAACTGTTCAATGCAAATATTGGACGAGTAGGCCCATTCTTCTTTTTATATTAACATTTAATGACATGTTCTATAAAAGAAATCAAAGCAAGACAATGGAAGTTATTTTGTTTTGTTCAACAGAATATGTGGATAGTGTGTTAATAGCAGTTATTTGTGACTTGCAAATACATTGTTTGCAATTGTGCATCTTCTTCTTCTTGTTGTTCCTTTTACAAAACCTTTGTATGACCTTTTGTTTCTATATCAGTAGTCATGCTTTGTATCCATCCTCCTCTCCCACAGTTCTGCTCTGTCTTGAATCTTTGTCCTCTCTCTCTCTCTCTCTCTCTCTCTCTCTCTCTCTCTCTCTCTCTCTCTCTCTCTCTCTCTCTCTCTCTCTCTCGTGCAACTTGCAAACTATTTTGTGACAACTCTGCTTGTATGTTACAGAGGTATCTATTTTAAGACCAAAGATCCATTTCAGATATAGTCAAAAGGTTTCAGAACATGTGATGGCTGTTAAATGGCTGTAAGTGTGTCGTAGATGTCGTGAGACATTGCAATGGCATGTAATGCCTCTTCTGCTTTTTGAAAAACAATATTTATAAGGTGTCTTCATCCATCCCCTTCTTATGATCATTGAATATGCAGTATAAAGTCATGTTGCATTGCCTCGAATGATGTCCCTTTAGTAATGGTTATTGTTTCTCTTTATGTACACAAACTTTTTTCTTTTGTTGAAACCCTCAAAAAGAGACGCTTTGCAAAGTCACTTTAATGATCATGGGACATTGTTGATGGGGAGTGCTTTTGGTCTTTCTATAACTTACGTTGACTCAGTTTACATTTCCACCGGCTCTCTGTCCACGTCATGGAACAGTCCAGGGGGGGTTCAGAAAATAAGAGATTTAAATGGATGTTTTAGGATTTGGTTTTTTAGCTCTTTTTTTTCCCTTCTCTTTTTTTTTTTACATTTCATGTCCAATTGAAGACCCTCCTCACAAACGCATTGTATGGGAAGTATTGTAATAAAGCTTTCAGTTTTTGTTTGGACATTAAAGTGTGTACTTGAAGCTCTTAATGAGGTTTCACATCATGTCTGATCATCAGAACCAGCACAGCTGATACCTGAAAGTACAGTTTGACTAGTGATGGAACCAGCTGAAGGGTAAGTGTGTTTCTAGAATGATTCTGTAACACAAAGTGATGAACAACAGGATCCTGAAATTTACTATAAAACATCTTCCTCTATTTGCCTAAAAGTCACAGTGACAAACATTACCTTTCCAGTGATAGAGGGGACACCTGAACAGACTCAATGTCCAGACTTAAAAAGAGGATGTAAATGGTTACCATTTTACCCTGAATAGAACAAAACATGGTGTTAGGTGGGGGTAGTTTCTGTAGTAAATGTTCAATGATGAAATCGTGAAGCAGACTGTGGATCATCTTTTATTCGGCCGTGGTCAGACAACACAGCAACAGAACACACGGCTGACAAATTGCTGACCATCGCTGGAAAAGCATCATCCCAACAGTGTTGCTTATATTCTGTTAGAAAGTACAGCCTACAAGAGAGACTTCCAATAGGCTAGAAAGAAGACATTAGCTTGACTTCTGAATGTCAGACATATACTGTACATTTCTTCAGTCTCAGAGAATCACCTTTCCTTTTCAGTTCACAACATACACTTAAGCTCAAATCCAACTATAACTCTGCTGCTATGAGATGTCTAACACATGTATTACAGCTACACAGACCCAAAAGAAGAATAACTCTCAGATGGTTGACAGAAGTAAATGATATATCCACAAAATTACCAAGATAAATGAATTCATGAAAATACGTACTAACACATGGGAAATAAAAAGGTACATTGAATAAACTAAGCATCCTCCGATTGAAGGCTAAAAGAACACCGTCCATCTGCATGAAGACATAGACTGGGAGCATGCTCGCATTGAACTCGTTTGCAAAGGTTTTTATTGGTACTATTGTAGCCGTAAAGTTGTAGATGTTTTTTTTTTATTATTAATACAATTTCACTTAACAGTTGCAACTTTTTTAATCAATATTATGCAGTGAAACGTAGATCGAAGATCAGACCAATAAGAAAGCATAAATCTCATCTCAAACAATTCATGAAGAAAATATGTTTATAAAAAATGAATGAATTCAGTCAAAGAGATGCGAACTCAACCCGTCATATTCATCGCCTGCAGGTGGCAGAAGTTGCTTCTTGAGTACATCCACATCTTTGCCTCAACAGGACGTAACGCTGTAGTTTTCACTCATGAACATCAGGTCCAGAAATCTAGTTTGGACAATCTAACATGGTAACAAGAAAACAAAAAAAGTATAACAATGCAATCCATTTTACATAGCAGCAGTTTGAAAAAAAAAAAAACGTAACTTAAAAGCTTGCTTCGGTTATCATAGTTGAGGAGAGGACTGTAAAATAAGCAGACACTTTGACAAAGGTGTGTCATCAGGAAGATTCAACTGTCACAAAGGACTCATTTAAACTTCAGATATAAGTATATACAGTATAATCAAAGAAAGGAAAAGAAGAGGCGGGATGTGAGAGAGTTTTCTCTATCCTATTCAAACAGTTTACGAGCCAGTGTAAACAGACGCGTGCAGAATATATTTCTGTGGATTTGGTGATTGGGTTGGTGATACCTTCCATCCGGACTTTATTCATCAGTGCGTCTTGATGATGTCATTCAGATCGAGGCACATTTTCATAAACTACAGAGGTGAAAACAAAAGCATTAAATTGTGCAGCTTATTGATGGTAGCTCGTTAAAGTGATATTCTCTTGGAAATACTAAACTAAGACATTTTTAAAGTTGCTTTGAGACGATACGTTTTACATTTCAGTACTTCAGAAACAACAAGAAAACTAACTTTACTCACTTGCATGTGATTCAAGCATCACATCTCTGTTCACGGCACTGTGGAAGAAATAGTGAAGACTGTTGTTATGGAATACAATGTTTATAAGATGTACTATACATTGATCTAGACATTTCAAGTACGGAAGCTGAACTTAACAAGTAAACTAGGAACATATTTCATTTTTTGGCATGTCCTAATTAATCTGATTTCGATCTAAAAAGCAAAGTGGGACTCAAACTGATGCAGGAGAAAAGAGAGGGATTCTTACTGGGACTGTCTGCGCTTGAGAATACAAATCTTGTAGACAACCAAAAGCAGGGCCACAGACATGATGATGAGGAACCCAATGACAGCTTTGTCATTATCTGTAAAGTAATGAGGAAATGATACCATAAAGGGAGCATTTATGTTAAAGTTACACTGTATGTGGAAAAAAATAATCTAAATGTCATTTTGATATAAAACAGCTCTTACATTGAGTGTGAACATCTTGGCTCCTCAGATTTCCCACTAATCGTTCATTGGCAGCAGCCACCTGGAAATAAACAGAAAAATAACCTTAATCAGGAAATGTAGTTTTTGAAGAAACAGAGAAAACATTAATAAATCCATCACATATAAATAATCTTGTGAAAACAAATATTGGGATCATACAAACCTTCAGTGTGTATGTTGTAGAGTAGCTCAGATCTTTGAATATAAAATTACATGTTTTATTTTCTTTCTTTTCCTCATTGTCACCGTTATAAAGACGTGCAATGTATTTCTCTCCAGGTCCATAAAATCTTCCTGTAATACTGCAGGTTACTTCTATCACATTGTGCTCTGGTTGATTCACCGACTGTACAGAGATATCAGCTGGTACTGTGGGGAAAAAACAACACATGTTTCACTTTACAAATAAGACTCCAATTGTCACAAAGTCTCCGAGAGAAACATGGAGAATGACCACTTTTATTTGAATCAGAAGTCTATTATTAATATGTTTACTATTTATTCTTCACTGATCGCTGGAGCTACTTTTTAATTTCAATTATTACAAATGTAATCTCATGCTGCTGTCTTTTAACAGTCAAACGTATCATCAAAAAAAAGCTGTTTTGGCAGCTGGGTTCAGTTAATGGCCTGATCATCTGACACCTTCACAGCAGCAGAGTTTACAGGAATAAAAAATCACATCATTGAAATCTTCTTCTTGCAGGTGGACTCTTTGTAGCTCATAAAGAGGCTTCAGTATAAATATAAGTCTGTTTTATAACCAGACTGAGTAAATGAAGTATTTGATGTCACAGTTTGAGTCTTCTCTTTAAAAAACACTGACTTTCAGAAACACATTCACTTTGACTGACGAACAGTTGTCTTAACTTAATATTCAACAACACATCCAATACATGACCTGAATACATAACCTGGATAGTCTGTTATTATTTTACACGTTGACTGTAATCATCTCCAAAAGAAACATTTGTTTAAACGTACTGCCAATGTGAGTCCTCTTAGTAACTGAAGTTCCTTGGCCAACATTGTTTTTCTTGTAGCGGGGTTGGACATGACAGTCATATTCGGTGTACGGTTCCAGTCCTTTAATTAAACATGTTCCTCCTCTTCTTGGACTTCTGTCTAGTTTGTCTGTAACAAGGGTTGCAAATTTCAGTAATTTTTCTTAACCGATAGTTGAACATGTTAACAATCAATAATCGATTAATCATGAATAATTATTGAGCTACAAAACGCACATCTTTATTTCAGTTTGTTTCATTGAAACCATTATACTAGCACAACAGTTACGTGAAACATGAATTCATTAAATACAAACTATTTAAATGACTAAAAAACAAGGCTCTCGTTTGAAAACAGTGCTATTTTTAGTGTTTAACTGTCCTTATTCAACGGTGTTGCCTAACAAAACAATGCCAAACGTGGCGCTACCGCCTTTTCTAGACTAATAAGGCCGACCAAATGAAACACCTTTTTAAAATCAACATACAGTGCTGTATACAAGTGAGATAAAACCATTGAACCTCTTCACAATAAACGTAATCCTTCTGGTTTGTCGGCTGTTTGAGAGATGTAATATATCTAACCGTTCAGGAGTGAGTTGTGAGCACACAAAATACATTACTCACCACATGTGTTTATCAAATGGAAGCCGGTTACATGTGAACACCGGAAAACAGATTTTCTTCTTTTCAGAAATTCTTAATGGTTATTAATCGATGACTGATTAATCATTAACATCCCTACCTGTAACACAGTTTCACTCACTGTTTTGTTGTGTTTGACTGAACAATGAGGCATTTAACACCAATCAGTCTGTCAGTCAATCAACAAATCAATCATTATTTGTCAGTGGAAGTTCATCAGATCTAGCACTGCAAACCAAATCCTCTTTAGTAAACACTAGTACTGGTACTGGGGAAGCACACCTTACAGTTAACACATCAAAGTTCATGAATTGTTTGGCTTGTTTAGTGAACAACCAGTCATTTACTGATTTAGTTTTAAGCTGTAAATATCAATATTTTTACTTTTTACTATGTATTGTAAAAAGGATATAAAGAAACAATGTGTTTGACGGTACAACCCCAAAGTCCAAACTGTGACGCCTCTGTGAGGTCACTGATTTGTCGGTCACATCCTCACTTTTTGTTTGTATGGTCAAAGTAATCCTGATCACTGTGAGGATTTATAAGGATCTTAAAACGCTAGTGTTAGCTCTATTTACCCTCTTTGGGGACCAACTACTGCTGGTGGATCAAGAACATGTGGGCTTCTATCTGAGCACCATCAGCTAATTTACCATTGTGTCACTCATCTGATGACAGATGAAAAATGAACAGACATTAGTTCAACATAAATTCTTCTTCAAGATTACTATCCAACCTTTATTATTTTAATGATATTTCAAATCAGGACTTGACATTTAACTTCAGGATTTATCTTCAACACACTTTGATTTGACTTGAACTCAGGTAACAAACATCTTTTATCACTCAGGATGCTAAAGTGTTAGCATGTAGCATCTTCTAAATTTCCAAATCATATTTAACTATTTAGGTGAACTGACCAGTTAAAGAATCTGCAAAAAACAAAAATTACATCCATGTTAACTTAATAAGAGAATTGGGGAGACACTCTGAGTAGCTTTACTTACTGTGTTCATGTTTGTAATGAGGGGACACAGGGACACAACTGCAGACATAAGAGAACTCTGGATAGTTGGTTAAGTCAACTTTACAATTCTGACTGTTTGTTGTCCAACTCAACTCAACAGAAGTGTTGGTCACCGTCGTCTTTGGCTCAGAAGTTGTAAGACCTGTAAGAACACATTAGACATCTGTAAGAATGAACTCATTATCTGATGTTTTTCCGTCCCAAGTTATCTCAGGATACAAGCTGATTGTTGCTCTGATTGAACTGAAGTAGAGTAAACATACCACAGTCTATGTTGAACTCGATAGCAGTTGTGTTTTTGATGGTAACATTGTTGTCCTTGATCTGACCCGTACAGCTGTAGTCTGTGAAGGGATCCAGCTCAGTCAATAGCTTGGGCTCACTGTATTCATCCATTTCTGAGGAAACAAAAGAATGACATTTCTTCAACAACTGCTGTTTGTGCCTAAGTGCCTGTGAGCATTTATCTTTAGACTTTAGAACAACAATATCTCCACCCCCTCTTACATTTCAGATTGCTTCAATTTTAATTGAAACTGTAATTCCTTTTCATCGCTGTCTTACTACAGTGTAAGTATTCAATGGCACATTTTTTTTTAACTGTTTTACTGTAAATCAATTCATAATGTTGGCAGACATAGTTTAATCTCACTTACCCAGACACGTGTATTCAATGGTGAGATTTGTACAGCTTGGAGGTAATCTTGCTTCTATTTTTGCAGGAAGTTCAGTCGGAGTTTCCTGTTTTATTTCACTTGCATTCAAATCATCTGTAAAGACAAATAAAGTCAAAATATTAAACATGATGCAATAAGATCGTCACAACATGTTATTCAATAAATATGGTAGGACACTACTATACATACCAACAGGGATGCTTTTGGTGAAGCTGAAGGAAGAGCTCATACACTTTCCTGAAGTGAAGGTTGTGGTCAAGTCTGTGCAAATGTCATCGATACCAGGTTTGATACAAAACTCTGTAGAGTCAGTGGGGCATGGCTTTGCTGTAACATTATTAGATGCTGACACTGAAGAGCCAATGTTCCAACCACTCCTGTAACAAACATATCCTGGGATGCAGCTACCGTCTTCAATGTCGTTTTTGTCTGAAACAAAAAAGTGATGCACAAATGTCTCTCCAAACTCAGTGCTTAACTACAAAGAAAAAAGATGCTATTCGATAATAGTTATTTACACTCACCCATTTCATTTGTGAGTTCAGAAGTTTTCTTTCCAGTAGGGCTGCAGAACGTTTTGTTGCCAGCACTGTCAATAAATGCCACATCATGTGTGTATTTAGTACAGGGCTTCAGGTGTTTGATCTCATGTGATGAGGTTGGGTTGGTGTGGTGAGAGACGTGTTCCTCTCTGGTCTCAGGATGGGCCTCTTCATTGATGTTTATGGTGTAGGTACCAGTGGTAGAGCTTGTAATGTCTATCTTGAAGCCAAACTTGATGGCTGAGACAGCGTAAGAACCTGCACATGATATCAACAGAGTCATACAATTGCACTCACTGTATAAATCTACTGGAGTTGTAATGTACAGTAGTTTTTAAGCCCATCGTCATATAGTCGTTAGAACCTCTGGGAGCAACCCATTATTTGTTGGCCATAAAAGACATCCAGACAAGACTATTTTCTGTGTGAGAATTCTACTGGTAACTTGAGAGTGGAGAATGACATTTGGGTTGAGAGAGTCTAAAACCAGATTGTTAGTTGCACTGCTGCAGATGTCTGTTTAAAGACATTTAAGCGTAAAGGTTGTCAGATAACAGCTGATAGGAGGATCCAGGATTACATTACAACAAATTACATTCTACTTTCTTAAACTAATGCATAAGTGCAGTTCCTCAAGTGTCCACTTGAGGCTGACTCTAATCCCCCAGAAAAACCACGATAGGACCCCGTTTAAAATACCCTTTTTACATCAGAAATAAATGTTTACAGCCTGGCGGAACAAAACGGTTTGGTCTTCTTAGCTCATTTTTGTATTTATAACATCTTATAGAGGATTCATTATATGACTCTCTATTTTGATGGTAAGCTTTAAATCAATGGGGCATGGATTCTGTGAGAGTTAGGTGGAGCATGCTGGCTTTCATTCAGTCACTAAACTTTACCTCTTAGTTGCGTTGATGTCATTGGTCGACACAAACAACCACAAACAACATGGCTATCTGTGTGGTTTATGACTTTAACTGGCTATCAGTTTGGACTCAAGCTCTTCTAATGAATTATTGTTTTATTATATTTATATTGTAACGCTTTGACCAGGTATGCACTTGGCATACATGGTACATTTATTTATTTATGAGCAAGTGCATAGGAGTCAGGATTGTTGTGGGCTTTCTCTGGAGAGATTTTGGCGTACAGTAGTGATGAGAACACAGATATTTGAAGGCTCATGGTTTGTGTTGGTCACACGCCTCTCTGTCCCCAGAGATACGAAGAATGCGTGAGGTCAGTCCATTCTTTGCTTCTTTAGTCTTAACAGCTGTGCTCAGCCACCAACAACACACAGAGTCTCACTCTCTGCAGGGTAAGCTAGCTAATTCACCAGCTAATAAATCAACCACGGGTGTTGACTGTTTAGCTTTGATAAACATTAACTTAACATTTGCCAACCTCTTGCTCCTCTCCAGCACCATCTTTCATTTGAATAAAGTCACGTCAGGCTTGGAAATAAGATAATTGGTCAATGGACTTGAGCTTGTGTCTCACTTTTCTAGTCTTCTAAAGTTCTTTTACAGCGCGGAGCACACCTTACCATTCACACCCATTCACATATTGATGGCAGAGGCTGCTAAAACAACATGGTTCTGAGTTGAGGCTTTCAAAAAACTCTTGAAATAAATCTGTTCAACTCAGCTATGGGCTAGATTAATTGTGTTGCCTTATTATTATTACCTACTACTTACATTGTGGAGTCGTTTTTTTGGTGGCTGGAGAAGATTCACCCGAGATAAGAAAAGACAAAAACAAAATATTAATGCATGATTATAAAACATTAAAATACTTTTCCAAAGCAGCTTAGAAGGGAGCTTGTGTTTGGATTCTTCTTTTCAGGGTTAGTTACCGAGTCAAAAGAAAAATACAATCTTACCACAGTCCTGTACAAGAACAAACATGGAGCTTTTTAATGAGAAAATCCCAACCTGCGGTGGGCGGAGCCATTGTGGAGTTGGTGTTTGGATTTGAGGTCTGGTTGTGAGTGGTGTTTGTCTGAGGGTCTTTTATCTCGCTGGTTGAAATGGTTGTGAGCGGAGGTGTAAAGTAACGAATTACATTAACTCGCGTTACTGTAATTGAGTAGTTTTTTGGTGTGATGAAACATCTGTGCTTTGGTCAAAATATAACATGAATCAAGCACCAGAGGAGGTTTGTGACCCTGTATAAACCAGCTCTCTCAGAACGCTCCGTTTTGGTGTGTGTGTCTCTTTAAATACAATGAGACCCCCCTGAGTTTCACAGTAGACATCACTCCTGTAGCTAGAATAAAAATGGCAGACCTGCGCTAAAGTTTTGCTCTTGGCTGGGGGTGGAGTCCATGTGGGGAGAAACCAGGGGAGAGGAGGGTATTTTTTTTCACCAGAATCCAACTTGTGATGTCACAAGTTGAGAAAATTTGAAACGGAGCATTTTTCTCTCTGTGTGGTAAGACTTATGCAGACCACAAACAAAGGACTGGATGGATTTATGTCACATTTTGTGGTTAGATTACTGAAATATATGTTCAAAACACTGTCAAATTGGATTTTCTAAATATGTCCCCTTTAAGTAGGTTTTCTGTTAAGTATTGTAATTCTCTACATTTTAAATCACATCCGTTACTGAGTAAAAAATGTTGACCTGCTATGAATGATATTCCCTCATTGCACCAGAGCGACAAGAGACAGAGAGACCCTTTTCTTAGCTCGATGCCACTTCAGCTAGTGCAGCACGGATAAGCACTTCCATCACAGAGGGTCTACCTGCTGAAGGTGTGTTTAAACTGATGTCTCATTGTCTTGTTGGGTGTTATAAGCTGCAGCAACTTAACACATCTCAAAATATAAACTTCAAACCAAACAGATTCAGTTAGAATCTTCAGTGCAGCCTACTAAGAGGTGAACATTACAACATCTTATACAAACTAAAATAGGCTGATTTTAAAACAATAAATGGATTATCTTTCATATCAGGTTTAGTTGCAGCTATTTGAGGACACAGCTGCTTTTGAGATGAAGCAGCCTCAGAATAATAAAACTAAAAGAGCCTGTCAGTATTTTCTTAAATAGCTGAAACATTTCCCTTCATAAAACAGCCGATTACTTGAACATTATGAGCCTTGATTATTAAATTATCCATCATTAAACATGCCTCTGGTTAAAAAAAGGGGGAAATCTTTTTTTAATGTCTATATGTATATTTTGTTTTTGTCAATGGGATCGAAAAGGAAGTGTTTATCTGAAAAGATTAATCTTTGTAAAGGTTTGCCTTTAATTAAAACAACTTTGAGATTTAAATCCTTGTGTCCTTTTTTCACTACCGAGAGCTGCGTTGTTTAAAAAAGTAACTAAGTAACTTTTACTTAAAGTACATTTTAAACGACCTACTTTTTACTTTTACTTGAGTACATTTTTAAACTTGTACTTAAGTAAAATGTTATTAGAGTAACAGTACTTTTACTTAAGTACAATATATTAGTACTCTTTACACCTCTGGTCTTACCTGATATAATATCTATTTCATATTTCAGGAGAAGAATATTATTAATAAAACATTTCTTTCATAAACAGTTATGATGTAAAAAAGACTTGGCAAATGGAGATTTATTTAAAGCGTTCTTTCAAAGCATTGACTTTCATCAGACTAATGAAACTGTTCCTGCAGGGCTGAGGCATTATCAGGTCACAAAGAGGAAAAAGCGGCCATTTTGATCTGACTTTCTGTAAGAAGCAACACTGTGCAACCTGGTTGCCATGACAATGCGGCCTTGCGGTTTTAGAAGGTAAACCACTATTTCCTGCTTTGCACTGAAACCAACCTTCAACCAAACTTCTTTAAAAGATTGAGGAAATATAGTTTATTTATGAATATCAGCCTTACATCTTTTATCATTAACACAAATATTAAAGTGAATCTTAGAGCTGCTTGACCTCAACCTCTAGAATGATCCTAATCAGTCCTCCCTGCTAAGTTGCTTAGTGCTCATGATGGATTCATGTTGCGTCATTGTAGATAAGAGAACAAAGAGTAAGGTCTTTTACCCGCTCTTTTGTGAAGTGTCTTGAGATAACATTTGTTGTAAATTGGCGCTATATATATGATGATATAATTGAATGTGTTTACATTTTATAGTTTGTATTTTCTATTTACTAGTTGCACATTTACCTGGAATTACAAAAGAAGAAAAAGTATAAACAATTGCAGCTTGTGACCTATGGAGAACTGAATATTTCTGAAAGCTTTCTTTATGTCAAAAGCATTGGCTTCCATCAGACAGATATAACAAACTACAAGGCTGTGTCATTCACAGGTCACAAAGAAGAACTTGCGGCCATCTCGATCTAAACTTCTGTAACAAAAACCTCCTTGCTGTGTCAGACGGCAAACCACTATTTCCTGCTTTGCACTGAAACCTAAAACATCCCTGTACTTAGAAATTTAGTCTCAGTTTTAACAGACTGCTGGCTAAATATATATATATATATATTTATATATAATAACTTTATTTATATAGCACCTTTAAAAACATGGTGCTTTGACATACAGCAAAAGGCATAAACAAAGCAAAGCAAAATAACCAGAACAATAAAAGACCACCAAACAGCATTTACGTAAAAAAAAAAAAAATTCAATACCACAACTCTCCTTCAACTTATTTACATGTAAATAAATTACAGGTGAGTTGTGTTTTATTCTTCATTTCTCACTCATTGTGTCACAGATTGAATTTTGGAGGCTCGGTGTGCTCGGATGAAAATGGTTTCAGCGCTCACGAGAATGTTGAATCTCAACACAGAAATGTTTAACTGAAAACTACATTGATCTTCAATGATGGTTTTACATTCTCACTGTCTAAATACAAATGGTCAAATGTATGAAAAAGTTTCAATCTTTTCACATTAGGATCACAGCTACACATGATCGTTTCAAAAAGAATGGACCGGTCTTGGAAAAAAACACCTTTTCATCTTTCCAGTCACATTACTAAAAGAAAGAGCATCACTCTGATTTTAAAGATAATTACTTACAGTAGACTGAACCCATGATTCCAGCGCAGAGCAGCAGGATCTGGTAGGTACATAAACCTGCCATTTCTAAGACTGAGGCAGATTATCATGAACCACACATCAGCTTTCTGACTCTACAACAGAACAAACCTCCCCACTGGTTCAAGAGATGTGCTGAAGTGTAATACAGGACATCCCAAATATATAGCAATAAAAAGGTAAAAGCGATAAAAGAAATAGAAACCAGTAAATAAATGATCAAAATTAAATTAATATTACTAAAAAATATAAAATAGACAAAGTTAGTAAGATAAAAGCCATAAGAGCAGTTAAGGGAAATGAACATGAAATGAAATGAAGATGTAACAAGGAAGTGATATGTGATGGTAGCTTTCTGGTAAGGGCTTTATAGGTAAATTGCCAGTGGTTATTGCGTCTCTCAGCAAGAGTGGGCCAACCAACTTTATCAAGTAGAATGCAGTGGTGAGTCATAAAACTATTACAGGTAATAAATCTAAGTGCAGAATGATAAACAGCATCCAGAGGCTTTAACGTAGTTGTAGAGGTATGCCTATAGACCACATCACCGTTATCCATGACTAAAAGAAAAAGTGCTTCAATTAGCCTTTTCAAACAGAACATAGGGAAGTTCAATCTATTTCTATATAGGTAACCAATCTTTTGTTGTAATTTGTCAGTAAGATTGTCAATGTGATATTTGAATGTTAGTTTGTCATCTATCCATATACTGAGCTAATTGTATTCTTTAACTCTCTCGATATTCAATCAATCAATCAATCAATCAATCAATCAATCAATCAATCAATCAATCTTTATTTGTATAGCGCCAATTCATAACAAGTGTTATCTCAAGACGCTTTACAAAAAGCAGGTAAAAGACCTTACTCTTTGTCTATTAATATTACAAAAGAGCAGGTAAAAAGACCATGCTCATTGTTATGTTACAAAAAGCAGGTATATTGTATCCCAGCAGGGTGGTAATTTGATGATTATTATCAATTTCACATCTAGCCCAAGAAAACAACATACATTTAGTTTTCTGAACATTTAAAACCAATTTTAAATCATTAAGTGCAACTTGGAGAACATTAAAGGAATATTGCAGGTTCTCCATGGCAAGCTGATCA
This sequence comes from Tautogolabrus adspersus, assembly GCA_020745685.1. Taxonomy (NCBI): domain Eukaryota; kingdom Metazoa; phylum Chordata; class Actinopteri; order Labriformes; family Labridae; genus Tautogolabrus; species Tautogolabrus adspersus. The sequence continues at coordinate 10,128,170 of CM036536.1, read as the reverse complement.
GAGATTGCATTACAGTACAATATTGTCTCATCTGCATATAAGTTAGCATTTGAATGGCTGCTAGATAAAGATAGAATAATATTAATAATAACAACTGTGAAAAGAGTTGGGCCTAAAGGCGCATTCACACATACTCCGTGCGCGCCGCGGTCCGTCAGCGCCGCGCACTACGCCGTAGTTAGCCGCCACTCTAGTCAATCATTGTGTTCACACAGCGGGCGCTGCGGTCCGTCTCCGGAGCGTGCCACCAGCGTCACGTCGCTCTGCTCCGTTTCAAATACGCTGCAGGTCTATTTTCGACGGAGTACGCTGCAGACACGCGTCAAGCTAGACAGAATATCACAACCCGGACAGGAAGTCAGACAAGGAAACTCACAGAGCATCTGGTCAATTTCAAAATAAAACACAATATACGGACTCGCGATCGTATTTTTCATCACTTTATCAACGTAATGTCAAAACAGGCACCGAACGAACAACACATCATCCTCAGACAGACAAAGAGACATGTTGTCTGCACGTTTTTCTCTTATTCCCGCGTGATCTTGTAGTTCTCCCGTGATGTGTGTACAGCTGATCATGAGTGCGCTTCGCTGCGCTGACGTTCCAGAAACGGATCCAGTGTGAATGGGCGCGCGCCGTCCGACGGAACACAACTGTGGCGCAGACGGACCGCGGCGCGCACGGAGTATGTGTGAATGCGCCTTAAGATTGAACCTTGTGGAACACCCTTAGTGATCAGAAGAAACTCAGAGTGGATGTTTCCCAGGTTCACTGATTGCTGTCGGTCAGTAAGGTAGTTCATAAACCACACACTTGCACTAAAACCAATAAAACCAATAAAACCAAGAATTTGCAAAAGCAATGAATGGTCAACAGTGTCAAATGCATTAGAGGTCGAAAGATGGCAGCAACATGTTTTTTTCCATCCAAGACATTGACAATATCATTCATTACTAGCGTGACAGCAGAAAAAGTGCTGTGCATAGACCTGAACCCAGACCGATGTGGGCTCAAAACAGAGTTTGTTGAGAGAAATTCCTTGAGTTAATGATTTATGAGAGACTCTTAAGTTTTTGCTAAGCAGGGCAATTTGGAGATTGGCCTTTAATTATTAGGGTCACTACTATTATCTCCTCTCCTATGTAAAGGGATAACATAAGCGGTTTTCCATACTTTGGGAATTACACCGGCTGAAATGGAAAAGTTAAAAATTAGTTTGTCTTCACCTGTAGATTTCTTAGGATTTAAGGTTTGAAGAGCCTCTAAAACTACACTGAATGAGACAGGAGAGAAGTTAAACTGAGAGGTATTATTTAGAATGGCAATACAGTCATTGTCAGTGGAAGGAAGCTCAGTGTTGGGAGGGAGTGATCTGTTATCCACATCCTCAAAGATATGACCGGCTGCTGCGAAAAGCATATTGAGGGCAGAACAGATCTTACTAGGGTCATTCACTATCAGTCGTCAAACCCAACATGAGTATTAGGTAGGGAGGCAGCAGCGTTGCTTTCATTAGGGATAAAAAACTGTAAAAATAAAAACAATGGTGGTATTTCATAGTTTGCCCAATATGTGCATGAAGAAAAATTAAAAAGTACAAACAACACAATCAGGACTAAGAGGTAAATTCACTGACTCAAGTTAACTGGTGTAACCATAGACATAGAAAATGAATGGACAAAGCCTAAAGGATGTCACCCATTTGTTACTGCAGGGGGCTTTGGAAGCCATGCTAGAAATGCTGTCTCAGCCTGACTTTCAGTTAACCTAATGTCAGGCTGGTTGCTGGAGCTGAGGCGGTTTTAAGCCTCTTGACAAACCTTTATATCGTGCCCACCTGTCAATCAGGTCAGCTACATGCCCGAAAAACACTTGTTATTCATAAAAGTTATCACAAAATTCACCCCCACATACTGTACAGTGTGTGCCGATCAAGACATGAGCTAATGAGACCAATTTTCTTTTTTGAACCATGCTGTAAACATGTTCATTTCTGCTGTAAAAACAGGCTTTTTTGAATGGGTGTGTATGTGATTTCCCGTGCTTCTGCAGCCAGCCTCAAGTGGACACTCACTCACTCACTCAATGAACTGCAGGTTTTTTGCACTTCTGCATCGGCTTCATTTTTCAACACAGCAGATTGCTGCTTGGGGGTGACATGAAGCAGCTAGCTACAGCCACCTGTCTCATACAGTTACCTAAAAATTACATTGGTCTACACCTTAAACAATGAAGCAAGATTTTGAAATTGAGGACGCACCACTGTCATTTCTATCGGTGGTGTGAACATTTTTGGCTTCCCCAAGTCAGAAAAGAAAAGAGGTGAGAAGATAATAGACAAGACAAAATGAAGAAGACAGGAACTACACAAATAGCACAACCAACATGATGCACCAACCCGACACCACAATCAGAAGCTCCAGTCATCTCCCCTTGTGAGAAAAAAACATTAAAAGGCCAAACCGCACTGACAAGCGGGTTTGCAGCCCTGCTCGCCCAAACGAGTGCAAGAGCCAAAGAGATTACTAGGTGCATTGGCATTTTCATGGCAAAAGATATGAGGCCCTTTTCTGTAGTTGAGAATGATGGATTTCGGCTTTTAGTCAACACACTTGAGCCCAAGTACCGCATCCCATCACACATGCATTTTAGTCACTCTGTAATGCCGGCGCTATATAAGGAAACAAAATCAAAAGTGGTTCAGACCCTCAGAGAGGCAGATAGCATAGCCATTGCAACAGATGGTTGGACCTCCAGGCCTACACAGAGTTATATTACCATCACAGCATGTAATCACCAGCGAGTGGGAAATGGCAAATGTTGTGCTTCAAACTCACCCTCTTTTCTAAACATGGCAATTACAAAAGCTAGAACAGCCTAATCACAAAATTGCTGACGTTATGGACAACGTAAGAAATATGGATGTTGCCGTTAGAGAGGCCGGGCTAGCACCCCACATCACGTGTTATGCCCACACGTTAAACTTGGCCACTCAGCGAGTTTGAATGTACCCTGTGTCAGCTGTTTGCTGGGCAGAGTGAGACTGAAGCCTTCTTCCACCAAGGCACCACAGCCACCGCACAAGCTAGTCATAGATGCCACCACGCGATGGAAGAGCAGTCTGGATATGATGGAACGCTATATTGGACACCAAGCAGCTGTGGAAGCAGCTCTCCTCATCACAGACGTCCAATGAAATGCACTTGAAATCGATACCTTTGATGGCTCTGACATCAATGATGCTGAGGACATAGTGAGGCTTCTGAAACCTCTGAAAAAAGCCACAACCGTGCTGTGCGACAAAAAAACCCCAACTGTGTCTCTCATTGTGCCCTTACAGTAAAGCATATGATCGAGCATAGCATGGCATTCAACGAGGAAGACTCCATGACTGTGGGCAACATAAAGAGAGCAATACTCAACAGCCTTTCAGACAGATAGACGGGGAATTCAACTACCTGTTGGAGTGCACAAAGTCTTTCTCACATAGAGAGGAAGACCAGCGGCTGAATGTGTTCCACAGGCTGAAGGACAAATCTTTGCATTTGCACAACCAGGTATTTATTTAACTCTTTCTCTGAATGTGTACATTGATTTTTAAGGACTTGGTTTATCGTTATTGCCGATGTTATGCTATGCTATGTAACTGTTGCTTCTCTTCTATCTCTGCTATTTACAGTCCCATTTCACTGTGGAGCAAACAGATGAGGGGGGAGCCAGTGGCCCTACACTTGCAGCAGAACAGCCTGTTGACCTGATAGACACAGCAGGAGATGAGCTGGCACAACCTCCTCACAAGAGGACGGCCTTGGAAGACCTCCTTGGAGGGACTTTCACCGAAGCAGCACATTCCAGCCGTGGCACTGATGCAGAAATGGATATGTATAAAAATGAGACATCCATTCCCCGCTCAAGTGTTGGAAAGAAAAAGCTCTGCTGTACCCACTGTTTTCTCCTCTTGCAAAAGCATGTCTCTCCATACCATCCACCTCTGTCCCTATAGTGAGAGGGTCTTTTTAATAACAGGGGACATTGTGAATATCCAGAGATCTCAGCGTCTCCTTGTAAATGTAGATATGCTGATATTTCTTTAAAAAGTAAAATCTAAGCTAGGAGGGGAAAAGAGAGGAGAGGGAGAGAAAAAAGAGAGAGAATGAAAGCCAGAGTTTGTTTATTTGTTTTATTCCTTTGATTTGGGATTTGTTTTAAAGTCCAATTGTTATGGCAAAAAAAATATATTTTCAGTTGCACTTTTAAAAGAAAAGGAAATGTACTTTAGTGGCAATGTTTAAATGAATAGGTTTGTCTTTTATTTGTATTATTGATTTATTCATTTTATTTGGGATTTGTCTGAAAATTTGATTGCATTGTTTTGGGAAAGGGATTCTTTACCTGTCTTCAGTCTTATTTTGTAAAATGAATTTTCAGAGAAATGTATCGTGAACCATGTATCGTGAATCGTATCGTATCGTGAGTTCAGTGAAATGTTGCATCCCTACACTACATGTCACATTCACCAGTGCACACTGCATTCACACACTGATAGCAGAGGCTGCTATGTAAAGTTTCTATCAGTATTAAGTAAACCTATTCATATCCATTTACACAACACTGGCCACTTGGGTTCTTGCTCGGGAACACCTCTACATGTGGCTGCAGGATTGGGGATCGAACCCCCTGACCTTCTGATTGAGAGACGACCAATTCGACCACTGAGACACAGCCTCCCACAGTGAGTGTTTAAGAATTTTTTTTGGTACCATTTTGCATCCAAGTATTGCTCGCTTTGGCTGAACAATCTAGCGGTCCTATAGCGGTTGTCTATGATTAGCTGTGCAGCTTTACAAGTGTCTATGTACCAAGCATGCAGGGCCAGCCATAGCCAGTGTTGGTTTTCAGAGTCAGTGGTCTCTGCAGGCGCAGTGCTGCTGCTCCAGGGGGTTATGGGTCAAAAGTGAAATAATTGTATTGGTTGCTACAGTATGTACACTATGTTAATTTGATTGTTGTATCAATATCCTCTTTGATTGGATAACATTTAAATATATATATATATATATATTAAATTATTCTTCTACGTTTAATGTTTGCCTACTTAATCTTACTAACTGTTAGTTAGGTGAAACGGTTAATAAACGGTAATGATTAAAACTGTAATCACATCTGCTACATATGTGACGGGGGTTAAAAGTGGTTGGGCCATTGGCCCCTTGGCGCTCCTACTGCTGGCACCGTTGGTGAAACCCTCAATAGAAGGAGGACCATTGCATTTCAGAACAATTGTGCCCGTTACTTTGGGACTAGCTCTACAGTGACATATCAGGCTTTTAAAAGCTCTTTGCATTTCTGGTTTAAAGCTTTGTGACAGTAAAGAGAAGATCTATAGGTTTTGTTGATTTCTAGGCTCCTCCCAGGCTAGTGTGGTTTTTTTGGACATTAAGTATATCTGATGTAATCTTTCTGTGGGACTGAACAGCTTCACAGTTTTACAAGGACTTAAGATTTGAAACATGAAAAGCAAACAGAAAGCAAAGAGAACATAACTCTCTCTGTCTTTTGCCAACTCTCTCCTCCTTTAAAACTTACAGGCCAACAAAAAGAATCATAGCCTGGCCTTGTACCCGAAAGGAGCTATGTGTAATGACGACATAAGAAAGGTGTTCTCTTCTCTACAAAACTTCTCTCTTTCTTTCATTGTTGTCTCCCAGCTCCAATTCTTCCCTTTTCTGCAGGAGGGAATACCTCCATTTGTGCAGTTCCATTAATTTCTGCTGTGTTGTTAGTGTGTTTGAGGTCATTAGCTGAGTGTGTATGGTCTCCTTCCCTTGAGTGCCCCCCTTCCCTTCCTCCATCCTCCCTCCGTTCTGTAGGTTCTCTCCTCTCCACCCTCCAAACTAAGCCATCCCTTTGGGTCCTCCAAATCCCTGTTGGCCGGGGAGCAGTGGGGGTGGGCATTGGCTCTCTCCCTGTAATGAACTCCACAGGGACTGCTTTTCAGTTTCATCACAGCTAAAATTGCTCCCATGGAGCCCTGAACATTGTGAAAACAAACAAAAGTAAATATCTGGAATTAATAAACAAGTTGTTTGGCTAGATTTGCCCCCTTCTCATTGACTCCGCTGCTAGTGTAGAGATTTATGTACATGCTCTCTGCATGTTGGGCTTTATGAAAAAAATATACTGTATATTTGGGGAAAGTTTGAAAGCAAGCTGCTTTTCCCTTTCTGTTTGCTTTACATCCCAAATCCATGCATCCCTAAGTCCATCTTGTGGTGAAAAGTCTTCACTACAGTTTGAGTCCTTTAAAAATTCACATGTGTCATGAGCTTTTTAAATGTGTAGGTAAAAGGATTAAGCACTTCTGATCATGCACAGAGTCATGAATACATATCTGAGTACACTGAGAGTTTAAATGTTTTAAATATTTCAAAAAACTGAAAGCATGAAACAAATTGGACAATCACATGGGGACACGGATCTGCAGGGCGTTGTACAGATTAATTAACTCTTCTATTATTGTATGTGATTTTGAAATAAAATTCTGCTGCAGAAAGTCTCTGCACTTTCTGTGAATTAGCACTGCGCTCACTTCTTGAGAAAGAGGAAGTCCTGCTCTCATTCTTTAAATAAAGTTTGAGTTGAAAGACTTCATGACTCTAAGGTACCATATAAGCATAGCGCATGTTTGTGGGAATGTGTTGCGTGTGCAGATTAAAGGCAGTGGATGAAGGAATAGCAGAATAATCTCTCGGCTCATCATCTGTCCCAGGTGATATCACAGTGTTCTGAGGCAGAAAAATGGGGCCGTTCCAGAGGACATTGACTTGGAATTTTTTTCTTCTCAGTTTGTTTTTGTTTTGTTTTTAGAAGCTGAGAATATCAATATTTTTTTGCACGTTTGAAATAGCTTTTGGCGCATGCTTGGCAATGGCAGCCTGAGCTTCAAACATATTAGTTTGCTGGGAGAAAAGGATCACTAGGGACGGTCTCCAAACACAAGCGGGAACAGCAGCACAGTCCTGTTCATCATTTGAAAGCTGCTATTGTTTGAACTTGAGTAACTTTAAACAGGTTAAACTCGTATTCAGAATGAAACGGGTGTCTTGAAGGCCTGCTTTTTCGGGTTAGCATATTTGTCAGCTGCTGCTCTCCGGGGAGACTGTTGTGAGGTTCAGGTAAAGAAAGACGGTCCCTGCAGTCATTTATCAGCTGGAAGCTACACACAGCAGGCCGCAACTGGCGTCACTCATCAGCACTGCTCCTGACACACTATTATATGTGAAGGTAGGTACACACACACACACACACACACACACACACACACACACACACACACACACACACACACACACACACACACACACACACACACACACACACACACACACACACTAACACACAGTAAACACCACACATAATAAGCATGTGTACACTGGTGTAATGAGTGACTCTGGCTCTGCATGTCCTTAATCTGCAACCACCAGGCCAGCACAGAGGGGGCACAGTAAAGTACAAGCAGCCTGCAGCGAGCTGAGCCAAAATAAAAAGCCAAGTGGCTCACTAAAGCCGTCAGAGGCTCTTAAAAAGGCACGCACTGCTTCTCCCTCGTCTGTCCGGCAGCCCTTCAGGAGGTTTATAAAACGCCGGCCTGCAAAACTAAACTGGGAAGCATCACTCCAGCCTTCCGGAACGGGCGTTTTCACAAACTGTAAAAAATTGGAAACAAATGTCGTCTTAAAAGTGTTCAAAAGAAACCTGATCCTCAGAGACACTTTACAGGTGGCCGGGGGTGTGTCACACGTAGGCAACCCTCGCCAACACACACACAAACACACACAACTGCTGCTTTTGTCTTAGATCACATGTGGAACTTAAGTCACATCTTTTTGGGTGCATTTTTGTAAATAGTGAGAAAAGAAAAGTCCCAGAAAGTTTTTTTAAATAAAACCACACACAGCTTTTTTATCTGTCTTAATGAGTTTAGTAGGTATGACCAGGCGCCTTATCAGGACTTCTGGGCCCCATGAAAAGATATCACATTGGGCCCTTCCACCATAGCCTCGGCACACCCTGCCATATTGCTAAAACACCTCCATTACACAAATGACCCATTAAAAGGTTTATAAAGCATTTTAAAAGAAAACAATCACGATTATTTTAATGATATATACTGATGAATTACTGAAGCTTAAAAAACGAATGTCCTTTTCATTGGAAAGATGCGTCAGAAAGGAACGAGTCCATTAAAAATATCAGACACCTACACACTGACTAAATTGCACAAATACATTGGCAACGTTCCATCGAAAGGAATTGGTTGCAACATTTTGTAATTAAAAACATTGCTGAATATTTTTGTTGCTGATGTGTTAAAACAGGAATCAATATCATAAGACTTTTACCAGAATCTCACCAAAGTTTAAAATTCTAGTATCGTGACGACTTTGAATAACTGTGTTATAACCATAAAAACTTTATTGCAGTTTAAACAAAACAACAACTCTGAATTAAGCCAGGATGCACAGTAAATCCACATTATTGAGTTTTCAAGCATCTAAAAGGCTTTTACCATTTTCTTTATCTTCTTTTGAAGAGTTACGTAAGCATTATATCTGGTTCATTTACTCTGAAAGTTTTCAATTTACTATGACAGCTAAAACCTGAAGAGAAACACATTCATCCAAAAACTATATATATATATATATATTTCTTAGGACCCAAAAGGGCCCCTTCCTCCAATAGGGCCTTGGGTCCTCACTCCCCAACTTTTCCCAAACTACGACGCCCGTCAGTATGATATCATATAAACAAATGAGCTTATAAAGAATACAAATAAGAGAATGAAACATCTAGTGAAATAACAATAAATACAGCTGCATTGGTAAAAGCCCTAAACGCCACAACTTTAAATTAATGAATGCATTTTAGTCTCAAGGAGAAGCTTTGTGTGATTCAAATCTGATCTAAACATTTACGAACATTCAAGTGAACATCAAATACAAAGATCCTGCTGACGACCTGCAGAATAAAAGCCGGCTTTTATTTTTAGTTGAACGCTGTTTCATTTGAACTCCCTGAGATTATTATTTTTTTGCTGGTGATAAAGATTTCAGGTTTTATGTCCTCTTAAGTCTCCTATATTTCACCCGTACGCCAGACTTCCGAAAGGATTTCCCTCACTGTCACAGGCACATGTGTGCTGGGCTCTAGTAAAATAAGCACTCTGGCTATAAAGTTGCCAATGAGCTGTCCCCAAATAACCACATCTGTCAGCTCAACTTAAACAGGCCCTAAAGAGTCACTCTTAAAGATGAAGGGATCGCCGGCTGCACAGAGAAGATTCTTATCACTGCCATAGTAGTTGAAAAAAAAAATCCTTTCAAAATAACACAACGTAGCTAAGTTTTATTTGATCTAAATTATACTACATTAATGTACTTTTTTCATGGTTCTGTCACATTGCACACATGCAACATGATGCAATACTGCAGTTTCTCCATCATTACCCTGTTACTATACTCGTTTTTTTATTACTGGCCAAGTTAAATTTAAACCATCACACACTTGCACACAACTTGAGCTCATAGGCAGTCCTGCAACTCACCTCATAACAGCAAAGCCCGGGACTATAAACTCATTGCTGCTCTCAAATGCAGGCTGTGCAGTGTGCGTCTCAGGGGTGATTTAAACACAGCTGCCGTGAGATGAGCTGAGACGCTGTGTGTGTTTGTGTGTGTGTGTGTGTCTGTGTGTGTGTGTGTGTGTGTGTGTGTGTGTGTGTGTGTGTGTGTGTGTGTGTGTGTGTGTGTGTGTGTGTGCGTGTGCGTGTGCGTGTGCAGGGGGGAACAGCTTTGTATGCATGTGTGTGTTGTGAAAGGGGAAGAGGAAGAGGAGGGGTTAAGGGGGGTTGCTGTACCTGGCCGCGCTGCGTTTCCTTGTTCCCACGGTCCTCTCTGAGCTGTACCCGATCCCCTGCCTGCTCCTGAGCACACTGGCTGTACCTCCTCTGAACTTATGGAAACAAAATGTCCTCCTGAAACTGAGGTTTAAAGGTTGATAAAGAGGGAGCAGAAGGTGGATAAAAGGGCACACAGGGAGATAGAGTTACTGTCAGCATATCCTGGATAAGTTTTTGTTGCAACTTTAAGAAGAAGCTTAAAGATGAGGCTTAAGGCGAGGCATTGTCTGTTAAAATAACTGTAGTGTTACTAGCGGCAGCTGAAAGACAGGCGAGGAGCCAGACACACTTTTTCATAGTTCAAAAAAAAGAAAAAAGGGGGGATAAAATAAAAACTTGGATCATGGTGAAATGCTGTCTGTTCTGGATATAATCAATAGCTAAAGAAGAATCCAGTTCACGGTTGTCTCTCACATTTCAATCCCTGCTCTTCTGTGATCAATAAAAGTGAGCTGAAATCAAAGCGAGCCCTCTTTACTATTGTCTATTCAACGTTAGCAGACAAAGACTGAGGAGCCTTTGATCGCCCTGTCTGCAGGGCCCACAGCTAAACACAGACCCCATCCTCCCACTCCCACCCACCACCTCCAGGTGAGCATAGTGTGCCTGTATGTGTGTGTGTGCACGTGTGTGTGTGTGTGCAGGCTAAATGGATGTTTTTCGCACATGTACAAAAGCTCATACACAAAAAAAACAAAAGAACTTTTTATAGGAATCACACAGAGGGAAGCTGTGAGGTTGTGTTGTCAGCTGGCAGGTCATCACACAGGTTTGTGGTCACTGAGCTACACTACAGTATGTTGTGTTTTACCGTGCTATACTACTCTGTGCTAAACTGTGTGTTTGTCAAGAGTGTGATCTTTTGACATTCATTGTGTTTAGCTACTGTGGGTGACTTTCAATTTGAATTCATCTAAGCGGCCTCTGTGGACAAAAGACAGTACATCTTCTATCTTTGCTGAACTTGTCCTGTACGTTTGTAAGTATAGTTTCCTGTTAAAAAGATAAATATCTTGTCATGCGTCATGCTTCCTTTTTTGTGTGTGGTGGGGGTCATGTCCTCTTCGATTTGTCCTCTTATGATCTTGTCTGCCATCTCTTTCTGTCTCCTTCTACTGTAACTGTCCATTTTGATTTTCTAATTTAGATCTTAATAGTGTGTCCTCCTTTGACAAGACAACCAAGGATGTCCATCCTGTCATGTACTTGGTTGTCTTCTTTCACCTGTGCTCTTCACAGATTATGTCACTCAGAAAAAATATTGACTATTTTTGGCAATTAGCTACATTTAAGCATTGAATGTTTCGGCCTATTCTCCTCTTCTTTCATGTCCTTTGTTTTTCCTATTTCTGCCTGTTTCTTCTGTCCTTGTTCCTGCCCCCCTGCTTTTTTTTAGCTCTCTTTTGTCCTCCCTTTTTCTAAAATCTCTACTTTTTTTACATAATTGAAATTTTCTCTTGCATCGTTTTCTGCCTTATCCCTATCTCTACACTGCTTTACTCTGTTGCATGTTGTCTCTGTTGGCTCAGAGGAGACGACAAAGCAGCAGGACACTTCAACCGCCAGCATGCTCCTTTTTTATGTGTCGTAATCGACAGGCAGCCCCACTGGACCCTCCTGTGTAAGGGGAGGAGAGCTGAGGAACTGACAGGACCTTTTGATGATGACCAACATGAGTACAATCACAATGAGTGGATTATTGAAGGTGTGTGCAGGTGCTGATTCTCTTTATCTGACTAAATGAGTGCATCAGCATTAGAGGCATTCTGTGCTCATCACAAAAATATAGTCTGACTTCAGTGTGTAATTAGAGGTGAGGGGCAACAAAGTCCATTTTAACATGTTTTTAAATCGAGGTAGAAAAGGGAAAAAATGTGTTCAGTACAAGTTCAAGAGTGTAAAATGCTTAATTTTAAGAAAGACCGTAATCAAATCAAAACCAGGTAAAAGTATAAAAAGTGTTATCAGCTAAATGTACCTGCAATTATTCAACTAAAAGTACTAATTTGGCAGAATTATTTAAAGGTTTCTTTTTGGGCTTTTTAGGCCTTTATTTTAGAGACAGGACAGTGGATAGAGTCAGAGATCGGGGAGAGAGAGATTTGGGAATGACATGCAGGGAAATGAGCAACAGGTTGGATTTGAACCTGGGCCGTTTGCTTGAGGGACTACAGCCTCCATACATTGGGCGCGCGAACTAGCCACTTGGCTACCCACACCCCCAATTTGGCAGAATTATGGCCCTATAACTAATATTATGTTATATATAATTATTAGATTGTTACCACTTATGCAACACTTCACAAGCTGCATTTGAATGTTGTAGCTAGATAATGTAGAGTAGAGCTGATATTAAAACAGTTTAGTCCTGCAGCGCTCCACAAAGGACAGCAAGATCTTTCTTGTTTGAGGAAGAAGTTATTTCTGCTTTACATAAGTATATTATGTTTCTGGGACTTATGTGCCTCTAAAAAATATTGGAAGATTACAAGATTGCCTTTGAGATTTTCAAAGACATCTTCAGGGGCAACAACCAGACACTGCTGTTATTGTAAGAGATTACAAACATCAGAAACAACTGGTTAGATCTTACGTCATGTTTTTCTTTTGCACATTTTAATAGGGCGATTTGTATAATATAACTCTGAAATGTAATTGATATCTATAGCTGTCAGCTAATGTATGAAGGAAAATGACTACATCGTTCTCTTAAATGTGCTGCAGTGTTGGTAAAAAGTAGCATGAAATTAAAATGCTGAAGAGCTGAAAACTAGTGCAGAACTTTGGTAAACTTTTTTTTTTTCATTCCCTTTGTGTATCTGTTTGTGTGCTCACAAGCTTGTGTACTTTTTTCTGCAAGCCACATGACATCCATTTACCCAAAACTCCTAATTAACACCCTTGTCTGTGTTCCATCAGCAGGCCCATGAAAAGGTAACTCTCCCACCTCTCAGCAGCCTTTTCTCACTGCTCTGCCTGCTTGTTTGCTTCTTGTTCTCCAACCTGCCACATTCCTGTGTGTGTTTGGAAGAAGTGCACTATGCAATATGCTCGTTCTTGTTGTATTGCTTGCTTGTTAAATGATCTGTCACTGAGGAGTCCAGCTCACAAATGGACAGAACGACAAATTAAAATGTTCTTTCAAAACCAGGTTTAAAAAAGGTGTGACCAAGTAACGTTTTATCAAAGAAAGTTCAACAGAAAGGTTTAAAAAGTCCAACCATGAAAAGTAAAGGATCTGTTTAATTCATTATTACTGAAGTCTGCTGTCAGGTCTAATAAACACTGTGACGTTATTCAGATCCCTCAAAATTAATAGACGTCTTGAACTTTATAACAGTCCTGTGTGGTGTTGCTGTGTAAGTCAGTGGATGTTCGGCACAGAATAGGAATCATATGCATTTATGCAAGTGAACAAACACAAGGCTGGAAGTGTGTTTTGAGAATTTGTCCAAAGGCCAATATTAGCATATAGCGACAGGCGCACTGAGTCCTCTCTCCCATTCAAAATCTTGGGTCCAAGGTGGGTTCTCCTGTGCCAGTCAATCAGCCCACACCTCTGAAATGAAATAATGCAGACTTGAAGTGAAGCTTTCAGAGCTGGGTCAAAGGTTAAAACCTTACAGCCACTAGCTCTACCTGGATTGTGTTAGAAGACGGGTCTTGGTGAGTAAAATAAAAATGGAAGAGAAGGTAAGATAAAAAAAAAAGTTGAGCAAGTTTTACTCTCTCTATACACCTAACCTTTAAGCCGAGCGCCCCCATGTGACTATAGGTTTCCTGATTAGTTTACACTATAATCCCCAATCAGCATAATAAAGCGTGTGATGAGGCTGATGAGATCTAACAGTCTGCTCTTGTTTACCCCGCCACCGCACCAGCTCCTTCTCTGTGTGTGTGCGTGTGTCTGACCCCGAGGCACAGAGTCACTTGATGCTCCATGAATCTATCGTCTAACAAACATTAACAGGCACACGCACACACAAACACCCACACATACCCCCCCCACTGGTAGAAATCCTAGTAGTGCTGCAGATCTCAGCGGAGGCCGGGAATCCACATCCCCTTTAGGCTAGTCCTGGGGTGCATTTACTCCATACGCACACAGGAACAAACACAAGCCCATAAATACTTGCATGTGCACACAACACACACACAAACACAGACACACACACATGCGCTGTATCTTAATGAGAGAAGGAGATGGTACTATGAAGGCGACAGCAGAATAAAACCTACTCACCAAGGACTGACCTGTGGTTCAGGGGCGGCAGCAGCTCGGCAGGGAGCTCCTCTCCCAGCGCTGATCAGAGGGCTGCACCGCCGAGGCTGCTTGCACTGACGGCGCTGCAAAAACCAACTGATTAAACGCCACCGCAGCCTCAGCTCAGCTGCTATATGGAAAGAAAGCTTCCTCTCTTTTATATTTTTTTTCACTCACTGTTTGTTTGTCAGTCTCCTTTGTTTTCTTTGTCCTCTGCTGAGACAGCGGCGCCAGTTGGATTGGAGCTGTGAGCGTGAGGGATTTGTGCGTAATTAGCTGAAACACTCACCCAAGAAAGCGCAAAAAGTTAAATTTTCAACTTTTTGAACTATACTCCCTGTTTTTTTACGGTATTTCACTGACACTCTGCTTCACTTCTGAGATCAAAAACCTCGCTTCATGGTAGAAATATATTTATTTGAGTCTTTGGAGGACATGGACAGCAAAACAACGCTGCCATCTTCCAAGTCCCATTAACAAGTTGTGCAAACTTCATATTGTGCAAAGCCTGTCCATGAAAGAAGTCCTGACTGTGAGAATATATGAATCTATTGATGAAATGATAAAAGGGTGACAGACAGAGAAACTGAATCCACCCATCATTCTTTTAAAATCGTTTCCCTTCTACCACGCGTTAGGTACCGCTACGTAAGCTGTTTTGTGTCACAGAAAAGCTCGGTTAATGAAACAAAATGCTTAGATGTGCTTTTATTAAGAAGAATCCAGGCCTTTATGGTATTTTTTCACTGAGTTTCTAAAGCTTTGAAAAAATGTGGATTTTACTTAGATTTGTTTTATTATTGGAGCTTTAGGTGGCTGCTCAAACCTAACAATGAGCCAGTTTCCAACAAAAAAGAAAGCCTTAGATTAAATAAGGGATTGGAGATGGTCCATAGGACACACAGAAGACGATGCAGCTTGGAGCCAGAGGTGGAGGGCGGCTTGGCCCAGCCCAGCCTGGCCTACCTTCCACACTTCTCCAGCGGCCAGTTCACAGCTCTCTGGACCACGGAAAAGTGATTCAACATTCATGTTTGACCAAATAAGGTTTGGATGTAGAATTTTTAAATATGAAGAAATTCTGGCACAAATGAAGGGTTAGAAGACTCTGCCCATTATCTGTGCCCTCTGGCCTTGTCGGGCGAGTCATCCAAGGCTGAGCGGCGACTCTGCCAGCCCCAGGGTCAGACTTTGCTGACTGCCAGCCCCCTCGTGCCATGTGTACAATGTCAGCAAGCCTTTGTCTGATGGTTTCATTGAAGCTGTATGTAAACATTTAAGCTCTTTTGTAAAAGAAACATGGAACCAAATGATTAATTTGAAGTGTTTCAAGCATTTGAAATATTAGAATATGGCATTGGTAGTGTGGCTTTTCTAAGGCCACTGTTCATTCAGCTGCCCTCCACCCCGCTGTATACCCCCTCGTCCTTGACTGCCACAGTTTGGCCAGGGGCTTCTCTGGCCAGAGTCGACAGATCATGGAAGGGCTGGAAGAAAGACAGGACAGGCTAACAAAGGAGGAAGCTCGCTGCCATGCCCTTGAATGACAGAGAACTACTCAAAAAGGCAGACAATAGACACACTGCATATCCAGCCAAGTCAACTTTTCACTCATCCTCCACAGTTTTGTCTGCCATTTTTTATGAAGTAAAAGTTTCTCATTTCAAAGTCACTGTCCACCCTTTGCCCCAGCTGTGACAGCCAGGAGAGAAACGTATATCTTCAGGCAGGAGAGAAAGAGACCAAGCATCGAGGCCAGGCTGCAGCCGAATGAAGGAAGGGAAAGAACAAGGAGGGGAAAGGGAAGGTGAAAAAAAGAAGAAGAAATGACTGGACAGGGGCAGCTCCGGCAGGGTAAGGAAGCAATGGCTGGCAGCACAAAGAATGGTCCTCCGTCTGTTTTTCAGCTCCATTAATATCTGAGCTCTAGCCTGCATATATCCTCATTCATTATTCATGAAGCGGCCAGGATAGAAAGCAAGCAGGGATGAAGGAGGGAAACAAAGGCCAGAGATATTTCCAATCAGTCCTAGTTTAAATGAGACTGAGTGACTGAGCTCTGGGTTTTATAAAGCAATGTTCACATAAGACACTGTACCATGAGACAAGGGCCACATTTGTCCACAGTTAATCATCACAGGGACAAATTAAAGGCTGAAATACTTGAAGAGCTAGATGCCACACAAATATTCCAAACATCTTTATTTTTATGTTTTAAACAGTGGCACTATGTGAAACTTTTTCAGATTTTCACCTGAACTTTACCTGAGTTTAGGAGTAGCTAGATACATTTTGATGGTTGAGGAATTTCATGGAGAGGCCCCTGAAAAAGACTTCAACTGGTCGCAACGCATAAAGTAAAGACATTTTAGTTTAAAAACAATTCTGAATCATGCATTATTTTGATTGAGTTCACATGCTGTGACTTGTTTACAAGATCAATTAAACAATTCATTAATACTGCTAATGTCACTTAAGAGACCAATGAGGATATTATTCCGACCAGATTTACAGAAATTCATAAAATGACCACATCCTATTAAAAGCGCATTTTCTTGTGAATTGGCATTCAATAGGTTAAAATAATTGCTGGTGCGGCACCATAGAAGCAGTTTCCATGTAAGATGCACATGAGAGAAGAAGCAGGCCTTTCTGCCTTTTGATTAACATCGTGAAACTGTCACAGCTTGTTCATGCTTATAGGCACCAAAGCTAATGTTTGGCTGGTTATGTTAAGGCCAGAAAAACATGACAAACATACATAACCTTGTGTTTCTTACATTACCTGACTTGACTTAATGTATGTGATTGAAGCACATAAGTCAATGTTGACTTATTTCAAACACTCTCGTGGGGGAAAGCCATGTGTGTGTGTTCCCAATCCTCCACCACTATCAGCAACACAAGGTTGACTTTATCTCTTTTATACGATGTCTGGAGTAATGCTATTCAGATCATGATTGACTTTCCTTGTTGTTCCCCCCCAAAAAAACTTGTATTTAAAACACTTCATGTGCAATCACGACATAAATTGGAGTTTGTTTTTTTCTTTTTTATATATCCGTTAGACCACATTTTTCCCCCATGTATTATGATAAAGTTGAGTGTTTTCTTACCGCTGAATGAGACATGAGACGACGTAGTTTCTACACAATGCAAGCGATGAGCAGAGGTACGCTTCTGGAGCAAAGGCGCCCATGCATGTACCGGTAAGTAAGGGGCGTGGCTTTTGAGGGAGCACAGAGGGAATGCCACTTTCAAAATCATGCTAGTTTTGGAAAATGACCAACCCTGCCTTTAAGTAATGTAAGGTATAAAACTGATATTCCTCTAGGCCATTGATCAACGGACATGGGGAGTGTAGTTTATTTTCAGTTATCCAGATACATTGACCTTCTGCTGTTAATACTTGCTACAGTATCAAATGTGTATTATAAGCAGCAGATAATAGTCCCCAACAAATGCATTATATCGCACAGGTGTAATGCCCTTTATTTAAAATAACGCTTCATTTTAAAAAAACATTAATGAAATTATTGAATTGTAACATATTGTCAAAGGTTGGTCAATTAACTAAAACATTGATGCCTTGGTATTTTGATCATATACAGAGAGTATTATCTTAGTCTTCAGAAGACCTGCAGCCCAGTGAAACTCTCACCAGTTGTTTCACTATTCTGTATTAAGCATTAAGTCTTTTTTGTGATGACATATTTCATGCAGTTAATATTGATACAATTCCTTTGTGTACTTAAACATTCTTGAATTGAACTGAGTTTGATGCTTAGTCAGATCAGTGAAGCCACTGTCCCTCTGGCGCTGATGTCACTTTAAAACTGCCGCACGCCTGCCAGGATCGTTGTTCAGAGATTAGTGAACAAAAATGAAAACAAGCCTTCAATGAGCATGTTACAGTAAAAGGGAATTTTTAAGCAGAATGTATAGTAAGCGTTTTGCAAAGGACTCAAAAATATTTTATTATCTCATGGGGCAGCTTCACTGTGTGCATGTGTGTGTGCGTGTGTGTGTGTGTGTGTGTGTGTGTGTGTGTGTTTTCCTGAAGTCTCAGAAATGATAATGCCCTTAACCCCAATGCAGGGAAGACTTAACAGTTGGTATTGACTTTGTGAACATTTACCATTGAGGATTCAGACTATTCAATTCTATTTCAACTGAGGGCTGCAGACGGAGAGGGAGGAAGTCCCAAGGCTCCATGTTGCACTCACACACACATATATACACAAGCACACAGCTGCATACACACACACAGACCGTGTGTTGAATGTGTTATTCTCCAGTGATATCGACTCAATCGGATTTTAACCCCTCTCTGCTGGAGCTGTACAGAGACAAACGCTCTCAACATAACAAAGACTGCGTGTGTGTGTGTGTGTGTGTGCATAAGTGTTTGTGTGTGTGTGTGCACAATATGATTGTACGTGTGTACTTTTAGATGTGTAGCCCTTTGAATAGCAGCCACACATGGGAGAGCAAATGTGTCACTTCAGTCATCGTTAATCAAAATAAACCGTATTTTCACAGTTTCACACCTTAAAATCCACCTTGTCCTTTAAAGGAATTCTTCCTAATATCTAAAAAAATATATTTATTTTGCTTTCCGATAAAATGTTTAAAAAGATTGATACTATTATTTTGTATTTTATTTCAATATATGGCCATAAGCGGCAGCAGGGGTAGCTTAGCTCAGCCAAAAGACTAAATCTTGGCTAATCAGCCACTCTGAATCAACATAACCATTACTTAGGCCACAAAAGAGACTTTCTGAAGTCTTTACTGGCTGCCTGATGATGGACGTGGCCAAAAAAAAAAAAACAGCTCCAAACCTGCCATTTCACTTTCGTGCTTCGGGTTTCGGGACTCAATTTCATAAACAAAATGCAACATGCATATTAGTAAGCTTTAGGTGCAGGTTGGTGGATCAGGTTAGCTGTTTCATGTTCTAAGTGTCTGTGCTAAGCTAACTGGCTAAAGTCTTACCTTTAACAGCACAAGTGGGTGTATGACTCATTGGCAGAGATTGTGACCATTTTTATAGCTAGCTGTTTCCCTGTTTCCAGTGCCTTTATGCTAAGCTAAGCTAAGCTAAGCTAACTATCTGAAGACTTCAATTTAACAGACAAATTTGGGAGAAGTTCTTGTAAATGGTAAATGGAAAATGGACTTGAGCTTGTATGGCGCTTTTCTAGTCTTCTGACTACTCAAAGGGCTTTTACACCGCAGGTCACACCATTCACACACTGATGGAAGAGGCTGTTACAGTATGTAAAGTGTCCATCAGTATTAGGTAATCCCATTCATTCACATTCATATGCTGCCAACGAAGCAGTGAGAGCAATTTAAGGGATAAGTGTCTTGCCCAAGGACACATTGGACATGTGGTTGCAGGAGCTGGGGTTGAGAGACCACCAACCCTACCACTTGTTTCTAACTAATTCTCTGCCTGGCCCAAAATGACCCAAAATGTACAGTGGCCCTGAAGTGCAAAACACAAATGACAAATGACAAAAAACAATGACAAAACAAATAGTGTTCTAAATGGGTGCTTAGAGTTTCAACTTGGCTTTTCTTATTAATATAAAACAACCCCAGGTAAGCTCTTTTTTTCCCGTCTTTATACTATGCTAAGGCAACTGGCAAAAGTGTTATCTTTAACAGACCAATGTGAGTTGGGTTTAGATCTTCTCATCATGCTTACTCCAGACAGTAAGCAAACAAGCTAATGACCCAAAATGTGTCCAAGTTCCACCAATAGTTATTGAAAAAAATACACTGTACCAATTAGTAAGTAGGGTGGCAAATTGGCTGATCTTGCCAAGCTAGCAGTTTCCCCATTTCCATTGTTTGTGCTAAGCTAAGCTGTCTGACTGAAGCCTTATTTCTAACAGACGAATGTGTGATCTAAATCTCTTTTAACAAACTAACGCTCTGCCTAAAAGTAAATGTTTGTCCCAGAATGTTAAACTATTTCTTCATATCTGAATCATTAAGTTGTGCTACTTTACACTCTCAGAGCTTTTCTTTTTGTGCCTCTCACTTTTGTCGGAGCAGATTCTTTAGTTTTCTGTCCTTAAACATTTTTCAGATTCTGGCCTGTTTCTAAACGCTATCCACGCTCTCCTAGGATTCATTCCACGAAGCCACACATCCTATGAGGACAACCCCCACCCCCCCTTCAACCACCCACCCATCCACCCACATCATTTATACATGTGAGCATTAGGACTTGTCACAGCCTCTCAGTCAGACCCTTTATCAGTCCAGGCCATAGATTCTCATTAAACGGGTGAATCCCCCTCTTTCTGACACTTTGGCCATCACATGTCCACTCTGCCATCTCTCCACCACTGACCATTTGTCCGATCCAACTGGACAGACAGTGGTGGAGCGACTTTTTGCCTCCCAATGTTGCTGTCCTGCTTACATGTCATACTAGAAAACACGAACGTTTAAGCTGCTGCAAGTATACACAGATACCATATTCTGGGTTATGTACAAAATCTTATCCAGAGCCAAAAAAGTGTCTTGCATGTGCATCAGTGTATCTCTGCTTACTGTAACACGACTGGACGATGGTCTAATCACTTACCAGTGGTCAGTCAGGAGATAGCAGCACTGTGTGGTCGCTAGATAAGAGGCGCTACTCCTCGAAGGCCGAGCTCGCTGCCTCGTTAGTGCTGGGTCAGTAAACTGCCGTACAGATTTCTAAATGGCCACTCAAAGAACATAACTGGATTTGTGCGCGCGCGCGCGTGTGTGTGTGTGTGTGTGTGTGTGTGTGTGTGTGTGTGTGTGTGTGTGTGTGTGCGTGTGTGTGCGTGTGTGTGCGTGTGTGCGTGCGTGTGTGTGTGTGTGCATGTGTGTGTGAGAGAGCCTTTTCCCTAAAGGCTCTCTGTTTACTGCAGCTAACACAGTCCTGTCAGTTTGTCCACACATTTTTAAAAGGGATGTTTGTATCCACTTCCTGTTGCTGACTTGAGATAAAAGTTGTGCTGCTGATTTTTTTCACCTTCTGCCAGGTAGTCTACAGCACACACACACACACACACACGCACGCACGCACGCACGCACGCACGCACGCACGCACGCACGCACGCACGCACACACACACACACACACACACACACACACACACACACACACACACACGCACACGTGCTCCTGGTGTGCTGTGTTGTAATGTTGAAGCAAGTATTTAGTAGGCCTGAATATATAGTCCTCACGCTCTTTCAGCCCCTTGACCCTGTGACTCTCTTTGTAAACACACACACACACGCACGCACGCACGTACGCACGCACACACACACGTATGTCCATCCCTCACTCCCATAACAGAAAGGCAGTGAGGTCTGTACTGAGCTGCTACTGGAATGACTGGCAGTTCACGTGTCCACAGAGAGAATGTGTGTGTGTGTGTGTGTGTGTGTGTGTGTGTGTGTGTGTGTGTGTGTGTGTGTGTGTGTGTGTGTGTGTGTGTTTGTATGTGTCTGTGTCTGTCTGCTCGCATATACAGGCCCAGTCTGGCAGCAGAAAGCAGGCACTCCTGGGAGGGACGGATGTTGGGTCAGGAAGAGAGGAAAACAAGAGCAGAGGGAGAGAAGAAGGGTTTGAGAGAGATATACATGGAAGACATGAATCCATCTGTATGGGTTCATATGTGTGAGTATGTTGTGTCTGTATGTGTTTGTGTATGTAAAATATGGATGCATCCTCCTAACTCTTGCTCCATCAGGGACAGGTTTGGCGTATGGGAGTTTCTCCTGCAGCCACAAACAAAAACATACAGCACATATATGTATGTATATGGGTAGTGAATCGGCATCGTTTTTATTTATATAATCTTATCTGTTGTATATATATACGTGTGTATGTGGTTGTGTGTTTATAAGTGTGTGTATATTTGATATTATACATCAACATTTAATGGCAGCAGGAGGGTAGGAGCCAACACATTTTTTCACCTGTGTTTGAATGCACCAGATCTGTCACTACATGGGGGGTAGAGAGAATGTCATGGAGGAGGTATGTCTTTCTTCATCGTATCCATCCACAGAGTATTTTAATTGGGTTTTCACTCCTCTGCAGAAAAAAAGAGGCAACAGAGGTGAGAGGAGGGATGAATCATGATGGGTGGGGTGGGGGTGGGGTTGGTTGGCTACTTGGTACTTTGGTTTCCATCTTCACCTCCCCAGCTATGGCCGTCTTGCTACTGTGGCCCTCACAATGACTACACACACTTCAGCTAGCCTTTTGTGGTATTGTGTGGTGTTTTGATGTGTTTGTATGGAGCTTTATTGAACAAAGGTGCAGCTGACATTCCGTCTGTGTTGAATAAGGCGGCCTCATAGAAACAAAATAATGCTGCTGCACCCAAAGCGTCTCCTAGTGACCCCTCAAACACTCACTGAGCAATGTACACACTGATAGAGAAGATCTGCAGAAAAAGAGCGAGGTGTTGTGTGTGTGTGTGTGTATATAAATATGGGAGTGTGTGTGTGTGTGTTTGTGTGTGTGTGTGTGTGTGTGTTGTATGTTGATGGTTGATGTACAGGCCTGGAGGGCAAACGCTCCAGGCTTCTCTCGTTAAGAACCTGTCAGTCATCGGCAGAGAGGAACCAAAAGCAGTCCAAATCGCAACACTGAGCGTGTGTGTAAGTTTGTGTACACGTGTTTGTGTGTGTATAAAATGCATTCAGCTACTTGGCTATTCCCAAAAAAACAAGTGAGGAGATAGAAAATATGTGTGGAAAAAAAAGGGGGATGGCTGTGATGCAACGTGAAGCCACACTGCCCTCCAGTGGTTTTCAGTGGCTTCACAGCTACACACAGCACATACGTACTTGAGTGTGTGTGTGTGTTGTGTATCTGGGTGGATGATGCAACAAAATTATTTTGTGATTGATTATGTGAGAATTTGAAGAATATTTTTGTTGGATTAAACTTAAAGCTATATGACTTCAGTAAACAGCAGCCGAGAGGAAGCATAGAAAAAGCCTGGCAATGTTCCAGCGTGCAGAGACACTGACCACTAAAGAGTGCAGACAGGAAGAGAAAAAGAGGAAGTGTAAAAGACGTTCTTCTGAGCCTCATCTTTATCACTCTTTACCGCCTTTCTCTTACATACAACTTGTATGTCTCCTTTAGGTTTAACTAAGAAACGTTGTATGGCAGAGGGACCTGAAGCTTGTGTAAATGTGTTGATATTTGTTAGATGCATTACAGTAAATTAGTTTGATTACCATAAGTCATCATATGACAGTAAGTAGTTGTAATAATTCTTACACTTTTGCCATGTGCTTGATCAGCAACAGTGTAACCTTTAACAAAAAAATGACACTCAAAGCTTCCCAGATTTTACTATTAATGTCATTTTTTTCATTATATATATGTGTCCATGTCTCTAAACCAGGAAAACATCTTTGTACAACCTTTACATCATTCTACACTCTGTAATGTGTTTAAAGTGTTTAATCCAAAACTAAAACGTTATGATAAAAAATACATGCGGTTACAGCCGAATTGAATGAAAAGAAGCTTTTTTCGACACAGTATGAAGACTCACATAGTTTAACTCTTAAAAGACATTTGATCTCATTTTGTTTTTTGTTAACTCAAAAATTGTTCATCAAAAATTACATCATGGCTGAAACACAGCAAGATCACAATTTAAAGTTAAGTTGTCGTCAATGTCTTAGATACACCTGCCATATTTTTAAAGACCATTATAACATCTCAATACAAATTGAAAATTGTTTAAAACTTCTGTTGAGAAAAAAACAGGCACATGTTGAGAAGTCTAAAAATGACAATGCTGAATGACAATAACCGAAAGTCTTAGCCCACACATAGCGTGCCGGTGCAGCGTGCAAACAGTGGAGGGAAAATTGTATGCAGCTGGGTGTAGAGCACAGTCACAGTAACACACACACACACACACACACACACACACACACACACACACACACACACACACACACACACACACACACACACACACACAGACATACTTGCATCTCTTGCATTTTTATCACACCTCCCTGTGGTCACAGCTGTGACTGCACAGAGGAACGAACAGCACAGACTTTAAGATACTTTCTACGGCCACCCCCTCTCCTGTCCCCCCGCCACTAAGGAGCTTCAGACATTTACATAAGAAGAGAGGACATAAGAGGAGGGGAGAGGAGATGAAACAAGAAAAGGAGGAAGGAGAGGAAACTCCAGAAATCTTCTGAGCAACAGATTGTAGAAACTGAAGAAGAAAAATAAATTGGGGAAGCTATGACACAGTTTCTCATCCAAACCACACCCCCTTCCTCATCCTCTACATAAAGATCCACAGCTTAAAATAGAGTCCACCGACACTTGTAATAGCTTTGGGGATGTACCTACGCAAAGTAAAAATCAGTATTTCCATCTGAAATCCTACCTAGCAAAGGAAGTTCTGTTATGTGGGAGGGACGACATTGTCTGGTTTCCCTTCTCCTCGCATCCTCTCAGGTTTCTCTCTGTCTGGTGGATTAAAAAAAGGGAGCAAAGTCTGTGTTCATCTAAGTTACAAACAACATTTACATGTAAAATGATGTCACACAGTCAGAGTTCTTATTTAGATGTGATTCCCTCAGTATATGTAAAAATGGGGGTTTACCATGTGTTACCTATGTGCTTTGCTCTTGATGGGTTAATGTTGGGTCTCCTTAAATTAACAAAGAGTACAGTCTTGACATGCTGTGCTGCAAATTAAAATATTTCATTAATCTTTTTAGTGATTTAAAACAGCTACAAGACAGAGACATGGTCTCCAGTATGAACTTATTGTTCAAGTAGCATCGATAAAATAAACATCTACGTTTAAAACTTCTGTGAGGAGTTGTCTACTGGTTATGAAAAAGACTGAAATTAATATTGAAGTCTCTTTATGACCTTCACAAGCAAACCAGGTGATGAGTGATCTAGTGACTACTTCTGTATTGCTATTAGTACTGCCTGAGACCTCTGCAGAAGATGTCAGAAAGAGTGATTAACAGCACATTGCAAAAACTGTTTTGGTGCATGCTGGTCTCTTGTAAAAAAAAAAAAAAAAAGTCAAATTAATCTGTAGTTGAAGCCAGTAATTTAGTAAAAGTATGCTGTGCTGGACAAAATATCTTCAAATTATTCATCATTATCATGTTGTTAATACAAGTCAGGTCTCTCTTTTGTGTCTCTTCTCTATACGTGATCTGATCAGCCCACATGTGCTTTGCTTTCTGTTTCTGTCTCCTGATAGCTTCACCTCTCTTTCTCTATAATCTAGGTTTGTTCAATTTCATTTCCATTAAAGTCCAAATCTTCTTTAGAAATGTGTCTTTCTTAAAACAGCTTCATAAAAGTGTATGACACAGTTAACTTTAAAAAAAAGGAAGTGTTTCCACGTTTATCTTTCGAAGGGGAAAGTTTCTCTCTACTCACATTGAATCCTAGTTTAGAACTACAGACAAGCGGGGTTTTGTGACATCCTAACAAGGTTATAACAGGTGTGACATAGAAAGTAGAGGCACCCAGCATGTATAATGTCTTCACACTGAAAATAATAATAATAATAATAATACTTTATTTGTATAGCACTTTTCAATACAAGTAACAAAGTGCTTTACAACAGACAATAAAAGCAAAGAGACAATAAAATCAGACTAATAGAATAAAATCAAAAATAAAATCACAGAGTAAAAGCAATTTTGTAAAGGAATGTCTTAAGTAGAGATGTAAAACAAGGGACTGACTCTGCAAGTCTGATCTCCTCTGGCAGGCTGTTCCAAAGTCCGGGTGCTCTGATAGCAAAGGCCCTGTCCCCTTTAGTTTTTAGCCTGGACCTTGGAACAGCCAGTAGGGCTCTGCCAGAGGATCTCAGACTGCGTCCTGGTTCATAAGGGGTTAAAAGCTCAGAAATATAAGAAGGGGCCAGCCCATGTTGTGCCTTAAAAGTGATTAAAAGAATCTTAAAATCAATTCTAAAATCAACAGGGAGCCAGTGAAGGGATGCTAAAATTGGAGTGATGTGGGCACATTTGTTTGTTCTTGTTAAAAGCCGGGCTGCTGCGTTTTGGATAGTTTGAAGACGGTGGATGGATTTTTTACTGAGACAGGTGTATAATGAATTACAATAATCAAGGCGGGAGGAGATGAAGGCATGGATAAGTTTCTCCAGATCTTTTTGCGACATGAGTGATTTGACCTTGGCTATATTTCTGAGCTGGTAAAAACAGGACTGTACAACTTTCTTCACTTGAGGCTCAAAACACAAGTCCTGGTCAAAAACAACCCCAAGGTTTCTGGCTGAGGGCTTCACATGATGAGCTAGTTCTCCTAAGTGTTTAGTAATTTGCTGTCTTTTTGATGGGGGACCGATGACTAACACTTCAGTTTTTGTGTCATTGAGTTGTAAAAATAGGCTGCATTCACACAGTAGTCATTTTCCCTCAGGGTTGGAAGCTCAACTAGTTATGACATAACACAGCTGTGTTTATGTAGCAGAACAGTATGGATCCAGGGAAATATCAGGACATATTTCAAATTAGAGCAACACAATATCTCATAAGCTACCTTCAGACAACAGCTACGCTAGCTCCAGCTACTTTCTATTAATCAGCCAAACAAACTCTGAAAAGCAACTTTCAGACTACTTCAATTGTAAATCAAAGTGCTTTACAAGGAAGCAGACTGAGTGATTGACAAAGCCAATATATTATTGTGAGCTTGAAAGAAACTGAATACATATTCAATAGGAATGGGTTATATATCATATTTTTAACTAAATATCATATAATCAGGAAGTAGTTGAACACTAACATTGCTCGGCAGATAGTTTTTAGCGAAATGTAATTTCAGCCAGGAGGTTGAATGCTAATGTGAGCTGTTGTTAGATGGTAGCTATATGGGAATACACATGTTGCTTTAACTTAAAAATGTTCATTAAACATTGTATTTTGAGTTAATGATCAATTATGAAGTCAACTATTCGTCCTGCTAATGATAAGGAACTTACAACCATGAACACAATAGCTCAACATACTATATATAATTTGACCTTTCACCCTGAGCTAGAAGCCTGAGAGCTATGGTTGCCATGTGAATATGGTGAATGTACAGATATCCGTTGACCTGACTTCAGTCAGAACTTCACATCCATTTGCCTTAAATGGGACTATTATAAAAAAGACTACAATGTGGCTGCCTGATGTGGCATGAATTCACTATACTCAATATTTCACTAACTGCTCTGTGGTTAACTTAAGTTATGGTTAGTGTTGGCTATTAAATTATGTCATTCAATACATCTTTTCATTATATAGAACCAGAACCTATTGAACCTTAGAAGGTCAAACTAGCTACCTAGCCTAGCAGCCAGCTGCTTTGTTTTGATGTCCTGATTGGTTGTAGCATCCAGTGGATTGTACCCACCACTGATAACGCCCTTTGGTAATTGAAATCTACAAGAGAGAGAATCAAGAACATTTGCATTGCCAATTGGTCTATTGTCCAGATGTTTAACTTTTGAAACAAACAACATCTGTATATTCAGAGACTCTGGGTTCTACTGTGAAGGAGAACATTTAGACCTTTTATCAATGTATGTCTTACATATTTAGTTTTCTCAGAGGCAGGTCATGTTTTGACCAGCAGGTTTCTTTGCACAAATTGCAGAAATAAACCATCTGATGGCATTCTAAAAATATTGTAACGTGATAGTATTTTTCTACTACAAAAGGAATCAAAACTGAGCTAACTTGCTTTAGAAGATTTTTTTGTTGCATCATGCAACAATGAAGATCTTTAATGCTGGTGTTCTTTCACAGAGAGCACATGCTGTCAAAACTCTACTTGGCAGCAGCCATATTTGCACTATACCACTGTAATGATCACCACTCCTATACATGTACACATTTTCCATTGTTTTATCAGTAACTGTTTAGTATTTCTTTGCGTTTAGGAAATGTTCTTTAATGACTGTTGGATAAATGTCTGAGTGGTTCTTGTTAGTCCTACATCTTCTGCAGTGAACCAGTATACTGCTGCTTTTGTGATGTCAGATCAGACATTTCCAAACTTAACATGGTTGTGAGAACTTTCTTCAAGGACTCATACCAATCAGATACAGATCATACACACGTACTCATACACACACAGTGAATTGCACAAATGTAATTCTTGCTTAAGGGCCACTTCCTGATTACAAGAATCTTTGCTCTCTGCAGTGGAAATAACCAAATACCCTGTGTTTCACAGGTCTGGGAGGAAATCCATATATAGATCTTCATTCTTAAAATATGAGCTATTTTATCGGAAATACTAAGTTTCCGGTACAAAATAGATAGATAGATAAGTTAGCCAACACACTAGCAAAAAAGATAGATAGATAGATAGATAGATAGATAGATAGATAGATAGATAGATAGATAGATAGATAGATAGATAGATAGATAGATAGATAGATAGATAGATAGATAGATAGATAGATAGATAGATAGATAGATAGATAGATAGATAGATAGATAGATAGATAGATAGATAGATAGATAGATAGATAGATAGATAGATAGATAGATAGATAGATAGAATTCAAATTGTTTCCAAATGAATACGGAAACAGTTCTGTAAACAGTTTTATCTCTTCAGAATAAAGATAATGCTATAAAATGTTTAACTTGATTGATGTATTCTTGACCTAAATTCATACAGAGCTATATATTATTCTCATCCTACCAAACAAACTCAAACTCTATTGCTGTTTTAACTGCTTTAAAATGGTTGTAGTAGCTTCTACAAGCTCTAACCTTTCCAAACTCTCCAAACACAAACTCACTCACACTCTGCTTAGTTTTCTGTATTATTTTCTTATTACTGCATGAAACAGCTGAGTGTGTTTTCATCCAGATTCACATCAGCTCACCACCCAGAGTGTGAGTCTCACTCCCCAGAGAGTCTCTCCACTCCTCTCCTTCCTCTTTTATCCCCCATTTTCTTGTGTATGTAAACAGAAGTAAAGCATTTTGAGCTCGGAGGCAGAGCACGATGATCAAACAGTGTGCACGATCAATGACTTTGAAGAGATCTAACATCCCCTTATAAATGAATTTCACACAGAAGGAACAGCAGAAATGAAGAAACTCACTTCTGGAGCCAGTGGCCACATGTTTTCTCTCTCCTTAGACTAAAAGAGTGACGAATAAAAAAACAGAGTACAAAGTTTAAGAAAGGAAAGACTGCATCTTTTTTTCTTGCACATTGCAGTGTTCGCTCGTCGTTTTTTTATGTATGGCCCAGCGACTGCCGGCCTGCTAGCTTCAGAGCAGGGAGGAGTCAGTGAGAAAGAAGTGGGGATCTTAGAAGTCTCACAAGCGTACCTCTCTCATCTTGCGTGTCAAATGTCTCATGTAGCGTTGTTAGAACAGTTTAACAGAAGCAAACAAAACAGAAGACTACAATTGAAGGCCTCAACATGTGTTGATATGATAACTGATCAGTTTGGGGTCTGTTAAACTTTGAATTTAAGAGCAGCCATGTATCTAAAGGCCTTACAAAATAAAAATCTAAAAAAGAAATGTTCCTTGTCTAAAACTGAACTTCATCCTTTTTTTTAAATGAGTCTGTGGGTTTTCACACTTGAGCAAAAGCACGAGAACATTGGATGAGCGAAGACTTCCTGTTCTTGGTGGCGTAGCTGAAATGAAACTTCCTGTCACCGAAGCATTAAGGTAGCAGCCGGCTTCTTTTTTTTTTTGGGTGTGACATCACTGCCACTTGCTTGACTTTACACCAGAGGCGAGTTTTCAGGGTTTGGGGAACAAGTCCAGGAAGCTGCGTCAACCGATAAGACAGAAAAAACGTATGTAGCTTTAGAAAAAAAAGACAACGTTTGTGACGTATTTCTCCTTTAGAGTTAGTTAGTAGGAAAACAGCTTGAAATTGGCTTGTTAATTTGCCTGTAGGACTGTTCTGTATGGTGTGTGGCTGTACACACCCTAACTCCTGGACATGGCAGGTCTTTTTGGTCTGAAGATCCTCCTTCTCTGGGCTGGTATCATCGGTTTGGCAAACTGTAAGTAATAAATGTAATCTTAATGAAAATAATGTGGAGAGGAAATGGTGTTTTGTGAAGTTTTCTCCTCGTGACTGTTATCTGAAAGTCTTCGAGAAGACAAGAAATCTGTTTATAATGCATAATATGAATAATAAAAACCAAATGTAGGTGATTAGGTCTCTTATTCTAAACTCTTAACTGTTTTTGAAGTTGTAGCATCTGGTTGTTGAACATACGATGGTGTTAAGGGAGAAAAAAAGTGAAACACTTGAAGTTGAGAGATTCAGATTGAGATAGAGACGTGAATCCGTCAGCTCAGAAAACACTAAATGTAATCATTTCAAGTACAAGCTGAGGGCAGAAACGACAAGCTACAGTATATCATGTCTTTGAGCCATACCGACTTCATGTTTCTTAAACTTTCCAAAGCCAAGAACACAAGACATTAGAGCGCACAGCAGTGATGTGAAGAACTACAGAAGTGACAGCTCTGTGAGGCCCTTTGGCAAAAGAATAAACACTTATGTTCAATCAAAGACGCCTGTTAATAACAAGACGCTCTTTAAAACGGCTCCTTTCATTTGTTTCACAGCTGTGGGAATTTTTGCAATCATGTTTCTGTTCTGCTTTGACATTGTGTGTGTACGTGTGTGTGTGTGTGAATATGAGTGTGTGTGTGTGTGCTTGTGATGTGATGGTGCAAGTGAATATGATTGTGTGTGTGTTTAGAGTTGATGTGTGTCAGAGATGAATAAATTAGTCGGGGTGTGTCGCTGCGAGCGCTTTGCATCAACCCTTGTGGCTGTGTGTGTCTTGTATTTGATACATATCTGTGTATATATATGTGTGTGTGTGTGTGTGTGTGTGTGTGTGTGTGTGTGTGTGTGTGCGTGTGTGTGTGTGTGTGTGTGTGTGTGTGTGTGTGTGTGTGTGTGTGTGTGTGTGTGTGTGTGTGCGCGCGCATGGGTGAATGCATCCGTGCGAGCAAAAGCACCGTGTGTGTGTGTTAAGCCTGACCCACCTTGCTGCCTCTTACATCATTCAGAGTTCTGCTGCCGATCGGAACATCAAATAATCTCTGTTATTTTCAGCTCAGATGTCTCTATATAACTTGAAATAAACCCTCATCTCTATTTATACCACTCATCAGTCAGGATCAGTATTTGTCATTAGTTTCTCTTATTGAGTGTTTCTCGGAGAGTGTGCAAGGTGATCACTGTGGTGCACCACATCAACAGACGGTCATCATTTATATGTCTTCAACTCTCCATCAACATGAAGAGTGTTCTTTAAGTAGCCATCTATGAGCCTTTGTTTAACATTTTAGAACAATTCACTTTTCTTATAAATAAAAGGAAGTCATCGGAGGTAATCAGAAGTACTCAACTGTGCACCACTCACAGGTACTGAACTTTAGTTTTCTAATGTTATCAATACACTTAACTCTATTAGTTCAGAGGCAAATATTGTACACAATATAAAATCCAATTCTTAAAAAATAAACCCTAATCACATAGAATACAGTGCATTGTTATAAAGTAAATGAACCACCAGGCAAACAGATAACAACACCAACAATCAGCTTCACATCAACACTCAGTTTAAATGTAAATGCACTTCAATAATAATCCAAAAATGTTACATCCAAAGAAATATCTCTGATAGAGCTAATTTTGGTCTAAAACGTAAGTGCTTTAACGTTCACTTCAGGTGAAGTGGATTGTTTCAAGCTTCTACTAATGAGACTTTGAAGTTGCTGCCTGTCTTAGCCAGGACACTATTAAAAAAATATATTTTAAATCTCAACAAGGTTTTTTTCTCCTGGTTAAGAAAAGGAGAAAAAAAAGTAGCCTACAGATTTTAATGCAAGACTTTTTAATACAATTGAGCTAGTGATTTAAAGATTGATTGAGTTGGTGTGAACCCTCACTCGTTTGTTAACAAATCACATCAAGGTCCATATAAGTTCTAAATGTGTATTCAACTAAATGATTGTAATGATGGTTATGATGACAAAGACGATAATGATGACGACCCCCTCACCTTCTTTGACTTCTAAAAAGAAGGTTAAAAAATACACGCCCAAGTGCTAATGAACAGAAATATCAATCACATGGAAGGAATGGATCATAACAAATAATCAACACAGGTAAAATACACCTTATGACTCCCACAATAGTCGTTCTGCTATTTCTATCCAACATGGTTAGATATTCCATGATATTTGGGGCGGCAGTAGCCCAGTCTGCAGGGACTTGGGTTGGTAACCTGAGGGTTGCAGGTTCCAAAATATGGAAGTTGGACTGGTGAGGTGCCATTAAGCAAGGCACCAAACCCCTAACAGCTCTGGTTCACTCCCTGGGTATAGTGTAGCAGCTCCACTCTGACATCTTTCCACTAATGCATGTCAGCAGGTCCTGGGTGTGCATGTGTGTACTTCAGGCCAATGTGTGTGAGAAGCATGTCTCTCAATAATAGAGTGTAAAAGCAGTATTTCCCTCAGGGACTAAAAAAGTGTGTCACAATAAATATTTAGGTAATCTATAGTTTTGCAAAAGTTAAAATACAAAAGTATGACACCTACTCATGTATTAGAAACACACAGTATTTGTCCTACTTTCAAAATCCTACTTGAGTAAATGTCTAAGTATAGTTAAAGTGTAGTCCCTGTTAAGCAGATTAAAGGGCTCCTGTGAGGGAAAATGTTTATCAGAACCCCAAATAAAGTGCTATGAAATAAATGTTTGTCCTCTACATCCTGCTGCTGTGCTTTTAAAATATAAACTATTAGTACTATGAATATGAATGTTTCTTTTCTCTTTATATCAAATAGAAAGTTGAATCCTAAGAAAAACCCTGCTTGTTTTTCTTGAAATCATTTTTAAAGAGGTTAAGTAAACATATCAAATTAGCCCTACAAGCCAAAGATCATGTTAGAATTGGATTTAGCTATGCAGCTAGTCTCCATTTAGATGCAAATAACGAACTCTCTTCAACTGCAGCAGCACATAGTTGTTTGATCTGAACGTCGACCACTTCCGCGTTTCAGTCTGAGTTGCCTTCATTTCCTGTTAGAGGCGAACAGAGTGCTGTGGGCAGAGCACAAGGAGACCGAGCAAAATGTAAATGCCTGAGAATTCAAGATGTATAAAAAGGGGAAGTGCAGTGTCTAAAATGAAGAAGTGAGGTCAAAAATGTTCAGAATGCTGCACGAATACAGCCTTCGCCGGGGAGGGGATGAGGTGGCGTCGCACAGAGCGAGTGCTGTGTGATAAATGCAAAATTTGAGAAGGACGAAGAGGCGGATTTAAAAATATATTTATTTTATGTTGAACACTGATAAAGAGAAACTGATGGATAAGAGACAGATGTGTTGCAAGATGATAGTGTTACAGTGAGGGGTTGGAGGGAATCGGTACTGTATTTGTAACGTACGTTAGAACTTCAAATAAAACCCATCCAAATGTAAGGCCCAGTTCCTTTTACCAGCCTGGTGTTGCTGCATGTTTTAACAAATGAAGGACGAAGACAGGTCTCAATTATAGGCCCTGATGCATTTAGTGTTGAAATTGTTTGTCCAAGAGAGACAGAATAATGTTAGTATGTGTAACAGTCAGAGAAAGAAGTTTCAAGATCATGTGAAGATTCATATGCGAGTGTGTATTCACACAGATGTGTGAGCACGGCCTCTCATTGAGAGTCTCCTGCATAATGATCCGGAAAAAGATTCATTAAAATGTCCACCTCATTGAGAGACAAGAGGGACAGGGACGACTCTGCTGCTTGTGCTGGCTTGAAAGATGGAATTAATGAAGAAATGATGAAAACACTTTTTTTTCATCTCTCGTGAAATTTGAACACTATATATGCTTCGAACAACTACAGACATTCTGATTCAGGCCCGCACAGCACTCATTAGTGATTGTATTACTGTAACAGGGGTCTCTCTCTCTCTCTCTCTCTCTCTCTCTCTCTCTCTCTCTCTCTCTCTCTCTCTCTCTCTCCCTCTCTCTCCCACAGTGCAACAGGTTGACATTGATTGGCTTTCAAAGCAAAACCAATTAAGTGATTTGTAATTGAATTTGTTAACAATATCCTAATTTTGTACACAATTAAATATTCTCTCTGGGTTAAATTTAGAATTTTAAAGTCTTTCCTATCTTTGCTATGCACAAGTTTTGTTTGAAAATTATTAAAGGCCCATCTTGTATTGACTCCTGTTTTGTGATACTGTAAACGATCTCCCTTCCTCTACCTATGTCTCCTTCAATTCTTCTTCTCTTCCTTAACTAATATAACAGTTTAAACTTCACATCATCATTTCACACTTTGCCCTGAAGACATTGAAAAAGGAATAATAACTGGGTTCAACTATAAAAATGTTTTTTTTTTACTTGCTTCTTGTTATAAGGGTGTGGCTTAAGCTTAAAGTAAGGTGAGGTTGGAAGCAGTTTGTCATTAGTTATTTGAATTATTCATAAAGCACAAATTGTGTCTCCAAAATCTTTCACTGAAACATTCAAATCCATCCCCACAAAGAATTCAGTGAAATGTCACTACAGAGAGAGAGCGGGCGAGCATCTCAGCTCAGTTTAGTAAAACAAAAGTGCACAAAACCACATCCTGAGACTGTTTGACTCTCCTCTACCTCATTGCACCGCGAACACCACTGTTCCTATTAAAGGACCAATGGACTAAAGTAATCTCACATTTAAAAAAAAGAGTTTTTATAGAGACAGAGCGGTCAATTCCAATGAGAGCAGGCAGGCTGTCCAAACTGTAACAACTTTTCTAAGTACAGCAAGGTTTTAGGTTTCAGTGCAAAGCAGGAAATAGTGGTTTGCCTTCTAAAATAGCAAGGCCGCATTGTTATGGCAACCAGGTTGCACAGTGTTGCTTCTTACAGAAAGTCAGATCAAAATGGCTGCTTTTTCCTCTTTGTGACCTGATAATGCCTCAGCCCTGCAGGAACAGTTTCATTAGTCTGATGAAAGTCAATGCTTTGAAAGAACGCTTTAAATAAATCTCCATTTGCCAAGTCTTTTTTTGTGTGAACACACGCTGCAATGGTTCTAATGTTTGTTTGTTTTTTTGTAATTCCAGGTCAAGATGCCCCTGGTAAGTAGAAATGAACACAATAACACTTCAACATTCAAATACATCATAACTGTTAATGAAAGAAATGTTTTATTCCACTACACTCTGTCTTTGTGCTGCTTCATTTCTCTGTTCTCATCCGTTTCAAAAAGCAGCAACACCTCATGATATAAGCATGCTCAGCAAGTGAAAATATGGTATTCTGTGAGCAGTGAGAGACGACACTACATTTCCTCAATCTTTTAAAGAAGTTAGGTTGACATTAGCCTCCATTTTGGTTTCCTCCCCACCCCAGGTTTTAATATCAGAAACAGAAGAACATGTTCAAAGTTA
Source organism: Tautogolabrus adspersus (assembly GCA_020745685.1). Classification (NCBI taxonomy): domain Eukaryota; kingdom Metazoa; phylum Chordata; class Actinopteri; order Labriformes; family Labridae; genus Tautogolabrus; species Tautogolabrus adspersus. The sequence goes on along the minus strand of CM036536.1, from coordinate 10,092,440 downwards.
ACAACATGCAGAAACACGACAGATAGCTACATGATAAGCAGACAAGACTGATGTGAACCTGTTACAACTTTCAACATGTTTAGGTTCACCTTTAATCATTTAAAATGGATGATGGGACTGCATTTATCCTTACCTACCTATACTTACCCTACCTTCACTTCAGGCTTTATATCTATATTCTGTTCTCTGATATGAGGGTACATAGTGTTCAGACATATTCATTTGTGTTAATATGTGTCAATTTCATTTTTTATTCAAATGTGGTTTTTAAGCTGTTGTAGATGTTCCTTTACTAACCTGAATTTTAGTTTTTTTTATAAAGTTATACAGCATATGTTGTAGCATAATAAGAAGTATATACAGCGGTACAGGGGATAGCCTAGTGCTTATGGCGTGCGCCCCATGTACAGAGGCTCTAGTCCTTGTCGCAGCGGCAGTGGGTTCAAGTCCGACTTGGCCCCTTGCTGCATGTCATCCCCCACTCACTCCTCCCAACATTTCCTGTCTCAATTTAGTTGTCCTAACGAATAAAGCCAAAAAGGCCCAAACAATCTGTACAAAAAAGGGGTTATAAAACAGCAGCAGCAGTGTGCCAGGACTTTATTAATATTGTATTGAAGTAACTGACATAGAAAATGTACTTCAGTTCATCAACAGGAGCTGAGAGAGCTTCTGTGAAATGACGTCTCAATCTTCATCAATGTTGAAGTCTTTTAAATGACACTTACAGTCTGGCTAGTTTTAATTATATTTTTATCAGTTATAGGTTTCAATAAAACAGAATATAATTTAATATTTGAGAAGATAAGCTAGGTAGCTATTGGTACAACATTATGCTAACAGCTGATACAATCTTTCTCTTCGTAATGTTCAGGCAACCTAAACATTACATCATTTTCAGCCAAAGAAAGACAACATCAGGTTTCACAACCAGAAACTGTGTGAACTCAGTTACATGTAATGCTCAACCTGATTCATGTTATTGTATTTTAGCCCCGTGCTGCTAAAGCCATCACTGAGTGTGGGACATTGGCCAAGAACCTATTAGTGTTGTAGGAGCTGTAATAGTGATTGTATGTGTGGCTTGACTAATGTTTTCTTGTAAAACAAATGTTTCAGCCCCCTTACCTGCACACACCATCTCAAACACTGCCCCCACTTTGGTCGCCAGCTCTTCAGGCATCACCTCCTCTCCAAGCACCATGACAGCAGCTCCTGTCATGTCTTCAGACACCTCAATCACTGCCCCCCAAACCTCCACTCACTCTTCTTCACTTATAACAACTAACACGTCTGGTAACGTATTAAGCCCCTGCTCTGAGTACAGCTTCATAAAAAACACTATCAGCAGTTATCCTTCATGAACACACGCTGCAATGGTTCTAACGTTTGTTTCTTTTGTAATTCCAGGTCAAGCTGCCCCTGGTAAGTAGAAATGAACACAATAACACTTCAACATTCAAATACATCATAACTGTTAATGAAAGAAATGTTTTATTCCACTACACTCTGTCTTTGGACTGCTTCATTTCTCTGTTGTCATCCGTTTCAAAAAGCAGCAACACCTCATGATATAAGCATGCTCAGCCAGTGAAAATATGGTATTCTGTGAGCAGTGAGAGACGACACTACATTTCCTCAATCTTTTAAAGAAGTTAGGTTGACATTAGCCTCCATTTTGGTTTCCTCCCCACCCCCAGGTTTTAATATCAGAAACAGAAGAACAGTGATACAATCTTTCTCCTCGTAATGTTCAGGCAACCTAAACATTACATCAGTTTTTTGCCAAAGAAAGACAACATCAGGTTTCACAACCAGGAACTGTGTGAACTCAGTTACATGTAATGCTAAACCTGATTCATGTTATTGTATTTTAGCCCCGTGCTGCTAAAGCCATCACTGAGTGTGGGACATTGGCCAAGAACCTATTAGTGTTGTAGGAGCTGTAATAGTGATTGTATGTGTGGCTTGACTAATGTTTTCTTGTAATACAGATGTTTCAACCCCCTTACCCCCACACAACACCACAAACACTGCTCCCATCGCCTCCTCTCCACGCACCGTGACAGCCGCTCCTGTCATGTCTTCAAACACCTCAATCACTGCCTCCACTCACTCTTCTTCACTTATAACAACCAACACGTCTGGTAACGTATTAAGACCCTGCTCTAAGTACAGCTTCATAATAAATATAAGCATGGAAATCAGCCTAATATTCTACTCCTGAAATATGAAATAGATATTATATCAGGTGAGACTCTTGTAAGTAAAGTGATTCTACTTGAAGATGACTCCTCCTGCTCTCCATCTTACAGCCACTACCTCTCCTGCAATCACCTTACCCACACCCACAACCAATTCAACAAACGAGAAAAAAGACGCTCAGACAAACACCAGCTCCACAATGGCTCCGCCCACTGCAGGTTGGGATTTTCTCATTAAAAAGCTCCATGTTTGTTCTTGTACAGGACTGTGGTAAGATTGTATTTTTCTTTTGACTCGGTAACTTACCCTGAAAAGAAGAATCCAAACACAAGCTCCATTCTAAGCTGCTTTGGAAAAGTATTTTAATGTTTTATAATCATGCATTAATATTTTGTTGTTGTCTTTTCTTATCTCGGGTGAATCTTCTCCAGCCACCACAAAAGCACCTCCACAATGTAAGTAGCAGTGTTTTTTTCTATATCTAACACAATACTTATTTAGTGGTAATAATAATAATAATGATAATAATAATAATAGCTTGAATTAATAGAGCCCCTTTCAATGGACCCAAGGATGCTTTACATCAGAACACACAAACAAAGGCAACACAATTAATCTAGCCCATAGCTGAGTTGAACAGATTGGTTTCAAGAGTTTTTTGAAAGCCTCAACTCAGAGCCATGTTGTTTTAGCAGCCTCTGCCATCAATGTGTGAATGGGTGTGAATGGTTAGGTGTGACCTGCGCTGTAAAAGAACTTTAAGTAGTCAGAAGACGAAAAGTGCTGCACAAGCTCAAGTCCATTGACCTTTATCTTTTTTTTCCAAACCTGACGTGACTTTATTCAAATGAAAAATGGTGCTGGAGAGGAGCAAGAGGTTAGCAAATGTTAAGTTATCAAAGCTAAACAGTCAACACCCGTGGTTGATTTATTAGCTGGTGAATTAGCTAGCTTACCCTGCAGAGAGTGAGACTCTGTGTGTTGTTGGTGGCTGAGCACAGCTGTTAAGACTAAAGAAGCAAAGAATGGACTCACCTCACGCATTCTTCGTATCTCTGGGGACAGAGAAGCGTGTGACCAACACAAACCATGAGCCTTCAAATATCTGTGTTCTCATCAATACTGTGCGCCAAAATCTCTCCAGAGAAAGCCCACAACAGTCCTGACTCCTATGCACTTGCTCATAAATAAATAAATGTACCATGTATGCCAAGTGCATATTTGTCAAAGCGTTAAAATATCAATATAATAAAACAATAATTCATTAGAAGAGCGTGAGTCCATACTGATGGCCAGTTAAAGTCATAAACCACACAGATACCCATATTGTTTGTGGTTGTTTGTGTCGACCAATGACATCAACGCAACTAAGAGGTAAAGTTTAGTGACTGAATGAAAGCCAGCATGCTCCACCTAACTCTCACAGAATCCATGCCCCATTGATTTAAAGCTTACCATCAAAATAGAGAGTCATATAATGAATCCTCTATAAGATGTTATAAATACAAAAATGAGCTAAGAAGACCAAACCGTTTTGTTCCCCCAGGCTGTAAACATTTATTTCTGATGTAAAAAGGGTATTTTAAACGGGGTCCTATCGTGGTTTTTCTGGGGGATTATAGAGTCAGCCTCAAGTGGACACTTGAGGAACTGCAGTTATGCATTAGTTTAAGAAAGTAGAATGTAATTTGTTGTAATGTAATCCTGGATCCTCCTATCAGCTGTTATCTGACAACCTTTAAGCTTAAATGTCTTTAAACAGACATCTGCAGCAGTGCAGCTAACAATCTGGTTTTAGACTCTCTCAACCCAAATGTCATTCTCCACTCTCAAGTTACCAGTAAAATTCTCACACAGAAAATAGTCTTGTCTGGATGTCTTTTATGGCCAACAAATAATGGGTTGCTCCCAGAGGTTCTAACGACTATATGACAATGGGCTTAAAAACTACTGTACATTACAACTCCAGTAGATTTATACAGTGAGTGCAATTGTATGACTCTGTTGATATCATGTGCAGGTTCTTACGCTGTCTCAGCCATCAAGTTTGGCTTCAAGATAGACATTACAAGCTCTACCACTGGTACCTACACCATAAACATCACCGAAGAGGCCCATTCTGTGACCAGAGAGGAACACGTCTTTGACCACACCAACCAAACCTCATCACATGAGATCAAACACCTGAAGCCCTGTACTGACTACACACATGCTGTGGCATTTATTGACAGTGCTGGCAACAAAACGTTCTGCAGCCCTACTGGAAATAAAACTTCTGAACTCACAACTGAAATGGGTGAGTGTAAATAACTATTATCGAATAGCATCTTTTTTCTTTGTAGTTAAGCACTGAGTTTGGAGAGACATTTGTGCATCACTTTTTTGTTTCAGACAAAAAGGACATTGAAGACGGTAGCTGCATCCCAGGATATGTTTGTTACAGGAGTGATTGGAACATTGGCTCTTCAGTGTCAGCATCTAATAATGTTACAGCAAAGCCATGCCCCAATAACTCTACAGAGTTTTGTATCAAACCTGGTATCGATGACATTTGCACAGACTTGACCACAACCTTCACTTCAGGAAAGTGTATGAACTCTTCCTTCAGCTTCACCAAAAGCATCCCTGTTGGTATGTATAGTAGTGTCCTACCATATTTATTGAATAACATGTTGTGACGATTTTATTGCATCATGTTTAATATTTTGACTTTATTTGTCTTTACAGATGATTTGAATGCAAATGAAATAAAACAGGAAATTCTGACTGAACTTCCTGCAAAAATAGAAGCAAGATTACCTCCAAACTGTACAAATCTCACCATTGAATACACGTGTCTGGGTAAGTGAGATAAAACTATGTCTGCCAACATTATGAATTGATTTACAGTAAAACAGTTCAAAACAATTTGCCATTGAATACTTACACTGTAGTAAGACAGCGATGAAAAGGAATTACAGTTTCAATTAAAATTGAAGCAATCTGAAATGTAAGAGGGGGTGGAGATATTGTTGTTCTAAAGTCTAAAGATAAATGCTCACAGGCACTTAGGCACAAACAGCAGTTGTTGAAGAAATGTCATTCTTTTGTTTCCTCAGAAATGGATGAATACAGTGGGCCCAAGCTATTGACTGAGCTGGATCCCTTCACAGACTACAGCTGTACGGGTCAGATCAAGGACAACAATGTTCCCATCAAAAACACAACTGCTATCGAGTTCAACATAGACTGTGGTATGTTTACTCTACTTCAGTTCAATCAGAGCAACAATCAGCTTGTATCCTGAGATAACTTGGGACGGAAGAACATCAGATAATGAGTTCATTCTTACAGATGTCTAATGTGTTCTTACAGATCTTACAACTTCTAACCCAAAGACGACGGTGACCAACACTTCTGTTGAGTTGAGTTGGACAGCAAACAGTCAGAATTGTACAGTTCTCTTAACCAACTATCCAGAGTTCTCTTATGTCTGCAGTTGTGACCCTCATTACAAACATGGACCCAGTAAGTAAAGCTACTCAGAGTGTCTCCCCAATTCTCTTATTAAGTTAACATGGATGTAATTTTTGTTTTTTGCAGATTCTTTAACTGGTCAGTTCACCTAAATAGTTAAATATGATTTGGAAATTTAGAAGATGCTACATGCTAACACTTTAGCATCCTGAGTGATAAAAGATGTTTGTTACCTGAGTTCAAGTCAAATCAAAGTGTGTTGAAGATAAATCCTGAAGTTAAATGTCAAGTCCTGATTTGAAATATCATTAAAATAATAAAGGTTGGATAGTAATCTTGAAGAAGAATTTATGTTGAACTAATGTCTGTTAATTTTTCATCTGTCATCGGATGAGTGACACAATGGTAAATTAGCTGATGGTGCTCAGATAGAAGCCCACATGTTCTTGATCCACCAGCAGTAGTTGGTCCCCAAAGAGGGTAAATAGAGCTAACACTAGCGTTTTAAGATCCTTATAAATCCTCACAGTGAACAGGATTACTCTGACCATACAAACAAAAAGTGAGGATGTGACCGACAAATCAGTGACCTCACAGAGGCGTCACAGTTTGGACTTTGGGGTTGTACCGTCAAACACATTGTTTCTTTATATCCTTTTTACAATACATAGTAAAAAGTAAAAATATTGATATTTACATCTTAAAACTCAGTCAGTAAATGACTGGTTGTTCACTAAACAAGCCAAACAATTCATGAACTTTGATGTGTTAACTGTAAGATGTGCTTCCCCAGTACCAGTACTAGTGTTTACTAAAGAGGATTTGGTTTGCAGTGCTAGATCTGATGAACTTCCACTGACAAATAATGATTGATTTGTTGATTGACTGACAGATTGATTGGTGTTAAATGCCTCATTGTTCAGTCAAACACAACAAAACAGTGAGTGAAACTGTGTTACAGGTAGGGATGTTAATGATTAATCAGTCATCGATTAATAACCATTAAGAATTTCTGAAAAGAAGAAAATCTGTTTTCCGGTGTTCACATGTAACCGGCTTCCATTTGATAAACACATGTGGTGAGTAATGTATTTTATGTGCTCACAGCTCACTCCTGAACGGTTAGATATATTACATCTCTCAAACAGCCTACAAACCAGAAGGATTAAGTTTATTGTGAAGAGGTTCAATGGTTTTATCTCACTTGTATACAGCACTTTATGTTGATTTTAAAAAGGTGTTTCATTTGGTCGGCCTTATTAGTCTAGAAAAGGCGGTTGCGCCACGTTTGGCATTGTTTTGTTAGGCAACACCGTTGAATAAGGACATTTAAACACTAAAAATAGCACTGTTTTCAAACCAGAGCCTTGTTTTTTAGTCATTTAAATAGTTTGTATTTAATGAATTCATGTTTCACGTAACTGTTGTGCTAGTATAATGGTTTCAATGAAACAAACTGAAATAAAGATGTGCGTTTTGTAGCTCAATAATTATTCATGATTAATCGATTATTGATTGTTAACATGTTCAACTATCGGTTAAGAAAAATTACTGAAATTTGCAACCCTTGTTACAGACATCCGTTCAAGAGGAGAACCATGTTTTATTGAAGGACTGGAACCGTACACCGAATATGACTGTCATGTCCAACCCCGCTACAAGAACAAAGATGTTGGCAAAGGAACTTCAGTTTCTACGAAGACTCACATTGGCAGTACGTTTAAACAAATGTTTCTTTTGGAGATGATTACAGTCAACGTGTAAAATAATAACAGACTATCCAGGTGATGTATTCAGGTCATGTATTGGATGTGTTGTTGAATATTAAGTTAAGACAACTGTTCGTCAGTCAAAGTGAATGTGTTTCTGAAAGTCAGTATTTTTTAAAGAGAAGACTCAAACTGTGACATCAAATACTTCATTTACTCAGTCTGGTTATAAAACAGACTTATATTTATACTGAAGCCTCTTTATGAGCTACAAAGAGTCCACCTGCAAGAAGAAGATTTCAATGACGTGATTTTTTATTCCTGTAAACTCTGCTGCTGTGAAGGTGTCAGATGATCAGGCCATTAACTGAACCCAGCTGCCAAAACAGCTTTTTTTTGATGATACGTTTGACTGTTAAAAGACAGCAGCATGAGATTACATTTGTAATAATTGAAATTAAAAAGTAGCTCCAGCGATCAGTGAAGAATAAGTAGTAAACATATTAATAATAGACTTCTGATTCAAATAAAAGTGGTCATTCTTCATGTTTCTCTCGGAGACTTTGTGACAATTAGAGTCTTATTTGTAAAGTGAAACATGTTTTTTTCCCCACAGTACCAGCTGATATCTCTGTACAGTCGGTGAATCAACCAGAGCACAATGTGATAGAAGTAACCTGCGATCCTTTAAAAACATTTAATGGACCTGGAGGGATATACATTGCACAGCTTTTTTATAACGGTGAATTTGTGGATGAGAAAGAAAATACATCATGTTATTTTATATTCAAAGATCTGAGCTACTCTACAACATACACACTGAAGGTTTGTATGATCCCAATATTTGTTTTCACAAGATTATTTATATGTAATGGAATTATTAATGTTTTCTCTTTTTCTTCAAAAACTACATTTCCTGATTAAGGTTATTTTTCTGTTTATTTCCAGGTGGGTGCTGCCAATGATGAACGTAAGGGAAATCTGAGGAGCCAAGATGTTGTCACTCAATGTAAGAGCTGTTTTATATCAAAATGACATTTAGATTATTTTTTTCCACATACAGTGTAACTTTAACATAAATGCTCTCTTTATGGTATCATTTCCTCATTACTTTACAGATAATGACAAAGCTGTCATTGGGTTCCTCATCTTCCTCATCATCCTCACGTCTGTGGCCCTGCTTTTGGTTGTCTACAAGATTTTTATTCTCAAGCGCAGACAGTCCCAGTAAGAATCACTCTCTTTTCTCCTGCATCAGTTTGAGTCCCACTTTGCTTTTGATGTTTCCCTGTCATTCTTACAGCTGTTGTACTGATAAAGGCAACATGTGAAGTTACAGTCCATAATTAATGTCATTATTACCAGTGATTCCCTGGTCTTCTTATTTTATCTATAGTTATTCTGCATGTCTAGTTTCTGAATCTATGATGTTAATCTTTATTATTCCCTTTTCAGTGATATGAGTGAAAACATCAAGCTTATTACAACAAGTGAGTTGACTTTTTTTTGAGAGTTTCTCAATCTTGTCTCAAACAAAATGATCAATCTATAGAATTGTAAAAATGGTACTCACATGTAGCAGCTACTTTTACTAATGTTTTAGAATATAAAGATGTGTTCATCTTTTCTTGTTAGAGCATATAGATGGAGGTTTAATTAAAACGTTTATTTATATATATACTGTATATTATGTAGTGTACCTTTGGAGTATCAGAAAATTCACAATACTCCAGCACCTTTGTTTCTGTGTGTCATCTCCTACCTGCTTTGCTGTTGTAGATGATGAGGAGAACCTGCTGCCTGTTGAGCCCATTACAGCTGAGTTCCTGCTGGAGGCCTATAAGAGGAAGCTGGCTGATGAAGGGAGACTTTTCCTGGCCGAGTTTCAGGTATTTTTATGTGTATGCTTTTGGGAAGGCTTTTCCTTGCTATTTTTACGTGATTGTTTTTTTTTTTAAAGAAAAATGAATGTGCATTCTGCAGAGTGGCGGTACAATAAAAGAGAAAAAGAAAGTGTAAATGGTACTCTATAATTGTTGCTTGATATTCTCTGACCTGAGTTGCTTCTCTTTTCAGAGCATCCCCAGAATCTTCTCGAGGTACACTGTGAAAGAGGCCAAGAAGCCTTGCAACGCCCCGAAGAACCGCTACGTGGATATCCTGCCATGTGAGTCTGTTATGAGATAAAGGAGATATTAGCACTCATGAGATGTATGATGTGTACTTTTCAAAACAAATTTATCATTGGTTAGTATCCAAACCAATAACTACAGTTAGGTAGTGGTTTGCTACAATGTAATATTACTTCAGCATCTGCAATTTATTAAACATTTGTGGAAAATGTTGCAAGTCCATGAATAGGAAAATGTTATTCCAAAATTGTATTCACACAAAGTTTCAATCAGGGTGACACCTAACCAGAAATGTAGTTCAAACTTTTTAGGATAATATCCTTTAGAAGTGGACTGAGACGTCATCATCTGTATCTGTGGCTTTACCTGTGAAAACATAAAAGCTAACCGTCTCTGTTTGTGTGTGTTTGGATATAACACAGGAGGTGGAAGTGTTTTTAAGCAGGAAGTACATTAAGCCAGTCATTTTTTGACTGATTGATCTTTTGGAAAGACAATCGTTTTACACCAAACAATTGATTTGATATTTGTATAACTAAATACACAACCCATTAAAGCTCCTGTGAGAAGTTTTGATTACTGGTTATGAAACAGAAATAAGCTCTAATGCCTATAGCAATATTTTCAAAGAGGTGTCCAGATCCCCTGGGGGGTCTCCAGAGAGCGCCAGGGGGGTCTTGAAAACTTGGAGGGAAGTGAGAGTAAAATGGAACAAGAATAAAAAACATATTACAGTATTTGTAACAATAAAATAGTAATGTGTCTTTTTAGCTGTTATTAATAAACATTTATTTAAATATACATTCTTTTTTATGACAATCTTTCAGTAAAAAAGAATAACACACATTAGTTCAAGGAATTCAAGAAATCTTGCAAGAGGGGGGTCCCCGTCTGAGGTTATAGGGATCATGTCATGGTAAAGCTTGGGAACCACTGACCTATAAAACCATCAGTAACATGATTGATTATTTCTATATTGTGATTATTTATGCCTGAAAGCTCTGCCGCGGGGTAGCTGTAAGATTAGGTGGTTATACACACTCCTGAAACTGCCATTCTTTGCAATTATCAAAGGAAAGATCCTCAATGAGTGATACACTTGGAACTGGAGAATTCCTCAAAGGAGCTTTAATTTTTCCAATTCAGCACCATGTTCTTTCACTCCCTCTGTTGGTCTCTCTTTTTTAAACGTTAAAACAAGCAACATTTGGAAGTTAAAAAGTATCTGTTCTTGTCCTTTCCTAACCAATTTTGTTTGGATACAACTCTCATATTTACACACAGCATCTTTATTACATTTCTAATACATTCAGACATACTTTTTGTTGAAATTGTCGAAGAATTGTTGACATGTTTTCTCAGATTTTTGTTGTTATTGACTTTTTTTATGTCTTGACACAGACGACCACAACCGTGTGCAGCTGGCCACTGGAAATGGAGAGACAGGATGTGACTATATCAATGCCAGCTTCATTGATGTACGAAAATATTGTAAACATACTACTTGTACTGCTACACTCTTATCGTCAAGCTTTAAGGAGGACATATTATCCCCCTTTTCCAGCTTTTCAAACAGTCCCCTGTGGTCTAAATGAAGCATCTGTGCTGTGCTTTGGTCAAAATATAACATGAATCAAGCACCAGAGGAGGTTTGTGACCCTGTATAAACCAGCTCTCTCAGAACGCTCCATTTTGGTGTGTGTGTCTCTTTAAATGTAATGAGCCCCCCCTGAGTTTTCCCGGTAGACATCGCTCCTTCACTAGCGAGAATAAAAATGGCAGACCTGCGCAAAAGTCTTGCTCTAGGCTGGGGGTGGAGATACCAGGGGAGGGGAGGGTATTTTTTTTTACCAGAATCCCACTGTGATGTCACAAGGAGAGCAAATTTGAAACGGAGCATTTTACTCTGTGTTGTAAGACTTATGCAGACCACAATCAAAGGACTGGATGGGTTTATTTCACATTTTGTGGGCCGGTAGACACTCAGGTTACCCAAATATATGTTCAAAAACACTGTAAAAGTGGATTTTTCATATGTCCCCTTTAACAAACTACACATTAAATAAAACATTGAACGTGTAAGCAGGAATTATCTTGTTATATGGTAAAATGTTGGACTTGCAGCAAAGTTCATTTCTTGAAAAACCCACAAGGAATTAAAAATCATTTGTTTTCCTGCTGCAGGGGTACAAGGAATCCAGGAAATACATCGCAGCTCAAGGTTAGATCAAACCCTCATAAGTTTCACATACACAGCAGTATGTTTCAGGTTGATTCTAATTGTTCTTGTCTGTAAACAGTATTCATATATATATATAATAATGAAGGATTTGTGTTAAAGGGCCAAAGGAAGAGACTGTGTGCGACTTCTGGAGGATGGTGTGGGAGCAGCAGTCCTCTATCATTGTCATGGTAACACGTTGTGAAGAGGGAAACAGGGTAAGTTCAGTGAGATGTTTTACTTATTGTTGATATAAGTGTTACATTGTTACAGGGTTACAATTTTTAAAAGAGTCCATTTGACAGAAAAAAGCTAATTTCCAAGTAACTGACTGACTTAAGTCTGTCATAAACAATCTTACATCACAGATATAAAAAATCTATTAGGCCCATAATTCTCATCTACAATGTCTGGAAGAACACTGTAGTCCTTCTTGGAGAATGTCTTCTTATTTAATTTGTTGCTGTGTCAGCTTTTATCAGCTCCTTGTTGACTTTTGAGGTTAAACGGATTAGTGGAAATTGTTAGTGATGAGTTACTCATGTGCAAATTGAGTGTTTCACTTTCTTTCTCTCTCCTCTCACTTGTTGTGTTGCAGGTAAAGTGTGCGCAGTACTGGCCGTCTATGGTGCAAGAGGCCGAGATCTTTGAGGAGTTCATTGTGAAGCTGAACTCAGAGGACAACTGTCCCGATTACACCATCCGTCGTCTCAGCCTCATTAATGTGAGTCCTGAATGATGACAATGTACAGTATGTTTTTGGTGTAGGCCATATGCAAAGTGTTTATCTTTACGTATTGAGTATGCACGTGCTGTTACAGCCAGCATATCTGTCTCCATACAAATATCTATAAAGATACTTTTAACACATCTGGGCATGTATTTATAATTTACTCTGTGCAAATATGATTTTGTCTATGTCTGCAGAAGAGGGAGAAGAACTCAGAGAGGGAGGTGACCCACATCCAGTTCATAAGCTGGCCCGACCACGGCGTCCCAGGGGAGCCACATCTTCTCCTGAAACTGAGGCGGCGCGTCAATGCATTCAAAAACTTCTTCAGCGGCCCCATCGTCGTCCACTGCAGGTGAGCATACAGTCTTACTCTTCTTTTTGTATTTAGAATCAAAATTAAACATTTATAACTTCCTCACATACAGTATGTCACTGTCATCCTTTCTTACTTTGTTATCTCTATATTATTGTTTTATTGGTTTATATTTTACATTTGTTTCTATATGAACATTAACTTGTGTTTCACTACATACAGTTAAATGCTAAACTGATTATTTTATTTGTACTGTGTGAAATTACTTCAATGTTTAATCTAATCTATTGTAAAGCTGGACTTTTAATCTGGAAAGGCAGCTTGGAAAACTATTTTGTACCGTCACCTGTTAGGCACACCTCTAATATCATCCATCGAGTTCTCAGTCTTTATTTGTATAGCGCCAATTCATAACAAATGTTATCTCAAGACACTTTACAAAAGAGCAGGTAAAATACTCCATTGTTATATTATTAACAAAGACCCAACATGAATCCATCATGAGTCCAGCACTAAGCAACATTTAGCAAATTTACAGGGGCAAGGAAAAACTGCCTTTTTACAGGCAGAAACTTGAATACAACCAGACTCATGTTGAACATCCATCTGCCAAAACTTTATAAGGCTTGGAGAGTGGGATAGAGGGAGATGCTAAAAGAAGGAGAAGGATAGAGACAAACAGAGCAACAACAACAACAATGAATACAATCCATTCAGTGATCCAATGATCTTCATTTAATGATTTCATGAACTCAATTGAATCCTCTTTGAACCTGATTTATTGCTTCCATGACAGACACGTGGGTATCATTGTGAAACAGGGGACTCATCAGACAACCCCCCTCTCTATTTGCTTCTTTACTGAAACTTGGAATGTGTAATAATCCGGATATTATCTCAATGTCATTACCTCGTGAGCAGCGCAGGAGTCGGCAGGACAGGCACATACATTGGCATCGACGCCATGATGGAGGGTCTGGAGGCGGAGGGCAGAGTGGACATCTATGGTTACGTAGTCAGACTCCGCAGACAGAGATGTCTGATGGTTCAAGTGGAGGTAAGCTATCAATTAAGATCATGCAGCTTAACAGAGATAATAAAGTGGAGCAGGGTGCACAAGCTTAGATAGAATAACTAGAAACTTGACGTAGACAAACAAACTGCTAGACTGCCCCATGAGCCTCTGCACATGGGGCACGCGGACCAACCACTACACCACCAACCCCCCCTTAATTTGAGCTTTTTTAGTTAAAAAAAATAATACAATGCAATGATTGAACTTGCAATACTTCAAAAAATGATTGTGATGACACTGTAAAAGTTCATACCCAGTCTGGTGACATACATTCAAATTCTATATGTTGCTGATGTCACGTTACGACACAATACATTTTGGACGTGAAACAGTACGATATAGTAGAAATGCACAGTACCAGATATGCTGACATGGCAGGTTTATTAGACGCTAAATGCCCTGAGGTCTCACATGGCTGGTTTAATGGTTTGTGTGTTTGATGTTTTATGAAAGAAGAAGAATTGCTCTATAATGTGTGTTTTCCTGCACAGCTTTTCTTCAGCCCCTACCAGAGCTGTAAAAGGTTGTGCAAAGAATGGATGTGATATAGTGCAGGTTTTTTAATTTTACATTTCTTTGGACAATATATTTAAAAGGCGGACTCTTTTCATAAAGAACATGGGTAATGTTAGCACAGTACACCACAGCATCTAAACCAATAACAAAGGAGGATAACAACTTGTACATGATTGGAGGAGTCTGAGATATGGATTGTCTGTGGATAGCAACACACGTGTTCCTTTTATCCCCAAACTGTTTGTTTATGAAAGTAAGAACTTTTGTCCCCTCTCAGGCCCAGTACATCCTGATTCACCAGGCGCTGCTGGAGCACAACCAGTTCGGAGAGACAGAGATCAATCTGCCTGAGCTGCACAGCACTCTGAGCACACTCAAACAGAAAAACTCAGAAAACGAACCATCCTTATTAGAAGACGAGTTTGAGGTATGAAACTCAGTCAATTATCCTTTTCTTGGAGTCTTGAAATGATAATAAAAATGTAGTGCTATTCTCCCCCCCCCCCCCCCCACCCCACCTCTCATAACCAAATATGGAAGAAAACAGATCTTTGTATATAACTGTGAACTACTTAACAATAAAAAAATAATCTCTTTTGTAATTCAGAGACTCCCTACCTTTAAAAACTGGAGGACATTTAAGTCTGGGACCTCAGAAGAAAACAAGGCGAAGAATCGTTCTTCATCTGTCATTCCATGTAAGTGTCAGCTGAAAACTCAGTCCTACTACATTTACATTGTACTACTTATAACCAGGGGAGCCGTGTGTGCAAGAAAAGGGAGGACTTTTATCAGAACATTAGTTCATTTTTTTTCAATTTCAAATTGTTTAATTTTCGTCTTGGGCCCCAGCTTATAACAGTTGCAGTATAACTATGTGTATGTGGTCTGTTACCCTGTAAATCTATTTACAATCCTGAGTTAATACATTCAGTTACACTTGTGTTGTAATTTAACAGATGACTACAACCGAGTGTTGCTGAAGCTCGATGAAGGACGCAGTCGTGACAGTGAACAAGATGAGGATGAAGATGAAGAATCATCAGATGAGGAGGATGAGGACTCCACAAGATACATCAATGCCTCACACATAGATGTACGTTATAACTTTCAGCTTAGCCTTTTTTCTGCATAACACTGACAGGACTACGAGGACATTTCTTATTCATTTGGACTTTGTATAATATTAACTGATGTGTTTTCTTATCCATTCAGGGTTACTGGGGCCCACGCATCTTCATCGCTGCACAGACTCCGCTGCCAGACACCATGGCGGACTTCTGGTCCATGGTTTATCAGAAGAAAGCCTCAACTATTGTCATGCTCTCTGACTGCAGTGAGGGAGAGAAGGTACTAAAAAAAGTGTGATGCTGTCTTTACAGGGCGTGTGATGCAGGTATAATGTTTTTAAATGTTCTGAGCAGATTTTTAAAAAAGGGAGGAATGGATTAGATATTATTGCCAATTACCACAGTACAGTCACACGCACAAATAGGCCAATCCAAACACTGGCATAAGAACAACACAAAAGAACACAGCAGCCTAAAATAATTATACTATTTCAGTATGTGTCCCGACCCGCACTTTGGGAACCACTGCACTTTACTGTCTCAATAAAAAGAGAATAAAAAATGCTTATTGCATCTCTCGTACAAAAAAATTGCATATATTTAGTAAAATATGTGTGTCTTCTTGTTTAAAGGAGTCTGACTGTGTCTACTGGGACAAAGACAAGAAAACATTTGGGGACTTTGAGGTGGAGGTAGTAAGCACAGACATCACCCCAACCTTCACCACCCGAAACATGATGCTGCGCCATGTCAAGGTAACACAGCAACAACAAAAAAGTCTGCTCTGTCTGTATCAGGATGTCTTTACTGTTCATTTCAGGTCACAGGCTCTTTTAACCCAACATGGCTTCTGTCAACAGAGGAAAGAGAGCCGGCCGGTGAAACATTTCCAGTTCCAGAAATGGGAGAGCAAAGAGCTGCCAGAAAAAGCTCAGTATCTGACAGACATGATCAAAGACATCAAGCACAGCTGTGGCAGCGACACATCACAGCAGAACAAAACTATCGTGGTCCACTGCAAGTAAGACAACATCTCCACAAAAGTCCTCTGGAATTTTAAAGGAATAGTGTGTATACAACCACAACAAAAAACCTTTTCATTTGTTGGAATTCAGGTGAAGGGGAAGGCATTTAATATATAGCCAAACCACAACAAACACTATCGCATGAAACTTTACCTACAGAGCAGGGTTAGAATATATTCTTTATTTTATCATTTATAGAGAACCAAGTAAGCCAACATGGGGAAGCACTCGACAACAGCAGCATGGAGAAAGTTAACGTCTTAAAACAGGCAGATACCTCAGGCAGAAAGGAGCTGTAGGTGGACAGACATCTTCCTTGATCGGTTCAGCCCTAAAAAGCCAGACAGATGCCAAAAATCCTGTAGCACTCCTTACACAGTTGCATGCCTTTGTGATGAAAAGTATTTCTAGAAAAAGCTGGTCAGATTTTAGTTTGGCTCCTAAAATTTCCAGAACTGAGTTCGGTCACCTGACGTGTTACATATTCACATTATTTAAAAAAAGGTAAGCATGTCATTAATTACTAAAAACATGTACAAAATAATATTCTCTTTTGTCTATACTCTAGTGTGCATGTTATATTTTTCCTATTTTAATGGTACAAAGAGCCTAAATCTTCCACAAGTACAAAAAAAAGTATAATTTGGCCCATATTTTTAAACACATTGAAGTGAGAAAATGTCTATGGTAAGATACATTGATCAAGCTTCTTACAATAAAGAAGTGAAACATTTCTTTGCATAATGACGTGGTTAATCACATGTTTGAAGAGATCAGAGCAGGAACAGCCAATCAACCCAGCCATCAATGACACATTTTTTCCACTAGAGACACGAATGAAATAATGAAAGTTACGTAATGGAAAGAAGTCAAAAGAGAAGTATTGTTCATTAATTATTAAGATACTGCAGCCCACAATGACCTAAAAAGGTGTTGTTAAAGGGATGAGTAGGGGAATTGTGTGTTATCATAACCTCTGTGTGTGTGTGTGTGTCTCATCAGCGATGGCTCGTCCCGCACTGGGGTTTTCTGTGCTCTTTGGAACGTGCTGGACAGCGCTGAGACCGAGAAGCTGGTGGATGTTTTTCAGGTGGCCAAAACTCTGCGCAAGGAGCGACAGGGCATGCTCTCCAATCTGGTAAGAAAGAGGAACTCAGAATCTGTCAGTACAAAGTTACACAACCTAAACTTCCTACAGCGCTCAAAGTGAACAATTGCTGATATGTTTCACGTATCCAGCACCACATGTCAGCCTTTTTCTGGCTGCCTTTGGGAAAAAAAGTATATTCCCCTTTTAATTCAGGCCCTTTCTCTTTAATAAAAAAAATCAAAGGTTTAAGCTGATGATAAATATAAAGAGATATCTGAAAAGACCAAAATAATCTATCATCTACTTCCTCTGTTGGTACTTCCTGACTCTGTAGCTCTCTGACTCGACACTGTTACTTAAGATCTCCTGAGAATCAAGACACTTCCAAGTGTACATGTCGACACTTTTTAAAGCTGGAAGGTGCTACAGTGCAAACACATTCAATTGTATTATTGGTCACCGTTATACATAATACAATGTGTTGTAAAAATGTTTTGGTAACTTTCCAACGAAACTTACAATTATTCTATGACTATTATTACACAATAAATATATATTAAAATAAAACTTCTAAAGAGTACGATAAAAACAAAAAGAATCCATATCTGATGCTTTACAGGGATAAATAAAGCCACTGCTCTTATTGAGCATTGTAAGTAGCTTAGAATTTAAAAAGTTTGGTTTGTCAATGTCTTTTAACCGTGTGAAGAGTTTACAGCTATGGCACAAAGGAAACATCAGGCTATGGCTACCCAAGTGTTAATGACACATTCAGTGTTGGTTTTGTTAATTTGAAGTAAAATTTAAATTCTTTGTTGAAAAGAAAAGCTGAATTCTTGTGCTCTCTTTTTTTGTGGTGCCAATAGTGTGAGCCTAAGTAGACTTAACGCCTTCATCATAGCACAAAACCTGTATGTTTTACTTAATTCCACCTCTGTCTCAAACAGGAGCAGTACCAGTTCTTGTACGAGGCACTGGAGGGGGTCTTTCCTGTTCAGAACGGGGACGTGAAAGCAGCACAGGCCTCCGCAGCCGACTCCATCCTGATCGTTAATGAAACCAAATTAGCAGCAGAGCCTGATGAGCCAGCCAGCACTACCAGCAAAGGCCAGCAGGGGGCAGGAGAGAGCACTCCTGATGTGGGTGATGGAGTAAAGGAAGAGAAAAAAGAGGAGGCTGAAAAGGTTCCCACTGAGACAACACCCCTAGAGGACAGCAGCAACGGTCCTACGGTCACTGTGGAGGTCTGAGGAGGGGTCGGGTGCATATCTCTGCCTACTACTTTGGAAAAATAAGCGCTTTAGCTTAATGCTTTTTTATTTTATACTTAATGAATGTAAAAACAATGTAAAGATGCAGCTCAGAATGGCTTGGGTAGAGATTTGTGAAAGAATTTGATCAAATGTTAAATGTGAATTTTTAAAAGTACAATTTAAACTAAGTTATAAATATCAGAACGTTGAGAGTTGAAGAGAGTGTCTGCGAGCAAATTTTACAATAATGCTGTTGTCAAACTAGAGACTTTCACTGTATAGTGAGGCACAGGAAATGTTAAATATAAAAGGGATACAATTTTATATATCACACTTTAAGTGCATGTTGTTTTGAAGTCAGTTTAGATGTTTTTCTCTCGCGAAGCTATGTTATGCGTTTATATATTTCTAGTGTAGCAGAGTCATTACGATGTTGTGTTAAACATTTCGAAGAATTTTAAGGTAATACTTTGCTGTCTGATTAAAAGAGAGACCCCCCAAAAAAGTATTAATGTTTTCTTTGCAAAGTTTGGTTTAGATAGGCTTTATTAGGATTGACTTACCAAGTTCAAGGCATCCGAAAATGTCAAAAACATTTAGCCTTCCTCTGGGCATCTTTCAGTTCAAACATAGAGGTTTTAGCGCTCGTCTAACTCGTTTGAAGCGAAGTGTGTCCTTCTTACTGGTTTGAAGTGAGAAGTGTCCCTGCTGTTGTACCCTTAGGCAAAAAAAAAAGAACACCAGACTGCTTAAAAGCCTGTGGTTTAACTACCAGGTGTGTGATTGTGTAAGTCTGTGAATTGAGCTATTTGTGAAAAAGACAATTTATGGTAGCAATATAATAGTGTCTGTAGTAAATTAATGTTAAAATACAATCATACACTTGTGATATAAAAGACAGAGGACAAAACTGTTAAAATTATTTTACAATGATTTACTTTGATACAATGAACATTTCTAAATCCGCTGTGTGTGTAGGTATTGTCCAAGGCAAAAAGTTACAAAATGTAAGACACAAGATACAACAGGAATTAAGTACAATGATATAAGAACACAATCATTCGTCATTTAGAAATGATTGAGATTAATACATATCTGTCACATTCGTCTGAGCAGAGCTGTTTTAAATGGTCAATGATTCAGTGCTGCAGCAGCATCTGGATCTTTAAATATCCATCACCAGTAGAAATACAAAGTATAAAAATCTCTCTATATATATATACATATATATATATATATATATATACTGTATATACATACACATATATATAAATACACACATGGTTTAAATAAAACTGAACCAAAATAAATTCTGTTCTGGATTGACATCCTCTGCAAACAGTACATAAGATCTTTTAAAGTAACAAGCTATGTTCAGAGTTGTGATTGTTATATGAACTACTGCATCTCTAAGAACATACATGTCATATTTTAGTGGTTAAAAAAACAGTTGCTAAGTTTTCAGTAGCTTTCTACGCTGACTGTTTGGCCTGTAGAGATGCGGCACAGATGTCAGCAATAAACTTTTAAAAGATGTTAGTAGTGTTCTAGGACAAAACTGTTGGCATTTAATGTGCATTCAATTCAAACAAACATCAATACTAAGAGGTTACTGGAAATGCATTCAGTTTATTTCTGAATCACATATACGTATATGATAGAGCTTTATTTTTGCTGGTTTAAAAATTAGCATAGTTTGGGTGAGCAATAAATGCCACTAACATTTATTAACAGTAATGTATTTTATGAAAGTCTCACAGACAGACTTTAACCTTGACATGTTCAAATGTTTTTTTTATTCTGTTAAATTATAAATTATAATATCTTCAGAGATGCATACATGTTGCTTTTTTAGGAAGTAGAGCAAATATCAAAGCTTGTGCATTCAAATACTGCAGGAGAGTAAATAATACTACCTTTTGGTGACTTGAAGTCAATTGTTGTCATCAGTAAGAATTCCATTCTTAAAAATGCAACATTGCAGGGCGCCAGATAACCTAGCGGTTATGTCGCGTGCCTCGTGTGCAGAGGCCCTTTGCTGATTGTCATCCCCCACTGTCTCCTTTCAACAATTCCTCTCTCTAAATAAAGGCAAACATTTAACACATGTAACTTTAAAAAAAGACCACATAACCATAGAGGGCAGGAATACTTTGAAAAAATGCTAGTTGCTTATATGTTTATTTTTTTGAAGTGCATTGAAAATAGAGAAGTGCTGTAAAGCTTTGGGTGAATTTTTTGATTACTAAAGCCTTCTTTTGCACTTTCCTTATAGACTTAACATCTGTTTATATACATGTGCTTTGTGCCAAATCATTCAGCTACTTCAGCCTGTAAAATATTAAAGTTAATCAGTGGTATGCTGCGTTTGCTATCGTTAGAGTAAGCAGGACACACTTGACTGACCACACTTTTCCCTGAATTCTTGGAAGCGGCAAATTTACTTTCACTTCCGTCCTTCTGAGTACTTCATTAGTCTTCACTTTTCACTGAAGGTAGGGCTACTTCTCCTTTTTTTTATATTCAAAAAAGGTTACTGAAAAAGTGTTCTGGTTCACTTCTGAGAAGCGTCCAACAAAAGCATTGTGTAACATTAAACACTGTGTGCTCATTTAAATGTATCGCTAAGTTTCATTTAAAAAATTGTAGTGAGAAACATCCCCCCTTATAACACATGCAGAAATGTTCCTGCTAGCTCAGTGTGCCACACTTATAAAACCAGGCCAAAAGATTAGGCTAATTCAGCTGGTTTTAAAATACTGTCAGTTCTACTGTGTCTTTACATAGGTTGATATCAGACACAGTAACAGGTAATCCACCAGGAGCTTTGTTTTGCTTTTCTTCTCCATGTGACAGGAAGAAGTCAGACCAGGCAATCACCTGTTATCTTTTCTCAAATAGGTGTCAGTGTGGCACGTGTTTCCAGAAAAGTCAAATGCATCATTTTGTTGATAGATAAATGTTTATTTTGCAATCATGCCTGTATCTCTTTCAAGTCTTGCTCCAACTTCCCAAGCATCATCGAAAGCCTTCACTTCAAAGCACAGCTATGTCTTTCAGTCTGTACAGGAACAGGAAGCTGAACGCTGAAGATTGGACCTTCTGAACCCAATATTTGAGCTCCTCCTCTCTGTCTTTCAGCACGGCAGCTGACAAAACAAGAGTCAAACTTTTCTGCTGTAAGCTGGAACATTTCAGATAACCTGGCTAAAACCAGCTCAGTTTATCAGGACCCTCAGAGTGCATGGCCCGCTCTTTTACAGTGTAATACTGTAACAACCACTGGAAGTTTCAGCTATGATCTTCACGAATTTCTTGTCTTAGCTGCCTGACTTTTCCTCTTTGATGCAGTTGAGTGAGGCCTGCCGAGCTGTGGCAGGTCGGACCTTGGCAGGGTCAGTTGTAGCCTTTGTGTTGTCAGAATGGGTTTTGGCGGTCTCTGGGCGTGTTTTGGACTCTTTCTTTGGCAGAGGGAGAGTGGGCGGCTCCCAGAGGAAAAACTCATGGAGAAGTGTGTTTACAGGGTCCGGACACTCCATCATGATCATGTGACTTCCGTCCTCGAGGACCTTTAGGAAGGCCATCAGAAGGATCTGAGAGGAGGTTAAACGCAAAAAAAGAAAGTTAGATTGTAACTCTTTATATCATGTACTAAGGCCCTGGTTCTAGTTGCAGACCTCTGAATAACAGCTAACATCTACAAGCTTTTTCACAGTTCAAAGAGTAAAATAAAATGAAACAAGCTTATATTTTAAATGCAGGAGTACATGAGGAAATTAGGCTTAAAGTTAGAGAGGCCCCTATGACTTAGGAGGGAGGTGGACTACCTTGAGTTGACTGAAATTAGTAACTTTGACTTTTAGTTTTGCATTTGTCTGGTCTTTCCTTTCAAAATACCTTTTTTCCATTCATTAAAACATGGTAGGAAAATAATAATAGTCTTTGGTAGGGTCACTTTTCCAGGGAACTGGGTGATGAAAAGCCCATGCTTACCTCTGCCATGCGCTGGTCCTCCTCTATAGGGACAAACTTGTCGTACATTCCGTGAATCAGCAGGATGGGTACTGTGAGTTCAGCATGGTAGACCTCGTCCCCCTCAGGCCAGTACTGTCCACTCATCATGGCACGCAGCACAAAGGACGACACGTTGAAGGCATTGTTGTCTTTCAGCAGCTGCTTTTCCCTGGCACCCTGTCGAGCAAAGCCAGCCCTGCAGGAGGCAGAGAGTGGGAGATCAACCTGAATTACAAATTGTTTGAAAACAACAAAAACAGGATTGGGATGATAATTGACTGTGGGTTTAATGAACACACAAGGTGCCAGATGAAGACAGAATTAGCAAATTAATCCATCATAAACAGACAGTGACAGAAAATGTTTTTCAGTTGAAACATTTCCTGTTCATTTGATTAAAATATGTGTGTGCATAGATTAAAAAGCATATGTTTGGATGATTGACAGGACCCTGACCTCTCTCTTTGTATGGGCTTTCTAAATCGGGCTGTAAAATAATAAATGGTTATTGGACTGGCAGGGAAAATCTTGTCAGCAGCACTTCATTATTTTTCTAATTCTAAATAGATCTACCAAATCAATGATTTGTCTCTGTTACTGTTTACTGATTTACTGTTGTGTTGCTGTGTCTTACTTGAGAAAGCTCCAGGCTAGCAGGGGGGAGAGGCAGTGAAGTACACAGGTGGGCAGGTTGAAGATGGAGCAGAGGCTGGGTTCCAGAGCTGTGGGACCACCTCCATTGATCATAACCATCTTGTGAATTTGCTCTGGATACTCATGGGCCAGGAAGGTACAGAACGACACACTAGGAGAACAGAACAGAAAGCTGGGCGGTTACAGGACAGACTAAAGAAGTCAGACTAACATATACTGTTTGTTTGGAAAAGGAGTTGGAAGTGACAATTCTGTCATTTTTGCATTTAGGTTTTTGGATACTGTGGAGCATATTCTTCATCATTAAAGTCTGGAAACTTTTAGACTTGACTATTACATAGCTGCCACAGAAAAACAAACAAGTTGCTGCGAGTAACAAATCTGTCAATTATACAGTATATCACATTCATCACTACATTCCTTAGTCCAGTGGTTCTCAAATGGTGGGTCAGGACCCAAAAGTGGGTCACGGAGCAGTTTTCAGTGGGTCGCGAAGGTGGGCCTGGAAAAAACAAATTGTGTCAAAAAGTCTACTAAGCCCTTTTTAAACCTGTTTGTTTCTTTGTTCTGTTACATGTTTTGTTCTGTCTGGAGGTCCAAACTCGAGAATTTTTCATTAGACAAATAAATTGAAAAATGTTAAAAAAATGGGTTGCGATTTTCATGACGGGGTTGGTGGTGGGTCCTTAGGCTAGACCATTTGAGAACCACTGCCTTAGTCCAATGTACATCATTTTACATTCAGTTGTGAAAAGGCCTATCACTTCCTCCCAGAGCCCAAATTAATTTACCTGCATCTTTTATTTTCTTTGACAAATGCTCCAAAACCTTAAACACCCAATGTAGCTTTTGCGTAGTTAGCTAATGAGGCTAAAACATTTTTTTTTACAATAACAGTCTTTATGGAGATACAAAGTATATCAGTTACAAAACAAATGCCCCACTTCTTACTCAAGCTTTTAAGTAAACTTTTCCCGAATGAGTTCATGGTCTCAATGCTAGTTTTAAGTCTTCTTTAATGCAGATCAGTACATTTTTTATAATAAGTTGTACTGAATAATGTAGGATGAATAAGGCCTTCATTCAATTGAGTCATTTTTCAATGCGTAGATTTTGTTTAAACTATGCTAGCAAAATTTGCATTAGCAATATTACATTCACAGAGAACTATGAAACCTGCCCACCAAGCAAGTACTAGCTTTAGCTAATAATTCTGGACTCAAAAAGAAACAAGTTTGAAACAACCAAAATGCCATTTTCTGTAAACCAAAGGATGATACCCAGCCTTCTTTTCCTTGGAGCTTCCCCTTCTTGTATTTAAGAAAAGCTGACCCACTAACATTAGCCACAATAATGTAGTGGTTGGACATAATCCGGTAGAGATGTTATGCCATATCCCCTGAATGTATTTATTTGACTCAAGTGCAATTTATTGCATAAACATTAAGCTTTCAGTATGTAATAGGAAGTTTGTGTTGGGCCTAATTTTAAATCTTACAAAGTCTCATTTCACTCAAAAAGTCACAAAATCAGGAGCACTAACAAAGCAGGAATACGTTATTGTTTAGAATATTTTCTTATGCATTCATTTATTAAGTGAGCTATTTTCAAAACAGTTATTTCTTAATTAAAACACAAACCGTGTCAACCGCACATCAAACTTAGTCATGCTCAGTTCACTGACATTGCACTTGCTATAATTACAAAAAAAAGTTATCTATAACTCTAACATGCTCAAATCATGTCTGGGCATTTTAAACAATTTTAAAACACTGGCCCAAAAACAAAGGCTGTAAAA
Organism: Tautogolabrus adspersus; assembly: GCA_020745685.1. NCBI lineage: Eukaryota > Metazoa > Chordata > Actinopteri > Labriformes > Labridae > Tautogolabrus > Tautogolabrus adspersus. The sequence continues at coordinate 10,067,176 of CM036536.1, read as the reverse complement.
AAAAATATAAAAAAATGTTGCAATGCATTCTAAAGTAACTGTTGTGAATGAAAACTGCAAATGAGCGTTGCAATAAAGTGAGAAAACCCCCCAAAATAAAAGGCTGTTAAGTTTCTTTGGCTTTTAAACTTTATTAGTGATATTTATTTTCTGCATGACCTGACGACCATTAAATCCCCCGCTGCCCTTCCACTATACTCTTCCTGGATGTAGTGACCTTGAACTTACCCATAAGAATGCCCTATGAGAATATTCCTTTTGCGTGCATATCTCTTAAAGATGAGTCTCATATCCTCTGCCAGGGCATAGAAAGTGTATGCAGCAGCTATCTGTGGTGCTGAGCTGGCTCCGTGTCCTGCCAGGTCTGGGGCGATCACCTCATAACCAAGCCTAGAAAAGAAGTCCAACTGGCTCCCCCAGATGTCCAGTGACCCCCCTACTCCATGAATGAAGAACAGAGCCACGTCTGAATGTGTCCCCTTGCAGGCTGATATCTTCCTCTCACAGTCAATCACCACAGTGCGCTTTGGTTTACGCCTGCGCCTCCTGGGAAGCTGCGACTGCTCGTTCTGTGCAGCAGCGGGAGCATCTCCTCCTGCTGCTCCTTCAGAAGTCCCGTCTTTTGCAGACTCAGACATGGGCTCAGGCATGTTGACAGGAGGTGAGGTGTTAACACAGTCTGTCAGCTCTACCTCCACGGTGCTGTTTGGTTCTGTATCCCCATTCTGGTAGTTTTTCAGCTCTCCACTCGCCCTGTCACCCAAGTTCTCTATGAATAGTTGTCCATTACGATAAACTGTGATCTTCCGTTTGCAGCTGACACTCCCACCCTGCCCGATGGGTTCCTCCACCACCGTTCGGTCAGGGATAATGTGTCGTACCCGCAGAACACGGCCTGGTTTCACCTCCACAAACTCGAAGCCATCAGCTGGTTCTGATGTTTCTACAGGAACTACCACGTTTGCAGACTTTGAGGTCAGGCAGCAGAGTACACCCTCTATAAAGCTGGTCAGCATGGCTGCCAGCCTGTAGGAAATGCATGGGGAAACACATCAGCGCACATTAGCAAGCACATGAACAAATATGAATTAAAAAAGGTTACAAACAAAATGTTATTCTATATTTCTTTTTTCTCATACAAACAAACCATTATATATTATATAAATACTTTTTTCTTCTCAACAATCTGTCTCCAAATCCCTGATAGCGGAAGAAGTTATTAGGTACTACTGATGCCTCGTTATGAGCCACAAAAGCAAACCAGACCATCGGAGAGAGAGCTGACTTTTTCTAGTTGTTTTAAATGCCTGTCACTGCTGCCATGGTGTTGGATTAAGACCACGTCTTTTCCAGGAAGCATCCCACAAGAGCCTTTCTTTACATTACAAGTGTCTCAGTGAGTAGTGCGTAAGAGAGTTAAAAGGATGAAGGAGATTTCTCCTTAATGAATTCTACACACAGATGTACAGGACAAGATCAGCGAAGATACAAGACATTTGTCTACAGGGGGCGCCAAAGTCAACACAAAGTGAAAGATCCTCACTATTGATTTCAGTAAAAGTCAATTCAATTATTTACATTAAAATGAATATAAAGTTTAAAAGTATAGAAGTTATTTTTGCATTAATCATATCACTCATGTTGCAGCAGGTACAAGAGGAGTTAATTTTAATAACTCTATCAGCTAATTGTACTTCAATAATGTTTAGTATTTACATGTATAATCCAGATCTGCAATATAACAAGCGACTGAGATTATTTAACAAGTGCAGTGGAGTAGAAGGAACGATATCTTCCTCTGAAATGCAATGGAGTAAAAGTTAAAGGTATAAAATAAAATTAATTTAGTTCAGTAAAGGATCTAAAAAACTACGAGCACAGTAAATGCACTAAGTAACTTTTCACCACTGTTAATAAGTGTATTTTCACACTATTGCTGTACAGTATATCATGCATTTTGACAAAACAATGTAACTGTTGTCATCAATCTTTGGAACAACATTGAATCTTTCTATTAAACGAGTATGTGCAAACCTTAAACGTACCGGTAAACAACTTCATCTGCCCTTACAGTCTGGGGACTAATTACAACTGAAACCCAGGAAACTTCCTGTCAGAAGTATCTGAGCAGAATCCTCCCTCAGCGCGGACTCTGGTGGTATTAATAGCCGGGGACAGTAATAGCTCGCTGCGTTAAAGCTGTCCACCATTTGACCACTGCGCACCGGCAAGCACTGCCACACTGTCAGTCAAAAACACTAAACTACTCATAGTAATCAGTGGTCCTTTCTGAAGTATGGACCAGTAAATATGTTCACATTTGAGCGTAAACTGCACATCAAAAGGTAAGGAATTAGCATCTCCATATTTGAAAAGTGTGGAAAAACGTACCACCTTTAAAGTACATTTCTAAAGAATAATTAGACAACATATATTGCAAGTCTCAAGTGTACTGATTTTAGGCTGTCAGTTGATTATCGTCCATGGCAACAGCTAAGCAGCTGAGCAGGGTCTGCAAGTCTCTCTGCTGGTGGTATTATCCTGCCTCCCTGCTTCTCCCCTCCCTGCTATGGGGGATTATACTCTCTGTCTCTCTGTCTAAGTCCACACAACACAATCTGTCTGTCTCCTCTCTGAATAAAAACAGTAAACAGGGGCGATCTCACCCTCCGTTTGATTTGAGTGTTTTACAGAGCTGTATGTGAACCAATTGAGGAGGCTGAGAAGGACATTTTGATATCACTCCTATATTCACCTTTAATATTTTCCCCCCAACAGAAGGCATCCATTATTTAGGCAGACGGTGTGACTTGTACTATTACTTTTTTTGCTTTCCTGCAGCTTCTTTGATGACAGTAGCCAATGTTTTTTATACTGATTCATGTAAGGCTGGCTGCAGTAGGCCGATAGCATTGGGTTGTCTTAAAGTTAACCACAAACTTGATATACTTCATTATGTTTACCAGTGGGATGCGTGTCACTTGTTAGATGTTTGCCTCTAACACAGGACAACTGAACACAAATCACTTCACTGACATTAACAATATCACTCCACCAGTCTTATTTAAAGCTACTGTGAGGAACTTTCATTTTTCAACCATCTTAGCGACCCCTGACGACAAAGTGGTACATCTTATTACATCTCTGAACTTTTAACTGTGAAATGTAGTACTCTCTTTTCTGCAGAAATGTTAACAACGCCATTCTGGTTCGTATGTGGTAGGGGTGGTAGTTAAAGTCCAACCTGCCAAACATGCCCTATCCCTCTCATTCTATCTGCCCTTTGCATTATAATCTAGTTTTTATATAAAGAACTAAGTGGTTAGTAATATAATATTTAGTAGAGGTGGGTGAAAAAATCGATTCATGTAAAAATCAAGATTCTTATCTTCTGAGATTTTAAATAGATTCATAACTTCCAAAAATCTTTTAGTTAAGCGTAAAAACAGACAGTCTTGTAATATATCCGTGCTGGAGGTGATAAAGTGTCACCATTGTAAAACCAGACCATTTATGGTACCCAGAGAAGGACACAGCCTTTGTAAAAGCAAACTATTTCACCAGTGAGTACCTGCTTAGAACTACGACGTTTCTTTTGAGGGTCACTGAAGCAGTCAGGTGTTAATTGTGTTGTTATAGGGCAGCTTATGGTGATCATTAGGAACAGGCAAAGGCTACCTTTAGTCTCATTTGATCACTCTGGTCCAGGGATTGAACTGACCACCTTGAAGCCAAAATACTGTGTCCCTGACTGATGGCTCAGATTAAGTGCGTCTCTCTTTAATTAAAATGTTTGTGCTGTGCTTTGTTATTGTGTGAGTTTGCCTGCCTGTGATTTCACCTTCTATTTGGACCTTATACTGTAAAGAAATGCTGCCAGTTTGATCTCTCTTGCAGTCAGTACTGTTCAGTGACTGCAGGAGGCTGTTATATAATGACTAACGTAGATTAGACAGAATCATAGTGGGGAACGATGCCCAGAAAAGAGCAGAGACTGTCGTGAGGATTTAAAAGAACAGTTGGTTCACTGTCCTGCAGATGAACTACGACTATTCACTGGAGCTGGTTTGAGAGACCCTGTCTGATTATGTGCTACTAAACACTGTATCTGTCTCAGTTGTATTTTACATTTTAACGGATAAATAGTGGTATCTAACTACTGTAAGTACCTTTGAATTCTGTCTTTCTTCCTAAAGGAAGTTTCAGCATGCAACAACTTGATATAAAACTGCATGACTTAAAACAATCAACTTTTCTGTGCATGTTGCTTTAAATGAAGACAAATGTTTTAAAAACAACTGATTAAAAACTCAGTTTATTTACTGACTGCGGACAATCTGTTAGATTGGTCTCCACCAGCACTGCAGCACTACATTGTTCTATGGTAACTGTCGTATTTATGAGACATTGATTGATTGGTTGCTTGCTTGCTTGATTGACTGATTGATTGGTTGGTTGATCTTAATTGTCAGACAAAGTCTTGCATCACAGCAGTTCTATTTACATAAAAGTAAACGACAAGATACAAAGAGATATTTAGCAAACACCCCAACAAATTTAGAGGCCTTCTATGTACTTTTGATCGGGGATTCAGCTCTATATTCACTTTTAGAATTGACCGGTTTACAAAGGGTGCTTTAGTCTAGTGTTATTAAAACTTGTGACTGTGTATCTCAGGTGTCATAGTAGTTCACACTGTGTTCTGTGCATGGCTAGAGTCAGAGACAATGCTGCTAGCCAGCCTTAACATTTTTTTTTATAGACTGATCCATAAACTCTCTGGAGTGGCTGGCCTACAATCTTTGAACAGAATTTGATTTGGTGGAGAACGTTTGATTTAAAAGACATTAAAACATATAGATACTATGGGAGCCAGATCTCAGCAGAGTAGAAATAATATATAAATGAACATATTTTTAAGTGTCAACAGTGTTTGGTCTATAGGCCAATTCAAGTTGTTCAAATAGGGTAAAAACAGTATAGAAATAGCCATAGTTCTTTAAAACGATTAGAAAAAAATGAACGTAAAAACAAAACTTCCTATAACAGTAGGCCTATTAGTGCCTCATTATAACATAGCCATTCTAATTTAGCTTTGTTTCTAATGTTGAATGAAACTTGCTGTATTCGTGTGAAGGTAAATGCAATTGTCCCTTTCTATTCACTAATGACAAAAGAGAGTTGAAAAGGCCCTTCACTCATTGTCTGATACAACACATGAGACCAGTAACTTTTCATTCGAATCCACTGCAGCAATAAACTAAACCAGGCCATAATTCATAGGCCTACATGTAAACAGCCCGAGGTTTACATGTTACTGTTTGTCTTTTTTTTGCAGCGTAGTTTGTTCTTGTTTCGTGCCTGTTTTTAGTTAAGAACTGTAACATAAATGACAAAGTATAAACTGGAAAAACTTACCTTCTTATTTTCGTAAACTCCGCGTCAAATATGATCAGATAGATGTGGTTTTCTCATGAAGCATTGCGGATGCAGGTGAGCTATAATCTGTGGCAGCCAATCCAATAATCTAATTTATCTGGATTCTGTTGTCCTGAAAGTAGCCTCCACATGGCGGCCGGTATAAACCGATTGACAGCATATATGCGTGTGGTAAACGCTCATCTCCAAATATCTGAGTGCCACTGATATGCCTCCATGTGGAATATTGTTGAGGGAGTTTGGAGACGCACCGGAGATCAACTGAATGCCATTGCTTTTACTCCAGCGACGGGAGTTACGTTGACCTCCTTGTTCGGTTTGTGGACGTGAAAAGCTGCCCCCTGCGGCTACGTGACGCCAAACAACTAGTGAAAAAATAATTTCGGTACACTCAAAAAGATGACTCATTACTTGTACAAAATCTCCACGTAAAATAAATAGGCTAGATTAATCCAATTGTATTGGTCATGTAGCCTATAACTCCATCTAACAATCCAGACAAAGTCTATGATGGCGTTTAAAAGTCCTCTGCAGCCTGCCAGATGCTGAACAGCAACATTCAAATGTGAATGAAAATGCTTTAAAGGGACAAAGGTATATTATGTATGAAGAACAATCATCCAAAATCATTTCATTGTCAAAAGCTTATTTTCTGTGTATTTACAAAAAAGATTAAAATAATAATAATAAAAAAGCTACTAAATAAGCCTACTATGTGCCTACATAATCATATTTGAGAGAATATACAGCCAAACGTGTGTTAACAGTTGCATGTTTGAATGTTTAAATAGCCTAGGCCTATTTGAAAATATATTTAAAAAATACCAGTGAAAAACAACTTCTTATGCAAAAATCCTTATAGGCCTATACTCTGTGTTTTTAAATGCCTTATTCTATTCAAATGAGAGCAGAAGCTATTTGTCCACTATATAGCCTACCTTTGTGAGATAGCCTATTGCCCAGTTATGGTCAGAGTCGAGGTAAACTCTGGAAAATCTGGTTCTCTAGAACCAGCCTCAGTGGTTCAAGCTATAGTTGGTCACTGTCTGCTTTCTTGTTTGTTTGTATAAAAAAGAAATATGACTTGTTAAATGTTGTAGGCTATAGTCTATCTTGTGATGTATCCGTGATTGAATGCTTCCCTCAGCTGTTGGCCTAATTAAGTTTCAGGACTATTATTCTTTCGCTGAACAATCAAAGGCATCGTCCCCCTGTCATTTTTTATATTCATATTCAATTTTAATCATATATATGTAACATAAATTGCAAATAATTTCCCCTTTAAATATTCAGCATCCCATTCTTCATGCAGCACCCCATAGGAGCTGGTGCTGTGGCAGTTACCATGGCAGGATGTTGCTAGGCAACTAGTGTATGGTGTCAAGAAGACAGATGCCGGAAAATTGAAAGAAGAGGAATGAAATCAAGACCAAGCAACCATGGGCTTAAAATGATTTAGATCTCTCAGCTTCATAAAGACACAAAAAGGTTCATTCAAAGTGTTTACATTTTAATGTCAAAAACAAGATAAACAGACTCAACTAAACAGATGACAGAGCTGCTACAGTTAATAAGTAGACTACATGTCAATAATTCATTTTGAAAAATATCTGCCAACTTCCATTCTTTACAGAAAACACAAAGCCTTGCCATTGTTATGTTTAATGTGATGCAACCTTTCTGGTAAGAAATTTAATATATTCTATTCATCTATAGTCAAAATTGCAAACAACCTTGAGCTTGAAAATAACTTTGAACAGAAAAAGGAAGCTATCTTAGCTTTTTCATTGGCTTGAATTGTAGAAAAAAGATTTTAGTAGATTTTGATCAACTTTAAAACTCTTGTTTGAGTAGCTGTTGATGTTTAAATAATGAAACTCATCTGGAAAGAGAATTAGATTTCCAGTCAATGTTTTAGGGAGGGGTCAATGATTGCTGCGCTTTTGATTGGCTGTCCGGTGAAGCTACAACCACGTGGTTGAAAGAGTGTGCCAATGGGCGCCGTCGGGGCGTGGCCAATGAAGCATCGTTACCATCGAGCGATCATGCTAGCCAAAGAAGTCCTGTGAAACTAGCTTTTTTAACTCATACAATGACAACTTGGATTATTTTATCTGGCCTTTTCATTGACAGTTGGATATAGAATGGAAAGAAGAACTTGTGTGTGAAGGTTATTGTCTTCTTTACGACTGGGACCCGATAGGACAGCTGCCTCGGTAACTAACTAGCTAGCAAGCTAGCGTCGCTAACCGTTACATGCTCACACAGCCTTCCATCACAGACAGCACAAGAAACACCGAGCTAGGTCCACAACTCAGCGTTTCCACGTTGGACATTTCAAAGGTTTCCGCCATCATGGAAAAGGTACGTACTCCACATACCCAAACATAGTAGCTTTAGCTTTATTGACACTACCGTTCACAGAGGGCATATGGTGATACCGAGCAAGCTAGCGTTATTGGTAACAGATAACTACTAGCCACACCTGCTTCTGCTGTTGGCATTCATTCACCAAGGCCAAGCCGGTCTCTAAGCTGCTCAACTCTGACTTGCTATTTTGAAACCACATGCTGTAAACTGTGCTTTACACTATCTGATACCATCTCCTACAATTGGGAGGTTACCGGAGACTGTGCAGGCCTGTTAGCATGTTGCTAAGATGTGGGAACGCCCAGCACTGTGATCTGTATGTAACGCTTGTGATTTGCAAATGCATATGCATTTGTGTGTTTTTACTTTTTTTTGCCTTCCAGCGCCTTTCTAACATCTGTATCAGAAAATCCATGCCACAAGTCAATACACCTGTTAGTTTAAAGTAGAGAATAATAATCATGTTGGGCAGGTAGATTTTGGAAACTTGTAGCCTTAATGATCAGAATAAGAAAAAGACAAATTCAACCAATTCATTCACTAAACCAGAGCTGTTGTTGTTATATCTACCTCTTTCCACAGGCTGACTTCTTAAAAGGACTTCCTGTCTACAATAAAAGCAACTTCAGCAGGTTTCATGCAGACTCTGTTTGTAAAGCATCTGTAAGTAGCCTATGATTATTTTCATGTCTATCTGTCAGTCTTACTTCTGGTTTCATACTGAATATTTTCTATGGATAAAGTGATTTCTAATGGTTTTCAATTATTTGCTGAAATAGAAGACACACTGTGGCTTAAATGTGCACATGAAGTGCATTAGATTGCAATTCCAAATGTAATTTGTAACCTTTCTCTGCCCTGTTTTACAGAATCGTAGACCCTCAGTGTACCTTCCAACACGCGAATATCCCTCTGAGCAGAGTAAGTATCAATCCTTCACAGCTCAAAGTTCAAGATCAGAGCTATGGCAAAAGTGTCACATTTAAAACCATAGATATTAAGACTCCAGAATTGAAGTTGTTGTTCACTGAATGCAAGTAAACAAAGGCCACTTGTGCTTTAAACTGAGCAGCCTCAAAAATGATTTGTCAGTAATATGCTAACTGTGTTTGCTTAATAGTTATTGTAACAGAGAAAACCAACATCCTCCTGCGTTACCTCCATCAGCAGTGGGACAAAAAGGTGCGCATATACATTTCTTAGGAGTTTTTTTTTTCTCAAAGCAATTGACAGAAACAATCTGAATATACAAAGTTTAATTAGTATGAAAGACATGTTGGATTTTACTGACTGCAGTGTAATCCTCTGTCACACAGAATGCGGCAAAGAAAAGGGAACAGGAACAAGGTGAGGGTGACAGTCCAGCACCCCCAAGGAAGATCGCCAGGACAGACAGCCAAGAGATGAACGAGGACTCATAAGTGTGCTACTGTGTGTGTGTGTGTGTGTGTGTGTGTGTGTGTGTGTGTGTGTGTGTGTGTGTGTGTGTGTGTGTGTGTGTGTGTTAGAAAGAGTGAGAGATAATGTGTGTATGTATGTTTGCCTATACAGGGGACAGCCAGTATAACTAAATCCAGGGATAGTTCCCCCTGAATAAGACTTCTGGCATCTGCATAATGGAAGGATGCTTTCCCTGGCATAACTTAAGGGTCATCGTACGGAGAATTGGGAAAATTCATTTCAGCAAAGTAGCAGTTTGTTTGGTCTATGTCTGTTGGTCTCGAAAAGGGACGTTGTCAGGGAGGGAACTTTTAAGTGCTGTTTATCTTATTTATGTTGGCTAATCCCTGTGTAGGTTAGTAAACTTGTATATGTCTGTATGCATGCTGAGCTGCAGTTGTGCATTGTAAAGTGTGTACGAAGCGAATGATGAGATGAAAACATGTCAGTAGATTAAAGAACAGAGATGGACTTGTAGCCTTCTGTCGCCTGGAGAGACTGTCCTGATTTGTGATGACGTTTTGTTACTGTTTTAATTTTATTATAACTATTATTGTTTATGTATGGCAAAGAGCTTCCTGCCAGCCACAGTGCCCGCCCTCTCAGTTTCACTGCCCACTCTGCAACCACACAGGGGTATTGTGACATTTCTCCACACTGTTTGAATCAACTGAACCAAGATTGCACTGTGAAGAACAGCACAAAGTAGAAGCAATTCTTCCTCAACCCCCCTTAGATGTTTGTTTACAGCAAATATGCGTACTTTCATTTTATTCTGGGACTTGTGCTTATTGGATAAATGTTGTGCTGATGTTTCTAAGAAAATATATTTACATTTTGCACCATCATCTGACTGATTGAGGCTATTAAAAATAGGAATTCTCTGAGATTTAGCTGCTCATTCAATAAAGGATGTCAAATTTGGGTTAAAATATGGAGCTGTCGGTTGTTGGATTGTCAGTTGCACATCAACGCAACAGCACAGATACTTCAGAAAAATATGTAAAGTTGCCTGGAAAAGATACATTATGATGTGTAAATACTTGCCAGCATCAGACCTAGTTCATCCCATGAAGTATCGTTCTGTCTGCCTTTATGTAAGAGAATACATGCCCATGGTAAGCGAACAACCCTTTTTGAAAGAAAAGAGCCCTGGTTGAATGTTGCCTTGGCTTGCATGTTAACGCCTGGGTATTATATTCCAGGACCAGTAATAAAAGGTGAAGGGTTTTAAGATGTGTTGCTATCTGTGGAAGGTATTAGTCTGTAGGCCTTACAACCTGTTATCATGGTTCCAGCCCTTTTTCTCCCCAAGTGCAGTGTCGGTATAGCTGTGCTGTTTGCTCTGTCTTCAGGTCAACTTTGGATGTTTTTTTGGTCTGAGGACAGGCTGAGGTAAAAAAAAAAAAAAAGGGGTGGTGGTTATATTTTCAGCTATAAAGCCCACAAAAAGCATGCACAGCAGAGTGCAGTCATCATCCTGCCTTGTTCCTGAGATTCAGTTTGTATTGGTGTCATATACTGTACAACACTGAAGAAAGCTTTTTTGGTAAAACGTTCTTGCCACTGCCCAGCAGAGTCACGCTGAAGCGTCCTGCCCTTCCTGTTTTTTTTTTTTAGTAATTGCTGCAGTGTTGGTTGACAGTGTGGTTGGTCATCTTCCTACCTATAATGTATATACCGTCAGTTTCTGAAGCGTAAACACATGATGCTTCTTCTCATTTAGACTGTTCTACACCTAAGCCTTGCCCCATCTCATGGCTGTTTGATCACATATGTTCTTTTTAGCTTTGCCCAAATAAAACTGGACTGAAACTGGGATTTATTTGTCATGTGATGCTTGAAGTTGATTATTTGGAAGTCTTTAATATCAGGTATTTCTATAATGTTTGTGGGAAGGAAAAAAATGTTTTCACAGAAATAACTTCTCGACACATGAAATGCATTTGAAATAGTTTTATTAACTATTTTTCAGGTCTTACAAAAATATGACAAAATAAATTAAACGAAATAAATAATCCCATTTTCCAGTATTTCTCTTTAAAAGATCTTTTTTTTTTTGTACAGTGGTACATTGGAAGAGCGTATGATGTTCAGTTAAGTGAGGCTTCCATGAAGATGTCTTCGTTCTTAAACTGAGGTTCGGGTCAGGTTTAAATGTAGCTGTGGGGAGATTTCTACCTCCTCAAATCCACTTTGAAAGTCCCGAAGAAGACCTTACATTTACTAAACACAGTCCTTTCCCCTCGGCTTTCACATGAAGGTGCTTGTAAAGTGTGGATAAGCCCTAAACCTTAAAGGAACTGCTGTTTCTTTGATAGTGAATCACAGACGGCTGATGAGTCTCAGCTATCTGAGCTGCTGTCCTTTATGCAAGCGTTGCAGTGCATGGCCCGTTTTACTTCAACCAAAGCTTATTTAAAGACCTCCATAACATGCAGTATTTGTTGCTGCTGCCAAGAGTGCGAGGATAAAAGCCGTGATAAGTTGGTTAATGCTATCCCTTTCTAGTATATGAAGTTGTACTGAGAGTTTTCCCTGAATAAAAAGGAACTACACATGTGAAGGAATGACCTAAACTACAGATTGATGCCTTTCATTTCTGCCTTTCTTCATGTAAGCCATCTCTGCTATGAAACCGGCTTCTAATTTAGTACACAAACTATCAAATGATAAATGGAGTCTATTGCATTACGGTGTCACTCGTCCCTGAAATCAAAATGCTGCAAGAATAAAGTTTTTTTTTTTTTTTTTTTACAAGACTCTGCTCAGCTACACTTACCATCCTGATCTCTCTTATGTGTCCTTTACAATGAGACTAATGCACTTATCACATTTCAACCAGCCTTTGCTCTTCTCATTTAACAAGTATCAAGTACAATGATTCCAGATAGAAAAAAGGACAGACTGTAGCTGGACAGTAAAATGACACTTTGACCACACAAACAGATATCCTGTCTGTTTCCTTATTGCGTTTAACGCCGGTAAGATCTTTTTGTCTATCTATGGAAGTACAGTTTTGAATTTTATTGAGGCATGTGACTGAAAGATGGACTACGGTTACTGTGAAGTTGTTACAGACATGAAAGCGGCCACATATGATAAAAACCTGCACAAAGCTTAATGTCAATCAATAACCCATAGACCAGACAGATTCTCTCCAGAGAGAGAGAGAGAAAGCAGTAGTTAAACGGATGAAATGATTGGTATAAAAGTTGTAAGACCATAAATAAAGGAGCCTAAGACAGGGAAACAAGGAAAAGATGCATAGCATCTGGCTGGGAATAATGCAGAGGGATTGGTGCTAGTGTGGGGATGTTCATGTAGACAGATGTTTCAAAAGGTAAGTCTCCAGCAAACCCATCGTTATTGCAACAAACCAGAGGTGACAGTGCATAGTTGATGTTTCAGTCTCATCCTACAGTAAGAGAGCCTCTTATCTTTTTCGCTGTACAACTTTACACATTTTTCCATTCAAGTAGCTCTTAAACTGCAGCCAAATACTGTAATTTTACTGCTTCTGCTGTATTCTGCTGATTAAACAAGGTCATAACAAGGAGTTCAAAAAACTTTTAGCTATGCGCATAAACTCTGGCACCACCTTCTGGAGAGCCTGCAGAAGTGAAATACCTTTTAATAGTCAATGATGGGCTTGCTTGTTGAGTATCATCAACATGAACATTGTTAATGCACGAGGAACAGAACATACAGAGCAACCATCCCGGGTTATCAGTATAATCCGAGATAATGCTGCTTTGGTAAAAAAAGAAGGAAAAAAAAAGGGTATATTCCCATGATTCTCACTGCAGTACAGCAATGCAGCAAATGGTGCGTATAAAAAGATAAAGAAGTTGAAAAAATTAAGAGCAACTATTGTAAAAACTGATCGTATTATTCAGCAGAAAGCATGTTTTATGTGAAAGGTGGAAAGAAAACCATCCAGCTTTTGCATAATGTTATGAGGCAGGCTGGTGTTGCCATGCACGGCGAAGGGATTTAGTGCAAATGATAACTTCTTTAACTCAACGCTCGATTCCAAGTCTGGTTAGAGTGCGTCGGATGGAGCACCATCTGTGTATACATGGCGCTCTACAGGCTCGGATGGAGACCAGCACTCAACATGCTTCCTGCTCCTTTTTCTCAAAATCACCTTCTTCTACTACTGACTTTTTTTTCTCTTTTCTTTTCTCTGGTCCATTAGCTCTCTTGAGAAAAAAATACTGAAACATGACATCTCAAACATACTCAAATCTTTTCTTTTGGCTACGGTCACAGGTTGGGCTGCAGTGTTCAAGACATCACCCCTGCTTTGAAAATAAAGCTGGTGATAAATTAGGGATGTTTATTAAGGGAGGGGAGATGTGTGATGATAGATACGAAGAATCAAAACACTGATTGATATTGCTTTTCATTTTTTCCACTTCATTATAAAAGTGAAGGGCCCAAGAATTTTCTCACAGCTTAAAATGAGACAGTATCTGACTATCAGGTGTTTCATACATTTCATGTACAATCTGTGATCCTTTTAAACAATTTTTTTTTTTAACCATTAACCTCCGCTGTCACGACTTGAGTGGGAGGCGAGATGCTTACAATTTATGTCTGGATGAAATAAAAAAACACAGCTCTCTGCTTTAAAGGCTTAAAAATATTAGAAACGCAGCTCATGCATTTCTTTATGTATTGCAGACAAGGAAGGATTCGATGTTTGTGAGTGTGTGTGTGTGTGTCTGTGTGTGTGTGTGTGTGTGTGTGTTTTATTTGTCATGGTAGGAGGGCTTATGCCTTTCTTACAAGCCTGTTTTTTGTCTCTCCGCATAAAAGCAAACCAAACAAGTCATCTTCAAGTACCTCTACACTGATCCTGTGATCACACACAGCATGTAGGTCACAGTACCCACATCTCTTCTTCGGTTCAGGTAAAACCAACAATAAGTTTGTTTTTCTACACAGCTACTAGACTTTAGAGCCAGCGGGGTCCAAGTCTATCGAATGTCCATTCTCAGACCCCTCCCCTCCAGGTGAGGGGATCTCGTCTGGAACGCCGTTCAGGTCAGACCTGGATGCTTGTCTCTCTGAAGTCTGTGATGATGATGAAGATGATGTTTCCCCGGATCTGGGCAGCGGGGCTCCATTCACACATGCCCCCCCCTCAGATTTCCCAAAGTTAAACAGTTTCCCAGGGTTGAAGGCTTTGCTGGGTGACTGAGAACGCTCCTGAGAGCTGCTACCTGATGATGAAGATGCTGTTGCTGTGGCGTTAGCTGCTGTGGTGTTAGCTGCAGAAGAAGCCGCAGCACCTTCCTTCTTATTCTCTGGTGATTTGAGGAATTTGAAGCTCAGGAAGCCGGGCAGCTTCGGCTCGCTGCCTGTGGGTGACTGAGGGGAGCGGGCGCCCCCCGGAGGAGAACTTACTCTGCAGAGGGATGATCTGCTTCAGCTTCATCACATTGTTGTTGGCCAACAGAGAGCTGGGCCTCTTGGGTTTGTCTGACCCGCTGCTGCCCCCTCCTCCTCCCCCAGTACGGGATTTACTGCTGTGACTTTTGTCATGGTGGTGATCCCCGGAGGAGTCGCCCTTGCTGTCGTCCCTCTCCCTCTCCCTGCGGGCCATGTGCTCCGCCTGCCTCTGCCGCTCCTCCTCCTCTCTCTTCCTCCGCTGCAGCTGCTGGTAATGCTGCTGCGCCTGGCGCTCGTGCTTCTGCCGAGGAAAGGGAAACATTCACACAATATGTTTACTACAATCAGCACTAAACCAGCAAACTGTTACCATACTGCAGCAAACAAATCCCTTACTAAGAATTCTGAATCACTACTGCAGCTATCTCTACATGCTTGCCTCTTTCAGACTTCTTAAAATTGTAAAAACACTTTTCTTTAAGTATAAAAGTAAAAGCATCTCCTGGAGTGAAAAATTCAAACAATTTATCTCCAAAAAGAAAGTGCAGTCCTGCACTGCAGTCTATTCACAGCACACACTTTGGCAAGAGATGGCTTTTGCTGTGGACGTTTATTTAACACATGCGCTCAAAAGGAGTTGGTCTTTTGAGGGCTTGTTTAAACTGATAATACCCGCTGCATTACTCTGCATTTTGTCTATTAAATATAAAATGTTTCATCCTTTCATCATTTACCTTAAAGGCTTCCCTGCGCTGATAATCCAGTTTTGCCATCTCCTCTTGCACCCATGTGGGAATGTCAGGGATGGCAATATGGATGACGTACTTTAGGAGGATGGCAAAGTGCTGCAGATGGAGAGAGAAAAATATGTTAAAAAGAACAATCAGATAAAGCGCAGTACTCCTTAAATGTTACTTGAACTTATTCCTGCAAAACATCAATTAGGCCATGAAATCCTCCTCGTAATAGGCTTGACTTCTTTATCAGGCCAAGACAGAGCTGCAGGCTGTTTACCTCTTTCCTAATATAGGCACACACAGTTTGTAAAGCTAACAGAACTAGAATCCAAACATGTCACAAGAGGAGGCTTTCATTAAAACTGGTACTTTGGAAAACCATTTTGTATAATTAAATTGAATCAATCTTTACAACATTATTGTGAATTATTCATACAACCTCCTCATGCCATACAACCCTCCAAAGTTTCTGCAGGTTGATAAATACATTAAGTAAGAAACTAGCAGTCTGCAGCATTTATACCTGGCACTCTTTTTTTATTTTGTGATGCATAACAAAATCCTGGGAAAACATTTGATAAGTACTTCACCAAGCGATTCAGACATCAGAGAGATAAAGCGCATTTACCTCGAGGATGACAATGGAAATGATGGCCATTTCAGGGCTGAGCCATGGAAAGAGACGCTGCAGCTGACCACACTGACCAATCAGGTAGCAGTTCACTATGATGGCAATCAGGCCCATAGCTTCCATTGCAGTCTGTGAAGAAGGAAAAAGAGCTAACAAATCTAAATCTTTTTCCCATTTCTGTCAATTATTGTCGATTGATTTGATCTAATTGCTATATAGTGACATTTACATTAATGTCTACTGTCTGTACATTTGGAAACATAACTGTGATTCTTAATTGTCGCTATCTATGGATAGCATTGAGTTCAGTCAGTTAAAAGCCAAAGCATGATCCTGTGTTGACATCCACAGGGTGTGTTTCTGACCTGCCACTGGCCGATGCTCTCCACTCTCAGTCCAAACGGCCTCTGCAGACCAGTGCAGAGCTTGAAGGCATCGCTGCGGATCTCTATGATGTTGTTGATGAGAGCGCACATGGCAGCCAGAGGGAAAGCTGAGGAGAAGAGCACCACGTAGCCAAACTGGACAAACATCTCCTGGTAGTCCTGAAAGGTGTCCTTAAAGAGGGAAAGGGGAGCATTAAACCATAACAGTACAAATAAAAGGAAGTACACACAAAGAGCTGGTATTTGTCAGCTAAATGAATAGACTGCATTCATGTATTCCAAATAACGTAAAGCTGTCAAATGGTCATTTCTTATCTTTTGTAACATAACTGTGTTATTCGTGTCCCCTCATGACACTTGGGGTGTCATTTAAGCACCACATGCAACTAGAGCTAAGAATGAGAGGAATGACAGTCAAGGGTTCCCCAGCTGGAAAGATATCTATGGCTAAGTTGTTTACTCACTACTATACAACATTTTAAAGTTGTTCTCTTTCTATTCTATATTACACTGAAACACCACCAATTTGTACCACTAATTCATAGACTAGTTTCTGTCTATTTTGCCTTTTTGGTAATGATAAAAAAATACCCTACAACTCTACATCAGTCAAGGAAAATGGCACAAGTCACTTACAGTACAGCTTTCCAAGTAACGTAAAGTTAAGGAAATGTATCTCAACATTAGCTGCTCAGACAAGCAGATCTACCTCTGGTCCGCATGTCAGCTGACTTATCTGCCATATTTACACACATGTCAATGTTTTTTTAACAGCAATACAAGGTTAGTGGTGGAGCTGTATCCTTCATTGCCCCCCGTACACAACATATTCTCACAGCTCCTGAAAACTGACTGATAAGCACTTTACGTTGGACAATTAGCGACAATGTTTGCACTTTAAACTTGTTAAAGAGTCAAATGTAACACTTGTCTACAATTGTTTCCACAGAATATTTCTTCAAAGGCTCTTTCTGTAGCGTGCAGTTAATCACGTTGTCTTACACCTACCCCGTGGCAGCTGTTTCAGGCCTTAATAATAACTATATAGAAATACTCAATTTTTAATACCGATCGTCATGTTGGGTTTTATAGGTCGCAAAGAGACATCAGTATTAATTTCAGTCTGTTTCATAACCAGCCAAAAACTCCTCACTGGAGCTTAAAGCTTGTAGGCAAACAAGAGCTTCTTGAATAATACGTATTTTAATCGTGTTTATATGCCCTGTACTTATCTGATAGTATTTTTTTGTTTTGATCTCTATAATGTCATTGCTTTTCTGTAAATGTTCTAGATTTGCTTAATGTTGTCAATTGTGGTTTGTTCCTACAAACAGCACTGTTGGTTGCAGGTTTGCATGAATAAAGTTGAGTTTACAAGGATATAAAATGCACCATAAAAAAAGATTGGCAAGTTACACATTATGCTCTGCCTTCCTTTAAAGGGGACATATTGTGAAAAATCCACTTTGACAGTGTTTTTGAATGTTTATTTGGGTAACCTGAGTGTCTATCGACCCACAAAATTTGAAATAAATCCATCCAGTCCTTTGTTTGTGGTCTGCATAAGTCTAACAACACAGAAGAAAATTTCTCCATTTCACATTTTCTCAACTTGTGAGAGACACACACACCAAAACAGAGTGTTCTGAGAGAGCTGGTTTATACAGGGTCACTAACCTCCTCTGGTGCTTGATTCATGTTAAATTTTGACCAAAGCACAGCACAGATGTTTCATTTAGACCACAGGGGACTGTTTGAAAAAGTGGAAAAGGGGTATAGTATGTCCTCTCTGCTTTTTATGCCAATATTTAGAGATAGGACAGTGGACAGAGTCTGAAATCAGGGAGAGAAAGATTCGGGAATGACATGTGGGAAAGCAGCCACAGGCTGGATCTGAACTTTGATGACCAATGCCTTGGCACATGCTCACTAACCACTAGGCCAACAGCGCCCCTAGCCTGCCTCTATTTAATGAAGAGATCCAACAGCTGTCTTATCACTTTACACGCTCAGAGACTGTGAGGTGATTTTGGTTTAACTTAAGTATTTTACTTCTTGCCCTTATCAACTTCATTCTTGCATGAGTTTGCACTTCCAGAATCTCTTCAACAGAGGTGATTTATGAACTGCTAACATGGCCATTAGTTGTAATTAGTCTAAATTGCCTTTAAACCCAGGGGCAGAGTGTACAGGATAAGTATAGTGTGTCTTTCTTACAGCGTAAGTCTGCATGCAGCTCTCCATCTCAGCCTGGGTGAGCAAGTTACTCTCTCTCTCCTCAGGGGGGTCCATCCATGACTCCCTTTTTGTCTTAAGCTCAGGTCTCTCTGCGCTCCTGCCTCTTCTTCTGTGTCGCAGTGACGTGCTGCTCTCAGACCCAGAAGGCACGGGGGCAGCAGAAGTACCAGCAGCAGCATTTAGTCCCTCAGCTGCACCTGTCCCTCCCCTGCCCGCCTCCTTCACATCACTGATGCCATTATCGTCGTCGTCATCGCATAATTCAAATACAGAGGAGGGGTCCATTCCTTTTTCCACCATGGTGGGGCTCCCCTCATCCAGGAAACTGTGATCTATGGGAGGTCCGCTGCAGACCGGCCTTCTGTCAACCTTGACAACAAAACATAGATAAGAAACCAAAACGACACTATTACTTATATAACTACCAATACAAACTATTACTGTATTTCACAGTTAACACCTTTTATAGGTATGATCAAAATGCTACATCATAGGTATATGAACGTCTAATACATTTATATTATCACACAGCTTTACCTTCTCTATGAAGCTGACTTTTCTCAGCTTCAAACCACAGTCGATTAGACTTTCCTCCTCCGTCTCCCCTTCACTAAACCTCCCGCTGTCTGCCTCGTCCCTCTCACCTCCCTCCTCTTCATCAGGCACCCCACATCCGCCGTTCAAACACTTCTTTTCCCTGAGAGAAGTCAGAGAGACAGATAAGACGTCAGACAGAGTGCGTGTGTTAACTGCTGCTCAGTGTCCAACTGGCATGAATCATAACTGCATGCAGCACGCAGACCAAGATCAAGTGAGCATAATGAGGCATTTAATTTGAAACCATGCCAGTGTGTTTGTAGCGACTAATACTTTAAGTGTTGGTGTTTATGAAAACTGAAAAATCAGATATGTCACTCTTCATCTCACTGATCTTTTGAGAAAGTGACAGTTTCTTCTCCGTGATGGTAAACGATTATTTAAGTGTTTATAGAAGAAACCTCTCTTGTATGTTCTAATCTACACAAGTGTTAATGTACTGAATTAATAAATCCAAGAGAGTTGCAATAATATGTTTAACCTTCTGTCTGACTGCCCCAGCCCCGGCCTGGTGCCCCTCAGACCTGGCCCTGGCATGGCCTGGTCAGTTGGGGACACCTGTGCTTTTCCAGCAGCCAGCCGGGCGTATTTCAGCAGCACAGAGAGCAGCAGGTCCCACACTGCTCGCAGTGTGAGCTCGCCCAGCTTGTGGCGCTCGTACAGGTAAGGCTGCAGCACCTCCTTCACATTTTGAAGGAACTGTCGGATGATGAGAAGAGTGGCCAGCATCTAACAAGAACACAGAAAAAAAATCACAACTAAATCAGCTGGCACACTGAGTGAGAACATAATGTGAGCAGACTTTGGAAATACTCAGAGCATTTAAGAGAAATGCTTCCCTGGAAAAATACAAAGAGTTTAGGTTGCAAATAGTCTGAAATAGGAAGATGGACGGGAAGAGGAGAAGGACATTATCACCGACTTAGAGAGCAGAAAGATACACCCTTAATACACAAATGCAACTAAGCAATCAAGACATAATTATGACAGCAGACTTTATCCACAAACAAATCACACCAGGCAGAAAACCAATGCTGAAGTATTTCCTGTCCATTAAAATGCTCATCACTGATTGGATGGAGTCCAGAAATGCAACTGAGGTTTTCTTTTCTATATGATTTGATGCAGACATACCGTTTAAGAACAATGAACAAACCACATGTCAATGGCCCATCTAACAAACATGGACACTCAAGGCCTTCCAATACAACAGAAGCTTTAAGTGGATACTTATCCATAAATCGTATTTACTCTGTTTTCCCGTGATTACATAAACATATAATTTACAGATATTTTTTGTGAGATTTCATCTTATCTATCTCGTATTCCCAGAGTTGAAAAGCGCAAAACAAAAACAGAATTTGGCCTAACTTAGCTCATTATTGTGGGTAATGGCAGCATCACATGTCATGGTCTGGCCTATCAGTGACCAGCCTATTGCTTTGTATTCTGTCACAAGAAGATTATGCATTTATCACGAGAAAATACACTTCATTATCTCGAGATATCGAGAAAATGAATCTGGATTTGGAGAAAACAACCGCAAGTTAATTATCACGTGAAAATGAAGTAATACAAATGAATGGATGCATGTCCACTGAGGGCTTCTGTATATTACTACGGAAACAAACGCTGAACAAAAGCAAATCACAAGAAAACATGAAAGTACAAGTAGTTCACACACGAAGGACAACTCAGGTTTAATACAACTAGAGTGTGTTTTGTGGTAGGTTGACTTTCAGTTCTCTTGACAGCGTAATTATTGGTCAATGCTTAAAACCCAAGTGACGGTCTTTATCAATTAACCTGGCAAGTATAATATATTTTCAATACATATTTAAAAGTCTGCTAGATCTATAAAAGAGAGATAGGGCGCCGATAGTCTAACAGTTACGTTGCACGCCCCATGTGCGGTGGCTAAAGTCTTCGTCACAGCGGCTGTGGGTTCGAATCCGACCTCAGCCCTTTGCTGCATGTCATCTCACTCTCTTCTCCCAAAATACCCCCAGAAATCTTCTTAAAATACATCAAAGACAATCTAAGTAGTTTTAAACCAGAATATTCCATTAACACTTAAAACTGAGCACTGAGTATGTCTTTAGCATTTCATAAACACTCAGAGGATATTCATATATCAATTTCTGCATCTATTACTACAATACATTTTAAAGCAACTGTTTCAAGTCGAATATTGTTCATGCACAACACACCATAGCTTCGATCTGCAGCACAAAATGCAAACACAAACAATGTATTCCTGACATGGACATGGACTGAATGTTTACTTCTCTCATTAATGCGAGATCCCGGTAATAAAGAAAGCAGACACTGTTCTCCCACTGTTACCTACAGCATGTCAGCACAGATATGTCACAGTAAGACACAGGCAGAATCAGCTTGACAACACATGATGTCATTCATTTCAGACACATAAAAATGACCACAACAATGTTTAGCGTTTCTCCAGTCAATGGGTTCTGTTCATTTCACTACAGGGGGGGGGGGAGTAGTTAAATGTACTGTCACAAATATTCATAGACATTTGGACATATTGGTTGGTAATCAGACATGGGAAACTATGAAGTCAGGTGATGTTAACAGATTTTGAAAAGAGGACTGAGGAGGCACTCTGACTGAAACAGAAACTGACAGACAGAGTGAGTAATTGATGTACCAGGGCAGACAGTTGAATTGGAAAAAACAATTCCCACAACACCAATGAAGGAAAATACCAATAAATACACAATATTAACTCTATCCCCACGTCAGCAGTTGAGGTGTCACAATAGAAGGAAAAATAACAGAGATGAAACACTGATCATTCAAACAATCAGACCTCATCTTCTGCTCCTTTTGTTTTTTGTTTTTGTATTCATCACAGTTGAGCTAACGGTCCATCTGTCATTTACTTCTTGTAAGAGCCCCATCTTAAAAATAAGGAGTTTTTAAAGAGCAGCACAAAACCGCATTAAAACAACCTGAAATCTGCAGATGTGGTAAGTTACCACATCTGCAGATTTCAGGTTGTTTAAAAGGAACGGGTCAAATTTCAAGCTCTTCACAAGACAAATAATAATGGAAAATAAACATGAATTATCAAGATGCACACTGGTAGCTCTAGTTCATGTCTCGAGTGGCATGGAGCATGCAAAGTTTACACTGAACAGGTCTGAATTGCCCAGGCAGTGGATGTGCAGGGAGCATACTTTAGACCTGAGTAAAGCCCTGAAGAACCAGGGAACAGAGACCACAAGCATCTGGATCCTGAAGAGCAGGGAAGGCAGCACATTGACCCGGACCTGCCGCTGCAGACTCCTTAACAGAGACAACACCAGCAGCATCTTCCACACAGGGACAAACGGGTGGAGGTGAGCATGGATGGTTATGGTGAACAGTGCATGTAAGCAAGAAAGCCTTAGGGTTTAAGGATGCGAGTTACCAACAACGATGGATGTTTGAGGCAAAATAAAATGATGAAGCTTAAATATGACAGGGAAATACGAGGATCGAGATGTTTCTCACCTCTTTGAGACGCTCCATGTCTTTGAGGTAGAATCCAATGTAAAAAAGGCTGAGATAAGAATTTATAAACTGAAACTGCAGGAGAAAGGAACAGAGTTTAAATATTCTATCTTAAATCACAGTCGCAGTTTGAATATGATGATAATGAAAAAACACTCACTAGAACCATTTTGATGATGAGATTTTTCTCATAGGCACTCTGGAGTCTATAGTTTTCTATGGAAAAAAAAACAGAATTATTATTTATTGCATCCACTGAAGCACTCATAAACAATGTGTTCAACAATCTGAGCTGAAAGCATTTTAATGAAGCCTGTGTTCTATGACAGACGCTCTGCTCTGAATATGAGGAGATTTGGAGACATGTGGAAGCTCGACTCTCACCCATGTCGTTAAGCCAGCAGGCGATTTTCCTGTACACTTCGTCACATGCAGTCACAGTGATAGCTAGCATGATTTTAGGGATGAAGCGCGCCAGACGAGGCATTTCCTTGATCCCCATCACAAACTCCTGAGGAGACACAAGGAAGGAAAAGTTATTTTCTCTTGATTTACTAAAGATGCATAATTAGCTGCAGATTCTAACCAACTATTGTTATTTCTACATTTATTCATGCAAGACAAGTAGCTTCCAGTGGACTGACCTGCAGCTCAAAGCAGATGAGCATGACCAGGAAGACAAAACAGAGACAGAGTATACAGATGGGCAGGCTGACCAGCCACCTGAACACACGCCTCCGCCACGGAGGATAGTAGAACTCCTCGCAGCCTGTAATGGGACTGCAGCGCTTTACTCCCTGCAGAGAAAAAGAGGGAGAGAGGAAAAGTAAGAAGGGTCTGAGAGAGAATTTAGACAGATGGAAGGAGTCAAAGTTGTACTTTCTCTCACCCTGAACTGAGGCCGAGGTTCCTCAAGGGATTCAGCAGGTGTGTCCAGTGTTCCCCACTTGTACGCCAGCTCAGCCCCCCTCCTCTTCCACCGCTCCAGAAACAGAGTGGCCCACACCACATTGAACAGGGCAAACACCACACAGCAGATGTCTCGGCTCGTCTGAGACAAAAACAAACACGCACATGTTTCTGACTATGATCAGGTGACCATCTTTAGAGGAGTAAGCAGTTTAAGGTTATGTCGCTCCTATCCTCACCTGATCTGACTCAGTCAGCATCCAAAGCACGAAGCCGATCACAGCAGGATATAACATAGAAGTGGTGTAAAAACCCAGCCAGGCAAAATACATAGCAATCTTCACCCCAAAGTAGTCACAGATATCATCTGTAGACAGCAGTGGAAAAATACAGATTAGAAGGAAAACATGACACAGCGATTATGAGCAAAGTCAGTGATTCAAACTTTATCAAAATTATTTTAGTTAAATATAGAATATTTTCTAAGATAAGAAATGGTTGTGTATCCATAACACATTTGGCTTTATAGGTCAGACTTAGAAAATGTAAATGTCTCGCTCTCCCGGACTTTTTTCAAATCAGGCCCTGATAAAAAAAGTTATTGAGAACTGATGAGAGAGTTATGTACATGTGTTATGGCAGTATTTTGTTCGACTGACCTAAGGGCTGTTTCTCACAAACAGCCTGCACCCAAGACTTCATGAGCTGACTGAGGATCCTCTGCTCATGGAGAGGAAAAACCTGCTGGATCACACCTCGTGCACTCAGCTCTGGGACTGCAGAGAGTCAGAGAGCAAACAACAAAGACAGTTGAAATTGCAGTGCATTTATTATTTCAGAAACAGAGGAAATCAAATTCATGAAGACAAGGGTATTATTGACTAGACTAAAACATCTAATCCATCCCAATTTGCTGCTAATAGAATTAAACCCAAACCAACAGAGGGATTATTTCCAAAGCCTGTGAAAGAAAACCAAATTTCTAACAACAGCACTCTGACAGAGGATGTGACTCACTGATTGGCTGGCCTTCCAGGAAGTTAATATTATGAAGCACTTCCCCATGTTTGGCACGTAGATTGTCCATCCAGTATTTGATGATGCTCTGCCTCTCCTGCAGTGAACAACAGGAGGAGGAATTAATATTTACTTACGTTTGAGTTGTTTTAAAGGTACATCTGTGTCAGTGTGTATATGAACACTGACCTGTGAAGTGAAGAAGCACAGCTCGCTCTCGATGTTCTCGTATATGTAGTCCTCCTCACAGGAGAAGCTTCTTGCTCCGCCACCAAATTCAGGCTTCACAGATTTCCTCAATCCCATCTCCTCTGCACCTCGCAGCAAACTGCAAGACAACAGAGAGAGACCTTCAACAAGAAATCCCCCCTCTGGAAGTGTTACGGAGCAATAAACTTCTTAATTCTCTGATACTGGAGAGAGCTGGAGTGAGGGTAAAAGAAAAGCAGATACTGTAAGTAAAAAGTTTGCATCTCCACCATCCATTTTGAAATCCTGAAAGAAATTCCCTCAAAAAGCTTTAGATGCATTAGAAACTTTGACAACAAATAAATGACCCACAGTGTATTTGGTCAGTTTTTTTCATGAGATTAGGAAAACCAACAGCAAACGTTTAAATGAACAGTGATGGATCGTCCTTCATAGTGTTAAAGGCAAGTGAACTCTCCTTTAATGCTTTAACCTCATCACTCTCTCTCATCATCTCATTTCCCATCAACCCCTGCTCCTTGCCGCCTCTCATCCCTCCCCTTTCACTCTTCATCCTTCTATCTCCCAGAGTCCTTTCCTTTGTCCTCCCCCTGCCCCCCCTTCATCATCCCTTTCTCCCCTCCTTCTGCCCTTCCCAGCAGCTTTGTGCTACAATTGCAATAATAATGCAGCACCATGCTCTCTGTTGTGACAGCTCACCTCTCTTTCTCTCTCTCTCTCTCTCTCTCTCTCTCTCTCACTCTCTCTCTCTCTCACTCCCATGTACATGTATATAAAGTTCATACACACACATACAGGAGCAAAGTCTAGGTGGGCCTCCAACATCCATCCATCATCCAGCTGCAGGCACTTTGAGGAGCACTACAGCGAGGTACGTTCAGCACCATGATGGATTATAGCAGAAATGTGAGCTGTAAGCTTCTATATCACCGCTGAATACTGCTTAGTGTGCAGCACTTTCAAAATAAAAGGTCCTTGCCTGAGAAAAGAAACGGCTGTATCTGTTTAAAACAACTGTTTAGTAATCTGAGCCAATAACTGCAAGGCCTTACACCCTGTGCTGCTGCTGCTGCTGCCAGGAATCTTAATAAGATTCCTACTTTTCTTACAACTTTATTACCTTTTACACTCTCTCTGCCCAAATACAAGGAGTCTTAATTTGAACTCAGAGCTGTGGATAAAGCTCACGTTGTAAAAGACAGAATACTGCTGAGGAACAGCACTGCATGTTAGATTTAGGTTGTTAAGCAAATATCCATCAGACATAATGTTAGAAACACACGATAACAGGATGGGAAACCTTAAACTACCCAGTCAGAGCTGAGGAACAAATAATGCATCATATGTCAGGTAAGAACAGGAAAGGAGGCATTTTGTCACTCTAAGTTTGTTAATTAAAATGTTTCATTATGCTGAAGGAGACCTTTAGAGAATAGCACACACAGCGGCACAGTTCAGTGACAGTACTGGTCACTGATGACACTGTGAGCGCAGTGGTTTCAGAGCTGATCTCTTAACAAAGAATGTAAAAAGAAGTGGACATAGCCTCTGGATCTTCAGAGAATCTTTAAACTGCATTCTTTCTAATAGCCAGCTGGTGACTCTGCTTGTTTCATAAAGTCCAAATGCATAGAGGAGAGATAGAGATAGAAGTCTATAAGACAATGACTGTACTCACATGATTTGTTATTGTTTTTCTCAGTGAGTTTATTGTTAAAGTTTTATGCAGGTATTGAGACAGCCTGAAATTAATGAAACAAATATTTGACCTTCACCAATGAGTTTTTGATATCTATATGTACAAGACAAGTTCAGCAGGGGAGATCATCCTGTTTTGTCCACAGGGGGCGCCAAAGTTGACACAACCCGAAGCTTCCTCACAGGAGCTTTGAGAATAGAGCATGTTGTTCTCTGTGTAAATATTGCCCCATTTAAATTTTAATTAGGGTAAACTCAAGATTGTGTCTATCTTTTGATTGACGAGTAATTAAGAAATGTTGCATAGAATTAAATCAAACTAAAAGGATGTGATTTTATTTTAAGCATATGTTGCGTAGAGCCTGTTTTTTGCTATAAAATTACAATCCCAATTCATATCTTAGTTAACATAAAACAGGTTTTCATCTTGCCTACCCAGGTAGAGCAAGAATGAGCTGATGATTTAGTGTTTGCTAAACCTTCATTCTTTCCAGCATGAGTGTCCAAATAAGGTCACTCAGGGCTACAAAACCAACAAGATGGCAACAATATGCCATCGCCAATACGCCAAACTAGAGGCCTAAAATTGTAAATCCTGCAATGTTTCATAAGCTGAATCTCTATAGCAGAGGCTCTCTTTTCAAATACACGCACAGAATGAAAGCTAAGCCATCTCAGCTAATGGGACAACTTAATACAAACCAACATATGACAGCAAGCTCACCTGAAGCCCTAGGCTGGAAATTGAATGGCTAATGTAGGGATAGAAAGGTAAATTCAAACTATCTTAATACGGAACAGTTATGATTATTCAAGGTGAGTACGAGGATGGAATAGCTTCTGGGTTATCTTTTCTATCATATACAATGTAGGTCAACCTTTTTAGCAGCAGGTGTGTGTGTGTGTAAAGAGAGAGAGAGAGAGAGAGAGAGAGAGAGAGAGAGGGAGAGAGAGAGAGAGAGAGAGAGAGAGAGAGAGCGAGAGAGAGAGAGTGTGCTTAATGTCACACAGCAATCATTTTCCTTGAGCATTTCATCTAAAACACACTGGCACACTTTCAAAAAGCACTCTCTCCATCCTCCTACTACATTACCCTCCCTGTTCTTTTCTCTTTGTCTATCTGCATCCCCCTTCTTCTTCTCTCTGGTTCTCTCTTTGTGTCGGTCTTTCTCTGTCTCTCTTTCTTTCTTTGTTCCTTCTGGCCATCTGTCTATTCTTACTCCAATCACGGGTAAAAAATGTTGCTTGAGATTTTCAGGTTATTTCTCAAGAGGCCCGTTGTTGAATGCACAGTCAGCAAAGTGGATTGACCATTTGTCAGGAGGTGAAATGCAATATGAGAGAGCGAGTACCACCCCGATCCCTTGGATTGCATTTCTGAGTATTAATATAAACCAAAGTCAAAGCAGAATTAAAATGACCCTGAGCTCATCCACAATTCCCCTGGGGATTTATTCAAACAAGACAAGAGGCTGTGTCTGGGCAGTGAAGTCAGAGCGAATACGATCCATATTTTCAACCCGACGCTAACCTTCTACAGTACTTGAAATAACCTGCAGCACAGCTTCAGAGGCAGGGCAGTGATGCAGATACACCAGTCATCATGGCAGCTTCTCTAATGTTTCACTGAACTGAACTGCAGGGCTACTACAGCTGCAGCTAAATATAAGATTATAAGAAACATGTACAATTTGACACTAGCAGAGAACAGCGATATTTTTGTCTCCAGTTGTACCGTTTAAAAATAACTAAACCTCTGACGGATAAGCGAGTAGAAGAAGAATACTTTATTATTCATGTTGAGGTTGGTTGATCTTTCTGTTACTGCTGTAGCTTGTTACCAATACTCAAGTGTGAAACATGTAGGCCACACAGCTGTTACATATTGCATGACATGGACTTATGTATCTGCATAGGTCAAAAGTCATAACACTAAGAGTTTTATTTCTGATTGAGACTTGATGAATGGATCGCTACACAACTATCAATTCTGTATGTTAAATCTGTAGCTAAAGTCAGGAGACAGCTAGCTTAGTATAGCATAAAACATACCATACAACAGAAGCTCAAATAATAGTAGAATACAAAATCATTTTTAAAATGTTTTACTAGTGAGTTTTAGGTGCAGATAGGCAGAGTTTATTTATTTCCCTGCTGACAGAGCAATGCTAGTTGCTGATGTGTTTTCAGTCTTTTTGCTAAGCTTGTGGGTTGTTTTCAGATGTGATGTTCAGCAACGTTGAAATATAATTCAGCTAAAGCTAACAGCGGTAAGTAATATAAAACCAAAGTATTTTTTATAAATCTGGAAATACTTTAACCACATTTTGGTTTTTGCACTTTTTACCAAGGTCTTTATGAGAGGATCACTACACATGTCCCCAAAACTGTATTTTCAAAATGACTGTAAAAACAGGAGATAGTTAGGCAGCAGGATGGAGCATCCATAAATTAGAAGCTAATTTGGATCTTTTCATAGGATACACAAACATCCTATTACATGTTAACTGGTCATCTTTGGAGGATCTGGTGGTCAGAGTTTGTTATCTGCTCAAAGAGTAAGGCTAGCTGCTTCCCCCTGTTTCCAGTCTTTATGCTAAGCTAACCAACGAAATGCTAAATGTAGCTTTATATCTACAATACAGACAAGAGATCTTATTCTCTTTTCATCTTACTCTAAGAGATGAAGAGAACGTTTTGAATTTCATTTTATCCCTTTAAGGACAAAAGTCATCAACAAACACTTCAACAACTTATAACCTAAATATAAAATATGCTATCTAAGGCTGAAATCTATTTTTCTGATGTTTGATTTCTCTTCTACTTTTAATCTATCATTTCACTTTTGATAATTATTTGATGACTAAGCGCACAACCCTCTTTGGCTGTCAAACAAATGGGATAACAATTTATTGATTAATCAGCTGCCAAATTGAGATGCCACCAATTTGATTAATCGAAAGTGTTTAAGTCATGTATCAAGTAAAAGTAACAATCATATGTTCTAACTCTGGAAATGTAACGATTTGCCACTTTCATTTTTTTAATGTAGTTTACTGAATATTTGGGGGTTTTGTCAGACAAAATAGGACATCTGAAGGTGTCATCTTAGATAACAGGAAACAGCTATTAGCATTTTTTTTCTATATTTCAAAGGTAAGGGTGGGTAACTTCTCAGCAGTTTAAGCACAGATGACACATACTCAACAAACACGTGCAACAATGTGTTGCCTTCGATTGAAAACCTTTGTAGTGAGTTCTTACTTTTCATACGTAGCTGTGACGAAGAATGCGTAGACTCGTGTGTGCTTATGATGTCGGATTTGGATGATGAGTTCTGGGATTCCCAGCCGGATGTGGTTCAGTAGCCATAGCAACGTGTGGTCATCTGTACCGTCTGTGGAAGGAAATGAAAGATAGAAATACATTTTCAACCGTACCCACGCATCCCTGTACGCTGGAGCTGCTGAGTACTCCCACATTCTTGTTATATTTATTCCAGAGCAGCAGCTGGAGGTTAAGTATCGTAATAACAAACACTTGAGGAAGACTCTTCTGCTCAGCTTTCTTCTTCTCTGATTTCTTCTTATTTGCACAATAGTCAAGAGCCTGCTCTGTATTATCCACAGAATAAATCAATGGATTCAGACTTTTCAAGATAATGTTGTACAATTTCTGGTATGTTAGGATTTTATAAAGAAATTGATACGCTAAAAAGACAAATTTAAGGGAGATAATACATGAATAAAGTAATACTGCTTTCTGCCTTGCCTAGAGAATGAGACTGTAAATGTACAGCTTCTTACTGTTTCACAAAATCTGAAGGAAATTACTGAATAAGATATCATCTTACATTTATAAATGAGCAAGCATGTGTGCACTTCATTTGTGAGGATCAATATTTAGACCTTGAGAGCAGACACAGGAAGTTAAGGAGCAAACTGACCATATATCTTAAAAGGTTTTAAAAAAGTCAAGACTTGTTCTCCATGTGTAAAGACGCTGTAAAAACTAATCAAGTGAACAGGAAACTATTTGTCGACTATCTCTTTGAACTAATAAATTCATTTGGTTCACTTTGGCCAAACATTTGCTTCTTCAAGCCTTTAAGATTTGGTGTTTCCTTTTTTGTCAGATGAAACTCAGAAGAAACTTTTATTTGGAAACAGCAAATAACTTCACAAATATCACATATTGGATAACTGTTCAATAACACTTTGGTTGTCTAGAAGCTGTTTTGATATTTTAGGCATTTCTAAAACAACTTTAAGGTTATTGCAAATTAAATAACCCTAAAGTTGCACCTAGGTTTAGATGAGGTAAGTTAGGGATCCATTATGTCAACAAGAGTCCTCCTTAGCATATTTTGATGTGTTGTCTAATTTTTTTAAATTAGTTTTGAAGAACAACAAACAACAAACACAAGATCGTGTGTGAGTGAGCCTGACCTGCAAATGTCATGAGGACATCACAGTTCTCTGTAGGCACCGTTTTCATCCAAGACTTATGAGACATGATGTGTCTCCCAGCCTGCAGCAGCCGCTTCCCAAATAACTTATCTGAGAAAGAGACAGACAGAGAGAAACACAGGGAAACAGAGAGACAGACAAACCGAGAGGGAGAGAGAGAGAGCGAAAGAGAGAGAGATGGGAAGAAAAGAGAGAGAGAGGGTCACCTTTTCAAAGTCAAACAGTATAAGAAGCGATGACATTTCTAACGTTTTTGGGCAAACCCCCCACCAAAACCCTCACCCCTGCTGCCCCATCAAACACAGACACACACAGACAGACACACTCAAAACCGTCCTTCTCGACGGGACAGATTTAAATGTCACGCCTCTTTGCCTCACAACACGCGATTGACAAACTAACCCTGCCCTGCCAAGACTAGAGGCCACACATTGTCTACACTCTATGAAACAACACAGACACACAAAGTCACTCCGCTAAGTCAACTCAACACATGTAAGTGCTGCTATTTCTCACTTTGGTGATATGTCCTGAGTCTGAGAGGCACACACACACAAGCCTTGAATCATAAAAGAACACTCCTCATGGCATGATGGCTGAACATGTTGCTGAAACAGTGGATTCAGCTCCTGTATAGAATTACCTTGTCTCTCTTCCTGAAGTAAACAGCAGACCTAAAATAGATCTACTGTAGCCAGACAGTAATGTCACATCATAACACAGATGCCTTTTATTCAGCAGTCTGTAAGAAAATACAGTCTATCATACTTCACTAGTGGACACTGTCATATAATGGAAGCAATTTAAAAAAAAAAAAAGACAAAAAAGATTTTACTAGCAGAAAACGCAAAACAAACACAGATAACAAAACGATGTTACAATGTAGCCTCACAAGAACAAGGACAGAGATGCTTGAAAAGTCATGTCTCACAAACTGCATATCACTGATCTTCCCCAGAGACAAAGTACCGGTACGACTCCCACACTGCAGATATTTTCCTTCTCATTAGACAACGAAAACAAATAAGATTTTTTTCAAGCAGGTGAATTCCTCTGCCCAATAAAAACCTACGTTTCAAACAAAAAGGTAGTTATGTAAGTTTTCCAGCATTAAAATTGTGCCACACAACACGACTACTGACGTTGGTGCATGCTGCATTATTTGAAAAAGGGGCCTATGTCTGTCAAAAGGGTCAGTGTCGGCAGATAGCGATGCATCAGAGCATTCCTGATTTTTTTTTTTTAAGATAAGCCCAAACCTTTACTCAATGCAACAAAAAAAGTTGATGGTCTCTGTTAGGTGATAGTTTTTAAAAACAAAAGAATGACCACCTGACCAGTAGGTTGAAACGCTGTGCTCGTCTTTACTGTATCTTGCTGCAGTGTTTGAAATGCCCTGTGACTACATGATGTGTATAACTACCCTTCTTTAACCAATGAAAAGAATTTCATGAAAAAAAAAGAGAAAAAAAAGAAAACCAAAGCAAAATTTTACTGACTTTGAGGCTTATTATGACTTAGAAAGAAACTAAAATTCTAAATGAAAAATGAAAAGTAGAGAAGAAATATTTCTAAATGAAATACATATGGTACATACTGTACCAGTATAGGGGCGGCTGTGGCTCAGTTGGTAGAGTCGTCGACTCTCAACCAGAAGGTCGAGGGTTCGATCCCCAGCTGAGCAACATGTCCGATGTGTCCTTGGGCAAGACACTTAACCCTGCATTGCTCCCGCTGCTTCGGTGGCGGTGTATGAATGGATTAGTGTTGTACTTACTCTCTGATGTACGTCGCTTTGGATAAAAGCGTCTGCTAAGTGAATTGTAACTGTACATTAACTCATTTACACACAGTACTTGGTAGGTTTTGTATAATCCCACTGTTACATCAGCATCTGTTTCACTAGCCATCAGAGGGATTATCTACAATGTATTTCTCTAACAAAAGATAGATTCAGATTAATTCTTCGTTGTGCTCTACGTATAAATATTTGAAACATTAACTCTTAATACAGCTGCTGTTTTCATGTCTAGGATCATCTTGCTCTTCGTGACACCTTGTTCATTTGTCACCAATCTTCTAGTGTCTCATATTTCCGCCCTTAATGTTCTTGAGATGAGGCAGCAGTGCCAAAAGTTCAAACAGGACTAAGTGATTCTGTAACTGGTGTAACCCCAGACCCTGCTCGGCTGTCAGAGGACAGTTTGTGAAAATCATTTCCTGGGTCCTGACTGATAAAGACAGCAGCCTGGAGAGAATGCCCGCCCAACAAAAACCCTGTGATCACTGAGGCATGGAGCGTCAGAGGAGCCAGAAAAGTGGGCCACTTTCCAGAGATGGCACACAGACACGTTCAGAATCACATCATTCATCCAAGAATTGTTCGTTGTTAGGCATTTTAAACAGAAGAAATTTTGGAGTAGAAGAAAATGAGACCAAAGTAAAAAGTGACATAGTCTTTCTATACATGGTTTATGGATTGCTTTTAGGATTACAAAAGTGAATGCACACGCATCTGGCATCTCACAAAAGTCAAGGCCATGCCAGGCTGTAAATATAACCATGATGTCACCACTAACATGACATCGTAAATTACAGGGTCTCTGTGTGTTCTGAGGCTCCATTAAACGCCTGTCACATAAAAACATCTTTGTACTGCTGCTCGGTGTGTCCTGTTATTTCCTGGAACCTCCTGCAGAGGAGACAGGGAGGAGTGGGGCTTCCCGGAACTAATCCTGAC
This sequence comes from Tautogolabrus adspersus, assembly GCA_020745685.1. NCBI lineage: Eukaryota > Metazoa > Chordata > Actinopteri > Labriformes > Labridae > Tautogolabrus > Tautogolabrus adspersus. The sequence continues at coordinate 10,033,373 of CM036536.1, read as the reverse complement.
GGTCTTTTCCAGGTAAAATAATTGTCCTATATTTGTTTCTGTACTGGATGTAAGGGAACAAACACTGCACAAACAAGCAACATGAATTTGCAGCACATACATGTACTAAGTCACTATGCCAATTTTAACCTCTGCAATTTAACACTTTGAATTTGCAATATTGGCAAAGTAAGGAGTCTTTAGAGCTGCACTAATCGATATTTTTCACAGCTAAAGGGTCAAATAACCAACATAATTTGAAAGAGAAAGTGGTGAAGTACGAACAGAATTCTGACCTCTGCTCTGCACAGCCTTTAAAGTCCATTTTTGATCAATGCTTTGGTTTTACAGCCTGATATTTCCATTAGAGCCTGACCGATTAATCAGCCAGCCAATAATACCGGCCGATATTGGCATATCAAGTGACTATCGGTATCAGCTAGTTTTATCGCATATATGTACCGCTATTAGTAGCTTTATTTATTTTCTTACTTATAAACATGTTGAGTAATCACCTTATTGTTGCAGCGTGACTTAAATGACCTCATAACCGGCTCAATCATTTGCCATATATTTGATCGTCTCTATTATTGTTTTTATCTGTTAGCCCTTTATCACTGCTTGGTTACCTCTTGTGTTCTTGATGTAATTTATACTCTTCTAAATCATATTCAAACATAAACCAGTTTCAGTTTGCATTGTATTGTTTCATCTTGCTGCTCGTTTCTTCTCTCAGCCCTCTCTGAAAAGCAACATGGTTCTTAGACTCAAAGACAAACAACAAAATACGTCTTTAACCAAGTTTACCTCAGGACCTTCCTCTTCATTTAAAACACACATTTCCAGATATTTGGCTTCAGTTGATATTTTCTGTTAACATATATCAAACCTGTTGGAGTTACAAACTCACACCTGCAAACAGAACTTGACTCAGAGTCAGAGGTAACATTATTATTCAAAGGATCCCTCTTCAGTACTTACAAAGAAGCTGTGACAACTTAATCTGGTTCCACACTTCTCTCCCCTTCTGAAGAACATTTTCAAACATCGCAACAGGCCGGACAGGAAACACAGCAAGGTTATTTTTTACTTCTTAATCTTAAATGGTACTACTCCTAGAAGCTGAAATCTGACTGGATGCTCTGCTGTGCTTCAGATGAAATGCTGCAGGCAGCGCCCAGACATGACAGCAATTCTAATGAGTCCTGTATTCATTGCTGAGGGCAACACACTCACACAGCCACACACACTCATACAGCCAAACACACACACACACTCACACTTGAACAACCAGCAGATTGGTTCCGACACTAACACAATGCTTGAATCTATGAGGACCAATAATGATCATGTATTGAGATTGTTTGCATATATTTGTTACTTTGTTGTACATAAACACATCGAGGCTTCACTGTGTAAAGAGGGCCAGTGTGACTGCTACGTGTCAGCATGTCAATATGTGATGGTGTTTTTTGCCTTTATTCAATAGGAAAGTGGATAGGAAATCAGAGAGAGAGAGTGAGGAGCAACAGGATGGATTTGAAGCCAGAGCCGCCTGCTTGGAGGACTTTGGCCTCCGAACATGGGGCGTGACCTAACCGCTAAGCCCTCTGCGATCCTTGATCTTCCCTCGGGATCAATAAAGTGTCTATCTATCTATCGATCCAGTAGTGTTTTTTTTTTACTCCATAAATGCAACACATCTCAGCAGTTATTACATTTTTAGTGAAGTAGTTAGCTGAGCACATTTTAGCCTGTTAACGAGCAGGAAGATTATCAGTCGAACTTAAACATCTATTACCAATAATGTGTTCAAAGAGGAAAGACAGAGTTAATTATATTGTCAAAATATAACACATCTCAGTGTAATAATGTCTTCCGTCAGTGTAATGGGAAAGTTTTCATCAATTATTAATACAACAATAATGTATACTATTAGTCACATTAGATGAAGAGTTTTTAGAAAACAAAATGTGTTGTTTTGAACTGACAAATGAAGCTGATTATGTTGAAATAAAGAAACAAAAATGAACCAAAAAAAACAAAAAAAAACAATGTCCTGAACTAAGGTATAAAATTACATAAAGCCTAGCTGAACAGAATTGTTTTTTATCTATGAGTGATTTGGGCTTCACTTACAAGAATTGATGTAAATTATAGTCACTATAAATAAACGTGTTATAGCCAGACTACAGTATATGCAGAAGATTTTTTGTTTGTGCTTACATGTACGTGCACTGACAAAATATTCAGGACTTCACCATCTTTATTTTGACTTATAGGCCTTTATTTTAATTATTTTTATCATAGAAGTCAGCTACCCTCTGTTTGTAATGGATTGGGTGATTAGTTTCGATTACTGTTTTTTCCAAGTTTGACCTCATCAGCATTTTTTTCAGAACACTGAGTTCCAAATACATTTTGAACATACAGTCTGTGATGGATTGACCACCCAAAAACATAATGACATTTATTAAAAATGCATACATTTAAAGTTGAGTAAGAATTTATCAGTGCTTAAAAAGTGCTCCCAGTTTTCTGAATAGTTAAATGATAACAGAGCAGGGTAATCTCTTTAAAAAGGTGATTCCAGATGTCATGTTTGTTGGCAGAATAAGTGAATTTGACTTTGAAAGCACCCTTGGGCCATGTAGCAGAAATGAGGTCTCTGTTTCACAGGTTGGCCCATGGACAAGCAGTGATATAGATAAAGCCTGTATTACTCACAGTCTTCACATTGAGACGACTGTTTCAGGGCTAAAGCTTATCAGACAGCAGCAGGCAGGCATAACAAGCAGGGTGTCTCTCTGTGATCTCAGTACCTCTTTGAAGAATTTCTTCAGGGTGTTTATATGTGTGTGTGTGTGTGTGTGTGTGTGTGTGTGTGTGTGTGTGTGTGTGTGTGTGTGTGTGTGTGTGTGTGTGTGTGAGTGAGTGTGTCTGCATAGGTATTGTCTATGTGTTTGTGCGTGAGTCTGAGATATAAAGTACCAGATTAATAGAGTGTGAGTCGGTTATGAAGCTTGGGCAAAGCACTAAAATGAAGGTCACGGACACTGAAGGAATGACTTGACGAGGCGTTCACTGTCCTCGCTGGCTCTGAGTTTGTTCAATGAACTCTCAGACAGAGCAGCTTTTAGTTAAGTTCAACTATTAATCAATGTGAACTCCTGTTTATTCAGTTATTAAGGTTATTTAAAGTTTGTGTAAAATCAATAAGTCTAGGTATGACTATTAGATATTGGGACTTGATATTTCTAAATAAAAAGGTGAGCCATTGATTCTTCAACATGATGCATTTGTCTTTATTTATACTTTTAATATCAAATCTTACCTTTTGATAAAAATAATGCAGTTGTTGTGACGGTTTGAGAGCAGGCAGCAGAAATACATACAGTATATCTAAAGGAGCAGTCTTAGCAAACCTTATTAACATGAATTGCAGCTTCATGGTTCACTGTCTCCGCCTTATTCTTAACAAGCCTTTGTTGTTTATTTCCAATGGTCACACATTCAGGGGAATAAAAAATATTGTTCCAGGTTTGAGATAAAATAATCAGAACAATAAGACAAAAAAATCTTAGATTTTGTTAAATGTATCTAGTTCACGATTAAGTTTTATGAATTGAAGTAAAGCTGCTGTAACTGTCTGGTCATGAGACAGCAACGTGTTTGCTGAGTCATGTATATAAACACAGGTCATTGTACCTGATGAGCCTGTCTTGGTCATGTGCTGAACTTTAAATTGGAGAAGTGACCCAACAGCATGTGGGTAGAACATTCATTTTGGTGTTAATGTTAGCTTCAATTTAGTCAAATCAATTAATAAAATCCTCAAGATTCTTCTTTATCAATGACAAGCTGGCAACCGTGTGTATGTCCTTAGAGGCTGTAGACTAAAGCAGGATTGATATGTTCTCTGCAGCGAGTCATTTTGAAGTCCCTCTTTTATTTCCACATTCTAATACACAAAGACATAATGAAATAAAGGAAGAGAGACTGACAGAACTCAGACACATAGAGGGAGGAGAGCAAACAATAAGACAGGCAGAAAACACTCCCATTATCACATCTACTTTGATTCACTGAAAAAATGACACTATTAGAACGATTACATCAGTAAGTGGGTCAGAGAACCTAATCAGGTTTAAACACCCGCCTATTTCCTGAATTAGAATCATCTCCATCCTTGATCCTGTACGGCGCCATCCCGTACAGAAAGTCCAAGCCTAGACACACTGGGCCGTACGGCCACATTATTAACAGACTGTGCCCTTTCAAACATGTTCCCAACTCCCATTACACAAAATAAAACACATACAGAAATGCAGAAAGAACCAAAAAAACATCACATGACTGCATGATCACATGATCTAGAGGTGCGGCAACGACTGGCATACTGAGTCATCAAATCATGCCGCTGAAATGTCTGGAATAAATCCCAAATCAAAGTGTTCCACCTGTGAAGATGATGCAAATCAGGTTGTAGATTCTGCAACATGTCTTCAGGGAAGAAATTAAACCACACTCCACCTCTCTTCTGTCCATCTCTCTTTCTCCCTCCTGCTCGTGCTTTCTCCTTCCAAACACTGCCTTGTTTTGTTGCAATGGCCACCTCACCGCACCCTCCCAATGCAAGATACACAGTGTGCATACATTCTGGCACCAAATAGACAAACACAAGCATTCGCAATTCCACATGGCATCTTTCCTTTCCACTGGCAGCTGCAGACACAGATGTGTTTTAAGAGGATATGAAAGCTCCATCTTCCCTTTGCAGCAGAGCTCTCCTCCCATCTATTTTCACGTTCTTTCACCTCAATCTGCTCCTCTCTTTCACACCATAGACCTATCTGTCTCTCTTGCTTTCTCCTCAATGTGTTTTTTTTTTTTTTTGCTACCATCCCTGCTTTCTCTCATCCAAATCCTCTCTCTGAACCCCCCCGGCAGATCCTCTCAGTCCCTCCTTCTCGCCATGTTTGCTTTTTTATCTCTGTCTCTCTTTCAGCTCTCCTGCCTTCCCTCTCACTCAGGCTGTCTCAAGAGGTATTTGTACATGGAGCTCTTATGGATGATGACTTCAAACTAGGCAGATGGAAAGAGGAGGGGGGGATACTTCATAGTGAAACAAATAAAGCATGTTAGCAAAGTACAGATGCTTCAGGCCAAGCACTGACATAATATTTCTGCCATTAGCATCGCCCCCTCCCCAAAAATAACTCATCTAAAATAAATGTAAAGACAATGAAGAATAAATGCTAAGTGTATTTTTATTTTTTTCAAAACTTGTATTACAACCCAATATTAGGAGACAATCGTGTGGCGCCGTGTAGAATTATTGTAATACCATATCTACTAATTATACTGTTACAAGTGTTGGACTCAGCAACCTCCAAAAGCCAAGCTTCAACAGTGACTAAAAATATCACGAGACAGATACCTGTTCTGAGATTACTGAACCTGAATGATGATGGTGGATGGATGAGGACCATCTCTCTTCAGAGATGAGATAGGAGATGTCTCATCCACCGTTGTAACAAAAGCTGGGTGTCAGAAGTCTGGTTTCCTCATTAACAGGTACTGGTGGAAAAATGGGGACTCGTCCTTGACTTCAAAATAACAATGATCATATGTGACACTGGAGCTGTTTGTGGCCGCGGGCCAAGAGAAGTACAATGCAGGACCATGTAGGAAGAAAGAGGAGCCACCGTGCTTACACAGCAGAATAGTTGAAGGATCACTTTCCAAATCCCATCTTCTTTCTCTTCTTTGGTCTCACTAAATCTGCCTTGTTTATTTCTCTCTCTCTCTCGTTTTTCTGTAGACTAATATTTGGTTTGTTTCAAGTTAGCTGATAGAAAGCAGAAGGGATGGATTCTTCATATCTGCTTTAAATTGGGGTCAAATGAGGAAAAATATTCAGTCTACTATTTATTCAGGTAACAATCATGAACTGAAGCCAGCGTTTAATGGATTTCACGCACAATCAATGCAGACTTCTGCTTTAGACAACCACAGACTGGTTATCCAACAGGCTGAATTGAGCATTGTCAAGGGTTGGATTACAAAATTATGAATGAGCGACTGGTGATGATGAATATAGTGGAGTGAATGGAAGCCTTTGTGCAGCAAACAGACCTCGTTGTTGAGAAGCGGGTAGCTGCCAAAGTTTAGGATTTTTCTGTTTTACACACAGAACAAAGGGGCATGGATTACACATAGTAACAGTGTGAACACATGCAAATGACCAATTCTGCATTTATGGAGCAGCTTGACGGTCACTGAGGCCCACTGGCCTATTTTGTGTTGATACAGAATGCCCAAATATCTTGACAAAATTAAAATTAAGATAAAGTGGATAACACAATCAGAAAGACTATTCTTACTCACTTTTGTGCCTTAAGTTAAATGAGAAAATAAACACTGCTCTAACCTGTCAGTTTACTTTAACGATAAAGACTATCCTGTTGGATTAGCTTAGCATAAAGACTGGAAACAAAGTGGAACAGCTCCTCTTGTGCATTATACAAAAGATATAAAATGTTAATAAGCTAGCTGTAGAGGTGTTGGTAGGAGGATTTTGTTACCTTCAAACAAAGCCAAGCTAATTGTTTCCCCTTTTTGCAGTCGTTATGCTAAGTTATACTAGCTAGCTGCTGGCTCTAGCTTTACTGTACATGGTCAAATGCCTTCTCATTTAACTTTCTCCAAAAATGTGATCACCTTGATACAAATGTTCTTGCTGTTTAGAGCACTCGGAGGGCCAAATGGAGGCACAAACAACTCAGGCGTTCAGAGAAAACAGACTCATACATTTTTAAGGAGGTTTAACAGAAAGCATTAGTGTCTAATGTAGGACTGTTACTGTACATCTGACTGACTGTAGCAGGCTAATCCAGAGCACACCTTTTCCTTAGAAAGGTGTAGTCAAAACATTTTATTTGGGGTTAAAAGAATTATGAAAAAATATGGAAATGATATCATCAATTATCAAATTAGAGGGCACTAAAGAGGTCAGTTATTATTATAATTACTCTCTGTAGCATAGTAAGATTAAACATTAAACATTTAGCAAATTGGCTATTTCTTTTTATATCAGGCACCACGCTGGACACCTTTTCAATAGAAGAAATGACGATCATAAAGTGAATCAAGAGAAACGGTACTGCAGCAGTGAGTCAGTAAGTCTGAGTGATGGTACGATATTTAATTCCTGGACAGGAAAGATGGGAGAGAGGCTCCAAGTCAGATCAATACCAAGAGGAACCAGTGATCATTGTACATCTCCAAACCAGTCCTCCCATTTCCTTTCCTGCTCAACGAAAAGCAGAGGAAGACATTTTTAATGACATGGTAGGCTTTGATTTCATCCACATTTATTGAGCTCGGAAACTGAATGTCAGGAAGGTCAGAAAGATGTGCTACATGTGACGAAGGATAGAAGTTAAAAACTAATACATAGCAGTAGCACAAGTAGTACAGTTGAAGTAGGAAGTTTGATAACCTATTATTTAAAATGTGGGTAAAGGAAAGATTGAGAAAATAACAACCAAATCTGAGCAAATGATGTTACAGTTTTTAAAATTGCTACATCTTAAACTCACTAAAGCCTTTTCAGCTTAAAAAAAGGCAAAGTGATTGCTTCATATGAAAATAGTTTACGGGGCAACAGATAGCCTATAGCGGTTATGTCATGCGGCCATGTACGGAGGCAATAGGGCTTGACGCAGCGGCCATGGGTTCGAATCCGACCTCGACCCCTTGCTGCATGCCATCACCCACTCTCTCCTCCAAAAAATCTGTCTCTCTTTAGCTGTCCTATCAATAAAGGCAAAAAGGCCCCAAAAATATATATTTTAAAAATAGGCTGTTTACTATAGTGTTTCAAAAAATAGATCTGTAGGAAGTGAAAAACTAAAGGTGTCAATTGTAAATATAGATGGAACAGAAATGGCAACAGGGTTTAATTTTCCCAAGCCATTTTCAGATTGCCAGTTTAAGCTGCAACATTTACGCCCCTTGCAGTAACATGTTGCCTTCAATGTTAAAGTGACAGAGGCTTGATAATGGGACCAAGTTGCAACAATAGGCCAGCATCAGATGTATTTTACGCCATTACAGAGTCAATATGAAGGTACAAAAATGTAATGATGCAGAGCCTTATTAGGCGCTGTTACAGAATCTGCAAAGGGCTACTGACAGCCACTTTCTTCATGCAGAAACTCTGCAGCACTAAGAGAGAAGGGCATGGAGTTAAAGCTACAGCAAGTAAAACACAGCGCAGCAGAATGATTCCCCGAAAAAATTACAAAAGACTTGCATGTTTCTGCAGATGACAAAGTAAATCGTCTTTAATATATGATGGGGACAGAACAATAAACTGAAATAAGGTTAAGAGAAAAGAAACACTGAGGAAATGCAAAAAGGAAGTTCAATAACAGCCTGTACTCTTTGTTGTTGTCTTTCATCAGTCAACACTGACAATGTGCAAACACATGAGCAGGAACAGAATGTCCCCCCAAAGACTTTCACCTCATTACATTTTCTAATAAGAATAGAGGAACCAGAATCTGAATAGACTTCTCAAACAATGAATAAAATATATGGGGGGAAAACAATGTGATGAAGAGTCAAAAGTATCTCAGTAACACGATCCAAAACACTTGAACCTCACTGACCCTTATGATGAAGTCAGTAAAGATGGAGCAGCCCGGCTTTATTTTCATTTATAGTGCAGATAAGCTCCCTTAGATACCACTGATGTCAGGCTGAACTACAGGAAGCTAACTGTGCAGAAATGCACAAGTAATTGAGAATTTTCCATTTGATGGGTTTAAGCTGCCATAAAAAATGGAGCCTTGTTTTTGATTCATTTAAAATCCTTAACCAAGATCTAAAAAGCTGATACGGAATAGACATGCAATACTGTGATTTCTAAATTTAGACCATGAATTGTCTAAGAATCTAGTTAACATGTGCACAGATTTTGCAAAGATGTCTATGCAAAGTAATCCAGAAGGCAGCTTTCTTCTTTTCTTCTCACAAATAACTCCATTAAAGAATATTTTACATTCTCAACTCGATCTAGTGTGGACCACTGACCGCTTAGCTGGGACATTCTGCTTCTTGTCCTTCAGACAGTGCTGAGAGTATTGCAAAGTTTAGGGTCATTTTACGCTCAGCTGGACAAACTACGTAACAAAACAATTGCTCATTCAAGCGCAGCATTGTTTTCTGTAAAAGGTAGTCTGCGTTTTTGTTAGGAAACATGTTGATGACATGCTGTCTTTGATATGTCCATATCTGACCCTTATTACATGGCTGTGTTAAATACTTGATTCTATTCACTCTGTCTCACTCTCACTCAAAGGGTCTCCAGGTCTCAGTGAAAATGTTCAGGTTAATGTGAGTAATAACAGCTAGGTACGCTCATTTTATGGAGGCTACAAGGTTAACTGTTGCTAATGACTCCGCTCTCACAGTAGTCACTGACTATCTGTAATAATATCATTTTTAAATCATTAAAACAATTTCTCAATCATTATTTTGTTTCAAATCTGTGTCATAGGAAGGATAATGTATAGTGAGCAGGTTGGTATCATTCTATTCCCTGACAACAACCAGCTCACTTATCCCTCACATCTATTAGTCATGGTCTAATTTGAACCTGTTCTCACGTCAGTAAATGAAAGTCTGAAATGTAACTGGTAAATATTTTGTATTTTTTAAGTTTCAAGTGTCTTTGATTCTTGATAATAATGGCTGAATGCTTGAGTGCCTGGTCCTTGGCTAAGCAGCTGTTTGTTAGCTCTGGTTTTTATGGCTCTGACGTTGTAAAACATCCAACAAGGGCTCACAAAAGCAATGCAGTACCTCGGTGACAAATGTTGCCTCTGACGCGCATAAAATGGAACATTATGTCAGGAGTGATCCTCCTCAATCTATTTTCTTAAAGACGGAAAAAAGATTAAATAGAAAAGGCCAGAAAAAGGTAAAATAATCGGAAAATGAACTGAGCTGATATCTCAGAGGAAAACCCTCAGCCAAGCTCTCATTTGTCACCTACAGCTGTGAGCTCGATGCTAATGTGTGAGCACTGAGCTGAAAGTGTTGTTTTTCCTATAATAAGTTTCTCCATCTACACTCTTCAGGTAGAGACTGATGAGTACTGAGTCTGTACTTATCACACTGAGACATTTAAAAGCCAGATAAACAGACAGATGGACGCAGGACAAACTGTGAACATTAGAAAACAGAGAAAGTCCTCCGAGCTATGAAGTCATCATCAGGGAAAGTCAAAGTGCACTGCAGCATTTCTTCATTGCTTGAACAAGAAAATTCTGTTGCTTTCCAGGGTTTCATTTGGCTCTTTTTGCCTGCTCCAGAGGATAACAAGGAGAAGATGATGAGGATTGATGGTACCTCTGTTCATACCAAACAAATAAAAGTATAGCTGCTATAAGAAGGAGTCACAGGAGACTTTTGAAATGGAAACAAGAATGATAGGGAGGACAAGGAAGTCATAAAAGAGTGATTGTGCTTTAAAAATCTCTTGTTTCTCATTGCATGGCTCGGTGCTGGCCTGGAACTGACAGGGATAATACGTCTAGTTATTAGGTGTTGTACGTTACACTTTTATAGCACTTTAGCCTTCTCTTGAGGACGCAGAGTGGCTAATGTGGAGCAATTCCCTACTACAGAGGCTAAAAACAGCCTTCTTCACGCTGGTCATTGTATTTCTCCTGGTTTCGCTTAGCAACTACCAAAGCCAAGAAAATAGGACAGGTCAGTACAGGCACGCAGGATAAAGGACAAGGTGACCGTTTTAACTTCAACCCTACATTTCTATCAGGAATGCAATATCAGTTACACACAGAAGGAAGCCGGTTATTGACTCCGCTTTGATCACAGAGAATGGATCCTAAACTCCCTCTCTCTGGCTCGGCAACATGCCGTTTCTTCCACACAGAGCCAGAGACAGGCAACCCGAGCAGCACTTTCTCTGTGTGTGCTTAGAATGAATTGAGCTCTCCAGTGGGCATTATAATTTTCTGCTTACTGTTTGATCATCGTCATGGCTCCATAAATGGAAAAGTGTGAATTTCCTCAGAGCATGAATGGGGATTAAGAAGTTGGTTTGCTGGAAGGAAAGAGGCATTATGGGTGATATGATTTAGCCATTAAAATCCCGGGAATCTAGGGCAAGAGAATCACCGCAAGCGAGACAGATGGTTTATCACAACTCAGGGAAAGTGTATGTTTCTTAAATACACCAACATTTAATAGCCCTGGATAAAGGCATCTACACAACAGGTAAATGTAAGTACTGTCCCCTAAAGTGTGCCTGATAGCAAAGGTGAAAAATGTTCATTTACAAACTCAACAAGCCTCAGGTAACATAAAGGCAAACTGAGTTGTGGTCTGAGGGTGTGGTCACACTGATCCGGCACTAAACGGATACAACTTGAACAGAGCATAATGCTTTCAGTTTGTTTAAGGCTTATTTGTCCCAAGAAACACTTCCATAGACATGTGTTTTAACACGTCACCACAGCAAACATGTCTAACATGTCAGCAACAAAAAATGTGTTTAACCAAACATTATCCACCCCTCAAAATCTGACAAAAAAATAGTGTAATATCATCAGCAAAATCAACAGCTAGAAGTTAAACAAACAGACAAAATCAACAGATCAGTGTGGCCTCACCTTTTCAGTGTGAACCAAGGTCATCTTCATCATCTTTTCAAGGAGGTTCTTGAAAATTGTTATTTACTTATTTTACCTATAATCAGGTAAACTGCACAGATACTATGCAGCCTTTTTCCAAATTTAAAATCTGAATACCTTTAAGCAAGGCAACATGAGGCCAGCTATTATAGTGACTGAGTCAATTACCAACAATGACTGCAAGTGAATGTTTGTTATCAATGATGAAACAGTTTCTAATGTGGTGTGGTCATGTCATGCTATTAATAAGACTGGTGTTCATTTAAATACAGCATCTTTAATTGATGACAAACAAACTTTACTTCCACAAAATAATCTATCCAAATTAAAAATGATTGCAGCGCTTACTGTTGTGTTTACCATCATCTGACAAGCTTCTCCTTCAATGTAATGATCTCAATTTTAAGGCAAAGCGCTCAACACAAAAATGTTTTATAACAGTACAGAGCTGCCCGCTGCATTATTATAGTTCTCTTCATATTCTGCTTAATTGTTCAATAATATGTCGCCCCCCACATCAAGGGCTGCTTCACTAAAACAATCTGTCATTTGTGTGTTTGACCGATCATCAGAGGGTAATCAAGCTCCAACTTTACCAGCAGCAAGGTCACCCCACATGGAGACGATTTTCCTCGATCGCTAATGCAGCTAATGTGCAGCTCAGCACTTACTGGAGAGGAGGAGGACAAGAGGAAATATATCTCTGTGGAGCATGCAATGAACAAGAGGGAGATGGGAAAAGAGATGCAGAGAGAGAGAGGCATTAAGTTCGGAGTCATTAGGCTCAACACACTGCTGCCATTATATCAGACTGCATTACATTAATTTATGAAGCTGTAGGAGGGCTCACAACTGATGGCTCCTTCTCTCTGTTCCTAAGAAAAACAGCTCTTTCGTCAGGGAAGTTCAGGGTGCTGCTTTTTTCCTCTCAATGCTGCCCTGCCTCACATTGCTGTATTTAAAGCAACCTGTGTGACACTGAACCTGTCTAAATCTGTCTGAAGCCAAGCTGAGGTATTCTGCTTGCTTAAGAGGCAGTGAGAGTGAGAGAGCAGAGCCTTGACCAAGAGGCTGTAGATGGGTGCAGATCCCTGCTTAATACCGTTGTCTCATGCATTTTACAGAGTGTAAAGTGCAGGCATTAATGCCAAGCATCAATGATGGAGTTAAAAAGTATACATGGCTGAAAATGGACTCTTCAGATCCCTGCTCTGACTCAGAAAAGACCTTTCCTATCAGATCAAAACACAAGTGGGATAAAAGGATTTCAACTTAACATTTTAGATCAATTTCATTTGCTAAACGGTCACACTTTCAAAGATTTCATACACTGATACGTAATTTATGTAGTGTGGAACTTTAAAGAAGCACAGTTAAATGTGTTTAAAGTGAATACTGGCCTACATTAGCTTGATAAACGTTAACACTGCTACATATTTTGATTTGGAAAATGAAGACTCAAAGCTGTTGTAAAGAGCACCAATTTTTTGGCTCCTTGCAGGTTAACGTCCACATTCCTGTGCTAACGCATTGCTCCAGTCGATATTCCAGTTTAAACTGGCACAGCCTACATACATTTTATCTCAATTGCATAGATCAAAATACTGCTGGAAGCGCTGCTCGTAGGAGAGCTTGTTTACATCTGGGCATTAGAGTCAGAAGAGAAGGCCCATTAGCTATAACCAGCCTATGACAGGCATTGTGGGTCCACATAAAGAAATAGTTATAACTAATTTGACCAACTCGTTATTCTGGTGCAGCTGACTAGCGAGGGGGACTTCGTTTAACCGCTTAGTCAGCTAGTCGCGCACATCCCTGTATCCTAACAAATGACCTACATCCTAAACTACTGCGTTGGCTGATTGGGCAACTACAAATGACATGACCTGATTTTCATCCAACAGAATCTAATCAACACATGGCCTCAGAGGGAACACAAACTAATTGGTGAGGCTTTTTTGTAATGATGGTTGCTTAATTAATCTTCGGAAAGCTTCCCTGTCAGTGTTTGAGCTACAAAGGAAGATGGCTGAGAGGATGAAAGTGATCCCGGTCTACTGTGGAGGGATTAGGAAAAATGTGGTGGAGGCCTGAAGACAATGGAGCAATCCAAGCCTCCAGTGCAGAAAATCTCGTCTGGAGAAATCACCCTGACTTGCCGCTGGGCAGGCTGACTGACACTGGCACGTGTGGGGGCGGTTATGTGATATCATGCTAATCCAAACAAAGTCCCAAAAACCCAATCCTTAACTCCATGAACCATGCAAGGAAATGTAGAGGCAAGAGGGGGTGGGAGGGCATGGAGTCGCTGCTCTTCTACACCTCCCACAAGTAGCTTTTACATTTAAAAAACAAACTGTGATTATTGTACATTCTCTCCACTACATCTTTAGTATCACTTGAGATCATTTGCTGTTTCTTATGAGTCGCTGTTGGACACAAAATTCTCCAAAAAAAGAATAAGAAAAAAAGGAGGAGGCGCTCCTTTGATTTGAGAGCAATTTAACACATGGCAGGTGGTCCTAATGAGTTGCTTTCTCCAGCTCTTTCTTAATTCTCTATTAATTCATATTTTGGTTGGGGTGCTTTTAGGTTTTAAAGTTATTTAAAAGCCTATAGTGCCTTGCAAAAGTGTTTACGCCTCTGGACTTTCCACAAGGCACTCCATCTATACTTGTTCTTTGTCCATAAACCACAGAAGCCAATGTTTTTATGTGTAACTAACCATTTATGACCATATCTTGAATAACATTTTCAAACTTCTTATTTAAAATCAGGAACCATCCAATCAAATAAAAAATAATTCAGAATATGAATCTGACAAAGATATTTGATGCCAGCTTGTGTGTGATATTTTAGGACTATATGCTGCAAATACAATTGATCAGTAAAACTGCAAGTTTGGATCCACAGGCATATACTGTTGTTTTGGAACACTGACCTCTTTTAATGAGGGTTTGTTTTCAGTAAAGTAAACTATTATGTCTTAACCTCTCCCAGGTTAAGAGTATAAAATTTAACTCATCTCAACATTGCTGACCATCAACTCCCCCTGCAGCCCATCCAATGACCCAAGCAGTACCACCCTCTCAACAGTATGACATTAGGCTGCTCTCACAGCCAACAGCAACCTGCTCAGGTTACCTTGACCAAGTGTGGAAAGGAGCGCTCATCCGCTGACAGCCCCACTGCATCACTCTGCAGCACAGAGTCTGTCCCTGCACCTCGCACGCAGGAAAACAAGCTTGGCTCGGCAGCTGAGGCTCTCTACCCGAGCTAATATTGTGGTCTTTTCTAAAAATAGAACCATTGCTATTCTCGCAACTATGCTATAGCCCATTCAAGTCCACTTTGAGTGTCAAGGAGTAAAAACAACACGCATGTTTAGTCTGCTTACCCAGTCTAAAAATGTAGTGTAAATACAACTACACAGTTTTGGGATATATCCCACACAACACATCAATGGGAATATTATTATAAAAGGGGTAGTTTTCATGGCTTAATACCTCATTGCAATAACAAAGCATGAACCTGCTGTATCCAATTGCATGACAGCTCACACTGATGCATCAGACAGTCTGTAGTAGCAGGAAGAAATCCCTGATGACATCATGAAGTTAATAAACATTTTGATTCCTGGAGAAAAGATGGACAAATATCATACAAGCACCCATTGATAAAAGCAACTAACAGCCAATTATATCCATCAAGCAGCCCTTAAGGATGCTGTGGAAAAGAAAAAAATATAGCAGCAATTACTAGGAATACTGTGGAATAGGCTAATACACAGTCAGAGACAATAAGGTCAAAACCAGACACTAGCATGTGCCAAAAGTAGCCATTTTCCTTAAGAAGGGATATTATGTCAAGAGGCATGTTTTAAAAAGCCGCCTAATATAACATGCAAGTCAAAATCAGTTATTTGCAGGCCTGTGGGCTAATCAATTGGTAATTTTGGGACGCTCTCGCGCAGACAAAAGAACGGTGCCGCGAGGTGAATGATGGTGCGGTGTTTGTCTCGTTTCCCAACATCACCTGTCCCCACTTCCTTCCTACCTAAACCGCATCGTCCAAAGCAAAACAAGCACCCTCGACTCACCCAGTACACCAGAGGAGGCTTGCGGCGGGGCAGAGCCCGGCTCCGGCCTCTCTTGGTCCCCTTGCTGCGCTCGGTGTCGGTGCCGGGAGCTCTCGCTGCCATCGCCGGCGGTGGTCGCACCACTGGCGGCCGCCGCGACCGCAGCGCCGGCCCCCGTGTCGGGCATGCTCTCTATCAGCGAGGAGCAACGGAAAGTGTAGATATTCTCCGGATTGTGTAGTGGTATCGCATCTCAGGAGGGCAAAGCATGGGTGTAGGTGGCTTGGCGGCCGGCGGGGTCCGAGTGAAGGGTTAAATGAGAGTGAAAGTGAAGTGAAGGTTGTCGGTGTTGGTGCGGCGGAGGATCATCCCGGTGGTGCTGCTGTGTAGGCGCAGGATGCGCGGTTAGAGGAGAACGCTCCTCCGACGACTACAGAGGAGGGACAAAGAGAGGGAGGGCGGGGGGAAGGGGGCTGGGTGACACATCAACACTCATACACACCTTGCAACTATTTAAGTAGGCTGCAGATTTTATGATTCCAAATGAAGGAAAATATACTGTAGGCCTACAGCTAATGCAAGCATTCCCTCTTCAACAATATAAAATATGAAGTTCAGTTGGAGAGCTTTTAATACAAACTCACTTAAATCACATCCTACTTTAATATCATAAAGCCCCCCCCCCCCCCCCCCCCCCAAAAAAAAAATAAAAAATAAAAAAAAATAATAATATATATATATATATATATATATATATATATATATATATATATTTTTTTTTTTTATATATATATATATATATTGGATGACATTGGTGATATTAATTATGTGATCACCAAAGCGTTGTTAATACTTTCAGA
This sequence comes from Tautogolabrus adspersus, assembly GCA_020745685.1. NCBI lineage: Eukaryota > Metazoa > Chordata > Actinopteri > Labriformes > Labridae > Tautogolabrus > Tautogolabrus adspersus. Next base: position 10,016,727 of record CM036536.1, on the reverse strand, counting down.
TATTTTTGCACCCACCTTTGAATTGAACACAATAGTCCTCTCTGCAGCTGGTCTCATGAGGCAGGTGGTTTCTGCAGGTAGACTCATCTGTGTGTGTGACAGCACTATCCTGTCCTGGAAGATTAAATAGGCCATGACTTATTTATTAATGCAAAAATATCCCCATAGATTAAATTTTTAGAGACACTCACTTTTAAAGGACAAGAATCTCCACTTCAGTCCACTGGACTGTCAGTGTATGGAGCAGCTGTATAATAACCATTTTAATTTCATGACCTGCTGCTTTATGACGTCATCACTTTACCATAAGCAATAATGTCTACGAGGCAAACTGTGATGTCCTCATATCTGATCAAAGTTGTTTTATTTCTTTAAAGATAGATAAACAATAGTTGACCTAAGGCAAGCCTCCAACCAAACACACCTTTCAAAACAAACAGTGATGGTGCAGACAAGGTCAACAGGTAAAATATATGTTTCTGTCGTTCATATAGACAATATTTGTGTGTAAAGATAGAGGAGGTAATGTGTTCCTTAAAAAAAAAAACTTAAACTCAGCTTTTATCAGATCCGATTAAGAGCCTTTTTTCGGTGAAAAGAGACCATGATGTTTGTGTATTGATGGTGCTAAACAGCTGTGAGGTGGCAGCTGTCATGCTCTGTGCACACAATGAGCCTCCAATAAATAATTGAGATCCCAGGTTAAAGATTGGTCCCTGGGCCTCAGGCCATGTCTCATCAGCCTGTACACAATCCATCTCTAAGCCAGCCCCCCTGGACGCCGGGTTTTCTCTGTTAAACCATCGAGCAGGAAGGTAGCCCTCCCCCTCATATGGCTCACAGCTCAGAAGTATCTCGTCTTCGAACAGAAATTGTGCTTACTCACCACCCTCTGGCTTGACAGCTGCAAGGAACTGCAGTGGGACACACACACACACACACACACACACACACACACACACACACACACACACACACACACACACACACACACACACACACTGTGTAGTCCTTACTCTGTGTTTTTCCTGTGAAATTCATTATGTATGTAGGCCATGAAGGACTACATTAGACCTACACTACCTAGTATTATAACCAGGACATAGTCTAGCTAAATGTCAAATAATACTTCAACTTTCTAGGTAAATTGATATGAAGAAGATTATTTAATAAAATATAACAGATAAATGACCAGTGTAGTAGATAAACGATGATCAAACTAATGCAATCTATTACTGCAGACCTCATTGACTTATAAGGCTGATAAGTCAGTAACACCATTTTCTGAAAATGAAATTCAATGATCAATTATTACACACACTCAACTGTAATTAGGTGGACAGTTCTGTCTTTAAAGATGAAACCATTTTGGTATTCTTGCACCTCTACAGAAAAAAACGTTAAATAAAACAACCTGTCTTTAAACAAATCAGAACAGTGTTTTAGCAGGAATAGTCTGATTGTTTTGTATTCTATGATTTAAGTGCTTCTCCAATGGAGTGACCATAAACAAAAGAGCTTATAGACAGATATCACAAACATGTAGATCCTTCAGCAGCCGGGGACATAATACACTGTTGTGCATTTTATTCTTGGTTTCTTGAGTTGTTTCTTAAGATGGCTCAACAAAACAAGATGCATAAATAATTAAGTGTAATGCATGTGAGACATAAATCAAAACAAACAAAAAACAATAAAAGTCAGTAATTGAGTTGGACTAACCAAACTATTCTTTTTCAACAATGGTTAGGTTCAATCAATTACATTTGTGTTTGAAATTTACTTTTTAACAGTAGGGGATTAAAAACACATTTTTAATTAATAATCAAAGTAGCAGCCCAAAATCCAAGCCAAATCCAAGCCCAAATCACTGTGGGTCTTGTAAGCATGACTGACCTTATAAATATGGTAACTTTAAGTGCTTTAAAAATATTTCATATTTTATTTGTGGCTTTTGTCTCTTTTTAAGAAATTCCCTGAGACTATTAATTAAAAACTGTGTTAAAATGCCAACAAAGTATCTTATCTCGTTAAGTTATTTAAAAATTAAGTTATTTCCTGTTGTATTATCACTTGAAAAATACATTAAATGATTGCCGATTGATTAAAAGATAAATCGGAAACAGTAGGAAGGTCAGCGAATAGCAACGGTATCTACACGGTCCGGTATTAATGGTGCACAGTAGGCGGGACTATTGTAAGATTGACAACTTCTAATCAAATCAGGCTTTAGAATCTGCCTCCGCAGACCAATCACAATCAACAACAAGACTCAACAACCCGTCGTGGTAAATGTGAACGCTATCGGTGGAGTGTCCTGAGGTCCTGACAGGGCTTTCACTGATGAAGTTATCAAATACGGTGAATGGACGGTCTCTGCCTGCCAGCCAACGTTGTATTAACAGGCTCATTTGTTATAGCTGAGCTTGTAATAGGATATATTTGATGTTTTTGTCAAGGAAAGAGCATGTTCAGCAATGTCAGTCTTTAGAAACAACCACACGAGAAACAGCCAGTTCGTTTGGTGTTAGTCACTTAAAATGATGCTCCCATCAATTTATAATGGGATAAGGAGAGCTGCTTTCCACACACTAAGGACAAGGTTAGTTACTAAATCTGCCATTAATACAGAAACCATCCTTATTCTTATTTTTATTTATTTATTTTTGCCTGCTTTACGTTGCTCAAAAATACAACAGAATACACTAATGAACGACAATCTTAGTTTAGGAAGTAAGATAAACATTTAAGAACAATTGCGTTTTAGTTTTGTGTTGTTAACGTCATAAAA